>CM038714.1:24458407-25033407 GCA_021613375.1 Megaleporinus macrocephalus
TCAGCTCCACTGACCACATAGGAGCTACACTTACAGACTGTAGTTCATCTGATTCTCTGTATACTTTCTTACTCTGTTCTTTAATGATCAGGACCACCACTGGACCCCCACAGAGCAGATACTATTAGGGAGGTGGGTAATTCTCAGCACTGCAGTGACACTGACATGGTGGTGGTGTGTTAGTAGTGTGTGTTGTGCTAGTGTGAGTGAATCAGACACAGCAGTGCTGCTGCTGCTGGAGTGTATAGACACCTCAGTGTCAATGCTGGACTAAGAATCGTCCACCAACCAAAACTATCCAGACAGCAGTGTCCAGTGGGCGGCGTCCTGTGTCCACTGATGATGAAGGACTAGAGGAACACAAACTGTGCAGCAGCAGATGAGCTACTGTCTCTACAAGGTGGACCAGCAAGTAGTAGGAGTGTCTAATAGAGTGGACAGTGATGGACACTGCTGTGCCTGATCCACACACACCAGCACAACACACACTAACACAGTGAGCATAGATAAAGTGCTGTTAGTATTTCTCCTCATCAGGGATATGAGCCAGATACTGGAACTGATGCTGAGATGATGCATTCAAGCAGTTAGTGCTTAATATTGTTATGCAGCCTCCAGACCATCCCAACAGGAAGCTGAGTGGAGCTCTTGCTTGATGGTCTGTTTGGTCAGACCTTTAAAACATGGGCATATGGGATGACGTTGCTGATTCTCACCCTCTCTGGTACATGACGAGGTTGGCTGCCCGTGTGCAGTCCTCCCTCACACACGCTGACTCACTGCAGACGCTCGCACAAACCAAATACACACGGATAGATCGGTGGGCGGGGGCTCTGGGGGGCGGGGGATAATTTTGAGATGTCATTGAAAGTACCAGAATTTCAGTTTGGAGAAAGAAGTGAAAGTTCATTTGAGGCACTGGCTCTCAATCAGTGTGCTCATATCATAACGCGAAGCATTTGTAAACAATGGTAACAATACCATATCTCAGAATATATCAATATTCCGTGAATACATTTATTCTTAATAATAATAATCACAATAAATAATAATTATTCCACCCAGCAATGTAGTTTGTTAACAGGAGGGTGTTATTCTATTAGCTGCTTTAGGGTTTTTCACATTTTCACATTAATACAGAACTCATGTATGTGAATCAATAAGTGTATTTACACCACCAGATCTGATTAGATCAGATAAATAATCATACATACAATACAAAGTATCATGAATATGTTATTATGAGAGAAGTAGATCAGATCTTGAGCTCCAGTTTGAAGAAGTGTAGTTCCAGATTTCTCCTGGACGCCCCAGACATTGTATGAATGTGTTCAGTTCCTTCAGCAGCAAATCTTGATTTAGCTTAATGAAGTACTGAGCAGTAAAAGCAGGTATTAGATGAGAACTGATAATAATACTGGGTTGTTTCCACAAGGAGAAGCTTGGAAGGGGTTAAATAAACAAACTGATGTATGGAAAATGAATTAATATATAATAATATAAAAATTAATACTGACTGAATATATATTATAGATAGATAGATAGATAGATAGATTTAGAGTTTCTTTTTTTTTAATTATTTAATATATTTATTTTTATTTTCACATCAGCAAAACTTAATTTTAAACTTTTCATGTGAGACTGTATGTAAATATTGAATATTTTTCAACTAATTATTTTACATTGACCCAGAAAACCCAGTTTTAGAACTAAAACTATCTTTTTCCTAATAATAATAATAATAATAACAAAATAATAATACATTCTAGTGGTACTGCTGTGTTCTGCTGCAGCTGATTGGCTGGATAAAATGTATTAGAATAAAGACTCCCTGAACGTTTTGCGTTGTGATAATCATGTAGCCCTGCAGGAGCAAAATGATTATTATTTTTTATAATTTTAAAACATTTATTTTGGTTGCCTTTTTGTTTTTCTGCCCTGTGACCACCTCCCTGTCCTGCACTGTTGACTCCTTATGAC
Organism: Megaleporinus macrocephalus; assembly: GCA_021613375.1. Lineage (NCBI taxonomy): Eukaryota > Metazoa > Chordata > Actinopteri > Characiformes > Anostomidae > Megaleporinus > Megaleporinus macrocephalus. The sequence goes on from CM038714.1 coordinate 24,460,388, forward strand.
CTCCTGATTATCAATTTTTGTTTTCTATCCTAAAAATGTGTTCCTTTGTGAGCACGTCAAGGCCGTGACATACGGATCTATTCAGCTCATTCACTTCAGGCCTATAGAAAACAGTTGGTCTCCGTTCTGAACATATATGCCTGTGTTGCGTGAGTGTTAAGTGCTGATAAGGTTCCAGACAAACACTGAGGTATTCAGAATGTGACCACATCTGTCCTGCAGTGATCACAGCTCACACACTCTTTTGTTCTAAACTACACTTCACCCATAATTAGCAGCCATTCTGGGTGGCTTAGCCTTTAAACTGAGTATACTGTTATAGGCTAAAGCACAGCATCAATAGAATCACATTGGTATTGTCTTGTTGTCGTCTCATTGTCTGGGTTATCTCTACATTGTCACATGTCCCCATCCAATGGCCCAGTGTCCCATTTACTAAAGCTGTAAAACTGGGTTTAAGTGGTCCCTTAGCAGCTTCAGCTTCTTTAGCTCTCCTCCTTCCTTCCAGTGCCCATATATTAATACTTCACTGCCTCTCATCCAACATGACTTTATAATAAATTTAGATACTTTACTATATAGTCTCTTTTCACTCCTTCAGCAGGGCACAAGTGCCAGATACATTCTTACAGCCTGGGACCATGCAGGGAAGCCCCTTTTCTGGATTCACCACTATTTTTACATGATCAATATTAAAACTTGGATGACGTGTAGCTTCAGAATTCAGTTTGGATGGCAGAGAAACTGTCTATACTGGTTCCCCTCACCACCAATCTAAACAAAGGAGTGGATGCGCTTCTTTACATTGTACCACCTCAACATCAAACTAACATCTCAACCACTGATTCATGCAGAAGCTTCAGCAAACGTTCTAGTAGGAGGTTTCTAATTTAACGTCATTTATTCATTGATTACTTCCAACCAATTACTCCAGACTCTACTGCAGTCTTTGGCTGTTTTTATGTGCCAGTGTTTTGACGTTCCCCTCCATCTTTCCCACCACCACCAGTTTGGCCCCATCCAGTGGAGGTCTTGATGCTCCACTGGATGGGGCCAAACTGACCTCCATCAAGGTCCATATATATATATATATATATATATATATATATATATGGGATCACAGTGAAATGTTCTTGTTTTAATGGAGTATCTTCTTCCTTAACACAACAATGGACTGACGGGTCTCTAAAGAAAGTTGTTTCTTTCTGGTCATTGTGAGTCGGTCAGCAAGCCATCAACTGCTGATCTTCAGATACTAAACTAACCTAGAATGTTGTTCCCTTTTATACTCACTTATTAGTAGAATGTTTTTCAGCTGTGCATCACAATTGATCAAGAGTGTCCCAACAACCAATTAGTCCAATAACATCCTTAACTTGGATTGGTGGTCGTACCAGGAGATTTAGACAGAGGACTGAGAATTACTGATAATAGAACTGTATGTAAAATAAGCCTCTATACAAAAATAGACTTTAATACAAACATTTTTATTCTTTATAAATCATCTGATACACTTACATTAATTGTGAAATGGACAATATTGTTAGTGAATTGCATAAAAATTGCATGAAATACAATTCTAAAGTGATCCTAAACTTTTGAGCGGTAGTGTTTATTTATTTAATGATCAGGACCTTCACAGGACCACCACAGAGCAGATACTATTAGGGAGGTGGATCATTCTCAGCACTGCAGTGACACTGATGTGGTGGTGGTGTATTAGTGTGTCCACTCACTGTCCACTCTATTAGACACTACTGCTACTTGCTGGTCCACCTTGTAGATGTAAAGTCAGAGACAGTAGCTCATCTGCTGCTACACAGTTTGTGTTCCTCTAGTCCTTCATCATCAGTGGACACAGGACGCCGCCCACAGGAGACTGCTGTCTGGATAGTTTTGGTTGGTGGACCATTCTCAGTCCAGGAGTGACACTGAGGTGTTTAAACACTTCAGCAGCAGCAGCACTGCTGTGTCTGATTCACTCACACCAGCAAACCAAACACTAACACACCACCACCATGTCAGTGTCACCGCAGTGCTGAGAATTACCCACCTCCCGAATAGTATCTGCTCTGTGGTGGTCCTGTGAGGGTCCTGATCATTCAAAGAACAGAGTAATAAAGTATACAGAGAATCAGATGAACTACAGTCTGTAAGTGGAGCTCCTGTATGGTCAGTGGAGCTGATACTATGGAAATGGAATCATATGCCTTTGGAAAGAAGTTGGTAGGGCATTTGAGGTCATGGCGCACTAAGTGGCCCAATTAAGAGTGTTTTGGTAGTTTATATGCTGCTTTGTCTGAGTATTTCTCTCCAACACAATCCTGAGACTAGGCCGCAATTACCACATGTTAAAAATACTGCCTGTTTCTCCGGCGCGGCAGGAACGCAGGGAAATACAGCCAAAGAGAATGTTTTGCCTGAAAATGCCACCGTTGCTAATAATGAATGAAGGCATCTGTGGGCAGTTAGCCTTACTCGGACAGGCCTGCTAAGTAATCCCCATTGGATCTCATTCATTGTTAGCTACGGTAGCATTATTGGGTGACATGCTGTTTAACCCGGCAGTGGGAACGCGGTCCTTGAGGGAGTTCCATTTTCCAGTCCAACTTGTTCGCTGCTTGGACTGTGTGTTTTATGAGATCTTGTCCTGCCCTGATTTCCTGTCCCACTGGAAGATATTTCTCGGTGTTGGGGTTGAGCCTGTTTTTCCAGTGGCTGCTCATTTGGACCAAAGGTGGACGGGAAAAAGCAACAGAAGCAAGAGCAGATAAACAGATTTCCTCAGTGTCAGCATTTATGCTAGTTTGTCTTGTGTTTTTGTTTTTATAAGCTTTGAAGATAATTGATATTTATGTAGGTGAGTTATGGAGGTGCATCAGCTCATAGCCCAGTAGGACAGTGGCCCGTTTGGTCTTTGTAAGAAGGAACAAGTTATCTTTGGCTCCAATGCTTGTGTTCACAAAGAGGGCTTTAACTCAGGTTGGTCGAAGAGTTGTAGGGGCAGGTTGAATGGGAACAGAGCAGGGTTTGTGTCTGAGGAAGACAGGGTGGAAGAGAGGGCGTGGGGGTTGCCCAGCTGGTCTAACAGTGCTGTGTGGTGAAGAGTTTAGCAGACCTGACACCACGTTTACCCAGAAGTCTTGCATCTTGGAAACATCTTACTCCAGTGAAAAAGATTCCAGCCAAACAACTTAACCAATACAAGCTCTGAGGAGTAACTGCTCTTGTAGATGTTTGCTTGCGACAAACCAGTAAGACCATCAGGATCTATGTAACTTGTAAAACACCATCAGTACAGAGGCTTACCTCTAAATGAGAAGCTCAAATGAAGGGTAATTTAAGGACCACAGTTGTCTTATAAGATTTAGGTTTCCCAGGATACAGAGGGATTGTTAATAGAGGGCATACTTGTTAATAGAGGTTAAGTTTAGTTGAAATGAATTTAGAACTTGGATTTGCACACTTGCCCAGAGTGGTGGGCAGCCCTATCCACAGTGCTTGGGAAGCAGTTGGGGGTTAGCTGGCTTGCTCAAGGGTACTTCACTCATCCCGTTGGCCCAGGGGATCGAACCAGCTACCTTCCAGACACAAGACTGGTTTGCTAATCTCCAGCCATTGACTGCCAAGATACCTCTAGCTTGCTTACACTATAGACTATGGTGGAAAGACAGGATCTCTGAGCCGATTATTGAAGCACTTACCGAGAGCCATTAGTTCAGTGTGAATATATTTTAATGTATTTGATGGAGAGGTTGAAGTCATTTGACAGTGGCGTGAGGATTTTGACACGGACCAGCATCGTTTTCTAATATTCACTTCTAATTTGACTTCATTAGTGCCACTAGGGCTTGTTCATAGAGACTTTCATGCAAGCCTTTTGTCCTTGCACCACTTCGACTTGGATTTATGGGGAAGGGTACAGGGTCGGGTTGCTGCACTTGGCAGAGAGAAAACGGCCGAAAATGTCGCTGACGCGGGCAGAAACCAAGAACGAAAGAGAGTGAGGGGGGAGAGAGAGGTGTCAGCGAAAAGCTCCGGTGCCTGGTGACCATCACCCTGTCATGCTCTGATGCGGGAAAAACGCTGATGAAGAGAACAGCGAGAGGAGATCAGAAATGTCAGTGGGAGGTGGGAGGGATGGAGGCACACAAAGAGGCATCAGAATTCTCGCTCCCGTCCTGGAGAAACCCCCTGCATTCCAGGTATGGCAGGGGAATTCGGCCAGTTCTCAGAGCTCAGAAACAACTACTGCATTGTGGTCATGTGAGAGACTTGTTCAAGAACTGACATGTTGGAAGGAGAAGTGGTATCTGGTGGGATGGATCTCGGGGACTTACCTTGGAGATTTGCCAGAGCTGGCGTTTTTATTCTGAGGAAATTCCTCACATGCTGAAAGATTGCTGTTTATCAGCAGGAATGTTGTTTTTGAGTGGTAAAGATCCTTGCAAGAACTTCCGACACATTCCCAGATTTAAAGCAGAACTGGAAATTGGTGATTGGTAACTCTCTGGTTCAGATATATAATTTCAAGCAACTTGCAAGGGAATATCTTCGAACATCAGTTGTGGTTAGCATCCCTAAACAGTATCTGGACAAGTGCTGGTCAAACGCCGATTAGAAAGAGAAGTGGTATCTGAAGGGAAGGACCCGGGGGACTTACCCTGGAGATTTGCCAGAGTTGGCATTTTGTTCTGAGGAAATTCCTCACATGCTGAAAGATTGCTGTTTACCAGCAGGAATGTTGTTGTTGAGTGGTAATGATCCTTGGAAGATCTTCCGACACCATTCCCAGATTTAAAGCAGAACTGGAAATTGGTGATTGGTAACTCTCTGGTTCAGATATATAATTGCAAGCAACTTGCAGGGGAATATCTTCGAACATCAGTTGTGGTTAGCATCCCTAAACAATTCTGTTGCTGTTGCAGAGGCATTGCAGCCTGGATAGGGAACTGAACCTATGATCTTCTGTGTTGATGGTCTTACCCACTAAGCTATTGTACCACCACTGTGAGCTACATCCCTACTTCTTTTGCTATCCAGCCAATGCTGATGAACCTCAAGCCATAAAGATGACCAGTCTTGCATATCTTCCCAAATCTGAGAATGCTTGCTTTTCCCTGAACACATATGGATTACACGTTGGGCTCACTGCAGATCCATTCCGTTCTTTGGGTTCAGCTCCCCATAACCATGAATTTCTAGCAACCGCTGAACTGAAGCATCCCTGTCATTTCAACTCAAATGAGACTTGACCTTCATAAGGGCAAATACTCCTGGGCACTGACATTCTCTTGCGGTTGTGGGAAAGTTTACAGCATAGAGTCATGCCACTTATTTCCCCCCCAAACTCTGCTGCAACCACACCATCTTTCCCACATATGCTTTTAGCACAGCACGAAGAAATGGGCAACTTGGCTTTAGAGAACATCAAGAGAAACTTGCGTGGTGCGTTTGGGAGCCTGGCTGAAGTTTGAACAGATCGATAGCGAGTGCTTTTCCACACCGCAGACAGACACTGTTACCTCTCAGCTTACAATCCCTTCGACTCCCCATTCTTGGCTCTATCCCGACAGACAGATTAATGGATTTTCCCTGCCTGCGTCCTGCAAGATCCATGTTTCAGATGCATTCGAAGAGCCATTTCATCCCTGCTCATCTACCGTATTACAGTCAGCTCCCCCCGTGCGGCAGTAATTAGCACCGTGGAGCCCAGGCCTGGACTAAGCTTCATCTTCTCGCCCCAGCTTATCAGGTTAAGGAGGTCAGCCAACAGTATGAAGATGGTGTGTGTGTGTTATTCAAGAGCATAGAAACATATGCTTAGTATGCTTTGTGCCTGGGGCAATACAGGGAGGTGGGAGGTGCAGATAAAGGGGTGTTGAGGATGGTTAAGTTACAAAAGACCTTAAGGCCTAATGTAGGAATTCTCAGAGGGCCTATTACAAATCTGCCTGATTCTATTTGGGGCGTTCAACTGCATCCCTCGGGACTTGCTCCTAAAATATTGGCCCCTTCTAGACATGCATAGTTAGCAGCTGTTTGCAAGCTATGATTATGATTCAGCTATGATAAGGATATTAAGGGTTTGGTAATGGTTTGATTAGTTTTGAGATGTTAACATAGAATGAAATATGTTTCAGTTGCTGAAGCTTGAACCGTAGCCTATAGCTGAACCTTAGTGTTGATATTAATGCTCCGTTCAACTTACACTAGTGTATTTATACTGGTAACTCTGGGTTTTCCAACATCCAACTGGAAAAGGCCAAAGAATACTACCATGAAATAGAAATTTCTAAAGCTTGACCTGTAGCCTGTAGCTGAACTGTATTGTTACTATTAATGCTGCATTCAACTTATGCTAGTAGTTCTGGGTTTTCCAATGTCCAGCAGGAAAAGGCCAAAGAATACTACCCATAAACTAGAAAATTCCTACTCAGAAATTTCAGAAGTAAACATTGAAACAAATACTTTTCAGTAAGTCCAAGCTTGACCCATAGCCCATAGCTAAACCTTAGTGTTGGAATAAATGCTGCATTCAACCTATACTAGAAACAATCCAACTATAAAAAGCCAAAGGAAACTTCCCATAAACTAGAAAATTCCTACTTGGAAGGTTTAGAAGACGGACGCTCACATTGTCCACAGTGTAGCAGTAGTAGGGCAGTCGTGGGCTGGAGGTTAGGGATCCAGCCTTGTGATCGATCATAAGGTTGCTGGTTCGATTCCCCAAAACAACATGACACTCAACTGCTCCCAGGGTGCTGTGGATAGGGCTGGCCACCACTCTGGGCAAGTGTGCTCACTGCTCACTAGTTTATGTGTTCACGTATGTGGGTGTTTCATTGCACGGGTGGGTTAAATGTGCAAACACAAATGACAAATAGTTCTAGCTTCTAAATCTACAACAAACTAGGCTCCTGGGTGCATCCTATCAGTGTAAAGTGTGCCCAGAGGCTCGTGTTGTACTGAAGAACTTTTATGTACAGTGATGTGTGACAGTACAAGTCCCCAGATCGGTGACATGTTTTATAGTTGTATATGTGAAAATAAGCCCACATGCTCTACAAAGCACAACCTAAATATGGCTTTTTATTGCTAATTTGTATTTATTTGTGTGAACTAATAATGAAACCAGCTACATTCATTATTATTATAAATAAAATATGAATACCACACACATTCAAGCACTGCTATTTGTTTTTCTGTATCAAACAAAATGAATCAAGACACTGCTGTATTGAATTAGGCCTGGGTTTGGACTTTGTGTGTTGTTAATGGAACAAACGGCCAGATTTTTCTAACCAGGTGGTTTGCAGGCTTGAAGATGAGGTAACAAAGGCCACCAGGATGGAAAGTCATGGTGTTCCGGCTCAAACTTCAGAAGTCTAGGCAATACCTTCTATACTATTCCCTCAATCTGCATATGGTCGCTGTCCAAAGACGTGTGCAAGCACCAGTGGCATATAGTATTTAGGATTATATTAGTAGTTACATCGCATTGCAACTGTATTGTAATTGTAATATTAACGCTGCATTCAACTTATGCTAGTAGTTCTGGGTTTTCCAACGTCCAGCAGGAAAAGTCCAAAGAATACTACCCATCAACTAGAAAATTCCTACTTCAGATGTAAACATTGAAACAAATACTTTTCAGTAAGCCCAAGCTTGAACCGTAGCCCATAGCTGAACCTTAGTGTTGATATTAATGCTGCATTCAACCTATGCTAGAAACAATCCAACTATAAAAAGTCAAAGGAAACTTCCCATGAACTAGAAAATTCCTACTTGGAAGGTTTAGAAGACGGACGCTCACATTGTCCACAGTGTAGCAGTAGTAGGGCAGTCGTGGGCTGGAGGTTAGAGATCCAGCCTTGTGATTGATCATAAGGTTGCTGGTTCGATTCCCCAAAACAACAGGACACCCAACTGCTCCCCGGTTGCATGACCAGAAAGTTTACTTTTTTTTTAGAAGGAAGTTTGCTGTAGCTCAATGTAAACTTCCCACTTCCAACTGAAAGCTGGTAGGTAGACTGCAGTGTTTGATATCAAGCTAAACTGGTTCTGTAGGCTTTAGCTGAAGCTACACTTGTGTTGTAGCCTAACCTGCGGTTGAATAACAGTATTGATTTTAGGCTCAGGTGGTGTTAGAGCTTGCGGGTGAGACGCCTATGTTGGTACAGCCTAAAGCCAAAACTGTATCAGCCCATAGTTACGAGTTTCATTGCAGGCTGTAGTCGAACTGCGGTGTGGATTAGTTGGGAGGTTGTGCCTCAGCCCAGCTGGTTTGGACTGCTGCTAAGGTTGAAGGTGAGAGGCAGAGCAGGACGGAAGCCCATCTCCTCTCCTCCCAGAAACGCATTTCCTGATCCTGGACCATGCTGTTTGTTTTGGACCGCCCGTGCGAGCCCTCCTTCACACCCTGCTGATGTGCAGCGACTGGCCAAAAAAGGTGACCGCCATTTTCCTCGGGCACTATCAGCGCTGTGGAGGAGCTCGAGGCATTCCCAGGGTCTGCTGACACACCCTGCTGGCGTACCGCAATGTGTCCAGCGCTGATAATCAACAAAAGCTGTCAAAGCTGTGGGCTGTATCTGTCGGGCCGCTATCCGCTAGCATATATCTGACCCTTACGCTATACTAGCAACACGCTAACGCTAACACTGAGGGATTTTAACAGCATGGGTTCAGATGATCGCAGCTGCAAGGTTTCCCTCTTTCAGCCCGCTCTTTCTGGAGCATATCTATTGCTGCGGAGATTGCGTTGCCTTGGTTACCTCGCGGTTATGAGTAATGAGTGAATGAGAAGCCTGTGGCTACTCGCAGCCTTGTGTCCTGTGAAACGTTTGTTTACAGTTGATCTGCGGGCAGTGCCGTGATGTTGGTTCTCTCATATTGATTCAGCACGGATTTGAAAACCTGGTCCTACACCAGAGCCGGAGAACATCTTTGGTTGTGTTTTCTGTTGACATCCTGGTTTCCAGAACAAAACTCCTATAATTATGAGTTGTTCGTTCCATGAAAATGGAAAAAGGCCCCTGACGGCCTCTAACAGCATGAGGAGCGCGCTTCACTACCAGGGAAACCCTTATGACAAGGAAAGGTTTCTTGGCAGGCTTTGTGGAACAGCTGGCTACAGTGATGTTTTGAAGGAGAACTCCACCAATTTTTTTGAATTTCTGCATAATTCAGTCACTGAGATGTAAAAAAAGAGTGGTTGGACTGAAAATGGTTTATTGTAAACACATACAAAGCTAATTTTATATTATTTAAACACATCAGACGTCCGGTTCCCATCACCGCCACTGTAAACAACGCTTGCACATCAAACCCCTCCGAATGCCTCTGTGAACATCTCAGTGATGTAATCATGCAGAACTTTTGAGAAATCTCCAGCTTTTCCACTTGAACGACCCAGTTCTGCTGGTCTCTCAGGGTTCTGGCATGTCTGCTCCATCTAGTGAGAACCATAATGTACTGCACCTGATTAACCTGAAGTTAAGCTCCATCCACTAAAGCCACTGTTAATAAAATAATAATAATAAACATAAAAAAACAGGGAAGTATTTATAGAGTTTGATGTATCTCCTGAAATACATCATAGCAGCTCGGTCCCTGTCTGTTTACTTATTACAGCTGGAATCTTCATCTGTCCCCACTAGGGGGAGCCAGCGCATACTGTTGCAGGTAGGTTGTGGCCTATTCCACAGAAACATGCGTCAGCTTTGTTGTGTTCTTTAGTTCTGCAAACCATTCGACGCAGATTCAGTGGACAGAGCAGTGTTTACTGAAACGGTTGTCAAGGAGATTCAGGATGGATTGTTTGAAGCTACACATGCTGAAGTGAGGTCTGTCTGCAACATATAAACCCAAAGACAGTGACGTATGGACTGCAGTTTTTATGCCTACCCTCAAAGGTGGGTGGTCCCTGTCCCACCCAGATCAGTCTCTGCTGCCTGTGTATGTGTTGGTCCGCATGCGAGTCCACAAATGCCCCCCAGCCTGATGTGCGTCCTGCCGTTGAGAATTTGTCAAGGTTTTTATGTCAGCGTAAGTGTTTTCCTGCATTAATACCTCTTAGACTGACTCATTAGACCACACTGTTTACTCTCAAGACCAGGACCTGAAATAGATAATAAGAATAATAATAATAATATGCTTTATTTATATAGCTCCTTTCATATATTTACAATGCAACTCAAACCAGTAAAACAAAACATCAGTAAATAAATACAGAGGATAAAAACGAAAAAAAATAAAAATTGAAGGCACAGTAAGATGATCTGGGTTGGATTCCCGGTCCGGGTGGTTCTGTGTGGAGTGTGTATGTTCTCTCCGTGCTTGAGTAGGTTTCCTCCGGGTACTCCGGTTTCCTCCCACAGTCCAAACACATGCATGTTAGGATCCTCACTCTAAACTGCCCGTAGGTGTGAGTGTGTCTGAGTGTGTGTTGGCCATGCGATGGACTGGCGACCTGTCCATGGTGTACCCTGCCTTTACCCGATGACACTGGGATTGGCTCCAGCCCCCCACCCCCCATGCCTCCGACTAGTGGGATAAAGCAGCAGATAATGGATGGATGGATAAATAGCAACAATAAAAATGTATTTTACTTATTAAATATAAAATAAATAAGTTAACTAAGTAAAAATATATATTACACACAGTAACGGAGAGTCTGACTAATATCCTAAATCTTTGGTGCAGAAATACAAAAAACCTGCTTTCTTTCTCTTTTTAAGGTTCATACGAGGGGCCTGAAGGAGGCTCTTATTGGCTCTTTAGTCAACTTTGTGTTTTGTTTCCCTTTATGATGTGCAACTGACAGTTTGTCCCATGTGTCTTCGTCCACCAGACTGCAGCTACACATGCCACCTGGAGTGTGAGGGTCTCGTTCAGCTGGACTGCAACCAGAGAGACGGGCCGACAGGGGAGACGCCCACCGACTCCCCCTGCAGGCCCTACTCCACACCATCTCCTGTGAAGGTAAGCTTACTTACAGTTCACACCCGGGGCCAGCATACCAGTTCAAAGAAGAAATAACATTAAATCCACCTCCTGATATCTACACACACTGTCCACTGTATCAGCTCCACTGACCATACAGGAGCTACACTTACAGACTGTAGTTCATCTGATTCTCTGTTTACTTTATTACTCTGTTCTTTAATGATCAGGACCCCCACAGGACCACCACAGAGCAGGTCCTATTAGGGAGGTGGGTCATTCTCAGCACTGCAGTGACAAGTGTGTTATTGTGTGTTGTGCATATGCTTTTTTGTATTTAATAGAATAGCTATATACTTAATTAACTCTACGTTAATGTGTATATTATAAAAACACCATTTATAGTTTTATAGTAGTTTTGGTTGAATGCAAAATTTTTAAATGGCCAACAGAAATAGTCCAATCAGAGTCTTAGACAGGGGTTGTCTTGGTAGATCCAGCTAATGGTAAGCTTTCAATGGGAGGAACTACTGCTGTGGGTGAAACTGTGGCTCTAGGCTCTCTGGAAGTCCTTGAAGTGTCACTGACTGTGAGTGGTAGCCTGACCAGTGTGTTCCAGTCAGATGCTAGAGATGGAAAACATAGGTCTATGTTGGGACGCTTTACTGACTGAAAGATTCAATATAAAGAGATTCAAGATTCAAGAATTTTAATAGTTTTATTGTCATATGCACAGCAGAACAGACAATGAAATTCTTTGCTGTTCCTCCATTCACCAATAGATAATAAATAAATTTGAATATTTATTTTTAATATTTTTAATATTTATTTTTATTATTTATTTAAATAAATAATAAAATATATATACAAAATATATAAAGTACAATATATTAAATAGTAAATAAAGTAATGTATTTATTTCTTTTTTATAGTTAAAAAATACTAAATAAAATTTACGTGTGCTTTTATGTGCAAGTATGAAGAGCAGCAGCCATAAAGTGCAAATTGCAAGTAACAAATGTAAACAATAGTGTTTTGTGTGAGTAGTGAGTGTAAACAGTATTGTATGTAAACAGCAGTACAGTGAGTGTAACAGTATTGTATGTAAACAGCAGTACAGTGAGTGTAAACAGTATTGGATGTAAACAGCAGTACAGTGAGTGTAACAGTATTGTATGCAAACAGCAGTACAGTGAATGTAAAAAGTATTGTATGTAAACAGCAGTACAGTGAGTGTAAACAGTACTGTATGTAAACAGCAGTACAGTGAGTGCAAAAGTATTTTATGTAAACAGCAGTACAGTGAATGTAAACAGCAGTACAGTGAATGTAAACAGTATTGTATGTGAACAGCAATACAGTGAGTGTAACAGTATTGTATGTAAACAGCAGTACAGTGAGTGTAAACAGCAGTACAGTGAATGTAAACAGTATTGTATGTAAACAGCAGTACAGTGAGTGTGAACAGTATTGTATGTAAACAGCAGTACAGTGAGTGTAAACAGTATTGTATGTAAACAGCAGTACAGTGAGTGTAAACAGTATTGTATATAAACAGCAGTACAGTGAGTGTAAAAGTATTTTATGTAAACAGCAGTACAGTGAGTGTAAACAGTATTGTATGTAAACAGCAGTACAGTAAATGTAAACAGTATTGTATGTAAACAGCAGTACAGTGAGTGTAAACAGTATTGTATGTAAACAGCAGTACAGAGAGTGTAACAGTATTGTATGTAAACAGCAGTACAGTGAATGTAAACAGTATTGTATGTAAACAGCAGTACAGTGAATGTAAACGGTATTGTATGTAAACAGCAGTACAGTGAGTGTAAACAGTATTGTATGTAAACAGCAGTACAGTGAATGTAAACAGTATTGTATGTAAACAGCAGTACAGTGAATGTAAACAGTATTGTATGTAAACAGCAGTACAGTGAGTGTAACAGTATTGTATGTAAACAGCAGTACAGTGAGTGTAACAGTATTGTATGTAAACAGCAGTAAAGTGAATGTAAACAGTATTGTATGTAAACAGCAGTACAGTGAGTGTAACAGTATTGTATGTAAACAGCAGTACAGTGAATGTGAACAGTATTGTATGTAAACAGCAGTACAGTGAATGTAAACAGTATTGTATGTAAACAGCAGTACAGTGAGTGTAAACAGTATTGTATGTAAACAGCAGTACAGTGAGTGTAAACAGTATTTTATGTAAACAGCAGTAAAGTGAATGTAAACAGTATTGTATGTAAACAGCAGTACAGTGAGTGTAAACCAGTATTGTATGTAAACAGCAGTACAGTGAGTGTAAACAGTATTGTATGTAAACAGCAGTACAGTGAGTGTAAACAGTATTGTATGTAAACAGCAGTACAGTGAGTGTAAACAGTATTGTATGTAAACAGCAGTACAGTGAGTGTAAACAGTATTTTATGTAAACAGCAGTACAGTGAGTGTAAACAGTATTGTATGTAAACAGCAGTACAGTGAGTGTAAACAGTATTTTATGTAAACAGCAGTAAAGTGAATGTAAACAGTATTGTATGTAAACAGCAGTACAGTGAATGTAAACAGTATTGTATGTAAACAGCAGTACAGTGAATGTAAACAGTATTGTATGTAAACAGCAGTACAGTGAATGTAAACAGTATTGTATGTAAACAGCAGTACAGTGAATGTAAGGTGCAGTTAAAATCAGACCAGTTAAAACCAGTTCAGATAGGAGAGGTTAGAGAGGTAGTGTGTGAGGTGTTCACTAGCCTGATGGCCTGTGAGTAGAAACTGTTTGCCAGTCTTGTGGTCCTGGACACTCCTGTAACGTCTGCCTGAAGGTAAAAGAATGAAGAGTGTGTGCTGGGGGTGTGTACTGCTCCTGATTATGTTGTGGGCCCCCCTGGTGACCCTGGTGTGGTAGATGTTCTTGTATGTAGTAAAACTACTACATACAAGCTAAAATATGTTTATATGTTTGTTAAAATCTTCCAATAAGACACATGGACTCTCATTTCCAAGCTGTTGAATCTGGAATGACCAAAAGGATATAAGTACATTGCTGTGAGTCCCATAGGTGTGCTAGCAGATGTAAGCTTTCCCTTTACATGGGTATGTTTACCACCCAAACTGAAGGCCTAGGTACCGTTTGCCAACCCTGGCAGTATATACCTGAGAACACTCATCACTCTGTTTGCTGCGTAAGCCAAACTGAATTGGAAGGCATGACTCATTTCCCTTCCATGCTGGAAAGGAGGGGCTCTGAGGGAGCTTCTTTGGGCTGGATGATGGGTTGGCATGGTGGGTGGACGTGAAACTGGATATTATTAATGAATGTTGGTTCATATTACTTAGGGCTAAAACAAATCCTCAAGGAATTCGAGTAACTCAATTACAAAAAATCATTGAATCATTGTTTTGCATGGATGACGCTTACGGTGTTGCCAGGTGACACAAAGAAGATGTGATTTGATGGCGCGGATTGCAAAATAGAGAAAGAGAATGAAAATAACAACCATACACAGTGTCCAACGTCTACTGTAAAACCGAACTAGCCGAGGGAGCCGTTACTGAACGCCAACCTGAAGATAGATGTGGCTGAAGTTAGCTTCTTATCTGAATTCCACCGCTCCACCTTAAATGATGCAGCAGTTAGAGGCTTATAATATATAATATATAATATAACTTCTATACCAGTTAAGGTGGAACGGGGTATTCAAATAAGAAGCTAACTTCAGAAAGCAAGCAACTGAGCTTTCCCAGCAAACTGATAGCGAGTCTGAGTTTTATGATAATCCCTAGACGAGCACCATCAGTGTCTCAGCATCTGAGCAGAAACAGCCAGTCTAGAGCGGAGCGACACACAGTAACCATAAGATTTAGCTTAAATCAATGTGATGGTGAGTTGAGATGAAGGCTAGTAAAGCGTGTATGTTATGGTTACACACACTTGCAAATACATACACCCCTCACACACCCTCTTCCCTCCCAGTAATATATAAAATACACAGTAATCTAAATATCAGGTGGTGTTTGTAGCAATTTGGAGTCTAAAATACACCAAATCCAGTACAGAGAGAATATTCAGTTTAGTTTGTTTACAGTAAGCGGGTCAGCATAGTAACTGAGTGTACAGTAGCCAGTCTTGTGAACTTATAGTATGATATATAGGTCTAATAATACATTTCAATAATAGTAATTATTAAAATATTTACTTTAAAACTGTACTATATGCAATTTAAGCAATACAATGTTAAGAAATCTGTTATATTTTATCTTGTATAACTACTATTGCTCTTTAATTTAAAAAAATATAGTATCTGATTACTCGATTAATCGATGGAATAATGGATAGAATACTCTATTCCTAAAATAATCGATAGCTGCAGCCCTAATATTATTTATATATATATAGCCCGCTGGGTGTAATCAAAGCTGAGCTTGAAAGTTGGGAATATGTCATTACACTTCAATGGAAGATTATGACAAAACAAGAATTTTGTCTTTTAAGTGATGAGAGGAATTCCACTGATCAGGTCCTAAACTAATTTTTGATTGTAATGTACATTTGATGGCACCAGGACCTGCGAGAGTGTCTCCATTACAAAAACAAAAGTAGTCTTGAGTCTAAAGACTATATATTGCATTCTGAATCCCAGACTCCCGTCTCCGTATCGTACCGCAGTGATCTTGTGGAGGGAAGGAAATGAGCTTTTGGGTCTGAAGACTTATTTTTGTGCCAGAAAACAAAACAAAGAGGAGTCATTCCTCCTGCTGGCTTTTCCGGACCACATTAGCACATGCCTGAGCTCCTCTCAGGGGTCTCAACTGTGAACGACTGTAGCAATGAGTTCACTTCGGCCCTGAGGTGGCCAGGAAGTGACAGCACAGGGGAGGAGCAGCAGGGGCCTGCCAGGACCCATCGCCATCCCCCTCGCCAGCTACTGTGGAAAAGCTCCAGACACCTGCACGCCACTGTTTGAAGAGGTGAACTGATTCTGTTTACATTCATTCTTCTTCTGAGCCGCTTGTCCTCCTGGGTTGTGATCAGAAGGCAGAGACCAAGAATCACCCTGGACCAGATGACACGGAGACATACACACTCACATCTATGGAGCAAGTTAGCATCTCCCAACTCACGTGACTGCACCAGTCTTTGAAATGTGGGTGGAAACTAGAGCACCTAGAGGTGGAAACCCACACAGGCACTGGGAAAACATGTAAACCCCTCACAGAATCAAACCCAGGCCCATGTTGTGGTGGGGCTTTGGCGCTTCCCAATGCCCTACTGTGCTGCCCCACAGTTAAAGAGTTAGGAACACTTATTTTAAGGCGGTTTGGTGTGAAACGCTCCAGTCTGGAGACATATATTAAGTCCGAGCTGTTCACAGTGGTGGTGAATGGAACCAGACGTCCAAATAATACAAAGCTAATTCTTGAAGTGGTTATGAATAGCTTGAGACATTGTTTTTATGATAGATTTGGATAGATTGGAGCTGCCGGATTTAGTTTGCCGTGACACAACCTCTCTTTGGTCGACATCAAGTTAACGATACTGACCTTGTTCTGTCTCATCCTTTTCTCATGGTATCATCTCCTCTTTCCAGCGAGCGTCTTGCCTCCTTAGACAGCTTCCATTTCAGCGCTGTCAGTAATGAGAGTGAGTGAGAGAGGCCGGCTGGCCTGGCCTGTCACGGAGATTGAGAGGAGCTGAATGGAGAGCTGTCAGCTTTGGCCATTAGGATCATTTCTCTTTGGAGCTGAAAGCCAGAGGACAGCAGTTGTGCTTTATACGGTCCTTCGCACCGCTAGGTTTAAGCCAGCATGACAAACGGTGTGGATACTGCAGCATGTTTAACTGTTACCACTCAGTTACCACTAGAGGGAGGCAGCGCTTAGTGACAGGCCTGTTTGTAAAGGGACCCGGTGATGTACATGTGAATAGCCCCATTACGAGAATGAAATGTAATAGATGTCCGTCAAAGCAAAGCGAGGAGTAACTCAGTTAGTGGAACACAAAGACTCTGGATTGTCCACATGCTTTCCACATTGACATCATTGTGTTGGGGCTTTTATGGCCAGAGCTTTTCTGTCTGGTATTATTTCAGAGCCCAGCTTCTCAGACGCATTGAAATGGAGACAGTCTGGTCACAGCACCACTTAATGACACCGAATGCATTAAAGGTCTGGACAGTCCTTCCAGGAGACTAAGGCCTCAGCTCTGGGAGTCAGTAATTAAATATAAAAAGCTGTTTTAGAGACAGAACCTGTGTCTTGGGACGAAGGAAGAGATCTTATTTGCCATTATTTGAAAATAACAGCTGTTCTCTACACTGTGTGGATGTACAGCATTACTGCTTTAATGCTCTTTGTTGGTTTTTCTTAGGACAGTCATTTGTATACTTGGTTACAGTGAGGTATATGTAGAGCTGGGTGGAGTAGCCCAGTCGATACTCAAGTAAAAGTATTGATGCCTGAATAAAACAGTGAGTAGAGTTAAAGAGAACGTTGCATCCATCCATCTATCCATCCATCCACCAACCAGCAACCAGAACATTTACACACAAGCACAACACCAACCAGCAACCAGAACATTTACACACAACCACAACACCAACCAGCAACCAGAACATTTACACACAACCACAACACCAACCAGCAACCAGAACATTTACACACCACCACAACACCAACCAGCAACCAGAACATTTACACACAACCACAACACCAACCAGCAACCAGAACATTTACACACAACCACAACAACACCAACCAGCAACCAGAACATTTACACACAACCACAACACCAACCAGCAACCAGAACATTTACACTCAACCACAGCAACAACCAGCAACCAGAACATTTACACACAACCACAACACCAACCAGCAACCAGAACATTTACACACAACCACAACAACCAGAACATTTACACACAACCACAACACCAACCAGCAACCAGAACATTTACACACAACCACAACACCAACCAGCAACCAGAACATTTACACACAACCACAACAACAACCAGCAACCAGAACATTTACACACAACCACAACACCAACCAGCAACCAGAACATTTACACACAACCACAACACCAACCAGCAACCAGAACATTTACACACAACCACAACACCAACCAGAACATTTACACACAACCACAACACCAACCAGAACATTTACACACAACCACAACAACAACCAGCAACCAGAAAATTTACACACAACCACAACACCAACCAGCAACCAGAACATTTACACACAACCACAACAACAACCAGCAACCAGAACATTTACACACAACCACAACACCAACCAGCAACCAGAACATTTACACACAACCACAACACCAACCAGCAACCAGAACATTTACACACAACCACAACAACACCAACCAGCAACCAGAACATTTACACACAACCACAACACCAACCAGAACATTTACACACAACCACAACAACAACCAGCAACCAGAACATTTACACACAACCACAACACCAACCAGCAACCAGAACATTTACACACAACCACAACACCAACCAGCAACCAGAACATTTACACACAACCACAACAACACCAACCAGCAACCAGAACATTTACACACAACCACAACAACACCAACCAGCAACCAGAACATTTACACACAACCACAACAACAACCAGCAACCAGAACATTTACACACAACCACAACAACAACCAGCAACCAGAACAGTGGTGGAGAAGTCCAGCGTTCCAGGCTGTGAAGGGAACGTCGCCACTTTTCATTCCTTCCCAACAAACAATCCAACTGTCAGAGCTCCATGTTCATCTTTAAACCAGCCTGAAGTTCTTCTTCTCCACATTCTTCATCTAGCGCCTCACTTTCTTGGATAAAAGACATCCTGCGTATAATCTTTACATGGAGGTTTATTATATTTAGTCTATTTTTTCTTCTTTGTGATCATCATGGTGTCTCACTACATACCAGCCAATCAGAGCAAAGCTTATTTAACTATTCATGAGATCACCAGAAAAGGGTGATTCTATTATTAAACCATTAAAAGTATGTGGTATATGTACTTGAGTTCATGTTATAAGTTACTGCCCACCTCAGAGTACATGTGCAGCATAGAAACAGACTCTGCTGGTTTTTTTTTAATCTTTTATCTGAGAAGTCATGTATATGGTTTCACCCCCACCCACCATCGTCATACCCCCCCCCCCCCCCCACCCCCCCCCCCCCCCAAGCCCCCGCCACCCCTGCACGTCTCTACGCCCTAATTTATGGATGAGATTCCCCTAAATATGTCATACCTCATTGTCTTATACCTGTAAAAGGACTGTTTCTCCTCTCTTTCTCTCCTTTTTCTCTCTCTCTTTACTTTTTCTTCTCTCGTTCCCTTTTCTCTTCTCTCTCTCTCTCTCTCTCTTTTTCTCTTCTCACTCTCTGTCCACTCTCCTCTTTCTGTTCTCTCTCTCTCTCTCCTTCCTCCCTCTCTCTCCTCTTTCTCTCTCTCTCGCTCTTCTTTCTCTTCTCTCTTTCTGTCCTCTCTCTTCTTTTTCTCTTCTCTCTCTCTCTCCTCTCTCTTTCCTCTCTCCTCTTTCTCCTCTTTCTCTTCTCTTTCTCTCTCTCTCCTTCCTCCCTCTCTCTCCTCTCTCTCCCCTCTCTCTCTCTCTCTCTCTCTCTCTCTCTCCTTTCTCTACTCTCTGTCCTCTCTCTTCTTTTTATCTTCTCTCTCTTTCCTCTCTCTCCTCTTTCTCTTCTCTCTCTTTCTCTCTCTCTCCTCTTTCTCTCTCTCCTCTCTCTCTCTATATATATATCTCCTCTTTCTCTTTTCTCTCTCTCTCCTCTTTCTCTTCCCTCTCTCTCTCTCCTCTTTCTCTTCTCTCCTCTTTCTCCTATTTTCTCTCTTTCTCCTCTTTTTTTCTCTCTCTCCTCTCTCTCTTTGCGCTCTCTCTCTTTTCTCGCTCTCCTCTTTCTGTTTTCTCATCTCTTTTCTCTCTCTCTCTTCTCTCCTCTCTCTCCTCTTTCTCTTTTCTCTCTCTCTCTTTCTCTCTCTCCTCTCTCTCTCTCTCTCATTGTTTTGAGAGGGAGCATAATGATCTCACAGGGCGCTTTTCTCTAATTCACCTCATATCATGCACACGCACTCTACCCCTCTCAAGCCCCCCCCAAGCCCCCCGCAGCACTCTGCTCCATCATTCAGCATCAGCATCAGCGCTTTTACACTCACTTCTATGTGAACATGAGCAGCTGCACTCCCACAAAACACAACCGTGTCCTGATAGCAGCTACAGCCCCCGTCAGCTCTTGTCTAGCGGCTCTGTGCTCACTTATTACCGTCAAGCGGACCCCTCTCTGTCTGTGGCTCCCAGGGGGCACATCCCTCCGCCGCGGCTCTCTGTGCCCCCTGCCCTGAGCCGCGTCACTAGGACATGCAAGCCGAGCCTCTTCGCTCTCAGCCTAGGCTTCCTGACCTCCTCCAACCCTGCTAGTGCCCACCCCAGGCCCACCTCACTCTCCAGCTGACCCTAAGCACCCTTAACGTCCCTCCTGTGCCAGTAATGATCAGGGTTTGCATCTGATTCTGGAGTTTTGGGTTAATGTAAACTCTATTAGTGTCATATGTTGTTGTTTTAGGCAAGTAAATGAGTGTCCCATAGCAGAACATGGCCTTTCTGTCTGGCTAGTGTATATGGGTTTTTTGGTCCAATGTGTCAAATATATGTAGATTATATAAGAATATGTCAGAGACTGTGGTGATATTGTTCAGAAAGTCATGTTTTATATGAACCTATAGAGCATTCATGGGATTAACATTCCATTTTTTAGAATTTTCAGTCAAACCAGAAAAAGTTCATGTGGCGTGACTTTCCCAAGCACATTTCACAGAGTTAGATTTTGAATAAAATCTAAAACATAAATTAATTTTCTGTTTACTCAATCATATATTAATAACCCAGATGTCTACTTATGAGTCTGCTTGGCTAAAGGTTCAGGCATAATATTTTGAAGCCATTCTTAACTAAAACCTTTTTGTCCCAAAAATGGATATCATATGGTGTGACGCCATATTCCTTTATTTAAACGAGCAATTGTTTGGAGACCTTTGGGAAGTGGGGGTCCTCCTTCTTTCAGTAGGAAGAACAACCCCTCAGAAGGACACTGAAAGTTGCAAGCAGAGTTATCGCTCTTCATGTTTTCTAGAAAATCAAATATATTCAGCACTCTTGCTGAATTTTTTTGTGTCGCATTTTACACAAAAATGCCCAAATTAAATTACTTTTCAGTCAATATTACCTTTAAACTATACTATCGTACTGTAGTTTGCATTTAAATACATAAATAATGCTGTTAGATACTTTATATTTGGAAATATAAGAGTTGGTAGAATATAACCCAATGATTTCCATGACTTACATTTGAGGTTATATATATATATATATATATATATATATATATATATATATATATATATTTATATAGATATATTAGATAGATATATATATAGATAGATATATAAGCCTTATAGAGAAAGCTATTGAAGCAGATAATCTATACAGTGGGAGTTATAGGAACCAGGGATTGTGATATCTAAAGCACAAACCTAGTCATATTTTATATACTACCCAGAACAACCATTGAATCTACCTCCATCTATATGTAGTGCTGATCGTGGCAAATATTAATAAATATACAGTTACATTATTTGAGTCCATGCTGTTCATAACCATGTCAGCTACTGTCAGCCACAGCTACTCAGGTTCTTCTTATGTGTACTATATTAATAGTACTAATATTAGTGAATAATTGTGAAGAGATCAGAACTATAGAAAAGTCGGTATGGAATTATTCCTGGAGCAGAATAAAACATCTGGTTGTGTTTAAAGAATGTTTCGAGGGTCTTTTAGAAATGAGCTCATTTGCTCTGATGCAGGTTACATACTTTGAACATTCTGACCAGCAGCTTCATGAGGAGCCACATGAGCTGCTTCTCTAACAGGACTGAAGAAGATAGTGTAGATGCTGAGATCTTGTTCTGATAAACAGGTTTGGTGGTTTTATAGCTCTTATAAAAATATACATTCTCACTTTTACATTTAAATACACTCAAATGTTTGTTTTAGTGTACATGGGCTCCAACTTCACTGTTTACACTCGATTCTCAACACATTCAGGTCTAAATGTCTTTGTAATTGTATACATATATATTCAGGTAGGTGTGTCCAAACTTTTGACTGGTAGTGTAGATCGTCATAGTTGAGTAAGGAGAGTTCAGTACATGTACTGTGATGTAACAGTCCTGACTCCACCCTATATATATGTGTGTGTGTGTATATATATATACATATATATATATATATATATATATATATATATATATATATATATATATATAATGTGTGTGTGTGTATATATATATATATATATATATATATATATAGTAATGATATAAAGCATTGGGTGGGGTTTGGCCTTGGAGGAGTTTGAGCAGCCTTGACTAAACAGGCGACTATCATCTCATAGACTTCCTGTTTCCTGTCTCTCATGCATTACGGACCACAAACACAAAGTCTGCACGTACCATCAAGCTCCCGCATTTGCATCCATACAAAATGCACGCTGTGTTTGTAGTGGGAGCCTCGGGGGTGTTGCAGCTACAGGGGTGGGGGCTTGGGCAGCAGTTCAGCAGAATTGGCTTTATCTCCCTTTATCTGCGCCTTTCTGCGAATGTGGGCCGAGGCTTATCGAGTCAGTTAGCCTCCCAGTCACTCCTTCCTGTTTGCGCTCTAATTTGTGTCTTTCATGTCTAGGAGGTAGAGCAGGCTTCCGGGTTTCATGCTGCATAGTGGTGAACACTCTCACTCTCGCTCACTGTGTCTGCCTTTTTCTGCACGGCCAGCGAGCGCCATCGTTCTCTGGCCGTGCAGGAAACCTCCCGAACTGAATGCGGGTGAATGGAGCCGGCAGTGAGTAGTATGCAAATCTGCTTTCTATGCTTTTCTTTCACAGTTCTGGCAACCGGCCTTCATGTGCCCACACATACAGTTCATGCCTATCCACGTACACATACAAGCAATTGTTGTGTAGAACCACGAGGAACTCTCTCCTCCTCCTGCTGTCACTCCCTTCGGTTCCAGGAATGAGTTGGCAGGCCTGTCTCGCTCCATGCACGCTTTAAAACCGCCCGCAAGATAAAACCCAGTTGCCAGGGTGTCCTCCAATCTGCTCGTGAGACTCTACAGAGCTCATGAGTGGGAGAGTCTCAGCAGGAACCTCCCTCCATTCCCTTGACCTTGACTAGACCTGCTGTAGTGATGGAGATTTTTGCTAGGGCTCTACAGCTGCACACATCCATACAAACCAGAAGACTGCACTCTGTCATGGATGCCTTCACACATGGTGTTCTAAGCTGCCTCCATCGGCTTGATGCCTCCTCATTCCGATAGGCCAGGAGACTGTTCTTGACTGGAGCATGGCATGCATGGTCATTGGAAGCTTGTCCTGCTTTAGTTTTTGATAAATCATGAAAATATTAGGATCTAGAACTATTTGCCACTTGTGTTTGCACACAGAGGAATTTGACCTCCATATTTAACCCCTCTGTGCACTGAAACACACTTGCCCAGAGTGGTGGGCAGCATCTAGCCACAGAAACTGGGGAGCAGTTGGGGGTTAGGTGTCTTGTTCAAGGGCATTTCAGTCAAGCCTGATGGGTTCAGGGAATCGAACCAGTAACCTTGCAGTCAACCTTCGGCCCACAACTAAACTGCCTTTGAAGACACCTAACCCCCAACTGCTTCCCAGGTTCTGTGGATAGATGCTGCCTATCACTCCAGGCAAGTGTGCTCACTGCCCCCTAGTGTGTGTGTTCACAGTACCTGGGGAGCAGTTGGGTGTTAGGTGTCTTGTTCAAGGGCACTTCAGTCAAGCCCAGTGGGTTCAGGGGATCGAACCAGCAACCTTACGGTCAACCTCCAACCGCGCAAGAGTGCTCAACCAGTGAATGGCAGGCTATTCTCCCTAAGCCTAACCCTGACCCTTGTAGATACACTGTTGCTTAAAAGTTAACCTCTAGTAAACACCTGTCAGGTTCAACACAGGTTCAAACAACAAGCTGCATGCAGTGAATACTTTAAACATGTATAAAATATGGTAAAACATATCTGTACTTATATGGATATGCATATATAGATATAAATATTGGAAACTATTTGCCATTGGGGGGGGGGTGTTAGGTGTCTTTCTCAAGGGCACTTCAGTCAAGCCTGGTGGGTTCAGGGAATTGAACTAGTAACCCTACGGTCAACCTTCAGCCCGCAACTGAAGTACCTTTGATCAAGACACCTAAACCCCCAACTGCTTCCCAGGTTCTGTGGATAGATGCTGCCCATCACTCCAGGCAAGTGTGCTCACTGCCCCCTAGTGTGTGTGTTCACAGTACCTGGGGAGCAGTTGGGTGTTAGGTGTCTTGTTCAAGGGCACTTCAGTCAAGCCCAGTGGGTTCAGGGCATTGAACCAGCAACATTAGAGTCAACCTCCAACAGTGCAAGAGCGCTCAACCAGAGAATGGCAGGCTATTCTCCGAAAGCCTAACCCTGACCCTTGTAGATCACTATTGCTCTAATAAACATATGTCAGGTTCAACACAGGTTCAAACAACAAGCTGCATACAGTGAATACTTTAAACATGTATAAAATATGGTAAAACATATCTGTACTTATGTGGATATGCATATATAGATATAAATATTGGAAACTATTTGCCATTTGCAGGGGGGGGCGGTGTTAGGTGTCTTGTTCAAGGACACTTCAGTCAAGCCTGGTGGGTTCAGGGAATCAAACTAGTACCCCTACAGTCAACCTTCAGCC
Organism: Megaleporinus macrocephalus; assembly: GCA_021613375.1. Taxonomy (NCBI): domain Eukaryota; kingdom Metazoa; phylum Chordata; class Actinopteri; order Characiformes; family Anostomidae; genus Megaleporinus; species Megaleporinus macrocephalus. The sequence goes on from CM038714.1 coordinate 24,485,182, forward strand.
CACAACTGAAGTGCCCTTGAACAAGACACATAACCCCCAGCCTGGGGAGCAGTTGGTGGTTAGGTGTCTTGTTCAAGGGCACTTCGGTCAAGCCTGTTGGGTTCAGGGAATCGAACAAGTAACCTTACGGTCAACCTTCAGCCCACAGCTAAGGTGCCCTTGAACAAGACACATAACTCCCAACCTGGGGAGTAGTTGGGGGTTAGGTGTCATGTTCAAGGGTACTTCAGTCAAGCCTGGTGGGTTCAGGGAATCAAACCAGTAACCTTATGGTCAACCTTCAGCCCACAGCTAAGGTGCCCTTGAACAAGACACATAACCCCCAATCTGGGGGCCAGTTGGCGGTTAGGTGTCTTGTTCTAGGGCACTTCGGTCAAGCCTGGTGGGTTCAGGGAATCAAACCAGTAACCTTATGGTCAACCTTCAGTCCACAACTGAAGTGCCCTTGAACAAGACACATAACCCTCAACCTGGGGAGCAGTTGGGGATTATGTGTCTTGTTCAAGGGCACTTCAGTCAAGCCTGGTGGGTTCAGGGAATCAAACTAGTAACCTTACAGTCAACCTTCAGCCCACAACTGCAAAAATGTAAAATCTGCCCACTGTGGCTAATGAGCACTACAGCACTAGGAAGAAGCTGTTGGCATGTCTGGTTGTGCTGGCATTGATGGCCCTGAATCATCAAGCAGAGGGAAGTGTCTGGAGGAGTTGATGTCCAGGATGAAAGAGGTTAGCTGTAATTTCGCCAGTGTGTCTCATCAACCTGCTGTTGTACATGTCTTAAAGCCTTGGTGTATCTCATCCAATAATAAGCTCTGAGGACGTGCAAGAGTTTGCCTCGTTCTTGTGAAGTAGAGGAACCAAACCACATGGTTATGAATGATGTGAGGGTGGACTTGATGATCGCAGTGTAGAACTGGGACATCAGGCTCTGCAGCTATAGAGCAAGCTAGCTAGCATAATGGCTACGCCAGATGCACTTTGTCTCAGGTTGTTTTGTCTCTTACCTTAAAACGTTGCGAGTGCTAAGTGTGTAGCACTTAGTCTGCAGGTTTTCCGGGACCGGTAGGCCCATTATTTAAAGGGTATTACTGATGATGGACTACAGGAAAGGTCACCAACTATGCTTGTTGAGATCTACTTTCCTGTGGACTTTGGCTCCAACCCCGTTTAGCCCTGCCAGAGCTCCTTCTAAGGAAGATCAGCCATATTGGAATGAATGGCTGAAAGAAGTCTGTTAGATTTGGGTTGAAGATGAAACCTCCAGAGATGAAGAGCTCTAGAAGAGGTTTGTGCACAAGTTGTACATGGATGTGCAACAGATGGGCACCTAAAAACACAGGTAGAGGATTTTAGCAAGGCAGACGGGGAGTATCTCAGGATGATCTCGCAAACTGATCCCAGGGTTTGTCACCTCAGTGCTGTGGAGGAAATCAGAGCCTCTGTGCATTATTAAAAAGTGAGCGATCGCAAGAGAGAACGAGGCAGGAAGGAGGGGAGGTGTCATGGCTACCGAAGAGGGGTATCAAACACAGATCATATGGAGGCTCCACCTCTGCATTTAACACCAGCGTGTAAGAGGAAACCAATGCCTCATAGGGGAGTCGAGTTTCTTGGACATGACCTATCTAAACAAGCAGTAGCCTTTTATGAGTTACACTTGTTTCATTACATGCTGCTCTCTGCAGGGAGTATGCGGTGCTGTATTGGCGAGGCCTGCAGCTGCATTGTGCAGCACGTTGCCTGGGTCGGTGATTGCAGAGGTTAGCCTCTCTCCTCTTTAAACATTGATTTCTGGCTATGGCTCACAGAGCTGTCCATACCCACTTGAGTATCCAGCTTCGTTTGACACTTCAATCCAGCATTGCTTGAAGCCCAATTCAAATCCCATATCTGACAGTGACAAATGAGGCTGTCTGGGTGAGCATCCAGTATCCTTCTCATGAAACCTGGCAGTAGATCTTCTCTGGCCAGTGCCCTCTTTGTCCATCCAGTCCCGTCCTCTCGCAGTTCAGGGTAATTACACTTTGATTCTGCCCACTCTTCCGAAGGATCGATTCACCTTTTTCCCCCAGCAGTCTGAAAAGAGGCCCCCTACCGGTTCTTCTAAGGGCCATGATCAAGCTCCTGTAGGGTACAACCAGGATATATTGATGCCAGTTGGTTGGTGGGGGGGCTCGCTCCCCTTTCTCGTCTGGTCAATAGTCAAACCCCCAGGAGAGCAATCTTCATCTCCTCCATCTTCTCCCCGTCAGCCACCTCATCGATAATGATAATGCAAGCCAAGGCCTTGGCTTCAGGTAATTTACCATATGCTTATAGCGTTGGCTCTTTTTATTATCTGCATCTACCCCCGCGTGCAAATTCAGCTGCCAGCATTTATAGAGACATGTCACTCGTTTCAAGGATCTTGGGGGTCTTTGCTGCTGCATTGGCAGAAAAGGCATCTTTGAAGCATTAACCCTCCACTCAATGAGAATCGAATGAGGCTCTGACAGAGGGAATTGAAAGTGGCTTTCAATCTTACTCCCCCCCCCCCCCCCTTTAAAGATGTTATCACTTCTTCTAGTTTTTTTTTTTTTTGTGTGCATGAAGCTCTAGGAACAGTATCCCTGTTAGACAAGGAGAGTCTGTACGAGGATCACAGGAAAATGAAAAGGTGCTGGGTCATTTTCCTTATATGTATCGCTCGCTGTCTTCGGTGGTCTTGGGAGCGTCAATAAAAACAGATAAGGGACCAACCCTTGTTGAAGGGGTCTAGACCCCTAACCGCAGGCTTTTGCTTTCTCATTATCTTGTACTCAGCTGGTCTTAACTTCTCAAGGTCAGGGTTAAAGGTTAAGACCAAGGGTCCTGTTGGGCTCCAAGGGGGATCAGAGGTCATGTTAACCTGCAGATGTCTAGGTATCGATATCAGGGCCCTCATGCATTGTCCAGGTTTGTGTGTAGATCAGTGTACATGTGGTATTAGGCTTTTCTGTTCATGGTAGTATATACACATCCGAATGTGTGTCAGTGATAGGTGCACTCTGATCATAGTACGAGTGAAAAGCAGTGGGATGAATTATTAATAGGTCGCGTAATAATAGGCCATACTTTATGAAGGCCATTAAGCTGTACCTGTGGCTTTCAAAGGCTCATTTACAATGAAGCGTCCTCTGTTGAAGGAGCGATCAAAAGCTTGCTCTGCTCCGCTTGGCCGAGGTAATGGCTGTTCAGACCTACCACCTATTGCAGTACTTTGCATATTGGGAGGTGTGTAAAGCAGGATCTGTGGGATTGTGTGCCGATCACGTCTCTCTCTCTCTATCTCTCTCTCATTTGTTTATTCTGTTGCACAGTCATTCACATGCATACTCTTTCTCTCTCTCCTCCATTAAGAGGAAGTGGCTACGGTTGAGCAGTTGCATGCAGGAAGAGAGAGGGGAGGGAGGAGGGGCAGGAGAGAGAGAGAGAGATTGTGTGAGCTTGCAGGCAGATAGCAGACTCAACCACAGAGGGTCGAGCGAGGCAGCGAGAGAGAGAGAGCGCAAGCGAGAGAGAGAGAGAGAGAGAGTGACAGTGCGCAGGAGTGGAGCGGGTGTGCGGGAGGGAGGTGTAGTACGTCAGCTCTTCTCTCGATCCGGCTATGCGAAGCAAGCAAGCAAGCAGGCAGGCGGGCAGGCGCAGGTTGATTGCGAGCCTTCTCTCCAGCTGATGTCGGGGCAGTTCCCTGCATTCCCTGCTACCGGAGCTTTCGCCACATCAGCTGCATCCTCGGTCGAGGCTTCGGCGCCGGTGCCACAGCTGATGCACCAGGTATTGTGCTTGCACGGCCGATCCCTTTCGCAAGGCACATCTTCTTCTTCCTCTTCCGCTTTGCCGGTTTCTTCAGCCAGTTGACAAGTGCTGATCCGAGAGGGTTTTAGAAGGGCTGGCCGAAAGCAGCGCTCGCCTTCGCCTCTTGCCTAAGACTTTGGGTTTGAGACCTGCCAAATACAGGAACTGAGCAAATGATACCGGTTTCAGAGCGCGCTCTCGTGTGTGTGTGACCCGAGCTGCCGGAACAGGCTGACGAGCCGAAGCGCGCCAGAAGAGCTCGGCTTTCCGCGTCCCCTTCCTTGGCTTTCCGTATCTCCAGCATCGACCCGAAGCTCTGGCCCTTCACCTGAGCCGACGGTCCCCGCTGCCCTCCCCTTCTTCTGTTTCCTGGAACCTGGAATGGTGCCGGGGGCCTCCGGAGGCCCTGGAGCCGCCCAACCTGGACCCGGCCCCGCAAATGACCGGCAGCAACAGCATGAGCAGCGGCTACTGCAGCCTGGACGAGGAGAGCGATGACTTTACCTTCTTCACGGCCAAGACCTCCTTCTTCCGACAGACGCACGGCAAGCAGGGGGCAAAGGTAACCCGGGGAGAAAACAGTAACCGTTTGTGGGAGGGGGGACAGGGGACACAGAACATATGCACAACTCTCACCAAGAAATGAGAAGTGCAACTTCTCAAATGCATGCGTGTGTGTGGTGCGGAAATGAGGTTGTGTACTACTTTCTTGTTTCTCAAGTTTCTCAAGATGCTCCACTTAGGTTGACCTGAATTTGCGTTTGGTGCTCAAAGATACTCTTCAGAGAAGTTCTTAAACTTCTAGTGCGTGGTCGAGGGTTGTACAGTAGTGCTGAAGTACTGAAACACAAGTGGCGGGTAATGTTTTTGATGGTGCACTGATGGAAATCCTCCATCACGGAAACACTTGAGCGGTAAACACCATCTCAGAGAGACAGTGCAGAGGTCCCCCCCCCCCCCCCCCCCCCAGTTTTTCCTTCTCGTTGGTAATGCGTGCCAACTGTGGTGGCAACAGATTTTGAGTTTCTTCCTGTGTGTGAACATCTTGAATGGTTAGCCATTTTCTTTTTCAACTTTTAGGTTGTGAGATACCTGAGATGGCCTTCTATAAACCCCATTCAGACTTATATAGAAAATTTTAATATTAATAAAGTGGAGGAGTGTGTTTTTAGCTGTCTGGCTTGACCCTGAGGTGGTACCGTGTGGGAGTTGGGAAAACGGTTTGGGTGGGATGTGAAAGAACCCACTTTATCTGTGTTTCTTTAGTTTCCAGATAATGACCTTTGCCAAGAAGATGCTTCTCTGGAAGACTGAAATTATGCATACATGCAGCATTATACTTATTATACATTATACTATCTATGCACTGATAAAGGTTTCTAATTGGCCTTTGGCTTAAATATATGGTTCTAGGAAAGTTTCCAACTATAATTGGTGTAGAACTTCAATTCTTTCTTCATGGTAGCCATAAGATGCACCTGTTACACCTTTTGCACCTGTTTTTGGGATCCCTTATATATATATATATATTTATCTGCTGCCAATCCCAGCATCATTGGGCGAAGGCGGGGTACACCATGGACAGTTCGCCAGTCCATTGCATGGCCAACACTCACTCCACACCACCTATATATATATATATATATATATATATATATATATATATATATATATATATATATATATATATATATATATATATGTATGTATGTATGTACACTACCTCTCAAAAGTTTGGGATCACTTTAAAATTTCATTTCATGTAATTTTCCTGAAATTCACTAACAATATTGTCCATTTAACAATTAATGTAAGTGTATCAGATGATTTTTAAAGAATAAAAATGTTTGTATTAAAGTCTATTTTTGTATAGAGGCTTATTTTACATATAGTCCTATTATCAGTATTTCTCAGTCCTCTGTCTAAATCTCCTGGTACGACCACCAATCCAAGTTAAGGATGTTATTGGACTAATTGGTTGTTAGGACACTCTTGCTCAATTGTGATCACAGCTGAAAAACATTCTACTAATAAGTGAGTATAAAAGGGAGAACAACATTCTAGGTTAGTTTAGTATCTGAAGATCAGCAGTTGATGGCTTGCTGACCGACTCACAATGACCAGAAAGAAACAACTTTCTTTAGAGACCCGTCAGTCCATTGTTGTGTTAAGGAAGAAGATACTCCAATGAAAACAAGAACATTTCACTGTGATCCCAAACTTTTGAGCAGTAGTGTGTGTGTATATATATATATATATATATATATATATAATATATATATATATATATGTATATATATATATGTATATATATATATATATGTATATATATATATATATGTATATATATATATGTATATATATATATATATATATATATATATATATATGTATATATATATATGTATATATATATATGTATATATATATATGTATATATATATATATATGTATATATATATATATATATGTATATATATATATATATATATATACATGTATATATATATGTGTGTGTGTATATATATAGTAAATACAGCAGACCCTCAATTTTTCACCCTACATTGCTCACTAGCAGCTCAACATAGGCACTTAACATATCGTACACAGAACCAACAGTGACCTAAATACCCTGGATAGTATAATAATTAAACATATTGATTCCTGTTCTGCTAAAAGAGGCTTACAATGTTCGTTGCACTTGAACATTTCATTTGAAGATGGTGCTTTATAGCATCGTCCATGGACAGTTTCCAAAAGTGGCTCTTCTATGGAATCGTTTCAAAGACGCCCTTTCCAGAACACTTTGATTTAAAGTGCAGACTCACATATTTTCACTGGGAGATGAATAGCACGCACTCAAGCCGGTTGGTATACAATGCATGTTGACCTTCGAGACACCTTCTCTCCCTTACAGCACAACGCAGAACATACACTCACACCCGCGTCTGTAGTGCAGCGAAGGAAGGAAGCTGCTGGTTGTAGAAAGGCCAGCCCCCCTGCCCCCATGTGAAGGCCGTGGTATTTCATAAAGCTTGGGCTGTGTTCATAATGAACGAAACAATGCTCACTTCAGGTCAGACTCAGACCTTCATTTCTGAAGGGAAACCCAGCTGAGATCAACCACGAGCTTGAAAGCCTAATGAGTCTTTCTTCCTATCGGTTCTCTGAGTTGGGTGGTTATTAACAATGGCAGATCCCTGAAATACCAGGGAAATTTTAATTAGTGATGCTGTTGCCAAGAAGCCAGAGAACTGATTATTAATAGCAATTATTAATTGCAACAATTATTACCAGTTATTAAATAGTGGTCTGGAACACATCTAAATGACCAACGTCAACAGATGAGTTGAGGAGGAGTAACAGGGTCCAGTGAGTGTTAAGTTTAAATCTGTCTTAATTGCACAGCCTACAGTCAAAGCATCCATAACATAGACGGTGTAAAACAGCTAATATTATTATTATAGCAGAGGCGGCATGGTGGTGTAGTGGTTAGTATGGTGGTGTAGTGGTTAGTATGGTGGTGTAGTGGTCAGTATGGTGGTGTAGTGGTTAGTACGGTGGTGTAGTGGTCAGTATGGTGGTGTAGTGGTTAGTATGGTGGTGTAGTGGTTAGTATGGTGGTGTAGTGGTCAGTACGGTGGTGTAGTGGTCAGTACGGTGGTGTAGTGGTTAGTACGGTGGTGTAGTGGTCAGTACGGTGGTGTAGTGGTCAGTACGGTGGTGTAGTGGTCAGTATGGTGGTGTAGTGGTCAGTATAGTGGTGTAGTGGTTAGTACGGTGGTGTAGTGGTTAGTACGGTGGTGTAGTGGTTAGTACGGTGGTGTAGTGGTTAGTATGGTGGTGTAGTGGTTAGTATGGTGGTGTAGTGGTTAGTACGGTGGTGTAGTGGTTAGTATGGTGGTGTAGAGGTCAGTATGGTGGTGTAGTGGTTAGTATGGTGGTGTAGTGGTCAGTATGGTGGTGTAGTGGTTAGTATGGTGGTGTAGTGGTTAGTATGGTGGTGTAGTGGTCAGTATGGTGGTGTAGTGGTTAGTACGGTGGTGTAGTGGTCAGTATGGTGGTGTAGTGGTTAGTATGGTGGTGTAGTGGTTAGTATGGTGGTGTAGTGGTTAGTACGGTGGTGTAGTGGTCAGTACGGTGGTGTAGTGGTCAGTACGGTGGTGTAGTGGTTAGTACGGTGGTGTAGTGGTTAGTATGGTGGTGTAGTGGTCAGTATGGTGGTGTAGTGGTTAGTAAGGTGATGTAGTGGTTAGTATGGTGGTGTAGTGGTTAGTATGGTGGTGTAGTGGTTAGTACGGTGGTGTAGTGGTTAGTACGGTGGTGTAGTGGTTAGTATGGTGGTGTAGTGGTCAGTATGGTGGTGTAGTGGTTAGTAAGGTGATGTAGTGGTTAGTATGGTGGTGTAGTGGTCAGTATGGTGGTGTAGTCGTTAGTACGGTGGTGTAGTGGTTAGTATGGTGGTGTAGTGGTCAGTATGGTGGTGTAGTGGTTAGTATGGTGGTGTAGTGGTCAGTATGGTGGTGTAGTGGTTAGTATGGTGGTGTAGTGGTTAGTATGGTGGTGTAGTGGTTAGTATGGTGGTGTAGTGGTTAGTATGGTGGTGTAGTGGTCAGTATGGTGGTGTAGTGGTCAGTATGGTGGTGTAGTGGTCAGTATGGTGGTGTAGTGGTTAGTATGGTGGTGTAGTGGTTAGTATGGTGGTGTAGAGGTTAGTATGGTGGTGTAGTGGTCAGTATGGTGGTGTAGTGGTTAGTATGGTGGTTTAGTGGTTAGTATGGTGGTGTAGTGGTCAGTATGGTGGTGTAGTGGTCAGCACTGTCTCCTCACAGTAATATGATCTGGGTTGGATTCCCGGTCTGGGTGGTTCTGTGTAGAGTGTGTAGGGTCTCTCTGTGTTTGAGTGGGTTCCTCCGGGTACTCCGGTTTCCTCCCACAGTCCAAACACATGTATGTTAGGATCCTCACTCTAAACTGACCGTAGGTGTGAGTGTGTGTGTTGGCTATGTGATTGACTGGCGACCTGTCCATAGTGTACCCCGCCTTCACCTGATGATGCTGGGATTGGCGCCAGCCCCCCTCGTGATAATGGATGGATGGCTATATTATGTTCTATTCTTTTATATTTGCTTGATGTAGTTGGTCAGCAAAGACATATTGGAATCCAAATAGTGATCTTTAGCACATGAGACCAGTGTTGTATACCAAAACAACAGTAGTCAATAGTCACCCAAATCTTTTTTAAACTTCAATCCTAAAACCTGTCGCAACCTGCACAGCATTTTGCTCATTTTTTTCACAGATTTTTTTTTTTATAGATCACAGCAAGTCTTACTGGGTCATAACCACAGTAACAAGTCTGCATGACAGTGTTGAGAGCTAGCTGTGGTCTGAGCAGGCTATATGAGATGTTTTGGGGATGTATGTTGACACTGTCCAAAAGAAACCCTTCCAAAATGCAATTTTACGGAAAAGGATGAAAATAGTCTTTACTTTTAATGTAAGTCAATGGAACCAGATTTTTTTTTCAAGCTATTTTGGAGCATTTCTATTGGTTCATTCATCATTTTTGTCCATTCATCAGTTTGCACACAGTGTAAGTGATGGCTGTCGTGTTCAAAGAACAGTTGAGGAGTTAACCTCGTAGCTCCACCCCTGAACTTAAGAAGCACTGAACATGCTTTGGCTGATTTGACTGATTACTCCAGTGTTTGAGGAGCCAGCTGCACTGGTGCACTCCGTTAAGGTGGTTTCAGAAAATCAGCTTCTCCCCAGAGTCTCTTCGCCGAAAGTCGTCCTGAAACGCCTCTAGTTCCTCTCCTCACCTGAACTGACCAGCCCTACCTCAGCTGCCGTGTCAGGTTTGGAAAGAGCGATGTTCAGACTATGAATTATTCATCCCCTCCTCTCCCCTTGTCCATCTGGGAGTGGTGTGGGTGACCAGTCTAGGGCACCTGATGTTCCGCAGCTGGGTTGCCAGGGCTTGATTTTGATGGTGTTGTTGTGAGATAGCTGTGTGTTCTTGGCTGGAGAACAGGTCTGTTGTGCTAACGGCCAGAGTAAGGATCATTTAGATTATTGGGTTACCAGGATGTGGTTTTCAGGCAGCCCTGGTTGCCAGGATGTGGTGGTCCTACATAGCTCTGGTTGCCAGGATAGTGTTGTCGCTACTGTATGCAGTGTTAGTTTTAGTGGTAGAGTGTTTTCCCTCCGGGTCTATCTCTACGTTTGCCTTGTAGATGAATAGCGTTGTGCTGTCAAAGGTAGATGATACCAGATTATTATGGTATGCTGTTTTTTTGAATGTCATTTCCTGTTACGGCCGTTGACGGTATTTTCATATACCTAATTTTTTTTCCACCTGCTGCCTTGGGGGGGGTGGGGGTGGGGGGCTTTGTGTTATGCAATCAAACACTGAAAGCATGTTATATCTAATTAGCTGAGGTCTGTAGAATGTTTGCTATGGCATCGGTGTTGGTGTATAAGCAAACGTTTCCTATTATAATTTAATATATAACCGCTCGTACGTAACAGCCACCTGAACTTTCACTGTTTGCTTCACAGATATGGCACCGGTTGCACTTCAGACTCTGAAGCTGTTGCTGCCACCTGCTGCATTGTCTGTAGCTATATATATATATATATACACACACACACTACTGCTCAAAAGTTTGGGATCACAGTGAAATGTTCTTGTTTTAATGGAGTATCTTCTTCCTTAACACAACAATGGACTGACGGGTCTCTAAAGAAAGTTGTTTCTTTCTGGTCATTGTGAGTCGGTCAGCAAGCCATCAACTGCTGATCTTCAGATACTAAACTAACCTAGAATGTTGTTTTCTCCCTTTTATACTCACTTATTAGTAGAATGTTTTTCAGCTGTGCATCACAATTGAGCAAGAGTGTCCTAACAACCAATTAGTCCAATAACATCCTTAACTTGGATTGGTGGTCGTACCAGGAGATTTAGACAGAGGACTGAGAATTGCTGATAATAGAACTATATGTAAAATAAGCCTCTATACAAAAATAGACTTTAATACAAACATTTTTATTCTTTAAAAATCATCTGATACACTTACATTAATTGTGAAATCGACAATATTGTTTGTGAATTGCATGAAAATTGCATGAAATGAAATTCTAAAGTGATCCTAAACTTTTGAGCGGTAGTGTATGTATGTATATATATATATATACCACCTCCTTATAAATAAGCCACCTCCTTGTATCTACACACATTGTCCATGTTATCAGCTCCACTGACCATATAGGAGCTACACTTACAGACTGTAGCCTGTTCTTTAATGATCAGGACCCCCACAGGACCACCACAGAGGTACTATTAGGGAGGTGGATCATTCTCAGCACTGCACTGCACTGCACTACTGTTAGTGTGTGTTGTGCTTGTATGAGTAGGTCAGACACAGCTTTGCTGCTGGAGTGATTAAACACTGTGTCCACTCACTCTATTAGAATATATATATATATATATATATATATATATATATATATATATATATATATATATATATATATATATATATATATATATATAAACAGAATATATATATATAAACAGAATATATATATATAAACAGAATATATATATATATATATATATATATATATATATATATATATATATATATATATATATATATATATATATATATATATAAACAGAATATATATATATATATATATATATATAAACAGTGTTTAATTAGAGTCAGTGAGGTCCAGTTAGAGGAGATCTCCTCAGGTCAAGGTCCAGACCGTCATCATTTCTAATGTGTGTTCTGATTCAGTGGTGTATCCTGTTGACTGAAGTAGTCTAGTATCAGTATCTTATACCATCAGCTACTGAAACACCAACACATCACACATACCGTTCAGTATATTTCAGTATATTTACTGTTTAAATGCTGAACTGAGTGAATTATTTATGAACTAATAATAAATGTTTTTTACTCACTTCAATAAAAACAAGAGCATTTTAAAAAAACAAATTCTTTTGAACAAAAGTGGATCTTAAAGTGTTTATTTATAGAGAAAGTAAATAAATGATGTGTCTTCTTGTTAACTCAGCTTCTCAGATTAACATGTTGGTTGTACAGAGCGGTGTTCTTCAGAACTAGACGAGCAGGTCCATTCCAGAACCGTTCCTGTTAAACACTCAGTTCTCTCTGTTCACTTTTCTGATTTTAGAGCTCCTTATTCTTTCTGACTCACTTTAGTCTCTTACTGCTCCTCCTCGCTTCCTTCCTCGCCTGTGTGCACAGCTCTGATTGGCTGAGGAGCCTTTGGTGATCTTACAGCGCACGTGATTGGTCTCTGTGCCGTAAAGCCCGTATACCGTAAAGACAAGAAAAGCTCCACCGCTTAAAATAAACAAGTCTAATTAAATTATTCTCAATAGTTTATCAGTTTGGGTCCACATTGGACAACGTCTGGGTCCAGATCTGGACCGCGGTCCGCCTATTAGTGACCCCTGAGGTAGAATTTTTTTGTTTTTGTTTTTCGTTGGGCAGCGACGATCAGCTGACATGTTAGTGTAGCAGCCGACCATCGTCTTAACAGTTCATGCGTCTCTGTTTGAAGTTGAGCAGGTGATGGGTGGTGTGTTGGTGACTCGAGGAGGTCTTACAGAAAAGGAAATATATGGAAATTGCCAAAATGATGTTCTGCTTAATGTGAAGATTGAAATGTATCCCAGGTTGTGAAGGTATAAACACTGTGTGAGTGTATTTACTTTCCTTCAGTCCAAATGAGCTTCCATTGCCTGTTAGAACCAGAGAAGCAAACTTCAGACACTAAGCTGTCTCTGGCTGATTGATGTTTGAAGGAGGTTTGATTGTCGTATCGTTCCTTTAAGCACTTGAGCTGAAGACCAGAACCAGAGCGACAGGAAACCACAGAGACCTGCAGCCCAAACCCATTTACTGCTCTAATGGCAGTTTATGCAAATGATCCAATTGAACTCACAGGTGTTTCTCTTTTATCTTTCTCTCTCTCTCTCACACTCACCTTCTCCCTCTCTCTCTCTCTCTCTCTCTCTCTGCTTCTCTCACTCTCTCCTCTCTCTCTCACTCTCTCCCTTCTCTCTCTCTCTCTCTCTCTCTCTCTCTCACACACTCACTTTCTTCCTCTCTCTCTCTCCTCTTTCCTCTCTCTGCTTCTCTCCCTCTCTCTCTCTCTCTGCTTCTCTCTCTCTCCTCTTTCCTCTCTCTGCTTCTCTCTCTCTCTGCTTCTCTCACTCTCTCCTCTCTCTCTCACACACTCACTTTCTCCCTCTCTTTCTGCTTCTCTCTCTCTATCTCTCTCACACACTCACTTTCTCCCTCTCTTTCTGCTTCTCTCTTTCTATCTCTCTCTCACACACTCACTTTCTCCCTCTCTCTGCTTCTCTCTCTCTCCTCACTCTGTTCTTATTTTCTCTCCACTCTCTCTCTTTCTCTCTTCTTTCTCTCCTCTCTTAGCTTCTCTCTCTCTCCCTCTCTCTCTCTCTGCTTATCTCTCTCTCTGCTTCTCTCTCTCTCTGCTTCTCTCTCTCTCTGTCCTCATTCTCTGTCTGTTCTTTTTTCTCTCCTCTCTCTCCCTCTTCTCTCTCTCTCCTCTCTCACTCATACTCTCACTTGCTCCTCTCTCTCTCGTTCTCCTCGTATTCTCTCCCTGCTCTTTTTCTTTCTTTCCTCTTTCTCTCTCCTTTCTCTCCCTTTCTCCTCTCTGTCTCTCTCTCTCCTCTCTCTACTTCTCTCTCTCTGCTACCGTTTCTCTCTCTCTCTCTGCTTCTCTCTGCTTCTTTCTCTCTGCTACTGTCTCTTTCTCACTCACACTCTCACTGTCTCCTCTCTCTCTCTCCCCTCTTATTCTTTCTCTGCTCTTTTTTTTCTTTCCTCTTTCTCTCCCTCTCTGTCTCTCTCCTCTCTCTCACTCACTCTCTCTCTCTCTTTCTCTCTGCTTCTCTCTCTGCTACCTCTCTCTTTCTTCTCTCACTCTCTCCTCTCTCTCTTTTCTCTTCTCTCTCTTCTCTCTCTATCTCTCTCTCTCTCTCTCTCTCTCTCTCTCTCTCTCTCTTCAAACACTTGTTTTGAAGATGTGCTAAGCTCTGGAAATGATTCATATAACCCCCACCCTCCTCCTCCTGCCCTGTATGTGGCGCCGCGCCGCTGTGGTGCATCGGCAGCGCATCAATAAACATACTGCAGTATTAGCGCCATTAGCTCTTACAAGCCACCCCATCAAAGGCTGGAACGGTGGATGTGTAAGATGTGCGTGAGTGTGTGTGTGTGTGTGTGTGTGGCTGCGATCCGGCGCTGCTGATGCGCATGTGCAGAGGCTCGGCAGCGTCTTGGATGTGCCACAGCTTTGAGGCGGCTGCAGATCTGCTTTGTGTACACAGGCGTGCAGATGATGGAGCTTTGCATGTGCGAGAGAGACACGGAGCTTCTCCCACTCCACACTTGACCCAGTAACGAGAGTCCGTGTGGGTGGGAGGGGGCAGGACGAGTGCCGTCATCTCTACACTGCAGCACCGTCACTTCAGGCGTTCATATCTGTGCAGAATCAGCGGACAGAGCGATGGAGCTCACAATCCTTATAGCTTCACCTCACAGGAGGTCTGCTTCCACACTGCTTAATAATGAGATTCCAGCTCCACTGTGCTCCGTTCCACTCCCAGTGACTGTGAGGACACACTACAGAGCTCAGTACGTTCACAGCTGTAATAGGAAGTGAGCCATGGTTTCACCGCTTCCGCTCCGAGATAGATGCGCCTCTACCCAGTTCCTCAGTCTGGTGACGGATCACGGCTGACGTTGTTGCTGAGAGCTAGAGGGCTGCAGTGCATTGGCAGCACCAGCACTGTGAGGCAGAACTTGGATATTGGGGCTGCACCTAACGATTAATTTCTTAATCGATTAATTTTACAATTATTATTATTCGTTTCATGATGAATGGACCAATAGAAGCTTACAATGAAACCTCTTTACACCGACTTACATTGAAAGTAAAGGCAGTTTTTGTCCTCTCGTGTGAAGATAGTATGTTGGAGATACTACTTGTTTGGACGATATGCCGAGTGGGGTCACCAGTTGCACCTACTTAAAAAAAAAAAGGCTTCATATTTGTGGGCCTGTAGCTTATTAAAGTATTATTAGATTGTACTGTGGAGTCACGCTACTGGCTTAAAGTGCGAACTCATGGGATTTCTCATTGCGAGAGCCTTTTAAAAAAAAAACAAAAATTATTTTATGTCTGGCAATGTCTGGCAATTTTTTGCAATTGGAATGATCCGAATGCACTGATGCACCAAACATATTAGCTTTTACAAGAACAGCTCTACAGGTTTCCATAGCCTATTCTTGGTAATGTTTGTATTTTTATTAAATTAATTAATTTATTTAGCCAGACCTGACAGGCAGTAAAGGAGAGGAAAAAAGAGGAGAGAGAAAAAAGAAGAATAATACAATAATACAATAAATAAATAAATAAATAAACAACTAAATAAACAAACAAATGAAAGAAAAGAGAGAAAAAAAATACAAAAAAATAGATACATACATAAATACACATTCACATATCTATACCTATGCATATATATACACCCCCACACAATTCTAATATTTGCAGCAGTGTGTATGTGCCTCTGTCATGGAATGCACTCAATAATGAGGCCAAGAAACCGCAACCACTCCCCCCGGTGATCCAGAGGCAGATAGGAAAGGACCCAGGGGACCCAGACCTTCCACAGCCCATTAGGAACTCGGAAGGCCTGAGGCCACACATCCCGATGGCCACCGGCTGGGAGACCCCAGACGAAGCCCTCACAGAATCCAGAGAGCCAGAGAGTCATGGAGAGAGACTTAATATTGTAAATATGTGGCTGTTATGAAGGTTATCACTGCATGCATGTGTTGCTTGTGGTGTTGGGTGCTGGGCTGCGAGGTGCTGGTGCCGTGTTGATTAGAGAGTTAGCTGAAAGCTGTTTCTCATGTTGTTGTTGTCGTCTTCGCCAAGAAGTGTCAGCGTTTAATTATAATTAGTTTAATAGTTTGTAAAATATACTCGCACTGACCAGACAATAGCAGTAGTAGTTCAGTAGTGGACCTCCTGAAAATCTACCCCCCAAACCAGAAGACACAAGACAATCTTGTTAAGGCCATCAGGTTCTTCAAGAGCAGCTGAGTAGTTGAGCTGGTGTGTTTGATTAGTGCTGTGTTGATGGTATTTTTGAGGTAGACCAGAGGTGTTTAATAAGAATTTAGTAAGTTCCAGGTAGAGGAGATCTCCTCAGGCCAAGGTCTGGATCATCATCGTCATTTCTAACGTGTGTTCTGATTCAGTGGTGTATCCTGTTTACTGAAGTAGTCTAGTATCAGCATCTTATACCATCAGCTACTGAAACATCAACACATCACACATACCGTTCAGTATATTTCAGTATATTTACTGATTAAATGCTGAACTGAATGAATTTATAAAGCTTTAAATACATTTTTGTCCTTTCTTTCAATAAAAACAAGAGCTACATTTTAAAAAAACAAATTCTTTTGAAAAAAAGTGAATCTTAAAGTGTTTATTTATAGAGAAAGTAAATAAACGTGTGTCTTCTTGTTAACTCAGCTTCACAGATTAACATGTTGGTTGTACAGAGCGGTATTCTCCAGAACTAGACGAGCAGGTCCATTCCAGAACCGTTCCTGTTAAACACTCAGTTCTCTCTGTTCACTTTTCTGTTTTTAGAGCTCCTTATTCTTTCTGACTCGCTTTAGTCTCCGACTGCTGCTCCTCGCTTCGTTTCGCGCCCGTGTGCACAGATCTGATTGGCTCAGGAGCTCCTTAGGTGATCTTACAGCCCACGTGATTGGTCTCTGAGTTCACTGAGTTCAAAAGCTCCACTGCTTAAAATAAACAAGTCTAATTAAATTATTCTCAACAGTTTATCAGTTTGGGTCCACATTGGACAACGTCTGGGTCTGGATCTGGACCGCGGTCCACCTATTAGTGACCCCTGAGGTAGACGGTACCTGACTATAAGGTGTTTATAATAAAGTGGACAGTGAGCGTCTGTGTATATCCTGGTTGCTTTCGCCGGTTAGGAGTTCAGCTGTCACCGAAAACCAAAAGCTCAAGCTGTCAGAAGGTTCGAGTAGCTTCCCCAAAGCCTGAGACTGACACGGAGGGCATTGTGTTACCTAATCAGCCCGAGAGGCCGCGTGCCGGGGCGAAGGACGGCCTGCCTGACGGGCGCTGACGACACCGATGCCCCTCCGATAACATGCCGAGGCCACTTCTCGCTCTGCTTATGCAAAGTAGTGCTGTAACCTGATCTCGGGGCCGATGGCGGCACAGGTGTCCTTTGTTATGTGCTGTAGACGTTAGCCACGCCCTCCGCTCTCACCACCGGGACTTTAACATTTGTTTTATAATGAAACAAGCGCTCGGTTTTAGATTTGAGGAACTCGGCCAGTTGGTTTATGGCTTCAGACAATGGAGGTTTTTAATTAGGGGAACAGTTGGTGTTCAGTGTCCTTGAGGGGCCCTCATGCAGGTTAGTGAAGGTTTGGTCGGTATATGTTTTATTATTGTTGATGTAATTATTTCCTCAGACGTGTACAGTTGGGTTATAGGCGTCATTAGCAGAAACCGGATAGGTCAGGTGGATGAAGGTGGCCTGTATCAAGTTCTCACAACAGTTCTAAGATGCTGTGTCCTGGTGGTCAGTCAGAATGATTAGTCAACAGTGAAGCGGACCACCGTTTAATATGATATCATTCATTTCCACACTATAAACACAGATATAAAGTCTAGAATGGATAAGCTTTATAGAACAATTTGATTCAATTCCATTAATTTCGTTTTCTTATTTCTGTAGAATTTGATTAAGAATATGTGAACAACGTTTTTCAGAGTATTTCATATGCAATAGTGACTATGAACAAATATATATATGTTTTAATTATTATATATGTATTTTTTTAAATGGTCGTGATAGGAACCAGAAGTCACCATGTCTACAATGCAGGTATTTTAATATTAATAATATTAGTCAATAAGTGTGACGAGATCAGAACTATAGAATAGTCGGTATGGAATTATTCCTGGAGCAGAATTAAACATCTGGTTGTGTTTAAAGAATGTTTAGAGGGTCTTTTAGAAATGAGCTCATTTGCTCTGATGCAGGTTTACATACTTTGAACATTCTGACCAGCAGCTTCATGAGGAGCCACATGAGCTGCTTCTCTAACAGGACTGAAGAAGATAGTGTAGATGCTGAGATCTTGTTCTGATAAACAGGTTTGGTGGTTTTATAGCTCTTATAAAAATATACATTCTCATTTTTACATTTAAATACACTCAGATGTTTGTTTTAGTGTATTTAGTGTACATGGGCTCCAACTTCACTGTTTACACTCGTTTCTCAACACATTCAGATCTAAACCTCTTTATAACTATATACATATATATTCAGGTAGATGTGTCCAAACTTTTGACTGGTGGTGTTTGTAATGTGTTTTAATGGTACAGATCCTTAAATATATTGTTTTATTTAAATTTACACTTAGCTTTTGGTAATGCGGTTCTAAAAATAATGTGGTAGACATCAGCCAGTGCATTTCATGTACTAGGTTTTTAAAAAATTGCAATTATTCTGAAATTTTTAAACTCTTTGAAGGTTATTGAGTGAGTAAGCAAACACGGTAGAGCACCAGTTTCATATTACAGTGGAATAATGGCATGTTTTGATAATGTACAGTTTTCCAACCTCAAAGTTGATGAGAACTAACACACTTGTAGGCTGAGCATGGCTTGTTTTGGGCGTATTTATCTGTAAAAATAAATAAATAATTAAAATACATAAACAATAAAGCAAAATCTGGCTGATCAGCATCAACCCGTATACACAGTCAGCCTTGCTGTACTGATTTTAGTAGAGTCTATATGTTTAACCGGCTGCGGCGAGGCCGTTGTGCATACACAGGAAATCTAAATTATGTTTGATGTTTTTGCTGCAAAGATCAAAGAAAACAAGCGATAGTGCAAGACACGTTCAACTGGTGGAGGAACTCTGTTATGAAGCTACGAAGGACAGTGGTCATTACGTTGAACATGCTGGGGAAATGATGTTGATAAGATTTCAGAATGCAGGAAGTGACTCAGGCCACTATGGCTCTTCTGTGTAAGGCAATGTTTAAAGTGGTCTACGGTAGGGGTGGGCAATATGGCCCTACAATAATATCACGATATTTCATGGTATTTTTTGTGATAACGATACTCTTGGCGATATGACAAAACATTGAATTAAAAAAAATATTTCAAAAATACACTACTGCAACAAAATGAAAATTAAATTTTATTATTGCATATGATATGATATGGCACACCCCTAACTGAGATATTAAAAAATACAAGAATTTTCATCAGATTGTAACAGAAGTCAATGATCCAGAATGTCACGATACTAGATATTGCACTCCAAATATCTCCACATATCCAGGACTGAAGTAAAGTGAATGATACTGGACTGATAAAATCTGTCTGTAGTAGATATATAATGGGAAATGAGAAAATTGTGAATTTTTCTTTTGCTAAAAACAGTAAAAGTAGTAACTGATGTGATAATTAGTGATGGGTGATATGGCACGATATTTCAGGGTATAATATCGTTCACCATATTCAAAAATGTTGGTGATATTATTGTGTACGATACGATATGGCACACCCCTTGTATACGGTGCCGCAAGAGACTCAATTCTCAACCTGTGTGCCCCCTAGTGTAAGTGATATCCTATTCATCCTAATCTACTTGTTTGAAAGGAAGCGAAGAAAGTTAATTGGGAAATGTAGAGATAATGGGGCCAAGCAAGACCTGGTAGACCACCAGAACCATCACATCACAGTATTTATCTGTGCAACCAAAAAAAACAAATGCAACCAACTTGGAAACATATCCCTGCAGAGTTCTTCGAACTAGCCGTAATATAGGTGGACGTTTTGATTGCATTGTATTGGGAATTTGATTGGAAATGATTGGAAATAATCTGTGAAATAGTCTGTGACAAGCACATTACTGTATATAATATTATATAGAATCTCCCAAATGGTAACTTCACAGGAGAGGACAAAAACATTCAATACAATGTGAGTCAATGGAACCAGAATTCATTGAGACAAAACCTAAGTTACATGTATTTCTTTGGACAGTTACTTTCCTCCCCAGTCATGATTGACATAACAGTACACATGATTTAAACACTACACACAGGGTCCCTTGTCAGGGATTGGGGACCCTGAAGGACACTTTATGCTGCTTACAGCTTAACACATCGACACAGTTCAGTGTGTTACAACTTCACAATCAAACAAGGTACACAAGATACAAGATACAAGACACAGTGAGCAGGAGAGATGTGTATGAAGCAGGTAGTGCTTTAGTATTCGCCCACATGCACAGACACACACATTATGAGTGGGTGTCCTCGTTCAGCCCCACTCGCTGACCGACGAGTACACAGTGTTTTCATCGCAGCGATTCAGTTTCGCAGCAGATGCAGGTGTTCGTTGCTGCTGATATTTGAACGTTACAAGTTCAGTACGTTTCCACAAATCTAAATCTAAAACTCTAGATGAGGCAGTACGGGGAGATACCTTGTTTGGGAGGTAGTGGACTGAAGGTCAGGGAGCCAGGCTGATGATCAGAAGGTTACTGCTTCGATCCCCGGGCATTGTGGATAGGGTTGCCCACCACTCCGGGCAAGTGTGCTTTGTGTGTGTGTGTGTGTGTGTGTGTGTGTGTGGAGGGTGGTGTTTAGTAGTGTGTGTGTGTGTGTGTGGAGGGGGTTGTTCACTAGTGTGTGTGTGTGTGTGTGTGTGTGTGTGTTTCACTGCCCCCTAGTGTACAGTGAGTGAGTGTGTGTGTGTGTGGAGGGGTGTGTGGAGGGGGGTGTTCACTAGTGTGTGTGTGTGTGTGTGTGTGTGTGTGGATGGGGGTGTTCACTAGTGTGTGTGTGTGTGTGTGTGTGTGTGTGTGTGTGGAGGGGGGTGTTCACTAGTGTGTGTGTGTGTGTGTGTGTGTGTGTGTGGAGGGGGGTGTTCACTAGTGTGTGTGTGTGTGTGTGTGTGTGTGTTTCACTGCCCCCTAGTGTTTAGTGAGTGAGTGTGTGTATGTGGAGGGGTGTGTGGAGGGGGGTGTTCACTAGTGTGTGTGTGTGTGTGTGTGTGTGTGTGTTTCACTGCCCCCTAGTGTACAGTGAGTGTGGAGGGGGGTGTTCACTACTGTGAGTGTGTGTGTGTGTGTGTGTGTGTGTGTGTGTGTGTGTGTGGAGGGTGGTGTTCACTAGTGTGTGTGTGTGTGTGTGTGTGTGTGTGTGTGTGTGTGTGAAGTGGTGTGTGTGTTTCACTGCCCCCTAGTGTGCACTGAGTGAGTGTGTGTGTGGAGGGGGTGTTCACTAGTGTGTGTGTGTGTTTCACTGCACCCTAGTGTACAGTGAGTGTGTGTGTGGAGGGGGGTGTTCACTACAGTGTGTGTGTGAGTGTGTGTGTGTGTGTTTCACTGCCTCTTAGTGTACAGTGAGTGTGTGTGTTTCACTGCCCCCTAGTGTACAGTGTGTGTGTGTGTGTGTGTGTGTGTGTGGATGTTTCACTGCCCCCTAGTGTACAGTGTGTGTGTGTGTGTGTGTGTGTGTGTGTGTGTGTGGATGTTTCACTGCCCCCTAGTGTGTGTGTGTGTGTGTGTGTGTGTGTGTGTGTGTGTGTGTGTGTGTGGGTGTTCACTAGTGTGTGTGTGTGGGTTTGAGTGATTCACTGCATGGATCAGTTAAATGTGGAGGTCAGATTCGTCTTTGTACAAACACAAACACATCCTATCAGCACTAAGTGTGCCCGGAGTGGGAGGGGCTCTTCTTATACATGCACCCACGCACAAGTAGTGCTGTGGAAAGAGTTGTACTGGAGAATGTTTAAGTACAGTCGTGTGTAACAGTACGAGCATGATTTACGTTTTATAGTTTATGTAAGTGAAAATAAGCACATACGGCTGTTTTGTATTAATTTGTGTAAAATTTAGGAAACTAAACATAAATAATAAAACGGTCCACCAAACATGAACACCACACACACATTCAGGCACTGCACATTTTCACCATAAAAACATTATAAAAACAATATTGTATTGGATCAAATCTAGTTTTGGGCATCATGTATCATTGTATCATTGGAAATTGAAAACAGTGGTATAAATGCTCAGATCTTTTAAACCATTTGGCTTAAAATGAGGTATTCGGTCATGTTGTTCTGACTCAGACCTCCTAATCTAGACTGTAGGTTTATACTATTCCCTCATCTGCATATCGGTGTTTCACACTGTTTGCAAAGCATTCGCCTGAACTGAAGTGGTGTCGCAAAACATTACTGCACTTCACATATCTGAGATTGCCTGCACTGCAGTTTGTTTGTGTGTGTGTGTGTGTGTGTGTGCATGTGTGTGTGCATGTGTGTGTGTGTGTGTGTGTGTGTGTGTGTGTGTGTGTGTGTGTGTGTGCATGTGTGTGTGTGTGTGTGTGTGTGTGTGTGGCAGGCCATGCAGACATTCTGTCGTCACTGAGGAGTAACAGCTTGTTGCCTCCAGCGTCGAGGCTTTTTCTTTCTTGCACCGTATTTCCCTGTTACTAATACTTTCTGTCAGGGCTGATTCCTGCTGTGTGTTCTGTTCGAAGGGCTTGTTTCAAACATTTAGAGTAATAGAGCTGATCCAAGATCAGTCCGGGCCTCTTAAATAGTCTTAGAGCTTTTCCACTTTTGCACACAGCAGAATTTGACCTCCGCATTTAACCCATACCTGCAGTAAACACTAACATACACACACAGACACACACACACTAGGGGGCAGTAGAACACACAAATATATATACACACACAGTAGTGAACATACACACTAGGGGGCAGTAGAACACACAAATATATATACACACACAGTAGTGAACATACACACTAGGGGGCAGTGGAACATATATGTACACACACACTAGGGGGCAGTAGAACACACAAATATATACACACACAGTAGTGAACATACACACTAGGGGGCAGTGGAACATATATGTACACACACACTAGGGGGCAGTAGAACACACAAATATATACACACACAGTAGTGAACATACACACTAGGGGGCAGTGGAACATATATGTACACACACACTAGGGGGCAGTAGAACACACAAATATATACACACACAGTAGTGAACATACACACTAGGGGGCAGTGGAACAACCATATGTACACATGCACTAGTGAACACACACAAGGGCACAGTGAAACACCCATATACACACACATTAGTGAGCACACACACTAGGGGGTAGTGGAACACCCATATACACACACACTAGTGAACACACACACTAGGGGGCAGTGGAATATATATGTACACACACACACACACACTAGGGGGCAGTAGAGCACACAAATATATACACACAGTAGTGAACATACACACTAGGGGGCAGTGGAATACATACATACACACACGCTAGGGGGCAGTAGAACACACAAATATATACACACAGTAGTGAACATACACACTAGGGGGCAGTGGAATATATATGTACACACACACACACACACTAGGGGGCAGTAGAGCACACAAATATATACACACAGTAGTGAACATACACACTAGGGGGCAGTGGAATACATACATACACACACACTAGGGGGCAGTAGAACACACAAATATATACACACAGTAGTGAACATACACACTAGGGGGCAGTGGAATACATACATAAACACACACTAGGGGGCAGTGGAACACCCATATGTACACATGCACTAGTGAACACAAACGCACACTAGGGGGCAGTAGAACACACAAATATATACACACAGTAGTGAACATACACACTAGGGGGCAGTGGAACATATACGCACACACACACACTAGGGGGCAGTAGAACACACAAATATATACACACACAGTGAAACACCCATATACACACAGATTAGTGAGCACGCACACTAGGGGGTAGTGGAACACCCATATACACACACATACTAGTGAACACACACTAGGGCACAGTGAAACACCCATATACACACACACTTGTTAAACACACACTAGGGGGCAGTGAGCACAATATATATATTGCTGATCATATATATATATATATATATATGTATATATATATATATATATATATATATATATATATATATATATATATATATATATATATATATATATATATGTATGTATATATATATATATATATATATGTGTATGTGAATGTAATGATGGAGAGAGTTCTCCAGAACTACAAGTAAAGTGAACATAACCAGAGAAACAAAGCCCGACCCAGGCCTGACAGACTGATGAGCAGTGACGCCCAAACTTGCCAGCAGTAGTTGTCGATTTGGACGATCTCGAGCTCTGCTGATTAAAACTGTGCCAATAGTGGGAGCTGTTGTTATCTTATCTTAGCTTAGCTTAGCTTAGCTTAGCTTAGCTTAGCGCATTCACTGGCTGTATCCCAGCTTTTCTTCCCTCTTTTACTTTCGTCTGAATGAAGTCACTTAAGAAGGCGCTGACCAACTGTACCTCGTCCACCCCCATTGTTCTAATCGGCTGTGCTTTCTTCAGCTCTCCGTGCGGGCCGGAGGAAGGGTGGGAGGTGGGTATATTTAGCTGGGGCCTCACAAATGCAGGAATTCCTGAGAGAATTGCTGGAATGTGTGAATACGAGAAAGGAGGAAGAGGATGCTGCAGAAACCCAAAACGTTCGTGTCTCTCGTTCATAGATGACAGTGAGGATGTGCCTGTTTCAATTCATCTTCTGCTGCCGAGTCTAGAAATAGAGCGCAGCGCCGCTTGCCTGACTGTGAGCTTGGAGGGGTGTCCACATTCCTGTAAGGGTTTGTTGCCGGGATAGAAAAGAAAATCAAGAGCCCTTTTTTTGGTGGGTGGTTGTTTAAAGTTTAAATAACTTCCATATAACGTAAAAGGTTCTACACCAGGTGAGCTTTCCTAGAACCCTGTGTCTAAACTGAAAACCCTGACTGTTTTAAAGTGCTGAGATGTTGCAAATCATGTCACAAAGCCAGGTCAGATGAAAACCGAGATGAGCATCTAAAATAAAGTCTGAATGGAGCTTTTAATGAACAGTGGGACGTTTACAGTGGTGGTCTTGTGTGAAAGGATGTTGGTAAGATGGTGGAAGTAGTGCATCCAACATTGTGTAGATATTGAACAATTGCATACGTGAGTCTACCGCTCAAGCAGTACGTACCAGCTCCAATCTAGTACCTACTGACTTAGTAGTGAAAGTAATCAGAAGAACTCCGGCGAGAAGCTTCTAGACACTGGGCCGTGATTGGCTAAAGGTGAGCATGTGACGGTGACATGTTGGTCAGGAGAATTATGGGACATTGAGTTTATTGAAGAACCATTTTTAGTTGTTTGAAAGTTTAAATAACCTCCGTATAACGTAAAGGTTCTACATCAGGTGGGCTTTCCTAGAACCCTGTGTCTAAGCTGGAAACCTTGACTGTTTTAAAGTGCTGAGATGTTGCTAACATACAAGCAAGTTCATGCAAATTATGTGGGGGTGCTTAGCAGCAGCGAGACGAATCCGAGCTGTTCCTTCACAGATCACTGACTGGCGAGCCTTTTGCTCTCAGCCCGACAGCGGAAGGTTCACGGGAGGATGAGCAGGCTCTGGGGTTTGCAGCCAAATTAAAGGACCCATTTCATGCTGTTTAGATATGTTAGTCTGACATTTAGGCCTGTTTTCTCCTCCAAGAACATTCAGTCTTACTCTGCATTTACTGAGTCGCCCCAGTAAATATGGTGCACACCAGCTGCACCCACTACACCAGTGTGGAACCGTCAGAGGGCCTAAAATATTCTTAACACACACACATATATATAATTTTATTTTATCTACTTACAGTTTGACTATCTAAACAATTATAAAAACATAGACAAATAAATTATTTAAACATGTTTATTCAATCTGTGTTGGAGCGTGAGGGGTTAAGTGGAAGCCTGTGAGTCTGTGTCTACCCCTATAAGGACTGTGATGCCTCCGCAGAATGTTGGTGATTGGTGGTCCCGCTGTTCATGTACAGAGGGGGCCAGGCAGTTCTAATTCAGCACCATACCAATTTCAAATAACAGTAAAACTGACCAATCATATCTTCCCTCTAAGTGGGCGGAGCTTAACTGTGTGATCATTTCCGCCCGTGTGGCGACACTAGCTGGAGAAACAGCTAACTAGTTTGCTGAGTCACAATTGAAGCCCATGCCCCGCCCCCAAACTGTTAAAACCCACCCCCTCTGAAAACTTGAAAAATTTTTTAGGGCCGAGGCTTCAGGTCTTCAGTCACAACAGGGCCTTGTGTTTGTGGACTAGTAGCCTCAGTAGTTGCAGTCAAGCTGGAGTTGATATTAACTCTTGTCTCGCACATATAGATTCAGTTGAAAGTATGGAATTCTGAACTGAGCTGCTCTGCACAGGCCTTAGATTTGGATTGGGTGAAGCTATTTGAGGTATATATGGGGTTGTAACATGGCTGGGATCAATCAAACGCTCACAGATATCAAGATATCAAGAATTTTAAGAGTTTTATTGTCATATGTACAGCAGAACAGACAGTTACACTGTACAATGAAATTCTTACTTTGCTGTTCCTCCATTCACCAATAGATAAAGATAACAAATAAAAGAAATAATAAAAATATATACAAAATATATAAAGTATAATAATATAGGTTGAAGTAAATAAAAGTATTTTTATAGTTAAAGAATAAAAAATAAAAGTTGCGTGTGGTTTTATGTGCAAGTATGAAGAGCAGCAGCCATAAAGTGCAAGTAACAAATGTAAACAATAGTGTTTTTGTGTGAGTAGTGAGTGTAAACAGTATTGTATGTAAACAGCGGTACAGTGAAAGTAAACAGTATTGTATGTAAACAGCAGTACAGTGAGTGTAAACAGTATTGTATGTAAACAGCGGTACAGTGAAAGTAAACAGTATTGTATGTAAACAGCAGTACAGTGAGTGTAAACAGTATTGTATGTAAACAGCAGTACAGTGAATGTAAACAGTATTTTATGTAAACGGCAGTACAGTGTATGTAAACAGTATTGTATGTAAACAGCAGTACAGTGAATGTAAACAGTATTGTATATAAACAGCAGTACAGTGAACGTAAACAGTATTGTATGTAAACAGCAGTACAGTGAATGTAAACAGTATTGTATGTAAGCAGCAGTACAGTGAATGTAAACAGTATTGTATGTAAACAGCAGTACAGTGAGTGTAAACAGTATTGTATGTAAACAGCAGTACAGTGAGTGTAAACAGTACTGTATGTAAACAGCAGTACAGTGAGTGTAACGGTATTGTATGTAAACAGCAGTACAGTGAGTGTAAACAGTACTGTATGTAAACAGCAGTACAGTGAATGTAAACAGTATTGTATGTAAACAGCAGTACAGTGAGTGTAAACAGTATTGTATGTAAACAGCAGTACAGTGAATGTAAACAGTATTGTATGTAAACAGCAGTACAGTGAGTGTAAACAGTATTGTATGTAAACAGCAGTACAGTGAGTGTAAACAGTATTGTATGTAAACAGCAGTACAGTGAATGTAAACAGTATTGTATGTAAACAGCAGTACAGTGAGTGTAAACAGTATTGTATGTAAACAGCAGTACAGTGAATGTAAACAGTATTGTATGTAAACAGCAGTACAGTGAATGTAAACAGTATTGTATGTAAACAGCAGTACAGTGAGTGTAAACAGTATTGTATGTGAACAGCAGTACAGTGTATGTAAACAGTATTGTATGTAAACAGCAGTACAGTGAGTGTAAACAGTATTGTATGTAAACAGCAGTACAGTGAATGTAAACAGTATTGTATGTGAACAGCAGTACAGTGAGTGTAAACAGTATTGTATGTAAACAGCAGTACAGTGAATGTAAACAGTATTGTATGTAAACAGCAGTACAGTGAGTGTAAACAGTATTGTATGTAAACAGCAGTACAGTGAGTGTAAACAGTATTGTATGTGAACAGCAGTACAGTGAGTGTAACAGTATTGTATGTAAACAGCAGTACAGTGAATGTAAACAGTATTGTATGTAAACAGCAGTACAGTGAATGTAAACAGTATTGTATGTGAACAGCAGTACAGTGAGTGTAAACAGTATTGTATGTAAACAGCAGTACAGTGAATGTAAACAGTATTGTATGTAAACAGCAGTACAGTGAATGTAAACAGTATTGTATGTGAACAGCAGTACAGTGAGTGTAAACAGTATTGTATGTAAACAGCAGTACAGTGTATGTAAACAGTATTGTATGTAAACAGCAGTACAGTGAATGTAAACAGTATTGTATGTAAACAGCAGTACAGTGAGTGTAAACAGTATTGTATGTGAACAGCAGTACAGTGAGTGTAAACAGTATTGTATGTAAACAGCAGTACAGTGAATGTAAACAGTATTGTATGTAAACAGCAGTACAGTGAATGTAAACAGTATTGTATGTAAACAGCAGTACAGTGAGTGTAAGGTTCAGTTTAAATCAGACCAGTTAAAACCAGTTCAGATAGGAGAGGTTAGAAAGGTAGTGCGTGAGGTGTTCACAAGTCTGATGGCCTGTGAGTAGAAACTGTTTGTCAGTCTTGTGGTCCTGGACTTCACACTCCTGTAGCGTCCTGTAACATCAAAGGGGGAGAAAGCTTTAATGTTGTAAGGGTCAGTCACAAAGCCAGGCCAGGTAACAACCAAGATGAGTGTGAACAGGTTACCTGGACGAGACACAACTGAGATCAAATTACAGACTAACAGAGAAATTAGGGGCAAAGAGACGAACCAGCGAACCAAAAACCAGAACCGAGATCAACAAACATATGGGTTAAAATACTGAAGGGTTAATGATAAACAGGTGAGAACAATCAGAAGAACTTTGGTTAGAAGATTCTAGACACTGATCCATACTCAGCTGAGGGTGAGCATGTGATGGTGACATGTTGGTGAGGAGGATTATGGGAGATTGAGTCCAGGGAGACATGGAGTGAGTTCAGAAGCGTGACTGGGGGTCCCATGTTGGCTGCAAACTAACTCACCATAGCAGTGCAAATGCTCTCTTTCTCTCTGTCTCTCCTGTCTTTCTCTCTCTCTCTCTCTCTGTTTCTCTTTCTCTCTCTCTCTCCTTTGTCTTTCTCTCTCTATCTCTCTTTCCTCTGTCTTTCTTTTTCTCTCTTTCTCTCTCTCACCTCTCTTTCTCTTTCTTTCTCTTTCCCACTGTCTCTCTGTCATTCTATATCTTTCTGTCTTTCTCTCTCTCCCTCTCTCTCTCTTTCTCTTTTTCTCTCTCCCTCTCTTTCTCACTGTCTTTCTTGCTCGTTCTTTCTCTCTCTGTCTCTAGCTCTCTCTATCTCTCTTTTTGTCTTTCTCTCTCTCTATCTCTTTCTTTCTGTCTGTCTATCTTTCTGTCTCTCTCCTCTCTCTCTTTCTCTCGCTCCCTCTCTTTCTCACTCTTTCTCACTCGTTCTTTTTCTCTCTCTCTCTGTTCTCTCTCACTCTATTTCTCACTCTTTCTCACTCGTTCTTTTTCTCTCTCTCTCTCTCTCTCTCTCTCTCTCTCTCTCTCTCTTTCTCTCTCTCTCTCTCTCTCTCTCTCTCTCTCTCTCTCTCCTTGACTCTATTATTCTACTCGGCACATTAGCTGCTGTGCATTTTGCTAATCGTTGAAATGACTGTGTACTCAGGCTGAGTGTGTGTGTGTGTGTGTGTGTGTGTGTGTGTGTGTGTGTGCGTGCGTGCGTGCACTCTCTCTCGGCTCAAATGAGACTCGGCACACCCACCGCCCCGAGGATGCCGCTGAATAAATGATCCTCCTTTTCTTCCATTCTTCTTCTC
Source organism: Megaleporinus macrocephalus (assembly GCA_021613375.1). Lineage (NCBI taxonomy): Eukaryota > Metazoa > Chordata > Actinopteri > Characiformes > Anostomidae > Megaleporinus > Megaleporinus macrocephalus. The sequence continues at coordinate 24,514,937 of CM038714.1, forward strand.
TCTCTTTTCTCGTCCTGCGAGGGGGAATGCACTTTACGTGCATTACGAAGAACACGCAGCCAGCAGCTAAAAATATCCTACTCACAATCTTTGTTGCTAAGGCTTGCTCAGTGACAGCTACAGTCCTCACCCCCCCCAACCCACCCACCACCTCGCCTCATTAGAACACCCCCTCACATGAGCGCTCTGCTCCAGAAGTGAAATTATTAAATATCAAAGAGCCTGAGATTTCTCCATCCTCCCGTTCCGCTGGTGAGGAGAGGAGAGGAGAGGAGAGGAGAGGAGAGGAGGTGTTACATAACTTTTTTGGAGGCTTCGGGGGGGAATTGGCAGAATAATCCAGAAACAGAAGCCGAGAGTGAGGAGACTTGAGAGAAAAGACTTGAAATGAAAGATCCTCTCTTCTGATGTGAGGCTGTGGCTTTACTGTTCTTGCACCGTATACAAGAACATCTGTTGATGTGTGAGCGCTGTCGTTGAGGAACGTACCTGCCCAAAGATCTAATTCACAGTTTAGCTGACCAACAGACTTACTGTCAGTTTATTTGTGTCACAAAGCAGCTTTAGTTTAAAAACATGAAAAACATGAACTCACAACACTTTATCCACTGTGAGCAAGCCAGAGGCAAGTAGGGGTGGGCGATATGGCCCTACAATAATATCACGATATTTTACAGTATTGTTGTGATAACGATACTCTTGGCGATATGACAAAACATTGAATTAAAAAAAATATTTCAAGAATACACTACTACAACAAAATAGCACACCCCTAACTGAGATATTAAAAAATACAAGAATTTTCATCAGATTGTAACAGAAGTCAATGATCCAGAATGTCACGATACTAAATAATGCATTCCAAATATCTCCATTTATCCAGGACTGAAGTAAAATGAATGATACTGGAGATAGAATCTGTGTCTAGTAGATATATAATAGGAAATGAGAAAAGTGAGAATGTTTCTTTTTCCAAAAACAGTAAAAGTAGTACCTGATGTGATAATTAGGGATGGGTGATATGGGTGATATTTCAGGGTATAATATTGTTCACCATATTCAAAAATATTGGCGATATTATTGTGTACGATACGATATGACACACCTCTAGTGGCAAGAACAGCTCCCTCAACTGGAGGAAGACTCACAAGCAGAGACCCATCCTCCAGAAGCTGTACAGCGATGCAGTCAAGGATGGAGCAAATGGGTTAGTACAGAGACAGAGTTAGTTCTAGTTTGGGTTAGTACAGAGACAGAGTTAGTTCTGGTCTGGGTTAGTACAGAGACAGAGTTAGTTCTGGTTTGGGTTAGTACAGAGACAGAGTTAGTTCTAGTTTGGGTTAGTACAGAGACAGAGTTAGTTCTGGTTTGGGTTAGTACAGAGACAGAGTCAGTTCTGGTTTATGTTAGTACAGAGACAGAGTTAGTTCTGGTTTAGGTTAGTACAGAGACAGAGTTAGTTCTAGTTTGGGTTAGTACAGAGACAGAGTTAGTTCTGGTTTGGGTTAGTACAGAGACAGAGTTAGTTCTAGTTTGGGTTAGTACAGAGACAGAGTTAGTTCTGGTTTGGGTTAGTACAGAGACAGAGTCAGTTCTGGTTTATGTTAGTACAGAGACAGAGTTAGTTCTGGTTTAGGTTAGTACAGAGACAGAGTCAGTTCTGGTTTGGGTTAGTACAGAGACAGAGTTAGTTCTGGTTTGGGTTAGTACAGAGACAGAGTTAGTTCTGGTTTGAGTTAGTACAGAGTCAGTTCTGGTTTTGGTTAGTACAGAGACAGAGTCAGTTCTGGTTTGGGTTAGTACAGAGACAGAGTTAGTTCTGGTTTGGGTTAGTACAGAGACAGAGTTAGTTCTGGTTTGTGTTAGTACAGAGACAGAGTCAGTTCTGGTTTGGGTTAGTACAGAAACAGAGTTAGTTCTGGTTTGGGTTAGTACAGAGACAGAGTTAGTTCTGGTTTGAGTTAGTGCAGAGACAGAGTCAGTTCTGGTTTGGGTTAGTACAGAGACAGAGTTAGTTCTGGTTTGGGTTAGTACAGAGACAGAGTCAGTTCTGGTTTGGGTTAGTACAGAAACAGAGTTAGTTCTGGTTTGGGTTAGTACAGAGACTGAGTTAGTTCTGGTTTGAGTTAGTACAGAGACAGAGTTAGTTCTGGTTTGTGTTAGTACAGAGACAGAGTTAGTTCTGGTTTGGGTTAGTACAGAGACAGAGATAGTTCTGGTTTGAGTTAGTACAGAGACTGAGTTAGTTCTGGTTTGAGTTAGTACAGAGACTGAGTTAGTTCTGGTTTGGGTTAGTACAGAGACAGAGTCAGTTCTGGTTTGTGTTAGTACAGAGACAGAGTTAGTTCTGGTTTGGGTTAGTACAGAAACAGAGTCAGTTCTGGTTTGAGTTAGTACAGAGACAGAGTTAGTTCTGGTTTGAGTTAGTACAGAGACAGAGTCAGTTCTGGTTTGGGTTAGTACAGAGACAGAGTCAGTTCTGGTTTGGGTTAGTACAGAGACAGAGTTAGTTCTGGTTTGGGTTAGTACAGAGACAGAGTTAGTTCTGGTTTAGGTTAGTACAGAGACAGAGTCAGTTCTGGTTTGTGTTAGTGCAGAGACTGAGTAAGTTCTGGTTTGGGTTAGTACAGAGACTGAGTCAGTTCTGGTTTGGGTTAGTACAGAGACTGAGTAAGTTCTGGTTTGGGTTAGTACAGAGACAGAGTTAGTTCTGGTTTGGGTTAGTACAGAGACAGAGTCAGTTCTGGTTTGTGTTAGTACAGAGACAGAGTTAGTTCTGGTTTGGGTTAGTACAGAGACAGAGTTAGTTCTGGTTTGGGTTAGTACAGAGACAGAGTCAGTTCTGAATACTGTATTCAGTTACTGCTGTTGTAGATGCTACCTCAGTGACCGCTATGGTCATATACCCCAGGCTGTCTGCATATGATGATGTCAGGGCTCTGAATACGTCACCAGCCAATCCGAAACCCCTTAGCTACCGACAGTATAGACATTATAAAGACAATGCACACAGTACTTACCTGGTTCCTGTAGAAATGGAGGTTTGAGAGCCATCCAGACTCTTAAGGTCTAGCTAGAGACCAAGGGTTGTCCTGGGACAGGGGTGTCCGAGGTACCTGTGGGCAGAAGAAACCGAAATAATGTTAAGAACATCTAACATTGAGTTATTGTACATAATTATTTAAACATCTACAAATGCATGCATGCTTGAGTAAATATTAGAAAGTGGTATTATTGAATGAATGGATTAAATGAAAAGCTCACTGGAACGTCCTGGCAGTAGAGCAGACGGGCAGACGTCTCATGTTTTGGTCAGCAGAGGGGGCTGCTGCTATCTTTTAACCACTTCTACCACTTGTTGGCCTAGTTTGAGAGACTACTGCTGTGTTAAACTCTACCAGAAGCTAGTAGGTGTCCACAAGGTAACCCAGGGATTAAAGGCAGGGGTGACAGTAGGCTGTCTGATCCGTACAGACATACGGTCTACTGGAATCACATGTGGCATATGTTGATAGAAGCCGTGTCTACAGAACAGGGGCTAAACCAGGCAGTGTGTATAGGATCTGGCTATTGTAGTCATGTGTCTGCCAATTTATTTAATATGAATATTAATCAAGGCTTTACTGACTTTATTTGTAACAGGGTGAAAACAAAAAACATACATTTTTAATTCTTTTTTTATTATTTTATTAATATGTGTACCTTCACTCACTGCGGTAGCTACCGTATGATTTTTCTGACAGGGTTTATAAACATACCTAATTAGTATTAGTTTTATCCGTTGGCCACATTGTTAACATTTACCACAGAAACTGGAACTTCCCCCCTTTTTTTAATTTCATACCATATCAGTATCATCGCCGATACTGGCACTTACACACAGTATCGGTATCGGCAATAAAGAGCGCCGATACCATGAAGCTTATTGACGCGCATGCCCACCACTAAATGGCGCTTGACTGAAGCCAACAGCATGTCCACGGTGTGGGAGTATTTCTCCGTTAAGACGGGCAGCAGCAAAATTTGTTTTGCATTTGGAGGGGAGGCACGACCAGCAAAAACTTCAATACATCAAATTAAATTAAGCATTTAAAGCGAAACCTTGTCAAAAAACACAGCGACTTCATCCAAGCAAGCACAAAATACAACATATAAAAAGTGGAACACTATAAATATCAGGATTTATAGCCAAATATCGAACAGAGTTGGTATCGGTATCAGTACTCGATATCGGCAGATACCTGAAAAGCTGGTATTGGTATTGGGAAGGAAAAAGTGGTATCGGTGCATCCCTACTTATAAACATTGGATATTTGATTGATATGCACCGCCGAACTGGAAAAATATCTTTTATTGCATATATATATATATATATATATATATATATATATATATATATATATATATATATATATATATATAATGTATATGTGTATATATATATGTATATGTATATATATATGTATATATGTGTATATATATATGTATGTATATATGTGTGTGTGTGTGTGTGTGTGTGTGTGTATGTATATATATATATATATATGTGTATATATATATATACACACACACACACACACACACACACACACACACACACACACACACACACATATACACACACACACACACACATACTGCCAGCCAAACACTTTAAAACAGTTCTACAACGATTGGCTGCTAATGTGTATATGTATGTGTATGTCCAAACTGGACTGCTCTGTGTATTTGGATTACACTGGTCAGTAATATTGATCATGTATTAATCAAATCCTACAGATTTGTGTTTTGTGAAGTCACTAAATATGAAAGAGCATAAAATGGCTATGAGCAGCAGCAGCAGGCTTATTGTAGCGTGAGCGCTGTTGTAGTTTTGTCTATTTTTATAACTTTGATCAGGAGTTATTACTCTATTACGTTGATAACAAGTCATAAAAGCTACGTGTTGCACTAAGTACACATCTATAAACATGGACAAACGCACATCACATGACTAAAAATAAACAAAACTATGGACGGAATTCATTCCTCAATATGGCGGCTGCTGTTTTTAATCACACGGTTTGATTTTTAGCTTAACTGTACGTCCACCTATGCACACACGAGGATGTCCATTCTCGTTTACCCGCACATGAGTGTCACTGCCACATGTTTTGGGCAGGAGTAAAGGATATTGGGCCAGTCGTGGCCGGCTTTTGTGTGTGCGCGTACACACTCGCGGCTCTGTGTGAATAGAGACCCCTGCGCCACTCGAGTGATCTCCAGGGAGAGCTGCGGTCGGCGCTGTCATTTGCATATGTGCGTGCGCACAGGCGCATTGTCCCCCGAGGTTTAGATCAATAAAAGCAGCTTATGCGGCCCTGCTTGATCCATCTGTGACACGGCAGCCTGCGCTGCTTTCATGTTCCACTGATCTGCTTTTAATAGTCGCTAAGACTAATAAACCCGCCCGACTGCTGCTCTAATAAAGCTTATGCGGCGTGAGCGCTGAGAGAAACACACCCTCGTTACAGTCAGACTTAACAACGGCAACTTTACAGGAGAGGACCAAAACTGTCTCACTTTCAATACAAGTCAATGGAACCAGAATTATTTACAAAGCATTTTGGAGCATTTCTATTGGTCCATTCATCATGACATCCGCCCACACTGTAAAGGGCGTCTGCTGCATTCAAAGGATACAGAAAAATAAAAATCAACAAAAATTTAGTTTTTCTTTGGACAGCGATGATGAACTAAAGCTCTCCAGGGTCTTTTGGGAGACTGGTCTGAGAGCAGCAGCATATATAAAATACATCAAATCAAATAAATGCTTGTATCGATGGACTGGTCAGGATGTAACCCCAACAGATAATGGATAATTTGTCATCCATGGTGTTGTGGTGATGTTAAATCAGCCCATCCAACTTTCTGTGGTCTCCAACTTCGGCAAGCATTCCTTTATAAACATCCTAGTTGAAGATCAGAAATTCCAAGTCTGCAGTAGTTCAGTTCCAGACAGACAAGAAGCCACACATGCAGCGTTTGAAACAAGTCTTTATTTCTGTCGTACAGTGGGCGGAGCCTCTCTCTCTGTTCACAACCAGTCAGTTATACAAACCACCTGCTATCATCCAATCAGCAACCTGCTCATTGTATGTATGTTGGGGTACTCAAATCCAGTGATGAGCTTAATGTTCTTGCAGGTAAATAGGCTTAAAGATCCTTGAGGTTCCTAGTAAGTCCAGTAATTATATTTCTCTGAAGCTTGACATTCTGTAGAAGTTGCAGAGAAGTTGCTCCGGCTGTGACTGGCTTTAACTTCTGCATTCAACTGAAGCTCTGTTTGTGCAGTGCAACATTAATAGGAACCCAGGGCATGTACGTTTAGTGCTGAAGGGCCCAGCACTGTTTGGACTGGTCACTGGTCAACACCCCCCAGTTACCAGGTTTAGTAGATGTGCTTGAATATGGAAATCCCCAAACTCTGGCCCTCCAAGGCCGAAATCGGGTACCCCAGCCTTAAGAGGAGCTCAGGCAAATCCATCCAATCAGGACCGGACTAGTCAGGGAACGGAGAACTTGAGAATTAGGAGGCGTTCAGATGATTTAGAGGAGAGGTTAATGAGCCACGTAGCCCATGTTAAAGGTTTCTTGTTTCTTTCTCTGTTTCAGAATGCTGCTAAAGAGGACGAGGACGCAAAGACTCTCTCAGAGGAAGAGGTCAAGGCAAAGATCGAGGAGTACAACTCCAAAGTGTCTGAAAATGGAATGAAATTAGTGAGTATACAACCTTCTGCCTGTCCACAGAATCCAAATCTTAACCCGTATATAATATTTAATTTTTTTTATAATTATTATTAATAATAATAACTAGAAAAGTGCATTTGGTTGTGCAGCGTGAGCAGCTTAACAATGGTCGCTAAGGGGTCTGCTATGATATCGCAGGTGCTTACTGAGGCTTTGTCAGGAGGTTGCCATGGTATACCGTGGTTCCTTTAAGGGTTTACAAGTCGTTGCTAGATTTGGTTGCAATTTAATTAGACTCCATGGGAGGAGCGAGGGATGAGTGAACAACAAATAGAGGAGTGCAGATGGGTGTGTCTGTTGATTACGGTTTTGGAGCCTGCCCTGAGAGAGTACATTCAGTTTGGAGGCTGTAGGTTAAACAAATCCATGATGTTTGGGTGCGCTCAAAAATGAATGGGACTCTATGGGGAAAATAGAGGGATGGAAAAAAAAAGACAAACAGACGAGTGTGGGTCAAACCAACATGGCAGTGTATGCGAATGTGGAATTTAGTTTTGTGACACACTGAAAAACAATCCTAAAGATTCCTCGTTTAATTAAATGGTCAGATACTCATGCCCGTATTGCTCCCTGATGAACGTTCCCCCTGATCTTCTTCAGGCTGAGGACGGCACATACACTGGCTTCATTAAGGTCCACCTGAAGCTGCGGCGGCCGGTCACTGTGCTGTCCCCAGATGGAGGTCCAGCTGCTGAAGACCCAGAAAAACGCACATCCTTCTACATGCCCAGCGAAACGGTTAAGCAGCTTCATGTCAGCAGCCTCAACACGGTCAGCGAGGTCATCCAGGGGCTGCTCAAGAAGTATGCGGTGCAGGACAACCCGCGCAAGTTCGCTCTCTACAGGCGCACGCACAGGGACGGACAGGGTAAGCAGTCGTGCTGGTGTGTGTGCATGTACGGAGTCTAGGTGAGGGTTATTGTATAGTCTGGGTCTGGGCGAGGGTAGGTGTCTAGACGGGGTCTGGGTGAAGGAGGTGGTAAGTGTGTAGATGGGCTCTGGGTGAAGGCGGTGAGGGTAAGTGTGTAGACGGGCTCTGGGTGAAGGTGGTGAGGGTAAGCATGTAGACGGGGCCTGGGTGAGGTTGGGTGTATAGATGGGGTCTGGGTGAGGGTGGTGAGGGTAAGTGTGTAGACTGGCTCTAGGTGAAGGTGGTGAGGGTAAGCGTGTAGACAGGCTCTAGGTGAGGGTGGTGAGGGTAAGCGTGTAGACAGGCTCTAGGTGAGGGTGGTGAGGGTAAGCGTGTAGACGGGGCCTGGGTGAGGGTGGGTGTATAGATGGGGTCTAGGTGAAGGTGGTGAGGGTAAGTGTGTAGACGGTGTCTGGTTGAAGGTGGTGAGGGTTAGTGTGTAGACGGTCTGGTTGAAGGTGGTAAGGGTGGGTGTTTAGACGGAGTCTGGGTGAAGGAGGTGAGGGTAAGTGTGTAGACAGGGTCTGGTTGAAGGTGATGAGGGTAAGCGTGTAGACGGGGTCTGGTTGAAGGTGATGAGGGTAAGCGTGTAGACGGGGTCTGGGTGAAGGTGATGAGGGTAAGTGTGTAGACGGGGTCTGGTTGAAGGTGATGAGGGTAAGCGTGTAGACGGGGTCTGGGTGAAGGTGATGAGGGTAAGTGTGTAGACGGGGTCTGGTTGAAGGTGGTGAGGGTAAGGGTGTAGACGGGGTCTGGGTGAAGGTGGTGAGGATGAGTGTGTAGATGGGTCTGGGTGAACGTGGTGAGGATGAGTGTGTAGATGGGGTCTGTTTGAAGGTGGTGAGGGTAAGGGTGTAGACGGGGTCGGGGTGAGGATGAGTGTGTAGATGGGGTCTGGGTGAACGTGGTGAGGATGAGTGTGTAGATGGGGTCTGTTTGAAGGTGGTGAGGGTAAGGGTGTAGACGGGGTCGGGGTGAGGATGAGTGTGTAGATGGGGTCTGGTTGAAGGGGGTGAGGGTAAGGGTGTAGACGGGGTCGGGGTGAGGATGAGTGTGTAGATGGGGTCTGGTTGAAGGTGTTGAGGGTAAGCGTGTAGATGGGCTCTAGGTGAAAGTGGTGAGGGTGAGTGTGTAGATGGGTCTGGTTGAAGGTGGTGGTTTAGATGGAGTCTGGGTGAAGGAGGTGAGGGTAAGCATGTAGATGGGTCTGGGTGAAGGTGAGTGTATAGATGGGGTCTGGTTGAAGGTGGTGAGGGTAAGTGTGTAGACGGGGTCGGAGTGAGGGTGAATGTATTGATGGGGTCTGGGTGGAGGTGAGGGTAAGTGTATAGATGGGGTCTGGGTGGAGGTGAGGGTGAGTGTATAGATGGGGTCTGGGTGAGGAGGGTGAGGCTAAGCGTGTAGACAGGGCCTGAGTGAAGGTGGTAAGGGTAAGTGTGTAGACGGGCTCTGGGTGAAGGTGGTGAGGGTGGGTGTATAGATGGGGTCTGGGTGAAGGTGGTGAGGGTAAGCGTGTAGACGGGGTCGGAGTGAGGGTGAGTGTATAGATGGGGTCTGGGTGGAGGTGAGGGTAATGTAAAGTAGACAGGGTCTGGGTGAAGGTATGTGTGTAGACAGGGTCTGGGTGAGGGTGGGTGTGTAGAAGGGGTCTGGCTGGAGGTGAGGGTGGGTGTATAGATGGGGTCTGGGTGAAGGTGGTGAGGGTAAGCGTGTAGACGGGGTCGGAGTGAGGGTGAGTGTATAGATGGGGTCTGGGTGGAGGTGAGGGTAATGTAAAGTAGACAGGGTCTGGGTGAAGGTGAGGGTATGCGTGTAGACGGGGTTTGGGTGAAGGTGAGTGTATAGATGGGGTCTGGCTGGAGGTGAGGGTGGGTGTATAGATGGGGTCTGGGTGGAGGTGAGGGTGGGTGTGATTGTACTGTTAGTATTTAACTGAAGAACACTGTGTCTGATGTATAGCTGTGTGTTGGATGTGTATCTCATTGGCTGACTGCAGTACAGTTAGACACTAACGTCACTGTGTTCTGTTTTAGATCTCTTGCAGAAGCTGCCAGGCCCCGAGCGCCCGCTCTATCTGCGCCTGCTGGCCGGCCCTGATCTGGAGAGCCTCTCTTTTGTACTGAAGGAAAACGAGACGGGGGAGGTGGAGGTGGGTTATTTACAGGGCTGTGAGTTGGCAAGAACCAGGCAATTGAATATGTATGATGATGCAGGGCTTACGATTCATTATATATAATTTTAGGAAAACTATCATAGTACAACAAAAACATATCCCAATAAGCGCAGGTTTGCTAGTGCTGCTTGTTTATGCTGGAGTGGAAGAGTCTAATGCTGACGATAGATTACAACACTGCTATCTAGTGGTCGGGGGTTTGGATTGAATCGAAATTGAAATGAAACCACCACTAACTGGAAGGCGTGTCTCAATCATAATAAGACATTCTTTACTCCTCATATCATCTCCAAGTCTTCTGAGGCACCTTTCATAACCAGATATCATTAGAACAGTTGTAAATGATCATACAAAGTAACATGAATATCTTATTGTGAGAGAAGTAGATCATATCTTGAGCTCCAGTTTGAAGAAGTGTAGTTCCAGATTTCTCCTGGACGCCCCAGACATTGTATGAATGTGTTCAGTTCCTTCAGCAGCAAATCTTGATTTAGCTTAATGAAGTACTGAGCAGTCAAAGCAGGTATTAGATGAGAACTGTAAATAATACTGGGTTGTTTAGGAGAAGCTTGGAAAGAGTTAAATAAACACACTGATGTATGGAAAAGCTCTACTTACTCTATTAATACTGTTTAATATTTAATATAAAGAGTGTTTTGCTAAGTAAATAAAAGCTTCCTGTCTGGATATAATAGCTTTTTAAATATTATAATATCTCCAAAGTGCCTCAAACCTTTACACAGCACAGTATCTTGTGGGATCTTCATATATAATCTATTAAGCTGAAAGGGTGTGGTTTTAATGAGTCTCTCTCTCTCTCTCTCTCTCTCTCTCTCTCTCTCTCTCTCTCTCTCTCGTTTAGTGGCACGCCTTCTCGGTTCCCGAGCTGCACAATTTCCTAACCATCCTGAACAAGGAGGAGAATGAGCGCGTGCAGCAGGTGAAGAAGCGCTACGACGCCTACAAAAACAAGCTCCTGGAGGCTCTGCAGGAGGTCCAGAACAAGCCGGGCTAGAGCTTGCACTCCTTCGGCGCCCCTCGGTTCGCTGAGCCCGGTGCACGGCCGGCCTTGAGCCGAGCCCCACCCACGGACTCTCTCCCATCAACAGACTCTCCAAGCTCTCCACTCAGGACTCTCCGAAAACCCTCCCCCGCCCCCCCACCCCCGGACGCCTCCTCGCGCCCCCATCACGAGCTCTGAACCTTACAGAGGGGACTAAAGTGATGAGGGGTGGCCAGGACACCCTGAGCGAGAGGGGGAAGCAAGTCTCTCAGGAGACGCGTGACTCGCCGATGAAGTGTTGACTCGGTTTGGACGTTTGAATGGGATTTTTATTTCTTCGTTTGTTTTTGAAGTCAGCTCGGGTCTGTTCACGTTTCTGCTGCTATCGCTGCTAAGTGTTACTTAAAGCATGACTTTCTCTTTCGGCCTCCGCGCTGGCGTCGCACACGCTGTCTTTATCCAGGTAAAGAGGTGGACGCTCACCTGGTTTAGGCTGTGAGGGGTTAAGAGTGAGAGAATCTGATTGGACCCATTGATCCCATGCGGGTCAGACCAATTGAACCAATCGTACCAATCGTAGGAAAACGAAAGAAGTCAATACTCTCTCTTCATTCACGTGCTTGCGTTCCACTGCATAATCTAGACTCCTGGGAAGCTCCGAGCTGAGAGTGATGTACTGTGTCTCACCCTCCTGTGCAAAATCAATCGATACAGCTTCCTCTGTTACCATCATACACCATCCCCAATCAATAGACGCTCTTCCTAAGCGTGGCTTTAGGTCAGCAACAGTAGGGTCCATGTGAAACCTCTCATTACAGGCTAGCTAGACGAGCGTGGCCGCATATCATCGACTGTATATCATCCGTATACGTGCATGTGTACATTCGAAAAGATCTGGGATGCTTTGTTTTCCAGCCTAATGTATTATTCTAAGCATGTCCTGGCGCAGACGTTTGTTTTGAGCCCTACCGAAATGTGAAACGCCTATTAGCATTCGTGACTGTTACAAACAAGAGCATTTAGTGTCCGAGATTAGTCAAAGAATAAGGGAATGTTTCGTCTGTTCTGGTGTGATATGACCGCGTATGGAAGCGCCCAGCCTCGCCACTGACCCGCCTCTTCCAGGTCGTGTAATGGAACCACAGCACTAATAGTAATATAGTAATATATTATCAATCAGTCAATCAGTCACTGGACATGCGTTGACCTTCTTTTGCAGTGCCGCCAAGCATTTCCAGCTTAAAAGCACTAAAAAAAATTAAAATGGATTTTAAATTGGTAGACTAAATCGAAAGAAAGACGTGTCTAGAAGGGTTGGACCTTCAGCACACCCAACTCTATAGAAATTCAACAGTACTGTGCAAAAGTTTTAGGTACTTGATGATGTTATTAGAATTAAAAGGCTATTAAAAAGGATTGTATTTGCTGAGCTTGCCACTTTTAAATATTAAAACAGTATTAATAGAGTACGTAGTGCTTTTCTATATGTCAGTGTGTTTATTTAACTCTTTCCAAGCTTCTCCTAAACAACCCAGTATTATTTACAGTTCTCATCTAATACCTGCTTTGACTGCTCAGTACTTCATTAAGCTAAATCAAGATTTGCTGCTGAAGGAACTGAACACATTCATACAATGTCTGGGGCGTCCAGGAGAAATCTGGAACCTAACTTTGTTCTTCAAACTGGATCAAGATCTGATCTACTTCTCTCACAATAACATATTCATGTTACTTTGTATTGTATATATGATTATTTATCTGTTCTAATCAGATCTGGTGGTGAACACACACATATTCATAAGATAAAGGCTTTTAAACTATTAGCTTAGGTGCCTCAGACTTTTACACAGTACTCTATAGTATATATATAGTGCATTAGTGTTCTGCAGATCATCTAGTCCTAGATCAGGAGAGCTGTGAAATATGAGCTTGCTTGGGCAAACAGAGGCTGCGGATGGTCTTCCATAAGCCGAGAAACACCACAGTGGATATTACACCAAAGTTAACCGGGACATACGCCCCCTAGTATTTTTTTAATCTTGCCGTGCCGAGGCAAATGGTGGGGGGCCGTGTCCGCTGATGTAAATCGTGTGTATTGTAGATTCTAGTCTCTATATGATTTTGCACACCGACATAGGCCACCGAGTGGTCCGCCAGTATATAGTGATCCTGACTATTCTGTGATGAGGGCATGAGATGCTTTGTGCTTTCCCTTGTTTTCTGTTTCGAAGCTATTTAAGTTGCTTTGCCGTGTTTATGCTTCTTAATAAGCACTGAGTATACGCAGCCTAGGACGTGTGAACTCATACTGTCTCGACACTGTAGTTTCATCACCCCGTCTACGCTCATACCGGAAGCACAGACGGGTTTACGACATGAGCTGTACAACCTGATCCTGGTTGTGTGTTGTCCCTCGTTCACCCGCCGCGGAAGCACATCCGGCCCACCAGAGCCCGGGGACAACCCAAACAGGCTGACGTTCCAGCGAATGTTAAGGAGAGGCCTTGGGGCAGGGCTGAGGTTCAGTCGCCTGGCTTGAATTTTAACTGCCTAATCCTAATCTAATCGCTGCCGCCGGAAACCGAAACTTTTCCAGGAGAACGAAAAACGTGCTTTACTTTTAATGCACGTCAAAGGAACCAGACGGGTTTAAAAGGCATTCTGGGCCACTTCTTTTGGTCCTTTCGTCATGAAACTCACAGGCGATGTAAAGGGCGCCAGGCTTTTTCGAATTAGGCCAGAAACTGAAAAACTAAAAAATTGAAGATTTTTTGTTCCGGCGGCAGCGGTTGTGCTGGATTACCACAGATTTCAATGTGAGTGCTTCACTAACTGAAAGAACAGAAGACACAACTGTATAGAAGACACTGAAGCGACTGTCCACGGCTTCTGTTGTGAGTTTGTGTTGAAACATCTGGCTTTGAGTTCATTTCTAAGCACAACTGGACGTATGAATGGGCAGGTTGAGAGAACTGGCCTCTAATGAACACTGTAAGAGTTAACCTAACACTGGCTTTCGCTGCATAAGCTTGACAGGACATGATGGCCAGGAGACTCATTTCCGGGGCCCCTTTTTGCCCTGACCGCTCCATTGTCTGCACCATTCTTTGGCCTAGTTCTGCTTTTGTGTGGGTGTGCCTCCTTGTGGACGGGAGGTGTAACATGCCCTTTTACGGCCATGTTCCTGCTGGCAGTGCCTTTTGTCTGCGTGTAGCCTGACCTGAATGTGTGTGTGTATATATATATATATATATATATATATATATATATATATATATATATATATATATATATATATATATATATATATATATATATATAAATGCTGTGTATGTCTACCCCCCCAATAGATTACAAGCATGGAGGCAGGAACCTGGTGCTTTTAAACGTGGCAGAACTCTCAGGTCCCTGTGGGACTGTGTGAGGATAAAGTTGTAAGAGAGAACGAGAGAGAGCGCGAGTGACTGTGTGGATGTTGTGTTTAACTTATTTTAAGACTCTGTTTTCTCTGTGTGTACATTTTGGGGTTGTGGACAAATCAATGCTGTCTGGCAATCTTTTGTTTGGAAGATTTAAATATGTATAGCATCTATAAAGCTGTAAAGATACTGAAGAATGGTAAATAAAAAAAGTCATCCTTTACTCTGCCTCCGTCTTTTTTAATGCTGAGCCACCCAGACAGAAAAGAATTCATACCGGAGATGCCAGAATCTTCTACTCAATGTTCTTTAATATACTCAGATAGTACCAAATGAGTAGCTAATATATATATATATATATATATATATATATATATATATATATATATATATATATATATATATATATATATATACAGGGGTTAGACAAAGAAACTAAAATACCTGGTTTTAGACCACAATAATTTATTAGTATGGTGTAGGGCCTCCCTTTGCGGCCAATACAGCGTCAGTTGGTCTTGGGAATGACATATACAAGTCCTGCACAGTGGTCAGAGGAATTTTAAGCTATTCTTCTTGCAGGACAGTGTTCAGGTCACTACGTGATGCTGGTGGAGGAAAACGTTTCCTGACTCGCTCCTCCAAAACCCCCCAAAGTGGCTCAATAATATTTAGATCTGGTGACTGTGCAGGACATGGGAGATGTTCAACTTCACTTTCATGTTCACCAAACCATCTTTCTCCAGTCCTGCTGTGTGTATTGGTGCATTGTCGTCCTGATACACGGCACTGCCTTCAGGATACAATGTTTGAACCATTGGACGCACATGGTCCTCCAGAATGGTTTGGTAGTCCTTGGCAGTGACACGCCCATCTAGCACAAGTATTGGGCCAAGGGAATGCCATGATATGGCAGCCCAAACCATCACTGATCCACCCCCATGCTTCACTCTGGGCATGCAACAGTCTGGGTGGTATGCTTCTTTGGGGCTTCTCCACACCGTAACTCTCCCGGATGTGGGGAAAACAGTAAAGGTGGACTCATCAGAGAACAATCCATGTTTCACATTGTCCACAGCCCAAGATTTGATCTCCTTGCACCATTGAAACCGACGTTTGGCATTGGCACGAGTGACCAAAGGTTTGGCTAAAGCAGCCCGGCTGTGTATATTGACCCTGTGGAGCTCCTGACGGACAGTCCTGGTGGAAACAGAAGAGCTGAGGTGAACATTTAACTCTGCCATGATTTGGGCATCCGTGGTTTTATGTTTTTTGGATACAATCCGGGTTAGAACACAACATCACTTTCAGACAGCTTCCTCTTGCGTCCACAGTTAATCCTGTTGGATGTGGTTGGTCCTTCTTGGTGGTCTACTGACATTACCCTGGATACCGTGGCTCTTGATACATCACAAAGACTTGCTGTCTTGGTTACAAATGCACCAGCAAGATTTGCACCAACAATTTGAACTCTGGTATGTCCCATTATGTTGTGTTATTGCAGTATTTAGAGCTAAACTGTTCTCTTACCTGCTAACTGAACTTCACACTCTGCTCTTACTGGTGCAATGTGCAATTTCATTGTCCAACCCCTGTAATTGTGCAGTGGGGATAGGAACCAGACGTCTGAAAGCTTTTTAAAGGTGCCATAGAACGCATGTAGGCGGCATGGTGGTGTGGTGGTTAGTATGGTGGTGTGGTGGTTAGTACGGTGGTGTAGTGGTTAGTGGTGGTGTAGTGGTTAGTATGGTGGTGTAGTGGTCAGTATGGTAGTATAGTGGTTAGTATGGTGGTGTAGTGGTTAGTATGGTGGTGTAGTGGTTAGTATAGTGGTGTAGTGGTTAGTATGGTGGTGTAGTGGTTAGTGGTGGTGTAGTGGTTAGTAGGGTGGTGTAGTGGTTAGTAGGGTGGTGTAGTGGTTAGTACGGTGGTGTAGTGGTTAGTATGGTGGTGTAGTGGTTAGTATGGTGGTGTAGTGGTCAGTATGGTGGTGTAGTGGTTAGTATGGTGGTGTAGTGGTTAGTATGGTGGTGTAGTGGTTAGTATGGTGGTGTAGTGGTTAGTACGGTGGTGTAGTGGTTAGTACGGTGGTGTAGTGGTTAGTACGTTAGTGTAGTGGTTAGTATGGTGGTGTAGAGGTTAGTATGGTAGTGTAGTGGTTAGTACGGTGGTGTAGTGGTTAGTACGGTGGTGTAGTGGTCAGTACGGTGGTGTAGTGGTCAGTACGGTGGTGTAGTGGTTAGTATGGTGGTGTAGTGGTTAGCACTGTCTCCTCACAGTAAGATGATCTGGGTTGGATTCCCGGTCTGGGTGGTTCTGTGTGGAGTGTGTATGTTCTCTCTGTGTTTGAGTGGGTTCCTCCAGATACTCTGGTTTCCTCCCACAGTCCAAACACATGCATGTTAGGATCCTCACTCTAAACTGCCCGTAGGTGTGAGTATGTGATGGTCTGGCGACCTCTCCATGGTGTACCCCGCCTTCGCCCGATGACACTGGGATTGGCTCCGACCCCCCCGTGACCCCAACTAGCGGGATAAAGCAGAAGATGATGCATGGATAGGTGGAACGCATCTACTCTACAATGAAGGTATGCATGTCTGGTCACCCAGATGCAGTTGTAGACGCCCATTGATTTTTTTTGGTGAGCTCATTAATATTTTAATAAGCTCTACTCTGATTGGTTGGTTTACAGCAAAATACCACGACAACATGTGGAAATAGACACCTCCGTGTAAATAAGCTAGACTGTCATTTTTCACACCCTTTCCAAGGAACCGAATGGTCAGAGGGCATGACTGATGGTCATCTTTAAAACTAGGTGCAGACTTTGTAATTAAATGTTCCATCTTAAGTGCTGCAGCTTGTACAGACTATAATATATACTATAGTATATATACTCTAGTATATAGTATATACTAGTCCCTAATGTTCTGTTTTATCTGGACATCAAACACAAAATAATAATAATAATAAGTTCAATTTATATGCCACCTTTCTCATACCCAAGGACGCTTTACATCGAGAGAGAGAGAAAAAAAATTATAATAATAATAAATCAGTGAGCAGCAGAGAGAAGGTACTGAGAAAAGAGGTTCGTTCTAAGTTGAGCTTTGAAGGAGGAGAGTGAGAGACAGTCACGAAGAGATTGTGGTAATGAGTTCCACAGTTTGGAGGCCATGACTCTGAAAGTTTACTTATTAGGTACTCAGTGATATACTAAACACAGTTATACTTAAGTATACTTGGGTTATACTGATAAGTATAGAACAGTCTAAGTATATTTGGCCTTTTTTAGTACTTCATCTATTGATTGAGATAGAGATAGCACCCCTTACAGAAAATAAGTATACTTAAAGTTAATTTTATTAAGTATACTTTACGTAGTTTCTATACTAATGTCATTGTACTAGTAGTACACTTGTATATGTACTATTTTAATACTTCTTGGGACTAAATTGGCCACTTTCTAGTTTTTAAAAGTATACTTTTAAGTACACTTTAAGTGTAAGAGTAGTAAACCAAGTATACAACTAGTTTACAGCTTTTGTACTGCAACTACACTAAAAGTAAACTTTACTGTTAGTTTACTAGCTTGTAAGTTTTCTTTAAGTGAATTTAATACTTATAATTTACTGCTTATACTATTGTTGTACTTTAAAGTATATGACTAGGTTTAAGGGTTTTTTCTACTTAAAATAGAACTTAACAACGTTTACTTACTCACCAGTGGACACACGTAAAATAAACAAGACACACTCAGATTAAGAAACATATTTGTATCTTTATAAATCTTTATAACTTAAATTTTAAATGAATATTGTACTGGATGTGTTTGTGCTATCTCTATCTCAATCAAAAGATGAAGTACTAGTAAAGGCCAAATATACTTAGACTGTTCTATACTTATCAGTATAACCTAAGCATACTTAAGTATAGCTGTGTTTTGTATATCACTGAGAAGTACCTAACAAGTAAACTGAAAGTATACTCATTTCCTTTTAGTTTAAAAGAAGTAAACTAATGGTACACCTGAATAAACTTCTTTTTTGTATGGGCAGCATAGCAGTGAAAATGAGGTAAGATATAGATGATGAAGAGTAGAGGACCAAGGACTGATCCCTGAGGAACACCTTGTATAGCTGATGATCTGCTTCAACCAGCACACAGTGATGTAGCTGAGGGTGTTTCTGTTATGTAACAGTTGTACTGAACTCCTGACGTGCAGAACCTACAGACGACACATGTTGCTGGGTTTCGTCTCTGCCAGACCTTCCTATTTGTTCCCACTCATTACCTCCATCATTGGATGGCTTTGATCTTTGGGCCTTCAGGTCGCACTACATTAAAAACAGATGCAATAAACAGAATCCAGAGACACTGCAGCCTTTTCTGGACCAGCTCTCATCTAATACCTACTTTGACTGCTCAGTACTTCATTAAGCTAAATCAAGATTTGCTGCTGAAGGAGCTGAACACATTCATACAATGTCTGGGGCGTCCAGGAGAAATCTGGAACCTAACTTTGTTCTTCAAACTGGATCAAGATCTGATCTACTTCTCTCACAATAAGATATTCATGTTACTTTGTATTGTATATATGATTATTTATCTGTTCTAATGATATCTGGTGGTGAAAATACACTTATTGGTTAGATAAAGGATTTTATTTTATCAGCTTAGGTGCCTCAGCAATTGGTCTCTTTGCTTACAGAGTATTGATAAAAGAAGAGGTCATGAACACAGTGGTGGACACCAACGCGTCCAAACTGAAGCATTAGTGCTGCTTTAATGTATAAATAGTAATATATATATAAAAAATTTGCAAACATAACAATCAGCTGTTTCTCCTCAGCTCAACACCAACATGGCCTGTGGCTGATCAGTGGCAGTACCACATGTTCTCCAGCAGGGGGAGACCCTACCTCATTAACAGATGGAAAGGCATCCCCCATATACACTACCAGTCAAATGTTTGAACACATCTAACTGAATATATATGTTTATAGTTATATAGACGTTTAGATCTGAATGTGTTGAGAGACGAGTGTAAATAGTGCTGTTGGAGCCCATGTACACAAATATTACTAAAACCAACATTTGACTGTGTTTAAATGTAAAAATGAGAATGTATATTTTTATAAGAGCTATAAAACCACCAAACCTGTTTATCAGAACAAGATCTCAGCATCTACACATCTTCTTCAGTCCTGTTAGAGAAGCATGAAGCTGCTGGTCAGAATGTTCAAAGTATGTAAACATGCATCAGAGCAAATGAGCTCATTTCTAAAAGACCCTCTAAACATTCTTTAAACACAACCAGATGTTTAATTCTGCTCCAGGAATAATTCCATACCTTATTCACTACTATTATTATTATTAATATAGTACACATAAGAAGAACCTGGGTAGGTGTCTCCAAACTGTATACAGGCTCAGATCCTTAAAAAACCTTGAAGGGCGATTTGGGGATTAATGAACTGCAATCATCCTGCAAGACTTCATACCAGTTAAAACACTACAATCACAGTCATGTACCCGTTTCAAGTGAAATTCACTCTTTAAATACTACTTTAATGGAAAGACTCACACGCTGCATAGTTTTCCCATACATGGAAGAAGCGTCCAGGTTGTCAAGAACACTCGGAGGCTTTTCAAGCTGCCACAAAAGCCACCAGTTGTGAGTGTCCATCATAACGCGAGACCAAATACAGCATTTACCTCTCCCGAGCTCCTGTGTTTGTCCAAGCTCCTGAGCTTTCAGGGAGTCAGCTGCCAAGGGGTCAGCCTGAAATCGGTGTCAATATGTTATTTACAGCAGTAAATATAGACAGGGCCCATCTTCCTCAGCCAGACTGCTGAGAATAGCATCTACTACAGCCGTGCTGCGGCCGGCACCGCCCGATTTAGCCCTGCTCGCCCCTCAGGGCCAAAAAGGTTGATCTATGTCCAGCCTGTAAATAGTTTAACAACACTAGAGTCAGTAAGACACTTTTATGCTATGCCGTTAGTCTGTGGCCCTGTGAGACGGGTCACCGCGTCCTCTATCCAGCCCTGGTTCTCCTGTGTGGACTGTGAGCAGTACTTAGGAGATGAGATGGTGGTTGGTGGCCTCCATCATTTAGACCTATAATGGGATCAGATCTTCATTCGTCTCATGACAATTAAAGAAATTACACAAAAAGTATCTGGTTCTTCTTTCATTTATTGAACTAAGTAAATGTTTTTGTTGGCAAACGTATATGAACCTCTGCAATGACATCATCCAAACTGTACCAGTTGGTCAGCCCTGCCCTTACAAAAAAGAAGTTTATTCAGGTGTACCATTAGTTTACTTCTTTTAAACTAAAAGGAAGTGAGTATACTTTCAGTTTACTTTTTATGTACTTCTCAGTGATATACTAAACTCAGCTATACTTAAGTATGTTTGGGTTATACTGATAAGTATAGAACAGTCTAAGTATAATTGGCCTTTACTTGTACTTAATCTTTTGATTGAGATAGAGATAGTACAAACACATCCAGTACAATATTCATTTAAAATTTGATTTATAAAGATTTATAAAGATACAAATATGTTTCTTAATCTGAGTGTGTCTTGTTTATTTCACGTGTGTCCACTGGTGAGTAAGTAAACGTTGTTAACGTTCTATTTTATTTAGAAAAAAAACCTTAAACCTACCCTTACAGAAAATAAGTATACTTAAAGTTAATTTTATTAAGTATACTTTACGTAGTTACTATACTAATGTCATTGTACTAGTAGTACACTTGTATATGTACTATTTTAATACTTCTTGGGACTAAATTGGCCACTTTCTAGTTTTTAAAAATATACTTTTAAGTACACTTTAAGTGTAAGAGTAATAAACCAAGTATACAACTAGTTTACAGCGTTTGTACTGCAACTACACTAAAAGTAAACTTTACTGTTAGTTTACTAGCTTGTAAGTTTTCTTTAAGTGAACTTAATACTTATAATTTACTGCTTATATTATTGTTGTACTTTAAAGTATATGACTAGGTTTAAGTATTTTTTAAGTATTTTTTCTACTTAAAATAGAACTTAACAACGTTTACTTACTCACCAGTGAACACACGTAAAATAAACAAGACACACTCAGATTAAGAAACATATTTGTATATTTATAAATCTTTATAAATCAAATTTTAAATAAATATTGTACTGGATGTGTTTGTACTATCTCTATCTCAATCAAAAGATGAAGCACTAGTAAAGGCCAAATATACTTAGACTGTTCTATGTTTGTCAGTATAACTCAAGCATACTTAAGTATAGCTGAGTTTAGTATATCACTGAGAAGTACATAAAAAGTAAACTGAAAGTATACTCACTTCCTTTTAGTTTAAAAGAAGTAAACTAATGGTACACCTGAATAAACTTCTTTTTTGTAAGGGCAGTCATATACTTTATAGTACAACAATAATATAAGCAGTTAATTATAAGTATTATGTTCACTTAAAGAAAACTTACAAGCTAGTAAACTAACAGTAAAGTTTACTTTTAGTGTAGTTGCAGTACAAAAGCTGTAAACTAGTTGTATACTTGGTTTACTACTCTTACACTTAAAGTGTACTTAAAAGTATACTTTTAAAAACTAGAAAGTGGGCCAATGTAGTCCCAAGAAGTATTAAAATAGTACATATACAAGTGTACTACTAGTACAATGACATTAGTATAGTAACTACATAAAGTATACTTAATAAAATAACTTTAAGTATACTTATTTTCTGTAAGGATAAACATTGACCTGAAGGAACTTGGAGGCTCGTTTCTACTTACAGAGCTGCTTTAACTCTGTTGTACTGCAGGAATGCCACACCTTAGGTTCTGCCTCAACATTTCTATTAGATTAAAGTCTGGAATCTGATTCTGCCTGTCCAAATTACATCATGTCTTCTACTTTAGCCAGTCTTTGAAGATTAACTGGTGTTTTTTGGGTCAGACGGTGCGTCCGACATCGCCTATTTTACTCAGTAGGTGACATCTGTGCATATGATGATGTGGCTTTTTCTTTTTTCTAGTATGAAAGAAAATTATATATTTTTAAAAAAAAATTATATATCGTGTTGTTAACTGTATTGCAATATATCAAAATATATCGAATTGTCAACCCTGTATTATGATCTGTACCGTACCTCCAGGTTCTTGCCAATACACAGCTAATACACATCAGATGAACTTTAGTTTTGCTAATAAAGCTATAAAAAGGCTCTTAAGATAGTCCGGGATTCCACCGAGAGAGTTATGGGAAGGCCAAGTCAGCAAGGGCACGTTAATGGTACCGAAACAATGGGATTCAACCAAAGTTCAGTGACGCTAATGCAATTTAACATACGTAAAAAGTAACTTATTAACCATTTATTAAACCATATTCTGTGCACCAGACATTTGCGCCAGTTGAGACGCAGCCAATATTGTGTCAAACTCTGGCCTAATCCCAAATGGCTCCAATGTAGGGCACTAGTTCTTAAAACAGTGGTACCCAAAGTTATTTAGGGTTCAGTAAAATGTGCACTTGATATACAGTCCACTTGTTGGCTGGAGACTTTAACTAACATAGTGCACTATGTAGGGAGCAGAGAGCCATTTGAGATGCAGCCAATATTGTGTCAATAAGAACGTGATAGGGCCCCGGCTGTAGTGGTGTTTCTTGAGTGGGCGCATCTTGTGGGAATTCGGGTGGATAGTTATACATAAATCTTTTCAATCATAAGCAGAAAGTGCAAACTTTGGCCTAATCCCAAATGGCTCCCAACTCACTATATAGGGCACTAGTTCTTAAAACAGTGGCACCTAAACAGTCTATTAAAAAAGTAATTTAGGGTTCAGTAACGTGTGCACTTGATATAAAGTCCACTTGGCTGTGGAATTCAACTAATGTAGCGCATTATGTAGGGAGCAGAGAGCCATTTGGGATGCAGCCAATACTGTGTCAATAAGAACGTGACTAGGCCCCGGCTGTAGTGGAGACCCTCGAGTGGGCGTGTCTTATGGAAATTCTGATGGATAGTTATATATAAATCCTGATATCATAAGCAGACAGTGCAAACTCTAGACCAATCCCAAATGCTCCCCAACTCACTACATTAGTTCTTAAAACAGTGGTATCCAAACAGCCTAATAAAAAGTTATTTAGGGTTCGGTAACGTGTGCACTTGATATACAGTCCACTTGTTGGCTGGAGACTTTAACTAACATAGTGCACTATGTAGGGAGCAGAGAGCCATTTGAGATGCAGCCAATATTGTGTCAATAAGAACGTGATAGGGCCCCGGCTGTAGTGGTGTTTCTTGAGTGGACGCATCTTGTGGGAATTCGGGTGGATAGTTATACATAAATCCTTTCAATCATAAGAAAGTGCAAACTTTGGCCCAATCCCAAATGCTTTCTAACTCACCACATAGGGCACTAGTTCTTAAAACAGTGACCCCTAAACAGTCTAATTGAAAAAGGTCATTTAGGGTTCAGTAAATTTTAATTTACTTGATTTACAGTCCACTTGTTGGCTGTGTACTTCAACATTTCCTAACTAATGTAGTGCACTATTTAGGGAGCAGAGAGCCATTTGGCATGCAGCCAATATTGAATTGTGACCAAGCCCCGGCTGTAGTGGTGTTTCTTGAGTGGGCATATACTGTGGGAATTCGGGTGGATAGTTATACATAAATCCTTTCAATCATAAGAAAGTGATTTATAAAAAAAAAAAAAAACCTCTGGCCCAATCCCAAATGCTCCCTAAGTCACTACATATGGCACTAGTTCTTAAAACAGTGGCCCCTAAACAGTCTAATAAAAAAGGTAATTTAGGGTTCAGTAAATTTTGATTCACTTGATTTACAGTCCACTTGTTGGCTGTGGAATTCAACTAATTTGGCGCACTATGTAGGGAGCAGAGAGCCATTTGGGATGCAGCCAACACTGTGTCGATAAGAACGTGACTAGGCCCCGGCTGTGGTGGTGTTTCTCTGGTGGGCGTGTCTTGTCGGGATTCAGATGGACTGATTCAGCACGGCGCTGCTCAGGCCCCGCCCCTGGTACCGCCCCCGGCACCGCCCCTTACTTTGTCTGTGGAGGAGGCGAGGAGGAGGCCAAACAGGAGACGCTCGTAGCAACAAGCTAAGACAACACGTCCGTGTGTGTGTGTGTACTCTGACTCACTGAAACGAGCCTGACCGAGGAGTTCGAGGCTTCGGGAATTAAAGCGATGTCGTGAGTCGCTGAACACTGAACCCCTTGGACAACAAGACCCCTAGCTAACGTTATTTACTTCAGAGTGGGGGGTGTAGCTTTAGCTAGCCGCGAAGCTAACGAGCTAGCGTCCCCAGAAGAAGTCGGGAGTGGTCTGCTACACGTTTGACCACCTCCTGCTGTTTGGGATGCTTGTTTTGGTCGATAAAATCACCTCGAACGACGCGAAGAGACACCGCGGTCGACGTCTGACTGGTATTTGGACTCGGACTCGCTTTGGGAGCGGCGCTCATGTGGACGGATGTTTTTGCTTCGCTGGAACGACGTCGAGTCACTTTTAGAGCGCCGCGTTGTTTATGTCAGCAGAAAAAAACGTTTTTATTTGTGTCCATCTCTTCTTTTAAAGGATTTTGAGAGCTCAGGCTCTTTTATTAAAACACCCGGACTGTAGTATTCGACTGTAAACCGACTCCCACAGTTAGCTCCACAGCTACATCACACCAGTTAGCTAGCTTAGCCGAGCGTAGCTTAGCTAGTAAACAGAGTCTCCTCAGAAGAACCAGTCATGCTCAGGATCTTCATCACTTCGACCTCTCAGCCAGATACCACCTTAAACTAACTCATTAGATCGTATTTGCTGCTGTGCCAGGCATGACATGAGGTTGTGAGTGTTGTTGTGAGATTTGAGCATCCACTTTAACGCTACCACAGACGGACGCACCTCGAAACCGAGGATTTATTGGCTTTTGTGGAGAAGATAAGAGCACAGAAGCGTTTGATGTTGACTCCATCCACCCACAATCATGATGATACTGAGCAGAAAACCAGACGGTCCCATCACAGCAGGTAATTTGACTTTAATGGCGTCTCGATTACGATGTGAAATGCAACCCCTTATTGCTTTGCAGGCGCTGATATGGGTAGATGAGGAATAAGCTAACTTGGCTCTTGTTGTGGCTGAAAGTCTTCCTATACTTTCATTCTTGTGCCATCTTCTGGATTAGAACCCCTAATGTGTTCCATCAGATCACAATCACATCATAATGGCCTTTATGGGTTCTAAGAACCTGATGTCACCAAACCTGTCCATGTCTTTTGAGACAAAGTCTTAAATATCAGAGCAAGACTTGATGTAGCCTGTTAATGATGATTTCCGTCCTTTGCTGTTTTTCTTTCATCGCCCGCTTTTGTAGATGTGACTCTGGTCAGCCAGGTAAGCTGCCGAGAGAGCACCCAGTTTATAGGTTGTTGAGGATTGGTCCAAATTCCTCCTGGTTTTCAATCCACAGCTCTCCAGCTTCGCCTTATCCACTGGGTTTCCTAAGCGCGCTGGTTTAGACTATTAAGAAGCTTTAGTGACATAATAGGACCAAGTTGTGGAAACTGCTGAACTCCCAATGAGTCATACAAAACTGTCCTAATAAGTTTCCCAACTGCTTCATTGCGTGCTCCAGAGACCATTTGTTGACAAGGCTGTGTGGGAAGCCTGTCGACTGACGCACCGGGCGGCTTGGTTACATGGCCCCCTGAGGAGGTTTTCTCTCTTTTCTGTTGGGATGCACGCTTCCCCACATCACTTGCGTTACTGTTGGCTTGAGCAGCGTATGCGGTCCGAGTGCAGCCCAGGTTGTTGTGATTGTTTTGGTGCACAGACACGACGCGCCTCGCCTGGCGCCGCCACACTCAGCTGACGTTTGTTTTGCGTGTGTTTCACAGCTCGGCATGGAGATGGTCTGTATGACTCGTACATGCGCATGGACCACATCGTGAACGAAGATGGTGATCTGAACGGCCAGAGCCCCTCTGGACTACCTCCGCTGTCTAAACACACAGTAAGTCCAGACTTCCTCTCCTCCAGTAACAGGACAGATCCAGTACCCCGCGCATCCTGTGGGTCATCCTCCCATGGCGCTCTTCCAAGCGGGGACGCAGCTGAGCGGTTTCCTCTTTTGTCCGCTCGAGCAGGAAACCGCTCCAGTTTACTGCATTGTAGTGAATAAGTGGACTTGAAAATTTGACCCACTAACAAATCATGAAGTAGTTTGTCTCTTGTCAGCTTGTCCCCCCAGCTTGTCGTGTGCTGGCGCGGCAGTTTGACATGGTTGTGGTTTTAGTTTGTTTAGATGTATGTGTGCTGCATCATATATATATATATATATATATATATATATATATATATATATATATATATATATATATATATATATATATTGTAGAAGGACCGATCAGTGGTTTTGAGGCCGATTCTGATCACCTTTCAGTGTGATCGGCCGATAGCTGATACCAATCGAGGACGGGGCTATATGCTACGGCAGGGCTACATGTAGTTATTAGTGCAAGCAAGTCATGAAACATGATCTAAACTGGTTTACTACCATTTTTAACGAGCTCATATGAAACAGCATAATATTTCAAACTAAATTAGCAGAAAATAAACAAAGTAAATCAAACAAATATCCCCAATACTGTAATCATTACATTTAGACCCTTAATTGAAAACTAAAAAAGCAAATGAAATGTAGAATATTAAATTGCTGCTGCTGTACCAGTCAGATCTGGTCTGTAGGTGTTCTGGGTTGTTTGTTTTGTGTTAGCTGTGCGTGCTAGCTATGCTGTTTGCTGATACTCACTGTATTCAGCCGCGTGGTGTATTCTTAAGTGCACATGTCATGAACGGTGCAAACTGTTCTGGCGAGGCCGCTGCTTTAGTCAGTCTTTGGAAAGTTAAAGGATGTGTATTTCCACCTACTGGTTTATATAAGAAATGCAAGGAGCTGGCCGGAGGGGGTTTAATGGACGGGGTTTCAATGAAACACTAGCTGGAAATACAGAAATTAGGCTCATTTGTTTAACGCCATGGGTCGGATCTTGGGCTGATGCCAATACATAGCTGATCGATTTTTCCATCTCTTTTTATATATGTATATATGTATATATTAGTAGGGCTGGGGATCGCCACTGATTTCCCGGATCGATTCGATCCCAATTCACAAGGTCCCAATTTAATTCGATTTCCTATTTGATTCAATTAAATATCGATCCATTTAGGGATTTTTCAGTTACAATAATATGTTCTATTTGAATATGAAAAGAGATTTTAGAGAACTAATTTGGTAAATGTACAAGTAAGACTCAACCTACCATCACTAAAAACACTAGTGTTTATATGTTTATATTCACTGTATTTGGCCACACCCACTTTCAAGCATGTGTTTCTTCCGCCTTTGTGTTAGAACTTTCTCTCGGCTAACCGAAATGAATACAGTTACATGGGAGGAGACCAGAGAGACAGTAAGAAGTTCTAATGGGACAACACTGTCTCCTCCAAGGTTAAGAATACAGTGGGTGGATTATATGAAAAGGTGGGGGGCTGGAATGCTTATTTTAAAGATCGATCTCTGGTTTATACGACTCGATACCGGATTATTCAAATGAAAATCGGTTTGAATCGAAAAATCGATTTTTTTAAACACACCCCTCATACATGCACACACACATATAAGTAATACATTGGGTCGATGTGTTGTGATATCTGTGTTTACAGCAGTTCGAGACCCTTTCTGAAGTTTAGGCTGCTGATGTTTTCGTTGCACTTGCTTTCTGTAAACATTGGAGCAGCAACGGAATGCGCTTTCAGCTGCGCAACCCAGCTCGACTTGCGTTGATTAAGCCCCTTTAATAAGATCTGCGTAGCTTACATCATGATATGTGTCATCATATGACCTGGAATTGCAATTGCAATCCGCTCAGATCCATACACTTATGTAATAACTAATTCTAGGTGCATGTTAATTCTGAGTGCTTATTGGCTGCATGAGTCCCTTGCAGTGGTTCTGGCAGCGGCGTAGAGCTTCGAAATTGGGCTGGCCTGACACTGTGAAAGGGCTCTCCCTCAAATACTCAATAAACGATTTCAGTCAGCGAACTGGAGCAGCGACACGGACACGTGGGAGTCGGTCCTGTGCGCCCCAGTCGTTCGCTCACCACTCCGGCCTTCGGCTTAATCAGAAATGCTTCATCCGTAAACATGTTTCTGGTGATTTTGCGGTTATGCTGTCTGACCGCTAGTGTCGGGGAATAGACGTCTGATTTATTCGACTGGTCTCTGTGGTATTGCGCTGTCAGTCCTCCGTGCATGTGATTCTATTTTGGTCGCTCTTCACCTCCGGACTGCGGTACCAACCCCCTCTCAGCAGCCACCGTTGACACTCACTCCTTGGCTGTTTTTCATCTCGTAGTTTTATCTGCGTGACCTAATTTCCTTTCTGATCTGAGCTCTCATATTGAAAGTCTAGTGTTTTTACCCTCTACGCAGTGGAGCTCTAAGCTTGGACCTTCATGGATGGGAATGTTTCATGGTGCGTTGAGCACCCTGAATATGGAAAAACCATAGAGGCGTACCGTCCTCGCTGTGTTAACAATGACTGCTCTTGGTATACGCTGTTCTATATCCGTACTTCCCGTATGGCGTGACGGTTAATGTATGTTTAATTATATAGTTGGGTTACGTCTTGCAGCAACTCATGAGTCTGGGTAAAAAAATTCTTTCCATAAGTGAAAAACTGAGAACCAAGAGCCTTTTTGCTCGTGTTCAAATGTTTTGTTTGGGATTCAACAGTAGCATGTGCTATAATTGTTAGTCGCAGGCTCGCGTCCGCTTATGTTTGTCTTTTGTCCTCCATTAAGACGAACATCCTGCTCCACTGGTTTCACAGTCACCTCCTCTCATTGTTGGGACTGTTCATCAGGTTTTCCCCTGTTCAGTCGCAAAGATCACTCGTGCATTAAAATTCCCCCCCAGGCCTTGATGATAATTCCAATACTCATGCTTGCTGGCTGTTCAGTGCTGCACGTTTGCGCTATCGATTGTTCAACCATGTCCCAGTTACTGCATATTTGAAGTTCAACAGCAGCAGAAGTGGGTTGTTAATAGCCTTCTCTTGTGTCTTGTATTCTGTTACCTCTTTTCTAGTCTGCTCTGTTAGTTAAATAAATCAGAAATCAGACGGTGTTGTAATTTGTCTCTCTCTTCTTTCTGAAGGTTTCAAACAAGCCTGCCATGAAGGATCACCTGGGAGTGCGCGGAGGACAGATGAAGGTGAAGTACTTGTATGAGGACTCGTACAACCGCAAGCCCAACGGCGTGATCCAGCACAATGGTACCAGCCAAGCTCCCGCCAAGCCTCAGCCAGCGCTCTCCAAAGAGAGGAGTGTGGACAGCAACAGTTCAGCCAAGTCCTCCTCCGACAGCTCAGTCAAGCCCACCAAGCTAGGAGGACCTCTCACAGCAGAGCAGGCTGCGAAGCAGTATAGGCAACAGCTGACTACACTGGAGCAACAGGAGGTCCTCAGCTACCCCGAGATCTACTTTGCGGGACCAAATGCTAAAAAGAGACAGGCGGTGGCAGGAGGCTCTAACAACTGTGGATATGATGACGACCAGGGCGGTTATATCCATGTGCCTCATGACCACATTGCCTATCGTTATGAGTTCCTCAAGGTGATCGGTAAAGGGAGTTTTGGTCAAGTGGCAAAGGTCTACGACCACAAGCTGCACCAGCACCTGGCTCTGAAGATGGTGCGCAATGAGAAACGCTTCCACCGGCAAGCAGCCGAGGAGATCCGCATCCTGGAGCACCTGAAGAAGCAGGACAAGACGGGAAGCATGAACGTGGTTCACATGCTGGAGAACTTTACCTTCCGCAATCACATCTGCATGACCTTTGAGCTGCTCAGCATGAACCTCTATGAACTCATCAAGCGCAATAAGTTCCAGGGGTTCAGCCTGCCTCTGGTGCGCAAGTTTGCCCACTCCATCTTGCAGTGCCTGGAGGCTCTGCACCGCCATAAGATCATTCACTGTGACTTGAAGCCAGAAAACATTCTGCTCAAGCAGCAGGGTCGGAGCGGCATCAAGGTCATTGACTTTGGCTCCAGCTGCTTCGACCACCAGCGGGTCTACACCTACATCCAGTCCCGCTTCTACCGGGCTCCGGAAGTCATCCTGGGCTCCCGCTACGGCATGCCCATAGACATGTGGAGCTTCGGCTGCATTCTTGCAGAGCTCC
This sequence comes from Megaleporinus macrocephalus, assembly GCA_021613375.1. NCBI lineage: Eukaryota > Metazoa > Chordata > Actinopteri > Characiformes > Anostomidae > Megaleporinus > Megaleporinus macrocephalus. The sequence goes on from CM038714.1 coordinate 24,545,509, forward strand.
TGACAGGCTACCCGCTCTTCCCTGGTGAGGATGAGGGAGACCAGCTGGCCTGCATGATGGAGCTGTTGGGAATGCCACCTCAGAAACTGTTGGAGCAGGCCAAGCGTGCCAAGAACTTCATCAACTCCAAAGGCCATCCACGTTACTGCACCGCCACTACGCTCAGCAACGGCACCTTGGTGCTGAACGGGAGTCGCTCTCGTCGGGGAAAGATGCGAGGTCCTCCAGGCAGCAAGGAGTGGGTGACGGCCCTCAAGGGCTGCGAAGACCCCACTTTCATTGACTTTCTGAAGAAGTGTCTGGACTGGGAACCCACTACCCGCATGACGCCTGTCCTGGCCTTACGGCACCCCTGGCTCTACAAGAGACTTCCTAAGCCTGTGCCTGGAGGGGAGAAGACCTTGGTTCCCAAGCGGATTACCGAACACAGCACCTCCTTCCCCAGTATCATCTCTAAGATGCCCCCTGTAATGGGCCAAACCAACAACAAACTGCGGACCAACATGATGGGAGACTCCGGTGGGAGTATACCGTTGCGTCCAGTGTTACCGAAGCTCGTTTCATAGAGCTGAACACCGATTCAGGAATAAAGAGAACATTGTAGCATAGTTTTTAGAAGTGAAATTCATTTGCTTATGATTTTTTTAAAAAATAATAAGTGACTGCGCTCAGTGTTGAGACTTTTAACAAAAGATAACCTACGTGCAAAAAAAAGACCCTAAAATTTTATAAGCAGAATACTGTCTTTTCTTCAGATGGCCTTTGAAAAGGTATTTGAAAAATTTTACATTGTTTAAAGCTTTTCTGGAGTGAAACGCTATTGAAGTGCACAAGTGGGTGAGATGCTGTTTTTCTTCTGGGGTTTACACTATAATTTCTGCTATGACAAACTTGAACTTATGCAAGTCTAAGGGCTGCGTTTTAGAGGTATATTTTTAAAAAGATGCTCTAAAATGACCTCAAAAATGATCTCGACAGCAAAAAACCCAACACTCACCGGAGTTAAGAACGCCAACTGTTTATTTAAAAGACTTCTCTTTCTTTTAAAGCAACGTCTACAATCTTCCCTGTTTGCATTTGATCTTCCCTCTGCTCACTATCTGGCACTGTAGGGTTATGATGAAGAGCCTTGTTTGCTTGAGGCCAGAAAGCTTGAGCATTAGTGGCAGTCTTGCAATTCCTTAGTTGAGGTTTGTAATTTCCTTCCTTTCTTCTTCCACGAAGCTGTTGCGTAAGAGAAGATTGATGCCCAGTAGCGAGTGATGAGAGGGTTAGTTTTGGTTGGGAGTGGTAGAACTTGGCACCGTTTCATTGACCTGTGTTAGTCACTGGTGACCACAGTGCTCTTTGAAGGTCTAGCTGGGGTTAACCTGGATAGGTACAGGTACTACAGGAACCTGTTCTTGTGAAATGAAGTCAGTCTGGTTTTTCAATGAGAAGAAGAGAAAGAGAGCAGTCAGTCTTCCCGAGCTCAGAGGCAGTGGGTACTTCCCATCGACTCCTTACCGATTCAGCCCGGACGCATACTGCTGTCTCGACACAGCTCTACACTGTGACCTATTTTTCTTCCCCCATGTTTTCCACTCCCCTCTCTCTCTCTCTCTCGACGGCGCGGGTCCGAGCTCACGTAACCACTCCGTCTGCGTTGAGTTACGGCTGCGAGCTGGCCATTTCCTGTTAGCGAGAGCTTTCTGCTGGTCTGTTATCTGTTTGAACCCAGAGTCAGGACAGCTTCGGAGAGACAGATGCATTTGCTTTGTTTTGTTTTTTCCTGGCCAGGGTTTATTCTTCGGCGAAGGGCTAACAGAAGCACGTTTGTTGACACTGCCTTGATTTTTATCACACTTTCCGGCTGCGGACTGACGACGGGTGCTCAAAGCCCGATTGTCACAAGGCACTACTTTAAGAATGTGAAAGGTGCTAACCCTTTGGCCCTCGCACATACGTGCCAAGCATGTGTGCGTCCTCAGGACCAAGGTTTGGGTAAAAACGGACTCCACAGACGTGGTCACTGCCATAGAGCTTGGCTTCCTAAAACCTTTTCTATCTATATACGCTGTGCTTGTAGAGTCAAAATACCTCTTTCTCAGGTCTTAAACCCCACCTCCTCACAGGGTTTGGTAGTCGGCACCCTTCAGGCACGTATGATTCCACGCGATGGTTTTAGCCGGTACAGCGAATGCACACAAACTGGCCCGTAATATTTGTGAGAAGATACTGGTGCTTTACCTTAGATGGCTGTAGCACAAGCACTAGTGTTGTAGGGCCTCGCTGCTGTGTCCGTCTTCAACAGGGGATCAAGACCAGTTCATCACTTCCTTTCAGTCAACAACGAGCTCTCTTCAGGAGTCCTGCTGGGTCGGCGCCCTAATGGATCATATCAGGTGAACACTGAGACACGCGAGTGTATCTTTAGGGCGAGTTTGCTAGACTACCTCTTCTTCCCAAACTCAAGCGCCAGCATCCCTTCCTCCTGTCTGTTTTAACCCGGGGGTCCCCGCTCGTTGGCTCCAGAGTAAACATGTCACCGGTGGACGCATCCGTCTCCCACGTCTCTTCCACTCGTCCCGGTGCGCCGTGGAGGGAACTCTACTCCTGTGCCTTCGGCCGAGCACTTGAGTTGATCGCCTAGTCTCAGCACAGGCTTGCTATCGTCTCTTTTCCAGCTTCTACAGTCAGGGTTTTGTACTTCTTTCATTTGTTTTCGTTTGTTTTTTTTTTCTCTTCCTTTTATAGAGTCCACATTTTTACCGCTTTTACGAGTTTTCAATGAAGAGTTTCGGGGAAAAGAGCAAGTCCTTTTCCTCCCTGTGATGTGTGTATTCGTATTTGTATAGACTGTTGGCTATGTTGTTCATAGCATGGAAACCAGAAAGGACTGAATAATAAGACTCAAGTGATGACGAGAGTGAAGACGAGAGCTGTGTACGTACAGTAACCAAATGAGTTTGTATTAGTTTCTTTTTTTTTTAAGAAAAAAAAGAGGAATAAAATTGCTATTAACTGAAATATTGCACTGGGGTTCTTTCTGTTGGCATGGGTCCGTGTTGTGGAACACTCACTCTTTCCCTCTAACAAATATTTGATATGAGCTTTCAGTCTGTACATAACAGATTTATATTTGCTCACGTGAAGTGGGATCCTATTTGTGTTCCTGAGTTTTGCTCCATGCTTGCTGTTACACCGTGTACTCCAGAAAATCAGACACACCTACAGCAGCGATACTCGCTTTGGGCTGGCTTTGAAACTGAAAACGTAGGAATGTGTAGACGGATGCATAATTGTAATACCTTACAGTGTTATAGCACTTAAAGCAATGAAAATCTGAACTAGGGGTATCAATCCATCCATCCATCAATCCATTATCCTCCACTTTATCTTGCTAGTCAGCAAAATAAGGCACACAACTATATGAACATGTTTGCCCATGCTTACAATAGCATTGCGCCCTTGTGCTGCTTGTTAATGTTGGAGTGGAGCTGAAAATGGATTACAACACTGCCATCTAGTGGTCAGAGGTTTAAACCCACTGCACAATGATTCACTGTCTGGCAGGAATCTGTATTGATTCTGTGTTCTTGAGAATCGATACAGTAACACCACACATAATATCCCGATATTCGATATTTTGATATTTTCCTACACTCCTAATACTCTGCACAGTTTTCTTAAAGGTTCTGACTTTAATCAGCATTATCTTATTTGGGTTTTGTTCGTAGGTAACAACAGTGTGTCTAAGCTCTGCCTCCTTATTGGCCAGCTTGCCCACTCTGCACAGATTGGTCAACTACCAGTGTTTTGAAGTAGCAGTAGTGCTGTATGCGGGAGTGCCAAGCTAGCCAGTAGGTGGGCACTAAGGATTGTGTTAAGAGATGATGTCATCTTGTAACAGAGAAGAGAGCTGGAGTTTCATCCTCTGGAGTCTACTTTGGTCTTTATAACTTTGCAGATGGGTTACATGTACGACAACCTACATAACAGTGGTTGGTATAGTGTAGAGGGTTACACTGCTGCTCTCCATGCTGTAGACTGGGGTTTAATTCCCCCCACCTGGGTAACCACCTTACACTATACCAGTAAGAGTCCTGGGGATAGACTCCTAACACTACCTTTACCTACCTGTGTACAGGTAAACTGTAACACTACCTTCACTTATGGGTGGAACACTCACTCTTTCCCTCTAACAAATATTTGATATGAGCTTGCAGTCTGTACATAACAGATTTATATTTGCTCACGTGAAGTGGGAACCTATTTGTGTTCCTGAGTTTTTGCTCCATGCTTGCTGTTACACCGTGTACTCCAGAAAATCAGACACACCTACAGCAGCGATACTCGCTTTGGGCTGGCTTTGAAACTGAAAACGTAGGAATGTGTAGATGGATGCATAATTGTAATACCTTACTGTGTTATAGCACATCTTCAAACACAAAGACAATGAAAATCTGATCTAGGGGTAATAGGATATACACAAAGAAGGACATATCACTGTCCAAGGAATAACATGTATTTTCATTTTTCTATACTGTTTAAACACAGCTGCTGTTTTGTGATGAATGGACCAATGAAAAGGCTCCAAAGTTGGTTGGATAAAAATCTGGTTCCATTGACTTACATTGAACATAGAGACTGTTGTTGGCCTCTAATGTATAGTAGTTATTTTGGAGATGCAGGTTTTCTTTGGACAGTACGGATTTATAGAGGCAGACTCTGGTATCCAGCCATATAGATTTTCTCTGCTGATTTTTTTAATGGAAGCTTTTCACTAAAAGTCTAAAGTAGCCATCATGCCTCCGCAGCCACTGACAAAGTTTAAGGCTTAGGTTTCATTCACTAACCATTGTTGAGAAGATTGTTTTGATTCAAACTCTAACTTTACCTTCACCTACCTGTGTACAGGTAAACTCTAACACTACCTTCACCTACCTGTATATAGTTCAACTCTAACATTACCTTCACCTACCTGTATATAGTTCAACTCTAACATTACCTTCACCTACCTGTATATAGTTCAACTCTAACACTACCTTCACCTACCTGTATATAGTTCAACTCTAACACTACCTTCACCTACCTGTATGTAGTTCAACTCTAACACTACCTTCACCTACCTGTGTACAGGTAAACTGTAACACTACCTTCACCTACCTGTGTACAGGTAAACTGTAACTCTACCTTCACCTACCTGTGTACAGGTAAACTCTAACACTACCTTCACCTACCTGTATATAGTTTAACTCTAACATTACCTTCACCTACCTGTATATAGTTAAACTCTAACACTACCTTCACCTACCTGTGTACAGGTAAACTCTAACACTACCTTCACCTACCTGTGTACAGGTAAACTCTAACATTACCTTCACCTACCTGTATATAGTTAAACTCTAACATTACCTTCACCTACCTGTATATAGTTAAACTCTAACACTACCTTCACCTACCTGTGTACAGGTAAACTGTAACACTACCTTCACCTACCTGTGTACAGGTAAACTGTAACACTATCTTCACCTACCTGTGTACAGGTAAACTGTAACACTACCTTCACCCACCTGTGTACAGGTAAACTGTAACACTGCCTTCACCTACCTGTGTACAGGTAAACTGTAACCTATCTTAACCTAAGAGCACAGTGATGGTTGGTAAAGGATGAAAACCTGTGTGACTCCTATCCCTCAAACGTGTTCTCCAGATCTCTAGCTATGTTCTCGATGGGCCTCTGAATTAACGAGGTCGTTAGGAGTTTTCCACGGCCTTTATGAGCCTGTTAGTGTTTTAAGCGTCTGTAAATAACAGATCTCAGCGTTTACGAGACGCTACAGCGCGCCCCCTTCTCTCGAGCAGCCCATCTCGTGTGCACAAGATGTGGAATCAAATCAGCGAGAGGAGCGGGCGGCTCCTGTGACCCGCAGGTCCTAATCCATTTCATGTGGATTCGGTTAGGCCCGCTGTTTCAATGGCTCTATTTATAAGCGCCAGCTGCCTTCACGTTCCGCTCCCTCAGCTGTACGGTTAATTGTGAGCTTGCCGCTCTCGAGCCAGGTAGCAGCGGCCGCGGACGTGAGCTCAGGTTCAAGCTAGGACACTTTTATTTACCGTATTTCACCAAACCCATTTTTCAACTTCTGTGGCAGGAAGACGGATGCCATCTTTCAACCCCACATACTCTGGCTGAATGTCTGAGCTCTATGTTGGGGTTAGCACAGGTGTGTAGTAGTTAGTATGGTGGTGTAGTGGTTAGTATGGTGGTGTAGTAGTTAGTACGGTGGTGTAGTTGTCAGTACGGTGGTGTAGTGGTTAGTACGGTGGTGGTGTAGTGGTTAGTACGGTGGTGTAGTGGTTAGTACGGTGGTATAGTGGTCAGTATGGTGGTGTAGTGGTCAGTATGGTGGTGTAGTGGTTAGTATGGTGGTGTAGTGGTTAGTACGGTGGTGTAGTGGTTAGTATGGTGGTGTAGTGGTTAGTATGGTGGTGTAGTGGTTAGTTTGGTGGTGTAGTGGTTAGTATGGTGGTGTAGTGGTTAGTATGGTGGTGTAGTGGTTAGTATGGTGGTGTAGTGGTTAGTATGGTGGTGTAGTAGTTAGCACTGTGCGTGTGTTGCTTCCGCTTTTGTGTTAGAACTTCCGCTCAGCTAATCAAAATGAATATAGTTAGATGGGAGGAGACCAGAGAGACAGTAAGAAGTTCTAATGGGACAACACTGTCTCCTCCGAGGTTAATAACACAGTGGGTGGATTATATGAGAAGGTGGTCTGAGGTTAATAACTCAGTGGGTGGATTATATGAGAAGGTGGTCTGAGGTTAATAACACAGTGGGTGGGTGATATGAGAAGGTGGTCTGAGGTTACTGATGGAGACATGTTTAATTACTCTGTACTCACGGAAGGTGTAGACGGTTCAGTAATGAAAAACTATAAAAGTACTGAAGCGTATCAGTACCTGCACAGTGGGAAGGTGGGCGTGTCCTCCTACACACAGACGGTGAGTTTATTTTTCTGAAAGCCGGTTAAACCCAAGTCCAGCCAGCTGCCCGAGCCACTCTGCGTGGGTGTTAGTTACAGTCCAGATAGCCTAGCGCGGTGGACACTGATCAGAGAACAGTTACTGAACTGATAGACTCACCAGCACCGACACGTCTGCTTCCTCTGAGCTTCATAAGTGAGACATTTCTCTGGATAAGGAAGCTCTGATGCTGGTTCTCCTCCACAGAATGGTAAGAGCAGACATACGGAGGTTTGGGTGGAGATTTTAAATTTAGAGCTTCAGTTATAGACGCAGGTCCTCTTCTTTGGAAGGCGGCCCCCCAACACTCTGATCTTTATGTGCTGTGTTCGTAACTCTGTAGTTCAGGACAAGTTTTCCTCTTCTTCCAATTACTGACTCCCTCTAACTGAACATGTTATGCTATTAATTTATATGTTTGTTGTCGTTTTTCTTGTAATTAGTATCAACGTATCCACGGTCGCACCAGAAGTTCTAACACAAAGTAAACAAAGATGCCCCCCAGTGTTGTCATGGATAATAGCAAATTAAAAAGGGACTGCACGCTGTCATAATCAGCCACCATCTGGAATGTGACTAATGGAAAGTTTTACTGAAAACCCCAACACAAGCACGTACACAGACAGAACCGGTTGGGTTAGGTGTCTACATGACGGAGACGTATGACCACAGATCCCTCCCACCCTCCCGCAGTTTGCATCAACCTTGGGTCAGTTTGAGTTTCGAGCGTCAGCTCTCTTGTTGGTCTTGGCTTGCGTCTCTATATTAAATGCTATTGAAATGTATAGAGGCCGCGTAGACGCCTCGACCCATGTGAGGTAAAGAAACATGACAGAGAAGTATTCAGATCAAAGGAAGGACAACTTCTGTGGCAGACTGATACCATCTTTCAACACCACCTAGTTTGAGGAGCTCTGGCTGGATTTCTGAGCTCTATTCATTTCTCCGTACGAGCCAGAAGCTTTTTCATGAGTCAACCTTTAAGCTGAAATGTTTGTTGTCACACTGGTAATATTGGATTTTGTTCTAAATGCCACAGTGTGAGTGCTTAAGACTTGTGTTTACACAATTTGTGGCTCATTCAGCCAATACAATCAAGCTCGTATTAAAAGAGCAAATATTTGACCCTGCTGAATGATTGTACCCGGCACGATGGTGTAGTGGTTAGTATGGTGGTGTAGTGGTCAGTATGGTGGTGTAGTGGTTAGTACGGTGGTGTAGTGGTTAGTGTGGTGGTGTAGTGGTTAGTATGGTGGTGTAGTGGTTAGTACGGTGGTGTAGTGGTTAGTACGGTGGTGTAGTGGTTAGTAAGGTGGTGTAGTGGTTAGTAAGGTGGTGTAGTGGTTAGTATGGTGGTGTACTGGTTAGTACGGTGGCGTAGAGGTTAGTACGGTGGCGTAGTGGTTAGTACGGTGGCGTAGTGGTTAGTACGGTGGTGTAGTGGTTAGTACGCTGGTGTAGTGGTTAGTACGGTGGTGTAGTGGTTAGTACGCTGGTGTAGTAGTTAGTATGGTGGTGTAGTAGTTAGTATGGTGGTGTAGTGGTTAGTATGGTGGTGTACTGGTCAGTACGGTGGTGTAGTGGTCAGTACGGTGGTGTAGTGGTCAGTATGGTGGTGTAGTGGTCAGTATGGTGGTGTAGTTGTTAGTATGGTGGTGTAGTGGTTAGTATGGTGGTGTAGTGGTTAGTATGGTGGTGTAGTGGTTAGTATGGTGGTGTAGTGGTTAGTTTGGTGGTGTAGTGGTTAGTATGGTGGTGTAGTGGTTAGTACGGTGGTGTAGTGGTTAGTACGGTGGTGTAGTGGTTAGTACGGTGGTGTAGTGATTAGTACGGTGGTGTAGTGGTTAGTACGGTGGTGTAGTGGTTAGTATGGTGGTGTAGTGGTTAGTATGGTGGTGTAGTGGTTAGTACGGATTCTGATGCTATACAGTTCAATCAGGAAAATCAGACGTTCAAATAGAAATGCGAGGAAAGGTCAGTGTTTGGCCTGTGCCACCCGCAATTGGCGAGCTTCTGTCTTTGGTGTTCATGTCTAGGAATGCATTGCTGGTCTGCTTCAGTGACCTGGTGATGTAGCGAACTGGCTAACGCAGTCCTTCACAGTCCAGCAACAGTAACTTTGGCCAGGATACCTCTGAAAATCTTTACAATATGCTATAGCATAGCTTGCCATTGGCCAATATCCAAAGAGGTGGGTAGACAGAGTGCCATCTTCATATAGATATATACAGGGGTTGGACAATGAAACTGAAACACCTGTTATTTTAGTGTGGGACTTTTCATGGCTAAACTGGACCAGTCTGGTGTTCAATCTTCATTAATTGCACCAGTAAGAGCAGAGTGTGAAGTTCAGTTAGCAGGTAAGAGACAGTTTAGTTCTAAATATTACAATAACACAACATTATGGGACATACCAAAGTTCAAAAGAGGACAAACTGTTGGTGCATGTCTTGCTGGTGCATCTGTGACCAAGACAGCAAGTCTTTGTGATCTATCAAGAGCCACGGTATCCAGGGTAACGTCAGCATACCACCAAGAAGGACCAACCACATCCAACAGGATTAACTGTGGACGCAAGAGGAAGCTGTCTGAAAGGGATGTTGGGTTCTAACCCGGATTGTATCCAAAAAACATAAAACCACGGCTGAACAAATCAGGGCAGAGTTAAATGTGCTCCTCAGCTTCTCCTGTTTCACCAGAACTGTCCGTCAGGAGCTCCACAGGGTCAGTATACACAGCCGGGCTGCTATAGCCAAACCTTTGGTCACTTGTGTCAATGCTAAACGTCGGTTTCAATGGTGCAAGGAGATCAAATCTTGGGCTGTGGACAATGTGAAACATGGATTGTTCTCTGATGAGTCCATCTTTACTGTTTTCCCCACATCCGGGAGAGTTACGTGTGGAGAAGCCCCAAAGAAACGTACCACCCAGACTGTTGCATGTCCAGAGTGAAGCATGGGGGTGGATCAGTGATGGTTTGGGCTGCCATATCATGACATTCCCTTTTCCCAATACTTGTGCTAGATGGGCGCGTCACTGCCAAGGACTACCGAACCATTATGGAGGACCATGTGCATCCAATGGTTCAAACATTGTATCCTGTAGGCGGTGCCGTGTATCAGGATGACGATGCACCAATACACACAGCAAGACTGGAGAAAGATTGGTTTCATGAATATGAAAGTGAAGTTGAACATCTCCCATGACCTGCACAGTCACCAGATCTAAATATTATTGAGCCACTTTGGGGGGTTTTGGAGGAGCGAGTCAGGAAACGTTTTCCTCCACCAGCATCACTTAGTGACCTGACCACTGTCCTGCAAGAAGAATGGTTTAAAATCCCTCTGACCACTGTGCAGGACTTGTATATGTCATTCCCAAAACCAACTGACGCTGTATTGGCCGCAAAAGGAGGCCCTACACCATACTAATAAATTATTGTGGTCTAAAACCAGGTTTCAGTTTCATTGTCCAACCCCTGTATATATATATATATATATATATATATATATATATATATATATATATATATATATATATATATATATATATGGACGACGGCATTCCCAAACTAGGAAACATCATTTCCGCCGGAAAAGTGATTAAACCAGACATTCTGGTTGAAGCTAGCTGCTGCTGTGGTGAGTGAGTTAGAAGCCTGCCAGTGCTGGAGTAGGCCAGCCAACATAGGGTGTGGTCTTCATCCGCCAGCCTGCTCAGGAAACAGGACGCAGTCCAACAAGGTGCTGCCCCGCCGCCTCTGCGCATAGTGAGTTCACTGACGTGCGACTGGGCCATCGTGAAAAGCGTCCTCATGGAGAAGAGCAGATTAAGCCAATCCCATTATGGGTCCGACACACTGAACGCAACGCCCATATGGGCCCCTGGATGCATAGACGCAGAGAGTGAACAGCCTGGGCTGACCCATCCCCATCCCCCCACCCTCTCGCTGCATCAGGGGCAGGCTGAGGGTTTTACAAAGACTTAGTCCCGCGGCCATATGGAGCCTTCAGATGGGACAGCAGGCCGCCTGTTGTGCTCGCTGTGTGGTTGGTCAGTTACCGCTCATTAGTGTTCATCAAGCACATCAAGAAGACACACAGTACTGATACTGATCAAGTGTGACTTCTCTCGAGACGCCACACAGGAGTGACATTGTTTTGAGCGCCGCCTCTGAACATGTGAGGCGGAACGCGTTTACGTTGAGAACCGAAACTGTGAGGTTTCTTGTGTCCTCTGGAAAGGTTGTAGGTTCAGGTGACCTTTCAGTTTTCAGAGAGTATTTTGTCCTGGATGTTGAGCACCAGACCATCAATGTGGGCACCGTTGGCTACGCGCGGGACGTGATATGCCACGTTCCCTGGGACTGAAAATAAGGGTCTGTTATGAATGTGAAGAAAAGAAAGAACGAAAGTAGGCCAGAATCAAAACACCATGTGGGAGCTGTGTTCTGGCGGTGACGTTCACCTAATACACAGCGTTCTAAGAAAAGCACCGCTCATGTGCTTCAGGTTGTTGATGCTCTCGATGACTCTTTTTATTTTTATTTTTTTTTGTGTGCGTCTGTGTGTATTTCTGTCTGTTCATGGGACGTGTTTGTGATGTTAATAGCTTCGGCAAGGCATCTTCAAGCCCATCGGTTTGTCTGCTCATGAGGGGCCGCAGCACATTTTTAAGCACGCTGTTGCTCGGTGGGGGTGGGGGGGTTGTGGGGGTTTGGGAAAGGCGTCCGCTTGCATCTTCTCGTGTTGCCCAGACATCATGTCACCATCACAGCCTGGGAGGTACAGGGTTGTCAGGGGAAGAAACCTGGAAATAGTGATGGTGAGAAGAGACAGCTCTGGTTCGAGGCACACCTGGATGGGAGTTTATAGCCGCGTGGCTCAGGCCTGGGTTGATCACTCGGAGTGCGTCAGTGCGGTAGGCAGCTCATCTCGAAAGGACATGAGTAATTCTGTTGATGTCACTTCTGCAAAGCTGTCTGCTGCATAAACTTCCTCATACCATGGCAACAGAAGGGAGCCTTGTCATTAGGGTGCAGTTGCAAAAGAATTTGCATTGGTTTCATGCCTTGCGTTTCTTGCAGTCAAGCTATATCTATCTATCTATCTGTCTGTCTCTAACCAGAAGTGAATTTGGAACATTTGTATTGGTCCATGGTGTACATATATATATCCTATGGACCATATCTTCACCATATTTCATCCCACCCACTTTTTAAGCGTGTGTTCCTTCTGTCTTTGTGTTAGAACTTCCGCTCAGCTAACCAAAATGAATACAGTTACATGGAAGGAGACCAGAGAGACAGTAAGAAGTTCTAATGGGACAACACTGTCTCCTCCGAGGTTAATAACTCAGTGGGTGGGTGATATGAGAAAGTGGTCTGAGGTTAATAACACAGTGGGTGGGGGATATGAGAAGGTGGTCTAAGGTTAATAACACAGTGGGTGGGTGATATGAGAAGGTGGTCTGAGGTTAATAACACAGTGGGTGGGTGATATGAGAAGGTGGTCTGAGGTTACTTATGGAGACATGTTTAATTACTCTGTACTCTCGGAAGGTGTAGACGGTTCAGTAATGAAAAACTATAAAAGTACTGAAGCGTATCAGTATCTGCACAGTGGGAAGGTGGGCGTGTCCTCCTACACAGAGATGGTGAGTATATATTTCTGATAGCCGGTTAAACCCAAGTCCAGCCAGCTGCCCGAGCCACTCTGCGTGGGTGTTGGTTACAGTCCAGATAGCCTAGCGCGGTGGACACTGATCAGAAAACAGTTACTAACTGATAGACTCACCAGCACCGACACGTCTGCTTCCTCGGAGCTTCATAAGCGAGACATTTCTCTGGATAAGGAAGCTCTGGTGCTGGTTCTCCTCCACAGAATGGTAAGAGCAGACATACGGAGGTTTGGGTGGAGATTTCAAATTTAGAGCTTCAGTCATAGACTCACTCCTCCATGTCTTTATTGGTATAGTGTAGTGAGTTGCACTGCTGCCATCAATACTGTGGACTGGGGTTCAATCCCCCACCTGGGTAACCACACTATACCAATAAGAGTCCTTGGGTAAAGGCTTCTAACACCACCTTCACTTACCTGTGCACTCTGGATAAAAGCGTCTCCCAAATGTAAATGTAAATATAAGGAAGAGAAACTGTTGAAACTGACAGTTATGCAAACACAGATCATTTTCCTGATGTGAGTTCCAGATAGGCGATGTCTGTTTGGCCTGGAGGTTAAGATTTTCCCTATTAAGGCCTAATTAGTAGTTATACTCAGTGGCGTGGTGTGATTTGTCTACAATCTAATTTCACAGTGCCTCGTTTCATGTAGGCCTCAGCTGTCTTACCTTGTTTGCAATTATTTTTTTGGCCTGTGGTCATAAAAACCTCGCTGATGAAATGAATGCCCCTAATATTTAAAACTTAATTGCTTCCTTTCATTTTATTTATGAAAGGTCCTCTATTCTAATGACACACATACACGCACAAAAGCTAACTGAGGTACTAAATGGCTCTCCTGAAGAAACTTCACCCTGCTAAACCAAAAAAAAGTGAGCATGAGTTACAGGTCAGGATGAAAAATGGCTGGACGGTTGATATTATGGTCAACAACCAAGAGATAAAAGACTGTCTGACCACCAGATAATGCTAAACATAAGATATCTCTAAAAGTAAGATAATAGAAAATGAAGTTTGAATGAACTCAGGTGTTCTATTGGAATAGTAGGGCCTAGTTTGATTGCCCAAGCCACCAGGGTCCTCTCTGTGTTGAGGGTGTTTGGTCTCCTCGTGTCCACATGGGTTTCCTCCCACAGTCCTGAGACATGCAGTCAGGTGAATTGGGGATGCTAAATTGCTCCCCTAGGTGTGAGTGTGTCTGTATGTCTGCCCTAGTGGCAATCTAGGGTGTTTCCTGCTTTCCGGCCAGTGAGCACTGGGATAGGATAAGCGGCTTGGAAGACAAATAAATTATTGAGTATACTTACTGTTTACTGACGAGTATGCAGGAAGGTTTAAGTATACTTGGGCTCTACTTGTATGTAATGTTTTGATCTTACACTTAAGACAAGCTAGTTTGACTGTGTGTGTGTGTCCCTGGGCCTCAGTGCTGAGAATGATCCACCACCCAAATAGTACCTGCTTTGTGGTGGTCCTGTGGGGGTCCTGATCATTAAAGAACAGAGTAATAAAGTATACAGAGAATCAGATGAAATACAGTTTTTAAGTATAGCTGATACGGGGGACAGTGAGTGTAGATAGAAGAAGGTTTTAATGTTAAGCTTGATCAGTGTATTTTACCATAAGGTCTGGTATCCAGTGGTCTACCAGTGGCCCGGAGGTCTGGCGTGGGCGGTTGAAGGGTTCAGTCTGAGGGGCGAGTGCTTAAGTGTGGGCCCAGCAGGTTCGGACGATGTGCTGGGTTCCCCGGAGGCCCCAGAGGTAGTGGATGGTGGGGTGGTGAGGTCAGAGGAGGTGGCCAGGCGGAGTGCATGGTATTCGTGCAAATTATGTGAGGTGCCTAGCCTGGAGGCACGGCTCGTGCTACCCTTTCGGGGGTCAGCAGCAGAACCCCCAACCCCCCACCACCCTGGAAGTCTCCTTTTGTGTGCTGGAGATCCAGAGACACCTGCCCGATGCCTCTAAACCAGTGGCATGAGTGCAGCAACTCTTAGCCAAACAGTTTACCCAGCAGTTAGCAAGCTGGTTAACTTGCCCACCAAAAACAGGAATAAGTATATATATTATAGTTCTAATGTCTACAATACAGTCTACTAACGTTGTATTATCTTCTCTTTCATATTTAAAGCTTCATCCTGGGGGGCTAGACTGTGGTGCTCACAGCATGACTTGGCTCTGTCTACTAGCCTTTCTTAGCATTGGGCTGGGAAGTAATAGTACAGTATGTGCTATTGGTCGAGGCTGCCCCTTACTAAGAGAGAGTTAATAACTATGGGATCTGAGCTGCCAAGGCCCAGCAAGAGTCTTTGTCTTCTTTCTAGTAATGCTTTAAAGGGACCCCGGCTGGTAACACATGTAAGCCTTAATATGGTGTAATAACTCTAAATTATTAAGAAATGTTGTAAACAGATTTATTAGATTTTGTGTAAAATCCGCTGCACGTGGGTCTCCATTGTTGTATCTACTGACGTGATCAGCGGGTAGTGACGTCAAATGGTTGCAGTAACCGGCCGTCACTCTTGAGCACAGCTTGCTACTAAACATGCTACTGTTCAGTCTTTACAGTTTGAGCTAGAACTCAACATTTCTGACATCAGCGGCGACATCACACACCACGTTAGTGTAAATGGTGAACAGAGAGGGTGGAGGAGAGAGTGACACAGTGCTGGAGTTGTTGTGAAGCTGTGTGTTGGTGTTGACGGAGAAGGAGAGTGTCTGTTAAAGGAGCTCCGCTTTCTAGCAGGAAACATTCACACTCAGTAAACAGCTAGATACACTGAACGGGAGTGTCTCTGAGCTTCACACTCCTTTATTAGTGAAGTAGTTTGTTCACTACTAAGACTGTACTTTCACCTTCAGGATCCACAAACGAGGAGAAGCAGCTGCTGCTAACGCTAAACGTTCTCAGGAGAGAATCCAGCGCATGTTCACGTTCACGGTTCTTCTCGCGGTTCTCCATAATCTGGAGCTTCTGGACTTCCTGTGTGGGGAAACTGTGGCACTGCATTGTGTTTTAGTCTACGCTTAAAACCAACAGCCTCCGTCAAGTCTCTCACCAGTGATGGTCTACTGAACCACTCAAACTCATCCAGACTGAAGTGAGGAGAGCAGAGCGGGGGTCTTTGGGTAGCTGTGTTGGTCCACACGCTGCTTCACTAACTATTCTCCTTGTTTATGTTTGTGAAGCTGTTTAGACTAATATCAGTCTTCTCACTGCCTTTCACTGAAACAACATCAACAACACAATGTACATGGTTTTCTTTAAGCTAGGTGAGTAACTAACATTCACTCCTTCACACCACAGTCCAGTTCAGACCTGAAACCATCTGACCTCATCTACCCAGCAGGCATTGCACGTCAGAAATAATGGCTGCGTCCAAATTTTAAATATTTAGAATAAAAGTGTTAATTTATAAATAAATCTGATACTTTTCTGATTTTTTACAACGTATCTTAACAATTTAGAGTCATTACACCATATTAAGGCTTACAAGTGTTACCAGCCGGGGTTCCCTTTAAGGTCTTCCTCTAGTTGGGGGCATTTTTTCTTAACCCCACACCCTCCGCCCCGCCCCCCAACTTCATAACAATTATTTCGAACCACACAAGCACACACATGCACAGGCAGCACGCAGGCATGAGCCACTCAGAGATGCGCACAGCTGTGGTGCCAAATGTCTTCAAAGGTGGGGCTGCGTTTCAGCAGCATTTGTCCCACCGGTCCCAACATTCCACATTCCAGTGCAATAAGCTCGCGGCAGCAGGAGAAACTGTTGTTCTAGAGGCCTAAAGACCTGGAGGCCTGCCACTGGCGCAGCGCAGCCTAGCGGGCGAGGGCAAGCGGTATACAGACGAACACTGGTGACGCGGCCGCTGCAGGGCAACAGCACAGAAGGTCGTTCCTCTCTTTAAGAGAACCGTCTCGATTTTGCTGATTTGTTTACTCCTGAGGGCCACGTGCCTTGGAAGGCTGCGCACAGCCACATGACTGCTGTGTCTCTGCAGCACAAGAGGATGAGCACATGCTCCTCTCCGGCCAGTAGGCCTGCATGGGATAAGTCCAGATGACAGGATCTTGGGCGAACGAGAGTTTTTCTTCTTTCTGGATGTGTTTTTCTTTTTCCAAATGGATCTTCATGAATAAATCATAGTTCCTGCTGTCATGTTTGCCTTGTCCTGGATTTGTGAAGCAGTGCTCCCTCTCAAAACTCTACTCTAGCTGTTGTTGTGCAAGATAGAATAGTACACGAATGAAACAAACACACTGGGTCTGTCTCAAACCCTACTGAGCTCCTACATAGGCAGCATTTTACATCATAGTATGCGCTCCAGACATGTAGACTGTTCCAATTCTTACATACCTTAAACATGCTGTCTACTGAGGAACCTTATTTAGACCTGGTTTTTAGAATCATCGAACGCTTCCTTAGCCGCTAAGACAATCCCATGATGCAACACAGGCTAATCTACAAGCAGTGAAGTGGTTTTAAAATGTGAGTTATTTTGATTCTCTCTGGAGTTTTAATGTGTTTCTGGTCATATAATCACACAAAACAGTATTTTATTATCAACTCTGTAACGAGTCCTTCACCATTTACACTTTTATACTCCAGACATTAGCATTTATGCTAGCAGATTTTTAAGTCTGGGCTATTGTTTTGGATGCCAGCTGGTAACTTAGCAACCAGCTAAACCACCGGTGGCGTGCTGCAGTGGGCGGGAACAAGTCGTGACGCAGCCTCTCTCTAACTAGAGCGTCTCAGAGGAGAGAACACTGATACTTACACAGCTGCTACCTAGACAGCCTATATAGACACTCACTAGGGTTTGAGACAGACCCACTGTTTTCTAACAAAGCTTCTTGTTAATTCTGTATTGATAATGTATTATAAATGCAATAATAAGGTGTTATAGGCCATATATAATATCTTATTATATCAAGTGTTTGCTTTTATAATTGCCTTTAGTAGTTAAAAACTTCATATACCGTTAGCATCTATGCATAAGAACACGGTAAACTTTAATGTGGTGTAATGAACCAAGTAGTTATAATAACATGAATCATACTTTGTAAATGTTTCATAGCAGATTATAATATCGGTTCATAAGAACGTTGTAGACACTGTTGTTATACAGCCTTTATACCAGGTCATTACAGGCTTTAAGTGAAGCTACTACTACTAAGTGAAGTTGTTATGGGGACATGCAAGACAATTTATAACAGTATATACCTTTAAAATGTCAGGTTTCATAACACAATCTAACACTGAAACACTGAAAATATAATTTGGTGTATTGCACTATAACATTGCATGACATTATAAGGGTATATGCTTTTATGTTATAAAGTCTCTTGCATGACACTATAACTGCTTAGACAATTATACAAGCTTATTCAGACACAGTAAGATGTTACATGTGGCATACAACAACTTCTAAAAGCATTCATAAGGTGTTATAGTGTATTACACCATTTATGTTTACAATGTTTATATGGGTAAATGGTATATTGTGGTATGAAAGCTGACATTATATAACCTGACATTATAAGGGTATATACTTATATGTTATAAAGTCTCTTGCATGACACTATAATTGCTTATAGGCAATTATACAAGCGTATACCAGGCACAGTAAGGTGTTATGCTTGGCATATTACATCTATTATGCAATCATAAGGTGTTATCATGCATTATACCATTTATATGCATAATGCACTACACCATTTGTGTTTGCATTGTACTTATGGATAGATGTTATAAAGTGCTATGAAACCTGAGATTATCAAGGTATATACTTTTATGTTATAAAGTATCAGGCATAAGACTATAATTGTTTATAGGCAATTATATAAGCTTATACCAGGCGTTGTAATGTGTTATAGTGCATTGCACCATTTAATGTGTATTAATTGTATTATGAAAGCTGACATTATAAAGTTATGTACTTTTATGTTATAAAGTATCTGGCATAGCACTGTAACTGCTTATAGGCAGGCATTGTAAGGTGTTATGTTTGGCATATAACACCTTATAAATGCATTTATGATGCATTTATAGGGTGTTATAACGTATTACACCATTTATGTTCTTATGTTCTTGTGTATAGATGGAATATTGTGAAAGCTGACATAAGAGTATATGCTTTTATGTTATAAACTGTCTTGAATTTCAGCATAACTATTTATAGACAGTTATACAAGCTTACAACAGACACTGTAAGGTGTTATATATGGTCTATAACACCTTATGAATGCATGTTTAATGTTTAATAATTCCTAGGAAGTGTTACCGGTTTTCTTTTTATTGAGTCAGACTTGTTTTAGTTTGCTTAATAAAGGCCATTCTGAGGTTGGTGACTTGAAGAGCCTCCTGCGAACTCCCTCTGGGGTCGCCTTCCCATGGTATCATATCTCAAGCCATGTGAACTGCCCTAAGTTCAGACAACCATCAGCACTTTCCCTGCTGACACTTTACAGGTTGTATTATGACACAAATATACCTCAAACCCACCGTTTACAGGCAGGCGAGGGAGGAGTTTCAGGTCACAAATCTAATAAGACGAATCACAGCCTTGTTCTCGGTGACAGAGAGCAGATCTCAGCCGAGTATCAACACAGACGCGGCGAGTGAGTCATGGCTGACCTCTCAGTGCACTGAAAACAGCCAGCACATGTTGGACTGCAGCCGTGTCCAGGAGTTCTTCCCTCAGGAGAAGGCTTTGTTCAGGCGCAAGGGGCATGAATGCTGCCAACAGCATCCGCTCAGTCTTTTATTTGTCCTCCCTGACAACCCACTTCAGTACAGGCGGTAGCACTGAGCAGTGGACGGATGATCAGCCTCAGTGAATTTGAACAGCCTGGGCTTGTAATGTGGGCTTAAATAGAGGAGGTGAATGAAGTAGCTTGAAGAGTGTCTAAGCATTACCAGTGTTACCCCAGTGTGTGATAAGTTTGACTCTGGGCCAGATCTACGCTCTTCTGTTGCTGTGTTCTGCTGAGCGTCCTGTCAAAAGCTGACCACAGTACCAGTGTTAATTTTGTTGACGAAATATTTTCGTCAAAGTTTTCGTCAACGACGTCATGACGTCATAACGAAAACGAGACGATAACTAACTAAAATCTACAGAAAGGATAAAAACTATGACGAAATTGATTGACACTTTAGTCAACAAATAAAAACGAGACGAATATGTTTGGCAGGGACGACATCAGAACTGATTTAGTTTTGTGAAAGGCGGGGACAAGTTAGGAAAACATCCAATCATAACTACTTCGGCGTGTATGGAGAGGCGGGACAAGCCGAGTAGCCGTCAATCAAACGCACACGTACACAAATTTGGTATAAACCCGGGAAGATCATACGATTCTGTGAACTGTCACTACTCATGATGGAACTAAGTTATCTAGACGGTGTGAGCAGAGAGAAAGAGAGTTTAGAGTTTGTGTTTAGAGAAAATCACCACCGCGCTGGACATCAGACCTCCAGCACCACCGTCAGCTAGCTTTACCACTGCTAACGCTAGCTTAGCCTTGCTTAATCGTAGTCCTGCACACTGCCCCCTACAGTTTAGAGCGTGTCCTGCTGTATACGCTGTATTAACTCAGTAAGGTGGTGTTAATGGTCAGATTAGTTGGATCAGGTATGTGGGAAGCAGGTGAAACGCTATATGTGCAGAGCCAGAGTCGGGAGACTAGCTAGCTAACTCCAATTGTCTGCGTTTGATGATCATGTCCCAAATCTCTCCGTACACACTAGAAAGTGCAGGAAACAGATTAGCTAGTTTTATTTACAATTTATCAGTGCACGTAATATGCAGTGTGTGTCTCTAGTGAACACTGTGATCTGGAGATGTGGCAGTTTTTCATTCATTGATTTACTGTTATGCTAAAATTTATTTGAATTGCACAATTAAAAATATTTTCATAGTAAAAAGTGATAATTGCAATTAATGTAGATTAGTTAATTACAGAGCATGTAATTTAATTAGATCGACAGCACTAGTAACAATTATTAAATAAATAAGAGATCAATAAAAAGGTGATACAAGGATAAAATAACAGTTGTCTATTATTATCCTTCACGTTGCTCCTTTGAGCGTTGGTTATAAACATAAATGAAAATTGGTCAACAGAAAATCGTGCCATCAGAATTTCTACCTGCTTGGTATCTTCTCGAGTTAGGACTTCAACAGAGTAGACAAAAGGCCTAATGTATTAGATTAGCACTAACATCATTTTTAAAGTAGATGGGGCCAATTTTATGACTAAACAGGCCTTCTGGAGGGCCCGGCTACATCAATGACTGTAGATACAAGCAGAAACCTCACAATGAACCATTCATTAGTGGTTAAGTCCTGTTCTATTTGCCCTTTCTGTGACCTTTGGCAAGAGCTGTATCTCATAATATTAGAAATCCCATAGGTGTGCAAACAGAAATGACCACTGTCATAGAGGTGAATGTTTTTGATTGAATTCTTGATATTAATAGCTCAAACAGAGAACCACTACTTTATTAAATATTATTATAATCAAGTACAATCCATCATTCTAATCCAATCAGTTGTAAGATTACAAAATCAATGTTGGATCAATGCTGTACAGCCCAGGTTTCAAATATGTGGTTAAACAGAGGAGTTGAATAAAGTATCTTACCGAGTGCCTAAATGTAACCAGCCAGATTGTGAAATCCGTCTTACTTTAGTTCTCCAGTCAATGATTAGTTGGCCAGATCTACACTCTTCTGTTGCTGTGCAGGGTTCTGCTGAGCGTCCTGTCAAAAACTGACCACAGTACAAGCATAGGGAAAGTGATGAGCCCTCCAAAGAGCTGAGATATCAGGCCCAGGTTTCATTCTTCTGTTAATTTACACTAAAAGTCTTACATATTAATTGTGAAATCTTTCACGTTGCTCCTTTGAGCGTTGGTTATAAACATAAATGAAAATTGGTCAACAGAAAATCGTCCAATCGGAATGTCTTTCTGTTTGGTATCTAGGTAGATATAGACCAGCTAGTGCACCTACTGGTTAGGACTTCAGCAGAGTGGACAAAAAGGTCTAATGTATTAGATTAGCACTAACATCATTTTTAAAGGGGACTAAACAGGCCTTCTGGAGGGCCCGGCTACATCAGTGACTGTAGATACAAGCAGAAACCTCACAATGAACCATTCATTAGTGGTTAAGTCCTGTTCTATTTGCCCTTTCTGTGACCTTTGGCAAGAGCTGTATCTCATAATATTAGAAATCCCATAGGTGTGCAAACAGAAATGCCCACTGTCATAGAGATGAATGTTTTTGACGAATGGAAGACCACTGCTTTAATGAACACTATTATTATCAAATACAATCCATCATTCTAATCCAATCCAATCAATGTTGGATCAATGCTGAACAGCCTGGGTTTCAAATGTGGGGTTAAATAGAGTTTTTGTTCAGGATATAGTATCTTACAGAGTGTATAAACCTAATCAGCCAGATTGTGAAATCCATCTTAATTTTGTACTCTAGTACATGATTACTGGGCCAGACCTACGCTGTTGTGTTGCTGTGCAGGTTCTACTAAGTATCCTGCCAAACGCTGACCACAGTACAAGCATAGGGAAAGTGATGAACCATCCACAGAGCTGAGACATCAGGCCCAGGTTTCATGATTCCAAAATCAATGTTGGATCAATGCTGTACAGCCTGTCTTTCTAATCTGGTGTTAAATAGAGGACTTGAATGAAGTATCTTACACAGTGACTAAACGTAACCAGTCAGATTGTGAAATCCGTCTTACTTTAGTTCTCCAGTCCATAATTAGTGGGCCAGATCTATGCTCTTCTGTTGCTGTGCAGGGTTCTGCTGAGCGTCCTGTCAAAAGCTGACCACAGTACAAGCATAGGAAAAGTGAGGAGCTCCCTGAAGAGCTGAGACATCAGACCCAGGTTTCATTCTTCTCTCAATCACAAATGAAAGTCACAACTAAAGTCATAACTGCAGTAAACAGCCTGTGGTGATTCACCCATCGTTTCACCCAGAGGCTCTTAGGAGTGTATTGGGGTTCTGCGGTTTATCCGGAGGGGCATTGTCTCAGGGATATTGCAGCATTGAACGCTTGTTACCGCGGCATTGCTGTTGCTAGGTAAACAGTTTATTTCTGGCCAGTGTCGGGTTTCGGTGGGGGAGCAATGGAGGGAGAGTGTCTTGGGCCAGATTACAGGTGACATTGAGCTCTGCCTACCTACCTCAACCAGGAAGAATCTGCTTCTCGAGCACACTCGCTCGCAGGTGTGGCCTTTTCCCGAGAACTCTCCGGCCTACAGAACACCGTAAACACCAACACGGACTTCAGACTTTAGTTGTTGCTGTCAACAATGAGGAAACGGTTTCAAATTTCAGACAGGCCGGCTTGTTTACTGAAGATCTGATAGAAGATGTTACCCAACCAAAGCATGTGATCTAATAATAATACTTATAATAATAATCTCACACTTATATAGCGCCTTTCACAACCTTATGCTTAGCAATTTAAGGGGGACAAAATAAATGAAATTATTATTAGAGAGAATGAACGTATTCAGACAAAAGACAGCTGAGCTTTGAAGATGGAAAAGATGGAAAACTTTCTAGTTTTTAAAAGTATACTTTTAAGTACACTTTAAGTGTAAGAGTAGTAAACCAAGTATAAACTAGTTTACAGCTTTTGTACTGAAACTACACTAAAAGTAAACTTTACTGTTAGTTTACTAGCTTGTAAGTTTTCTTTTAGTGAACATAATACTTATAATTTACTGCTTATATTATTGTTGTACTTTAAAGTATATGACTAGGTTTAAGTTTTTTTTTCTACTTAAAATAGAACTTAACAACGTTTACTTACTCACCAGTGGACACACGTAAAATAAACAAGACACACTCAGATTAAGAAACATATTAGTATCTTTATAAATCTTTATAAATCAAATTTTAAATGAATATTGTACTGGATGTGTTTGTACTATCTCTATCTCAATCAAAAGATGAAGTACTAGTAAAGGCCAAATATACTTAGACTGTTCTATACTTATCAGTATAACCCAAGCATACTTAAGTATAGCTGTGTTTAGTATATTACTGAGAAGTACCTAACAAGTAAACTGAATGCATACTCATTTCATTTAGTTTAAAAGAAGTAAACTAATGGTACACTCGAATAAACTTCTTTTTTGTAAGGGCAGCAATAAAAAATTGAGCTAATATCTATATATTTTGTACACAGCTGAGAAGGTGGAGGTTGTATTACTCTCAGATACAGTATGTTGGCACAGTAAGCACCCACAGAAACTCCGAATGGGGGGCAATGGTGCGTTTTGGCTGAGTGCCCCTCTCAGGGCCCAATCAACTGAATTGAATCTGTGACACATTAACAAGAGCTATTGATATTATCACCTGACTCACCTGACCCAAATAAACACTTGGACTATAAATAGGTTACATTCATCTTTATGATCTCTCTCGTGAAGCCTTGCCACATGTTTTCAGGAAGGCTAAGGCTTTTCGTCCCAGCGTTCCTGTAATTAGCCATCCGAAGGGAAAATGTCCGAACGTGTGCTTAAGGTTAAACGTACTCACAGCTCTTCTCTGAACCTCTTTGGCTTGTGAGTGTGTGCATATGTGTGTGTGTGCGCCCTGCTGCTTGCTTTACAGGGACAGGTGGGCCCGAAAGAGGGCCAGACCTCCTCCCAAGCAGCTGCCGGCCTGCTGAGGACCCTGTCCAAGCTTTGTTCTCCGCCCTCACTGACCACTGAGTAGTTTTCCATGTCAGCGGGAAAGACCCAGTATCCATCTGCACGTGACAGGGAGCAGGGAGAGGTTGCTCTTCCATGCTAATCTGTTGTACAGTTGCTCTTCTAGTGTTTTGAGAGGGGAAACTGGTCCTAGGTCAGCGCAAAAGGGCATCAGGCCGGGGCGAGTGAGTGTGCCCTACTAAACTCTGATCGGCACGGCAGCCGCGGACACCTGATCGGGGATTAAACAGCCACTGGGAGGGGATTAGCAGGAAGCGAACGCTAGGCAGCCATGTTTGTCTATAATATCACATTCGGTATGGGATGCTTTGAGATTCGAGGCTTTGGAGGATCTTAACGAGGGCAACGGGGGCAAATATGACTGATATATTTATATTTGCATCAGTTGAAATTGGAAATATTGGGTATAAACTTTATTATATACTACGTAAAGCATGATCTACCACCCAAATAGTGGTGGTCATGTGGGGGTCCAGACTATTGAAGAACAGGATAACAAAGTATACAGAGAATCTGATGAACTACAGTCTGTAATTCAATTTTAATAGTATATTCTGACCGGTAAGAACACCAGATATGATTAGAACAGATGTAAATAAGTATAAATGCAATATAAAGTAACATGAATGTCTTATTTTTAAGTGTGATAATCTCCCCAAGTGCCTACAACTGTTGAACAGTACTGTATATCTGTATATCTGCTGGTCACGTTTACATGTTTCTTCCTGCTGGGTAGATGTGGCAACATAGATTAGATAAGTAATGAGCTCGATTTTAATTTCAGTGCTATCTATTTGGGAAACGTGCCAACTGGGCTAAAAACAGGATATACATACATCTATACATACAAATATGGCAAGACGATCCGGGTTTGGGATATATATATATATATATATATATATATATATATATATATATATATATATATATATACCGCTCAAAAGTTTGGGATCACAGTGAAATGTTCTTGTTTTAATGGAGTATCTTCTTCCTTAACACAACAATGGACTGACGGGTCTCTAAAGAAAGTTGTTTCTTTCTGTCATTGTGTCATTGTGAGCCGGTCAGCAAGCCATCAACTGCTGATCTTCAGATACTAAACTAACCTAGAATGTTGTTCCCTTTTATACTCACTTATTAGTAGAATGTTTTTCAGCTGTGCATCACAATTGAGCAAGAGTGTCCTAACAACCAATTAGTCCAATAACATCCTCAACTTGGATTGGTGGCTGTACCAGGAGATTCAGACAGAGGACTGAGAATTCCTGATAATAGAACTATATGTAAAATAAGCCTCTATACAAAAATAGGCTTTAATACAAACATTTTTATTCTTTAAAAATCATCTGATACACTTACATTAATTCTGAAATGGACAATATTGTTTGTGAATTGCATGAAAATTGCCTGCAATAAAATTCTAAAGTGATCCTAAACTTTTGAGCGGTATTGTATATATATTTATAAACATTTACGTAGATTATGTCAGCTGTCATGACCAGCATATGTAGGCTTCATGTAGCTTTATGAACAGAACCCTACAGTAAAGTATTTCTTACTGACATAAGGAAAGCAATGTTGTTTATTTGAAAAAATAAACAAGTGACCAAGCAAACCCCTCTGCTCTAATAGGATGAGAACGAGTACGAATGTCTAGAAATAAGGTTAATAATCGTACAGCAGTCACTGTCCTGGGGTGTCCCCCTGACCTGGTGGAGGTGGTGGTCAAGAGGAGGATGATAACCACAACACCCACCCCATTAAAAAACCATCTGACATCACGTGAGAGCTCCTTCAGTGACAGGTTGCATCGCGAGAGGCATCGCAGGTCCTACCTTCCTGCAGCTGTCAGGCCGTATAACCAGCACTGCTCCCAGTAGACCACACACACTGTACACACCGGGATCAGGATCATTCTCAGCACAGCAGTGACACTGACTGGGTGGTGGTGTGTTAGTGTGTGTTGTGCTGGTGTGAGTGGATCAGACACAGCAGTGTTGCTGCTGGAGTGTTTAAACACTGTGTCCACTCACTGTCCACTCTATTAGACACTCCTACTACTTGCTGGTCCACCTTGTAGATGTAAAGTCAGAGACAGTAGCTCATCTGCTGCTGCACAGTTTGTGTTCCTCTAGTCCTTCATCATCAGTGGACACAGGACGCCGCCCACAGGACACTGCTGTCTGAATAGTTTTGGTTGGTGGATGATTCTCAGTCCAGCAGTGACACTGACGTGTTTTAACTCTCCAGTAGCAGCACTGCTGTGTCTGATCCACTCACACCAGCACAACACACGCTACTAACACACCACCACCACCATGTCAGTGTCACTGCAGTGCTGAGAATGACCCACCTCCCTAGTAGTACCTGCTCTGTGGTGGTCCTGTGAGGGTCCTGACCATTAAAGAACAAAGTAATAAAGTATACAGAGAATGAGGCATCTTATCAAGTGGATGTAAATAATCATAAATATAATATAAAGTAATATAAATGTCTTATTTTTAAGTGTAATGATCTCCCCAGGTGTCTACAACTGTTGAACAGTGCTGTATATCTGCTGGTCACGTTTACATATTCCTTCCTTCTGGGTAGAAGTGGCAACAGAGATTAGATAAGTAATGAGCTCGATTTTAATTTTTACTGCTATCTATTTGGGAAATGGGCCAACTGGGCTACAAAAACAAGACACACAAACACACACACACACACACACACACACACACACACATATATATACATACACTACCGCTCAAAAGTTTGGGATCACAGTGAAATGTTCTTGTTTTAATGGAGTATCTTCTTCCTTAACACAACAATGGACTGACGGGTCTCTAAAGAAAGTTGTTTCTTTCTGGTCATTGTGAGTCGGTCAGCAAGCCATCAACTGCTGATCTTCAGATACTAAACTAACCTAGAATGTTGTTTCTCCCTTTTATACTCACTTATTAGTAGAATGTTTTTCAGCTGTGATCACAATTGAGCAAGAGTGTCCTAACAACCAATTAGTCCAATAACATCCTTAACTTGGATTGGCGGTCGTACCAGGAGATTTAGACAGAGGACTGAGAATTACTGATAATAGGACTATATGCAAAATAAGCCTCTATACAAAAATAGACTTTAATACAAACATTTTTACTCTTTAAAAACCATCTGATACACTTGTTTAATTGTGAAATTGACAATATTGTTTGTGAATTGCATGAAAATTTCATGAAATTAAATTCTAAAGTGATCCTAAACTTTTGAGCGGTAGTGTATATATATATATATATATATATGTGGTCACTCTAAATTGCCCATAGATTTGAGTGTGTGTTTGCCATGCAATAGACTAGTGGGCTACACCATGGACAGGTCGTCAGTCCATCACATGGCCAACGCACAATCACACCTACAGTCAGTTTAGAGTGAGGATCCTAACATGCATGTGTTTGGACTGTGGGAGGAAACCGGAGTACCCGGAGGAACCCACTCAAGCACGGAGAGACCATACACACTCCACACAGAACGGCCCAGACCGGGAAGCCAACCCGAAACGATCGTCTTCCTGCATATATGTACGTATGTGTGTATATCCTGTGTTTTTAGCCCAGTTGGCACATTTTTCTAAATAGACAGTATAAACTTTAAATCATGACCTGTCTATGGTGTACCCTGCCTTCGCCCGATGATGGTGAGATTGGCTCCAGACCCCCTATGATGGATATATACTGTGTATATATATATATATATATATATATATATATATATATATATATATATATATATATATATATATATATATATATATATATAGTTTAAAAAGGAATAATCAGGTTGAGGAAATGATCTTCAGCCATCCCAGAATAAGTGGAAATATTCCAGGAAATCTAAACTAAAAATCTTATTTGAATCTGAAGTGATTATTGGTTTTGCCCGAGGACTGTTTTATTTCCTTCTGTACTAATTCCACTAGGGTTGGACTTTAGATCATAAAGGAGCGGACGATGGCATCTAGCATTCCCTGCCTATAGTCCTTCTATGGTCTGTCTGTTTTAGTGTCTGTTGTTGTTTGTTGTTAAAAGTGAAGTATAAATAAATAAAGTGATAAAAGAGTGCACAACTAAAGAGGATGTGGCACAACACAGCAATGTAGACTGCAGAACAGTAGAGACCCATGAATGGGGGTCTTTTAAATAATTCATCCCCCATAAAGATGGCCATGGTCAGTGTTGGCCAAGTGGAAGTTGGGTTCTATTTTAAGACACGCAGAGGGAGTGCGGGAACGTTGTTCAGGCAGTTACTCCCGTTGGATTTGCATCTTTGATGATAATTTGAATAAATAACTCAGTTAGTTCAGCTTCTTTCACTGCCAAGGTTCTCTGTATGTCTACGTCTGCAGGTACAGTGAGCTTTCTTACTGACATACATTACACTGACATACATTTACTCAGTAAAACACTTTATTATTGAAATATTAATCAGTATTAATAGAGTAAGTAGTGCTTTTACATACGTCAGTGTGTTTATTTAACCCTTTCCAAGCTTCTCCTAAACAACCCAGTATTATTATCAGTTCTCATCTAATACCTGCTTTGACTGCTCAGTACTTCATTAAGCTAAATCAAGATTGCTGCTGAAGGAACTGAATACATTCATACAATGTCTGGGGCGTCCAGGAGAAATCTGGAACCTAACTTTGTTCTTCAAACTGGAGCTCAAGATCTGATCTACTTCTCTCACAATAACATATTCATGTTACTTTATATTGTATGTCTGATTATTTATATGTTCTTATCAGATCTGGTGGTGAAAATACACTTATTAATAAGATAAAGGCTTTTAAATTATCAGCTTAGATGCTCAAGACTTTTGGACAGTGGCCAAAAGAAAGTGGACGTCCCTCATAATTGTTGAGGTCATGCTTTTCAACCACAACAATCAAGCACAATATCTTTGTAATGTCCATAGACAAACATAGTTGGTAGAATGCTTGTACGGAACAGTAACACTGTCATTTTGGACATTTCTGCCCGGCTAGATCTGCCCCACTCTGCTGTAAGTGCTGTTATTACGAACTGGAAGTGCCTACAGACAACAACAGCTTAACGACAAACCAATAGACCAAAAATCAATCTCAAAAATGAAATCCCGCAGGTAAAAGGATCCAGTGCAGTGAGATCAACTAGAGATCAAATAAAGAACAACTAGAAATAAGTTAAATAATCTTATAATAAGCATATGACTCTCTTACATTGAGAGATATAAGAGGTCTGTCTCAAATCCTAGTGAGTGTCTAAGTAGGTTGTCTAGGTAGCAGCTGTGTAAGTAGCAGCGTTCTCTCCTCATCTCTCCTCATAAAACAGATTACTGAGACGCTCTAGTTAGAGAGAGACTGTGTCACGGCTTGTTCCCCCCACTGCAGCACGCCACCGGTGGTTTAGCTGGTTGCTAAGTTAGCAGCCAGCATCGAAAACAATAGCCCGAGGCTTAAAAATCTGCTAGCATAAATGCTAATGTCTGGAGTATAACACACACACGGTAAATGGTGAAGGACTCGTTACAGAGTTGATAATTAAATACTGTTTTGTGTGGTTATATGACCAGAAACACATTAAAACTCCAGAGAGTATCAAAATAACTTCACTGCTCCTAGATTAGCCTGCGTTGCATCATGGGATTGTCTTAGCGGCTGAAGAAGTGTTCAATGCTTCCTTAAAATCAGGTCTAAATAAGGTTCCTCAGTAGACAGCATGTTTAGGGTGTAAGAATTGGGACAGTCTACATGTCGGGAGCGCATACGATGACGTAAAATGCTGCCTATGTAGGAGCTCAGTAGGTTTTGAGACACACCCCAAGATGTAGTAACTAGATATTAGATCATTTTACTTGACAAGATATTTTTTGCAGGGCCGTTGCATCACTACAGAGATCCAACCAGCTTCTGGAAGCCGCCCCAGCACAAGAACCTGCATCATCAGCTGCTGAAAATCGGTTTCTATAGACAAATCTGGGTTTGGTGGATGCCAGGCGAAGGCTAACCACAGGAATGCATGTTTGGTGGAGATGGGATGATGGTCTGGGGCTGTTTTTTAGGGTTTGGGTCCCTTAGTTCCAGTGAAGGACAATGTTAATGCTACAATTACATGCTTCCAACGTTTTGGGAAAGGCCCTTTCCTGTTCCCAACATGACTTCTGGGCTTCTGGGCGAAAAACGAGGTCCACAGCGACATGGTTTGGTGAGTTTGGCAAGGAAGATCTTTAGTGGCCTACGCAGAGCTCTGACCTCAACCACTGTGAACACATTTGGGATGTACTGGAATAACATGGGCCTTCTTTTCCCATGTTAGTTCCTGACCTCAGAAGTGCCCTTTTGACCATATGCCCACAAATTCCCACTAACCCACTCCAAAATCTTGCGGAATGACTTCCCAGAAGGATGGGGCTGTAACAGGAAGGCGGGGAACTCCATATTAATGGAGTTTGGAATTGGTTGTTCAACAAGCTTATGTAGATGTGTTGGTCAGGTTTCCAAATTCGTTAAGACATATACCCAGTCACATTATTATGAGCACCAACTAATACCTAGAGCAGGGGTATTTAATAAGAATTCAATAAGGGCCGTCCAGTCAGAGGTAGTTTCCTCAGACAAAGGCCCGGACCATGATTGTGTTAAGACCGTAACGTGTGTTATGATTCAGTGCCATATCCTGTATACTTAAGTAGCCTAGTAGTTCTATCAGCGTTTTATACCATCAGCAAATGAAAGATAAACCAAATATTTCAACTATATTTATTGTTTTTAATGAGGAACTGAATTAATTATTTATAGAACTTCAAATAAAAAAGGTCTACATTAAAAAAGAAAAAAAAGAGCATGCGTTAAAAAAAAACTAAAAAAAATTATTTTATTTATTATTTATAGAAAAATAAATAAAAACTTGCAGCTTCTTGTTACCTCTCTCGCATCTTGACCTGCTGGTTTGGAGCTGTCTGTGGGAAATATAAAGATATGTTTCTCCATTACAGGTTGAAAAGCAGTTTTCGCCATTGACTTTTCTTTTTTCTCGCTTTACTCTCGCCTGTATGCGACACATGCCCCACTCTGCACAGATCTGATTGGCTGAGGAGCGTCTTTGGTGAACTTACAATGCACGCGATTGGTCTGTAAACCGTAAAGACAAGAAAAGCTCCGCCACTTAAAACAAACACTGTCAAAATTAAGCCCCAATTAAGTAGTTCTTATTAGTTGATAGGTTTGGGTCCACACTGAATGTCATCTGGTTCTGGACCTGGACCGCAGTCCACCATGTGCAGCATGGACAGCAGCTAGACACACTGGGAGACTCGATAAGGTCCTGGTAGGTGGTCACAGGTCTGCCATGCTAACTGCAGTGCATCCCACAGCTGCTGGAGAGAGCGTGGAGGAGGATCCATAGAGCCAACATCACCATCCAGGTGGTCCCACAGATGCCCAGTTGGGTTCAAGTCCAATGTGGGACATT
The DNA here is from genome assembly GCA_021613375.1 of Megaleporinus macrocephalus. Taxonomy (NCBI): domain Eukaryota; kingdom Metazoa; phylum Chordata; class Actinopteri; order Characiformes; family Anostomidae; genus Megaleporinus; species Megaleporinus macrocephalus. Next base: position 24,577,451 of record CM038714.1, read on the forward strand.
TCTAGCCATGTGACGTGTCATCTTGCTGGAAGGTTCCATCCATCCCAGAGAAGACAATCAGCATGTATGGTGTACGTGACCTGCAAGGATGGATTTATATACAAATCAGTTGAGAGTGTCTTCCACATGGATGACTGGGTCCAGAGAATGCCACAAAAACATTCCCCAGACCAAAACGCTGCCACCTGTAGGTCATAATGATGTAGATTGAGTTGCTGGATATGCTTTTGCAAGCCAGGGTTGGTCCAGGTGGAGCTCTATCTCTCTATTCAATTGCTTATGTTGCATCTGCATTGGAACGTAGCATTATCTTTCAAACGAGCAACAGCTACATGGAATTATTTGATTTGGCATGGCCGAGTGGATTGTATTCCGGCTCAAGGTTGGACTAAATTGAGGGCAGCGTGTGCGTACGCTTGCCATGATCGCATGTTTCCCTGCTGTGGAAAACCTGGGAGACATCTGCGTGTGCTATTTGAGGTGAGCTCTAATTGGCCAAGAGGCCTTGGGGTGGGGGGTAATTCGGCTTATCCTATTAGGCAGTGAAATTTACACTGGAAACGTGAGGCCGGCATCCATAGCAATATCGGAAAGCGGCGGCAGCGGCGCGGATGCCGGTTGCGCTGGCGGTTTATTTATACTTTCTCTCCTCTGGAAAGACATGAGGAGGGATTAGCCCTTTTGCTCCATGTCCCCGGCAACCCCCAGTCAGAGTGGGGAATGGACCAGTTGGCCTTTGGGTCAGATGTCCCAACATGGTCATGGAGCAGGCATGAGCAGAGGCCTGAGGCTGCGGGAGTCTCGTGCAGTATGTCTGGAAGGGAGGGAGGCCGTGCCAACTGGATGGGCTAAAAATAGTTCGGGAAGCAGAGCATGCAAAATGCACGGACGAGAAATGATCCAGCTCGAATCTGTAGGACGGGCCCGGGCTTGGTGCTGTACGTGCGCTGCAGTGGAGGGATTGGGAGGAGCCGTCGATCTGGGGAAATTTGCACCGAGGTGGTAGTTACATGCAAATAATGCTGGAGATGGTGTTATCGGTTTGAAGAGGTGGGCGGACAGAAAAAGCAGCCTTATCTGGGGCAGTGGGCTGTGTTGTGGCAGTGCTGAAACGTGACAGGGATCAGACAAGCCAAGGGATTAGCGAGCTGTTGAGCTGACGTAGTCTTTCAATGTACAGAACTGCGGTGGTGGCGGGGTAGGGGAAGGGGAAGAGGACCACCACTGGAGAGTGCTAAGGCTCAGGCAATCTCTCTTCAGCCATGGGTGTCAGTATAGTCACCCATTTGTGCTCACCAGCCAATACTTTAACCCCTTAGCAAAACAGTTACGGACCAAAGATGACCTCAGATCAGGGTTATACTCTACCTTCTTCTTCTCCAGCATGGATTACCCCATTACACCATATGTGGTAGACTTATGTTTCACGAGTAAGCTCGCTCACAAAGTGGCTCTTTCACCTCCAGTAATCTGAAAGCAGGATCAGGAGGTTTAGGCCGATTTAGCGTCTGTGCCCAGAGGCCTAGTGTGAGGACTGCGACGGAGCGAGTGGCTCGTGTTTCCTTTCCCTGCACCTGGCCAGGCCTGGGGAGGGATAAGAGGGAGACGACAGCAGGTGTGTGGGTCTGCAGTGCGTCAGTGATGAGACGTCACTCGTCATGTAAACAAGCGATGGTGCCATCAAGCTTATTCGTCACATATAGATCTCCATCCGTTAGCCAAAACACAACTTATGATGGTCGTCAAACAGAAGCAGCTTTATCTGCGACGGCCACCGCATCGTTAAAAATAAAAACTTGCTGGGAAACCAGAAAAGTGCTCATGAATCACCTCATGGAGGTCACAGCGTTTGATGATTTGAACGTGACGACTGAAGGCCTTCTGTGATTGCTCAGTGACCAGATACAAGTCTGGTCTTGTTTGAGTGGCGAGGCCTGCTTGCTCTCGCCAGGCCTGTTGGGGTCTGTCCAGGGTGTTGGGTTACTGCGTCAGGGGGGATGGCAACGGGAAGGATAGTTATCATGCCTCTTCGGAGCAGCCCACTGGGCCCGTTCCCAAAGAATGCTCAAAATCGGTTGTATGTGACAACTGGGGCATCTTGGCTACGTCGGCGGAGCGGTGCTGTCCGACTTGGCGGTCCGAGCAAGAAGTGGGACAGTTCTTCCACTTGAGTGAGACCTGGCACCGAGAAGTAGGCTATACAGACGTTCATCAGGAAGCCGCTTGTTGTTTATGGGAACGGCCGGGTGGGGGGAGGGGGAGGGGGGACCACCGGAATTTCCACGTGACTCAAACGTGCACGCACTGTCGCCATTACTGGTGGCCTACTAACCTCCCATCTCTCTCTGGAGCTGGCAGCACCTTTATTGTACTAGAAGAGAAGACCTTTTGGGGACTGAGAAAGACCCCTGAGAACACAGGGCAAACCTTTGTTTTGGTAAGGGCTGTTTCTTGAAATGCTCAGCCCAATTAGACAGACACATCTGTCTCAGATTCAAATATATCCAAGATCTTCAGCCAAAGTTCATTCAACAGGTGGACAGTCAAGACTACCCATAGCTGCAGAAACACCTCTAAACTCTGTAGTCTGTGTGTATATTCTATTTACCCAGGCGCTGACCAACCACTTCATTAAGTTGACCTCCCTGTATCTTCACTCACTGTCCACTGTATCAGCTCCACTGACCATACAGGAGCTACACTTACAGACTGTAGTTCATCTGATTCTCTGTATACTTTATTACTCTGTTCTTTAATGATCAGGACCCTTACAGGACCACCACAGAGCATGTATTACGGTGTGGTGAATCATTCTGGCATGTTAGTGTGTGTTGTGTTTGTGTGAGTGGATCAGACAAAGCAATACACATGTATTGCTTGTATATATATATATATATATATATATATATATATATATATATATATATATATATATATATATATATATATATATATATATATATAATCAGTACTGTGCACTGTGCAGTAGTTTTAGTAGACACATTATTATTTAAAAAAAAATTATCCAGACAGGAAGCTTCTATTTACTCAGTAAACACTTTATTATTAAATATTAAACAGTATTAATAGAGTAAGTAGTGCTTTTACGTACGTCAGTGTGTTTATTTAACCCTTTCCAAGCTTCTCCTAAACAACCCAGTATTATTTACAGTTCTCATCTAATACCTGCTTTGACTGCTCAGTACTTCATTAAGCTAAATCAAGATTTGCTGCTGAAGGAACTGAACACATTCATACCACGTCTGGGGCGTCCAGGAGAAATCTGGAACTACACTTTGTTCTTCAAACTGGAGCTCAAGATCTGATCTACTTTTTTCACAATAAGATATTCATGTTACTTTGTATTGTATGTAGGATTATTTACATCGTGTATTGATCAGAAAACGGCACCTTAGGTGCCTCAGACTTTTGCACAGTCATATATATATTGGATAGTACTGTAGACTCTAATCCCCTAATTACCTTCACCACCACTGTAAAGAAATCCAAGTCAGTAAGTTTCTCTTCAATGAGCTGATTCACATCAAACCACTTGGAATGACAACAAATTAGAAATTCCCTGTAGAGGATGTGTTAAAATACTTTCCCATAGAAAATCATCTTAAATGTCATTCGACCGGGGGTGTTCAAACTGAGTACAGCTGTATGTGTGAATGTGCTTACATAATAGAGTTAAACGAATGTGTTAAGTATTTTAATATTAAATCAGATGTAAAGGGAACATACTGGGAGATTATAAGTAATCCTGTACAGCTGAATTAATGGGACCCAGTTTTGTATTAATAATAACTGAAGTAATACAATTGCCTCGAAATGAAACCCTTATAGAACTGGCCTTTGTACGAACAAATGCAACCAGAAATACACCACCAGTCAAAAGTTTGAGCACACTTACCTGAATATGAATTTTTGCAATTATAAAGGTGTTTAGATCTGAATGTGTTGAGAAACTAGTAGAAATAGTGATCAGTGGAGCCAGTGTACACAAATATTACTAAAACAAACATTTGAGTGTATTTAAATGTAAAAATGAGAATGTATATTTTTATAAGAGCTATAAAACCCCCAAACCTGTTTATCAGAACAAGATCTCAGCATCTACACTATCTTCTTCAGTCCTATTAGAGAAGCAGCTCATGTGGCTCCTCATAAAGCTGCTGGTCAGAATGTTCAAAGTATGTAAACCTGCATCAGAGCAAATGAGCTCATTTCTAAAGACCCTGCTAAAAGACCCTCTAAACATTCTTTAAACACAACCAGATGTTTAATTCTGCTCCAGGAATAATTCCGTACTGACTATTCTATAGTTCTGATCTCTTCACACTTATTCACTAATATTATTACTATTAATATAGTACACATAAGGGAATCCTGGTGGGAGTCTCCAAACTTTTGACTGACAGTGAATACCATACAGTGACACTACTCGTTATTAAACCTGCCTTTTCCGTTCGCTTGGCTTAAGGCAGCCAGTGTTTGAGCACTTTACCACAAACTGTATTTGACCCTTTCTGAGCCTTCCTGTCAACCCCCCCCCCCCTCCCGCCCCCATCCCCCCACCTCCTCCTTCCCTTCTCTAGGCCCAGGGCTGCGATGAAATGACCAGCGCACGAGGCTCACAATGGCTTTTTTCTCTACTCCCTAACGTCCCATGGACTTCACCATCACGGGGAAATTCCGCTCGCCGTCACATGAGCAGCCCAGAATTACGTGCGGCAGATTTCTGGATGAGGAACCTCTGCAGAAGTTCCTCATTTCTGTGTTGCTGTCCTTTGCGTAGGCCTAACGCTTTCAGCTGCACATGTAGACCAGTGTTACCCCTCTCTCTCTCTCTCTCTCTCTCTCTCTCTCTCTCTCTCTCTCTCTGTCTCTCTCTCTCTGTCTCTCTTGTGAGCATGACATGGTGCGGCTATTTTTGCACGCTTGTGTACGTTTGCGTGCTCCTGCAGAGAAAGCCTGGTGCTTTTAAGGGATCAGCTCGGACAGAGAGTAATAGAGGAAGACGTGAGTAGAGAGAAATCAAACATGGGGCGAGCTGTGTTCTGTTTTCTTGTATTAAACATTCCCGTTTGGAAAATACATTAGCAAGATAAATAAATTATGATTGCTCGGAGCTCGCCAGAGAACCATCCCATTCTAAAAGTGACACCGCTTCCCCAGCAGTCTGGAAAACAGCAGCCCTGGCCAGTTTTACACCACTCGGCCTGGACATTCGGTGTAAAGTTTTATGGCGCTGCTGTTGCTTCTGTCGCGCTGGACGTCTGCTTTCCCCTCAAACCTCAATCTGTTTGTCTTTTAATGTTAATACAGCGCTGTGTGTGATGCCACCGAGCCTGAATACCTCTGTCTCTAGAAGATCTGGAGCATGTTGAACCAGCTTTATCACTTGGCAGTGGTGGTGGTGGGGGGACTGAGATAACTCTTAACTGCACCTGGTCTCTGATTGGTGGAATCGTTTTTACCTCCAGCCTCCGGCGTGCAGACAGGCACACAGGAGTGTGGACACTCTGGCTCTGGCAACGCTGCTGAACCCAAACAATCCCAAAATGAGCACCACTGAAGTCACGTCCAGCAATCATATAGTGTTTACATGATTCTCTTCCCTCTAATCCAAATGTAGTTCACTGGCCAAGACATTGTTTGGTGTCTTTAAAGCTCCAGGGAGCCTAAATCCCTGCTTTATTTCTAGTTCCAGGAAATCTAGGGCCACAACATACACTATATCACATGCATATGAACTTGAGTGACGTCCCATTCTTAATCCTTAGGGTTTAATATGATGTCGGCTCGCAGTCTCCGCTCTAATTCATCCCAAAGGTGTCCTATGAGGTTGAGGTCAGGACTCTGTGAAGGCCAGTCAAGTTCCTCCACACCAAACTCGCTCCTTCATGTCTTTATGGAGCTGCTCTGTGCACTGGTGGGCAGTCATGTTGGAACAGGAAGGGGCCGTCCCCGAACTGTCCCCACAAAGTTGGGAGCATGAAATTGTCTAGAATCTCTTCTGAAGCATTAAGAGTTCCATTCACTGGAACTAAGGATCCGAGCCCAACTCATAATTAACAACCCCACACCATAATCCCCCCTCCACCAAACTTTACACTCAGCACAATGCAGTCAGACAAGTACCGTTCTCCTGGCAACCGCCAAATCCAGACTCGTCCATCGGATTGCCAGACGGAGAAGCGTGATTGGTGACTCCAGAGAACACGTCTCCACTACTCTAGAGTACACCACCAGGCTTGGATGCAGCTGCTCGGCCATGAAAACCCATTCCATGAAGCTCTCTATGCTCTGTTCTTGAGCTGATCTGAAGACCACATGAAGTTTGGAGGTCTTTAGTGATTGACTCTGTGCTCTATGCTCCTCAGCATCTGCTGACCCGCTCTGTCATTGTACGTGTTCTACCACTTGGTGTCTGAGTTGCTGTCGTTCTCAATCACTTCCACTTTGTTCTAACACCACTGACAGTCCACTGTGGAATATTTAGTGGTGAGGAAACTTCACCACTGGACTTGTTCCACAGGTGGCATCCTATCACGATACCACGCTGGAGTTCACTGAGCTCCTGAGAGACCCACTCTTTACTAATGTGTGTAGAAGCAGTCTGCATGACTAGGTGCTGGGTTTATACACCTGTGGTCATGAAAGTGATTGGAACACACCTGAACTATATGATTTGGATGGGTTATGCATATATACTATATTTTCTCCACTCCATGTAAACTGGGTGCCCCTAATAGAGTGTAAAGCTTCTGTAAGCAATTGCTAACCAATCACAGGTCTGAGATCTCTCTGGCCACGCCCACAAAAAAACTGTTTCAGGGTCAGAGAAACTTTGGGAGCTAAAACTAACCAGCATAACCAAAAGCCGGCAAGCTAGACCTCCTGTATGAAGTCATCTGTTTATTCGTTTATCCAATATTCTTCATTCTTCTATTGCTTCATCCGTCCATTTGTTTGTTTGTTCATCAGTTCATTTGCACATTGCTTCATCCATCCATTCATTCATCTGTTTACAAAATCATATTATTATTGTGGCCTCCCACCACTGGAGACTCTCAGGAGGGGCTGCCACTGCGGAGGCAAAGACAAACTGTTGTTGTTGTGCTTGAGGAGGTGCACATGTGTTGTGGGTGCCATTCTGTGCTAATTAACCCTTTAATGCACAACCTGGTTCAAAAGTGGCCCGACTGAGATTTTATCTTCTATATCTTTGCAATAAATGAATTTCATCATTCAAGCTTCTGTCAGTTCCTCAGTTTACTTGTTTGTGATCATCACAAATCCTGATTTCAGTTCTATTATTTACTTTATTAATAAAAATCATGTTTGTATCTCTACTTCTAACACACCATGGCTCAGTGTTAACCCTTATGTGTTCATTATGGAGTTTGATAGGAACTGTATGATTTTCTGACAGGGTTTATAAGCGAGTCAGCACCCAATTGTGTCAGATGACGTTTACCACATCATTACAGTACAGCAGTTACCACAGTCCAAATACACGAACCGGGAACTTCCCCTCTTTATATATATGACACATAAGAACATCATATACTTTAATTATATATTAACTGCCAAACTGGAAATATCCCTGGTTTCATTTCAGAAATCTGCAGGTCTAATAAACAAAGGAGAAAGACGTATTCTTCACTGCTAAATATATATAATTTAATAATTTGGATGTTTTAAGCATATTTCTTAAAATAAGAGAAAATATCTACCAATATAGTGAGATACCTAGGCTGGATAGAATCACAAGAAACAAGAATAAAGGTCAAATACAAGTTTGGTAGGAGATCAGACTGAACTGTGGGAGAAAATACAAATTTGGTGTAAAATCGGACTGAACTGCAGGAGAAACTACAAGTTTGGCAGGAGATCAGACTGAGTTATGAGAGAAAATACAAGTTTAACAGGAGATCAGACTGAACTGTGGGAGAAAATACAAGTTTGGTAGAAAATCGGACTGAACTGTGGGAGAAAATACAAGTTTGGCAGGAGATCAGACTAACCTGTGGGAGAAGATACAAGTTTGGTAGAAAATTGGACTGAACTGCAGGAGGAACTACAAGTTTGGCAGAAGATCAGAATGAATTGCAGGAGATAATACAAGTTTTGTGGGAGATCAGACTAAATTGTTGGAGAAAATACAAGTTTGGTAAGTGATCCGACTGAATTCTAGGAGATAATACAAGTTTGGCAGGAGATCAGACTGAACTGCAAGAGAAAATACAAGTTTGGGGGAGGATTAGACTGAACCGCAGGAGAAAATACAAGTTTGGCAGGAGATCAGACTGAGTTGTGGAAGAAAATACAAGTTTGGCAGGAGATCGGACTGAACTGTGGGAGAAAATACAAATTTGGTGGAAAATTGGACTAAACTACAGGAGAAAATACAAGTTTGGTGAAAAATTGGACTGAACTGCAGGAGAAAATATAAGTTTGGCAGGAGATCAGACTGAACTGCAGGAGAAAATACAAGTTTTGTGGGAGATCAGACTAAATTGTTGGTGAAAATACAAATTTGGTAAGTGATCAGACTGAATTCTAGGAGACAATACAAGTTTGGTGGGAGATCAGACTGAACTGCAGAAAAAAATAAAAATTTGGTGAAAAATTGGATTGAACTGTGGGAGAAAAGTTTTGTGGGAGATCAGACTTAATTGTTGGAGTAAATACAAGTTTGGTTAGTGATCAGACTGAATTCTAGGAGACAATACCTGTTTGGTGGAAAATCATACTAAACTACAGGAGAAAATACAAGTTTGGCTGGAGATCAGACTGAGTTGTGGAAGAAAATAAAAGTTTGGCAGGAGATCGGACTGAACTGCAGGAGAAAATACAAGTTTGGCAGGAGATCGGACTGAACTGTGGGAGAAAATACAAGTTTTGTGGGAGATCAGACTAAATTGTTGGAGAAAATACAAATTTGGTAAGTGATCAGACTGAATTCTAGGAGATAATACAAGTTTGGTGGGAGATCAGACTGAACTGCTAGAAGAAAATACAAGTTTGGTAGAGGATCAGACTGAACTGTGGGAAAAAAATACAAATTTGGTGAAAAATTGGATTGAACTGTGGGAGAAAAGTTTTATGGGAGATTAGACTTAATTGTTGGAGAAAATACAAGTTTGCTCAGAGATCAGACTGAATTCTAGGAGTTTGGTGGGAGATCAGAATGAACATGAGGAGAAAATACACGTTTGGTCAGAGATCGGCCTGAATTCTGGGAGAAAACACAGGTTTCAAGGGAGATCAAATTGTATTGTGGGAAAAAGTACAAGTTAGCTGTGAGATCGGACCTAATTTCGGGAGTTGGACCTGATGCAGTCATATAAAATATGGAAAAGGTTTCTGGCGTAAGGCTTCATCCTTTATGTTTATTTTTTTGTTTATTTGACATTAAAAGCAACTCTTGTGTGTAAAGATTCTAGAACACAAGTTTATTATGGAGCTAACTGGTGCGTAAGTTTTCATTGTCTGTGTTGATCAGACACAGTGGAGAAGAGGGCCCACAGGAGAGGACAGCACAGGACGGGGTCAGGTGACGGGGTGCAGCGGGTTCACAATGGTCTGTCCGCACGAGCGAGTCTGCTCCCTGCATAGAGCGGGCATGAAATCAGATCCTCTCTCTGATATAGTCCAGGAGCCGCCGGCCAGCTGAGCGGGTTTGAAGCTGTTGGGAAGCGGGCGGGCTGGACGGACCTCGCCGTGAATAGCTGCTGGCTAGGAGAGCTCGGCAGAAGTGGAGAGTTCCTCCGTGTGCCAAGTGATTACGTCTGGAAAAAAAGATGGAGTGAAGCCCCCCCGGGTTTATATTTTGAGAAGTTGTTTACACGCCGGAGATGAACTGAAATAGAAAACACATGGAGTGCATTAGAGCATCAGATGGGTGTTAAGGGACAGGCAGGTAAACAGGCAGGTGCTTTAAAGCCCCCCCAAAAAAGCTGAATATATATATATATAATTAATTAATCAATTCTATTTAACCTAAATATAATACAAACACACAATATTTGATAACCCTAACCCTGTACACAGGTAGGTGAAGGTAGTGTTACAGTTTACCTGTACACAGGTAGGTGAAGGTAGTGTTACAGTTTATCTGTACACAGGTAGGTGAAGGTAGTGTTACAGTTTACTTGTACACAGGTAGGTGAAGGTAGTGTTACAGTTTACCTGTACACAGGTAGGTGAAGGTAGTGCTACAGTTTACCTGTACACAGGTAGGTGAAGGTAGTGTTACAGTTTACCTGTACACAGGTAGGTGAAGGTACTATTATAGTTTACCTGTACACAGGTAGGTGAAGGTAGTGTTAGAGTTTACCTGTACATAGGTAGGTGAAGGTAGTGTTACAGTTTACCTGTACACAGGTAGGTGAGGGTAGTGTTACAGTTTACCTGTACACAGGTAGGTGAAGGTGGTGTTACAGTTTATCTGTACACAGGTAGGTGAAGGTGGTGTTACAGTTTACCTGCACACAGGTAGGTGAAGGTAGTGTTAGAGTTTACCTGTACACAGGTAAGTGAAGGTAGTGTTAGAGTTTACCTGTACACAGGTAAGTGAAGGTAGTGTTACAGTTTACCTGTACACAGGTAGGTGAAGGTAGTGTTACAGTTTACCTGTACACAGGTAGGTGAAGGTAGTGTTACAGTTTACCTGTACACAGGTAGGTGAAGGTAGTGTTACAGTTTATCTGTACACAGGTAGGTGAAGGTAGTGTTACAGTTTACCTGTACACAGGTAGGTGAAGGTAGTGTTACAGTTTATCTGTACACAGGTAGGTGAAGGTAGTGTTACAGTTTACCTGTACACAGGTAGGTGAAGGTACTATTATAGTTTACCTGTACACAGGTAGGTGAAGGTAGTGTTAGAGTTCACCTGTCCATAGGTAGGTGAAGGTAGTGTTACAGTTTACCTGCACACAGGTCGGTGAAGGTAGTGTTAGAGTTTACCTGTACACAGGTAGGTGAAGGTAGTGTTACAGTTTACTTGTACACAGGTAAGTGAAGGTAGTGTTACAGTTTACCTGTACACAGGTAGGGTAAGGTAGTGTTACAGTTTACCTGTACACAGGTAGGTGAAGGTAGTGTTACAGTTTATCTGTACACAGGTAGGTGAAGGTAGTGTTACAGTTTACCTGTACACAGGTAGGTGAAGGTAGTGTTAGAGTTTACCTGTACACAGGTAGGTGAAGGTAGTGTTACAGTTTACCTGTACACAGGTAGGTGAAGGTGGTGTTACAGTTTATCTGTACACAGGTAGGTGAAGGTAGTGTTACAGTTTACCTGTACACAGGTAGGTGAAGGTGGTGTTACAGTTTACCTGTACACAGGTAGGTGAAGGTAGTGTTACAGTTTACCTGTACACAGGTAGGTGAAGGTAGTGTTACAGTTTACCTGTACACAGGTAGGTGAAGGTAGTGTTACTGTTTACTTGTACACAGGTAGGTGAAGGTGGTGTTACAGTTTATCTGTACACAGGTAGGTGAAGGTGGTGTTAGTTTACCTGTACACAGGTAGGTGAAGGTAGTGTTACAGTTTACCTGTACACAGGTAGGTGAAGGTAGTGTTACAGTTTACCTGTACACAGGTAGGTGAAGGTGGTGTTATAGTTTAACTGTACACAGGTAGGTGAAGGTAGTGTTACAGTTTACCTGTACACAGGTAGGTGAAGGTAGTGTTACAGTTTACCTGTACACAGGTAGGTGAAGGTAGTGTTACAGTTTACCTGTACACAGGTAGGTGAAGGTGGTGTTACAGTTTATCTGTACACAGGTAGGTGAAGGTTGTGTTACAGTTTACCTGTACACAGGTAGGTGAAGGTAGTGTTACAGTTTACCTGTACACAGGTAGGTGAAGGTGGTGTTATAGTTTAACTGTACACAGGTAGGTGAAGGTAGTGTTACAGTTTATCTGTACACAGGTAGGTGAAGGTAGTGTTACAGTTTACCTGTACACAGGTAGGTGAAGGTGGTGTTATAGTTTACCTGTACACAGGTAGGTGAAGGTAGTGTTACAGTTTATGGGCTGCTGTGGCTGTACTGCAGTATACTAGTGGATAGTTTTATCTCTGTCTGGGGAGACGCTGGACGTTTTAACAAGACAACAATCCCAGACATGCAGCCAAAGTTAAAACCTCCTTCTAAAAATAGGAGGTGAACGTGCTCGCGTGTCTCAGCGACTCTTCCAACTCGAATCCAACTGAAACATTTATGAAGTGTTTTAAAATTTAAAAAGTACATCAGAGAGAACCTGTTTACCTCACAGTGTATATACTGATCACCAGGAAATAAAGAATTTACAACTATTCACCATGTGTGTTTGCACACAGTGGAATTTGACCTCCGCATTCAAAACCCTCATACACACTAGTGAACATACACACTAGGGGGCAGTGAAACACCCACATATACACACTAGTGAACATACAAACTAGGGGGCAGTGAAACACCCTCATACACACACTAGTGAACATACAAACTAGGGGGCAGTGAAACACCCTCATACACACACTAGTGAACATACAAACTAGGGGGCAGTGAAACACCCTCATACACACACTAGTGAACATACAAACTAGGGGGCAGTGAAACATCCTCATACACACACTAGTGAACATACAAACTAGGGGGCAGTGAAACACCCACATATACACACTAGTGAACATACACACTAGAGGGCAGTGAAACACCTACATACACACACACACTAGTGAACATACACACTAGGGGGCGGTGAAATACCCTCATACACACACTAGTGAACATACACACTAGGGGGCAGTGAAACACCCTCATACACACACTAGTGAACATACACACTGGGGGGCAGTGAAACACCCACATACACACACTAGTGAACATACAAACTAGGGGGCAGTAAAACACCCTCATACACACTAGTGAAAATACACACTAGGGGGCAGTGAAACACCCTCATACACACACTAGTGAACATACACACTAGGGGGCAGTGAAACACCCACATACACACACTAGTGAACATACAAACTAGGGGGCAGTGAAATACCCACATACACACACACACTAGTGAACATACACACTAGGGGGCGGTGAAATACCCTCATACACACACTAGTGAACATACACACTATGGGGCAGTTAAACACCCTCATACACACACTAGTGAACATAAATAATAGGGGGCAGTGAAACACCCTCATACACACACTAGTGAACATACACACTAGGGGGCAGTGAAACACCCACATACACACACTAGTGAACATACACACTAGGGGGCAGTGAAACACCCACATACATACACTAGTGAACATACAAACTAGGGGCAGTGAAACACCCACATATACACACTAGTGAACATACACACTAGAGGGCAGTGAGACACCCACATACACACACACACTAGTGAACATACACACTAGGGGGCGATGAAATACCCTCGTACACACACTAGTGAACATACACACTAGGGGGCAGTAAAACACCCTCTTACACACACTAGTGAACATACACACTAGGGGGCAGTGAAACACCCTCATACACACACTAGGGGGCAGTGAAACACCCACATACACACACTAGTGAACATACACACTAGGGGGCAGTGAAACACCCACATACATACACTAGTGAACATACAAACTAGGGGGCAGTGAAACACCCACATATACACACTAGTGAACATACACACTAGAGGGCAGTGAGACACCCACATACACACACACACTAGTGAACATACACACTAGGGGGCGATGAAATACCCTCGTACACACACTAGTGAACATACACACTGGGGGGCGGTGAAATACCCTCATACACACACTAGTGAACATACACACTATGGGGCAGTGAAACACCCTCATATACACACTAGTGAACATACATACTAGGGGGCAGTGAAACACCCTCATATACACACTAGTGAACATACACACTAGGAGGCAGTGAAACACCCACATACACACAATAGTGAACATACAAACTAGGGGGCAGTGAAACACCCTCATACACACTAGTGAAAATACACACTAGGGGGCAGTGAAACACCCTCATACACACACTAGTGAACATACACACTAGGGGGCAGTGAAACACCCACATACACACACTAGTGAACATAAACACTAGGGGGCAGCGAAACACCCTCATACACACAATAGTAAACATACAAACTAGGGGGCAGTGAAACACCCACATACACACACTAGTGAACAGAAACACTAAGGGCAGTGAAACACCCACATATACACACTAGTGAACATACACACTAGGGGGCAGTGAAACACACTCATACACACACTAATAAACATACACACTAGGGGACAGTGAAACACACTCATACACACACTAGTGAACATACACACTAGGGTGCAGTGAAACACACTCATACACACACTAGTGAACATACAAACTAGGGGGCAGTGAAACACCCTCATACACACACCTAGTGAACATACACACTAGGGGGCAGTGAAACACCCACATATACACATACTTTAGTGAACATACACACTAGGGGGCAGTAAAACACCCACATATACACACACTAGTAAACATACACACTTGGGGGCATTGAAACACCCTCATACACATACTAGTGAATATACACACTGGGGTGCAGTGAAACACGCACATACACACACTAGTAAACAGACACACTTGACTTGACTTGACTGGGGGGGGCAGTGAAAAACCCTCATGCACACACACTAGTGAATATACACACTGGGGTGCAGTGAAACACCCACATATATATACACTAGTGAACAGACACACTAGGGGGCAGTGAAACACCCTCATACACACACTAGTGAACATACACACAAGGGGGCAGTGAAACACCCACATACAAACACACTAGTGAACATACACACTAGGGGGCAGTGAAACACCCACATACACACACACACTAGTGAACATACACACTAGGGGGCAGTGAAACACCCTTATACACACTAGTGAACATACACAAAAGGGGGCAGGCAAACACCTATATATAAATATATACACACACTAGTGAACAGAAACACTGGGGTGCAGTGAAACACCCACATATTTATACACTAGTGAACAGACACACTAGGGGGCAGTGAAACACCCTCATACACACACTAGTGAACATACACACTAGGGGGCAGTGAAACACCCACATACAAACACACTAGTGAACATACATACTAGGGGGCAGTGAAACACCCTCATATACACACTAGTGAACATACACACTAGGAGGCAGTGAAACACCCACATACACACACTATTGAACATACAAACTAGGGGGCAGTGAAACACCCTCATACACACTAGTGAAAATACACACTAGGGGGCAGTGAAACACCCTCATACACACACTAGTGAACATACACACTAGGGGGCAGTGAAACACCCACATACACACACTAGTGAACATAAACACTAGGGGGCAGCGAAACACCCTCATACACACAATAGTAAACATACAAACTAGGGGGCAGTGAAACACCCACATACACACACTAGTGAACAGAAACACTAAGGGCAGTGAAACACCCACATATACACACACTAGTGAACGTACACACTAGGGGGCAGTGAAACACCCACATATACACACTAGTGAACATACACACTAGGGGGCAGTGCAACACACTCATACACACACTAATAAACATACACACTAGGGGACAGTGAAACACACTCATACACACACTAGTGAACATACACACTAGGGGGCAGTGAAACACCCACATACACACACTAGTGAACATAAACACTAGGGGGCAGCGAAACACCCTCATACACACAATAGTAAACATACAAACTAGGGGGCAGTGAAACACCCACATACACACACTAGTGAACAGAAACACTAAGGGCAGTGAAACACCCACATATACACACACTAGTGAACGTACACACTAGGGGGCAGTGAAACACCCACATATACACACTAGTGAACATACACACTAGGGGGCAGTGAAACACACTCATACACACACTAATAAACATACACACTAGGGGACAGTGAAACACACTCATACACACACTAGTGAACATACACACTAGGGTGCAGTGAAACACACTCATACACACACTAGTGAACATACAAACTAGGGGGCAGTGAAACACCCTCATACACACACCTAGTGAACATACACACTAGGGGGCAGTGAAACACCCACATATACACACTAGTGAGCATACACACTAGGGGGCAGTGAAAAACTCACATACACACACACACTAGTGAACATACACACTAGGGGGCAGTGAAACACCCTTATACACACTAGTGAACATACACAAAAGGGGGCAGGCAAACACCTATATATATATATATATATATATATATATATATATATATATATATATATATATATATACACACACTAGTGAACAGAAACACTGGGGTGCAGTGAAACACCCACATATTTATACACTAGTAAACATACACACTAGGGGGTAGTGAAACACCCTTATACACACACTAGTGAACATAAACACTAGGGGCAGGCAAACACCTATATATATACACCCTAGTGAACATACACACAAGGGAGCAAGCAAACACCTATATATATACACACACTAGTAAACAGGAACACTTGACTTGACTTGACTGGGGGGAGCAGTAAAACACCCTCATGCACACACAATAGTGAACAGACACACTAGGGGGCAGTAAAACACCCACATATACACATACTTTAGTGAACATACACACTAGGGGGCAGTAAAACACCCACATATACACACACTAGTAAACATACACACTTGGGGGCATTGAAACACCCTCATACACATACTAGTGAATATACACACTGGGGTGCAGTGAAACACGCACATACACACACTAGTAAACAGACACACTTGACTTGACTTGACTGGGGGGGGCAGTGAAAAACCCTCATGCACACACACCAGTGAATATACACACTGGGGTGCAGTGAAACACCCACATATATATACACTAGTGAACATACACACTAGGGGGCAGTGAAACACCCACATACAAACACACTAGTGAACATACACACTAGGGGGCAGTGAAACACCCACATACAAACACACTAGTGAACATACACACTAGGGGGCAGTGAAACACCCACATACAAACACACTAGTGAACATACAGCCCACATCTGCCCAAATAAGCTTCTGATTGTATGCAAAGTTTTTAAGAGGAAATGATTCTGTGTAGCTGTCCTGCCCACTGAACACAAACAGGAAGAGTCTTATTCACTGGAACAGCAGTGGAGCGGAGTTGTGAGTTGTAGTGACTTCTGGTGAAGTGAAAATGCCTGTAAACATTTTACACACTCTTTGGGAAGATTATGTCTTCTCACTAGCGCCGCCTGCCAGCGTAATCCACACTTACCTTATTCATTAATTATGACGTGGGTCCGCAGACGCAGGCTGGACACAGAGCTGCCTGGCAGGCTTTATCTTATGGTTGCAAAACTAAATGAACACACTGGGCTGCTCTGAGAGCTCCGCTGTTACACACACATACACTGTGATTAACTGGAGGTGTTAGGAGGTATTACTGGTGTAGTAGTGAGCTGCACCACAGTCAGCAGAACCAGCCGGCACTGGTGCTACTTTATAGTTGAGGTGTGATAATAAAGGAGCAGTAGGCTGTTTTCAGTCAAGTGACTGGTGGAGGTGAGGAACAGAGTGGAGGAGATGGAGGTGAGGAACAGAGTGGAGGAGATGGAGGTGAAGAACAAAGTGGAGGAGATGGAGGTGAGGTACAGAGTGGAGGAGATGGAGGTGAAGAACAGAGTGGAGGAGGTTGAGGTGAGGTACAGAGTGGAGGAGATGGACGTGAGGAACAGAGTGGAGGAGATGAAGGTGAAGAACAAAGTGGAGGAGATGGAGGTGAGGTACAGAGTGGAGGAGATGGAGGTGAAGAACAGAGTGGAGGAGGTTGAGGTGAGGTACAGAGTGGAGGAGATGGACGTGAGGAACAGAGTGGAGGAGATGAAGGTGAAGAACAAAGTGGAGGAGATGGAGGTGAGGTACAGAGTGGAGGAGATGGAGGTGAAGAACAGAGTGGAGGAGATGGAGATGAGGTTCAGAGTGAAGGAGATGGAGGTGAAGAACAGAGTGGAGGAGATGGAGGTGAAGAACAGAGTGGAGGAGATGGAGGTGAGGTACAGAGTGGAGGAGATGGAGGTGAGGTACAGAGTGGAGGAGAGGGAGGTGAGGAACAGAGTGGAGGAGATGGAGGTCAGAAACAAAGTGGAGGAGATGGAGGTGAGGTACAGAGTGGAGGAGATGGAGGTAAAGAACAGAGTGGAGGAGATGGAGGTGAGGAACAGAGTGGAGGAGGTGGAGGTGAGGAACAGAGTGGAGCAGATGGAGGTGAGGTACAGAGTGGAGGAGATGGAGGTGAGGTACAGAGTGGAGGAGATGGAGGTGAAGAACAGAGTAGGGGAGATGGAGGTGAAGAACAGAGTGGAGCAGATTGAGGTGAGGAACAGAGTGGAGGAGATGGAGGTGAAGAACAGAGTGGAGGAGATTGAGGTGAGGAACAGAGTGGAGGAGATGGAGGTGAGGTTCAGAGTGGAGGAGATGGAGGTAAAGAACAGAGTGGAGGAGATGGAGGTGAAGAACAGAGTGGGGGAGATGGAGGTGAGGTACATAGTGGATGAGATGGAGGTGAGGAACAAAGTGGAGGAGATGGAGGTGAGGTACAGAGTGGAGGAGATAGGGGTGAGATACAGAGTGGAGGAGATGGAGGTAAAGAACACAGTGGAGGAGATGGAGGTGAAGAACAAAGTGGAGGAGATGGAGGTGCGGAACAGAGTGGAGGAGATGGAGGTGAGGAACAGAGTGGAGCAGATGGAGGTGAGGTACAGAGTGGAGGAGATGGAGGTAAAGAACAGTGTGGAGGAGATGGAGGTGAGGAACAGAGTGGAGGAGATGGAGGTGAAGAACAAAGTGGAGGAGATGGAGGTGAAGAACAGAGTGGAGCAGATGGAGGTAAGGTACAGAGTGGAGGAGATGGAGGTGAAGAACAGAGTGGAGCAGATTGAGGTGAGGAACAGAGTGGAGGAGATGGAGGTGAAGAACAGAGTGGAGGAGATTGAGGTGAGGAACAGAGTGGAGGAGATGGAGGTGAGGTTCAGAGTGGAGGAGATGGAGGTGAGGAACAGAGTGGAGGAGATGGAGGTAAAGAACAGAGTGGAGGAGATGGAGGTGAAGAACAGAGTGGGGGAGATGGAGGTGAGGTACATAGTGGATGAGATGGAGGTGAGGAACAAAGTGGAGGAGATGGAGGTGAGGTACAGAGTGGAGGAGATAGGGGTGAGGTACAGAGTGGAGGAGATGGAGGTAAAGAACACAGTGGAGGAGATGGAGGTGAAGAACAAAGTGGAGGAGATGGGGGTGAGGTACAGAGTGGAGGAGATGGAGGTGAGGAACAGAGTGGAGGAGATGGAGGTAAAGAACAGAGTGGAGGAGATGGAGGTGAGGTACAGAGTGGAGGAGATGGAGGTGAATAACAGAGTGGGGGAGATGGAGGTGAGGTACATAGTGGATGAGATGGAGGTGAGGAACAAAGTGGAGGAGATGGAGGTGAGGTACAGAGTGGAGGAGATGGAGGTAAAGAACAGAGTGGAGGAGATGGAGGTGAGGTACAGAGTGGAGGAGATGGAGGTGAGGAACAGAGTGGAGGAGATGGAGGTGAGGTACAGAGTGGAGGAGATGGAGGTAAAGAACAGAGTGGAGGAGATGGAGGTGAGGTACAGAGTGGAGGAGATGGAGGTGAGGAACAGAGTGGAGGAGATGGAGGTGAGGAACAGAGTGGAGGAGATGGAGGTGAAGAACAGAGTGGAGCAAATGAAGGTGAGGTACGGAGGAGATGAGTCACTATCACCTATTCAGGTACAAAGTGGTACTACAGTGACTCCCTATCACCTCTTCAGGTACAAAGTGGTATTACAGTGACTCCCTATCACCTCTTCAGGTACAAAGTGGTACTACAGTGACTCACTATCACCTCTTCAGGTACAAAATGGTACTACAGTGATTCACTATCACCTCTTCAGGTGCAAAGTGGTATTACAGTGACTCACTATCACCTCTTTAGGTACAAAGTGGTATTACAGTGACTCACTATCACCTCTTCAGGTACAAAGTGGTACTACAGTGACTCACTATCACCTATTCAGGTACAAAGTGGTACTACAGTGACTCCCTATCACCTCTTCAGGTACAAAGTGGTACTACAGTGACTCACTATCACCTCTTCAGGTACAAAATGGTACTACAGTGACTCACTATCATCTCTTCAGGTGCAAAGTGGTATTACAGTGACTCACTATCACCACTTCAGGTACAAAGTGGTATTATAGTGACTCACTATCACCTCTTCAGGTGCAAAGTGGTATTACAGTGACTCACTATCACCACTTCAGGTACAAAGTGGTATTACAGTGACTCACTATCACATTTTCAGGTACAGTGTGGTATTACAGTGACTCCCTATCACCTCTTCAGGTACAAAGTGGTATTACAGTGACTCCCTATCACCTCTTCAGGTACAAAGTGGTACTACAGTGACTCACTATCACCTCTTCAGGTACAAAATGGTACTACAGTGACTCACTATCACCTCTTCAGGTGCAAAGTGGTATTACAGTGGCTCACTATCACCTCTTCAGGTACAAAGTGGTACTACAGTGACTCCCTATCACCTCTTCAGGTACAAAGTGGTACTACAGTGACTCACTATCACCTCTTCAGGTACAAAATGGTACTACAGTGACTCACTATCATCTCTTCAGGTGCAAAGTGGTATTACAGTGACTCACTATCACCACTTCAGGTACAAAGTGGTATTATAGTGACTCACTATCACCTCTTCAGGTGCAAAGTGGTATTACAGTGACTCACTATCACCACTTCAGGTACAAAGTGGTATTACAGTGACTCACTATCACATTTTCAGGTACAGTGTGGTATTACAGTGACTCACTATCACCTCTTCAGGTACAAAGTGGTATTACAGTGACTCACTATCACATTTTCAGGTACAGTGTGGTATTACAGTGACCCACTATCACCTCTTCAGGTTCAAAGGGGTATTACAGTGACTCACTATCACCTCATCAGGTACAACGAGGTATTACAAGACTGGAGATATCTTTGCAAACGATACATAGATCTTTGACACACCATTAAATATTCACATTCTAATTGCTCCTGTACGCCTAATAAATCAAGGTAAATCTCAACACAGCAACCCAACACTGTATCAGTTTCTCTTTACCACAAATGTAGTCCAGCAGCAAAGACTTGTTTGGTGTCTGAAGTTTCCTTCTTTTGATTTGCACTGAAGTTACAAAGTCAGTCTGAAAGACTGTGGTTTCAGCAGACATGAGCAGATCATTTGATTGCCGCTAAAAGCCAGCAGGCCCTCTGCAGTAGGGTGTATAGAAGCGTGTTGTGGCTTTAAAGCGTGTAGATGTGTAGAAGCGGAGATTGAAAAAGAAAGCGGGAGTGCGTAAGTGTGTGTGTGTGTGTGTGTGTGTGTGTGTGTGTGTGTGTGTGTTTGTGCTTGTGTGTTAAGAAAGAGCTGAATGCTTAGTGGAGCATGTGAGGCCTGGTTATGTAATTGCCATCATAACACTCAAATCTATCCAACAGGGGGTACATAGTGGAAAGTACATTGTGACAGTAGTGGTTGGGATTCTGTGAGGATTACAGTCTTGAGAGCTGCTCACCTCAAGCACCCCTTAATAAGGCAGGTTGACTTTCCGATGCTACTCGGGGTGAATCCGTGTGCCGGTGTAAATGAAATGCAGCAAAAACATTATCTTCTGGACTGAACTAGTTTACAGTATTAGTGTATGTAGAAAGCACATCCAGACCACCCACTATGTACTTAAACACAAGCTGACAATTCTGTGTGGCCCCTGTAATAGTTTTATTTAACTTCTAAATTAGGCCTGTTTGTTGCTTTGTTCAGCAGCTAGTTATATATTTATATATATATTTATATATATTTATATATAGTTATATATATATATTCCTGTTTACAGCTGTGTTGTCTTGACCTCCCTGCAATACACGGGAATATAAATTATAGTTAAATTCGCCGATATCTAGACTCTAAGACTTGTCTTGCAACAGTAGTCAGATGAAAATCAGATTTCAGTGATTTCTCAATGCCAACGATTTGTCCCCGTAAACACTGGTGATCGCCTGACGCCATCATGCACGCAACACTTTGGTCACCCTGTAATGCGACTCTGGTTGTTTCATAACAAAACACAAGAAGAGTTTAAACGTGGGCTTAAGCATACTCAGCTCCCACCCGCTTAAATCAGAGACACTGTGCAGGGCGCCCTCTTGTGTCTGTTATTGCATGTTTGTTTTTGTTGATGTTTTATAAAAAAATATTTTTTTATTTTTAGATTGTTATATTTTTTAATTATGTGATTATTGTTTTGTAAACATTTCCAATAGTAAAAGTTGATCATATTCTAGCCTCACAGTATGTCTTATACGTAAACCAGCAGTTGCTACTCCTTATGATATAGAGTAGTATAGAATAGAATAATATATGATATAGACTGAAACACTCTTTTGAACATCTATCTGAATGGAATGGGCGGAGCAGCTGTGGCCTGACATATGGTAATGTGTTGGCTTTTTGTGACATCACAAAAGCAATTAATTTAAAATAGGGTTTTGCAGCTTTGAGCTCATTTTTGTGCCAATATTTCATTATGATTGGACCAATAGAAATGCATCAAAACTGATTGAACAATATACCTTTCTATTAACGTACATTGAAAGTAACAAAGGTTTTTTCAACAAAGACATGAACAAGATTTTTTATTATTATTATTATTATTATTATTATTATTATTATTATTATTATTATTTATTGATTATTAAAAATGTTATAGACCCTTTGAATTCAGGCAAGCACATGTGGAGATGTCACACCTGGCGTCTTCTGATATAAAGATACTTTATCATGCATTTTAGGTATATGTCCCATTATTTCAGCATATTGAATTATATTATTGATCTCATTGTCAACACCGCAAACTGAATGAATTTGTTAATTTAAAAAATAAGGAAAGTAGCAAATAAATAATACAAAATAAATACACGTAAAATGGTATCATACTGTAAACATTCCAAATCCAGGAGTAAACAAACAAACAAACACATACATGAAGTTACTGCAAAATATAAAAAAAATGTTTTGTTGTGTTATTCTTTTATATTATTTCATCATATCAGCATTCTGCTGTAAACGTTGATCTGTTCTGTATTATACAGCTGGGACGAGGCATAGCAGAGGGGTGGATAGGGGTGACCAGACCACCCTGGAGTGTAGTAAGGCCACACTTCAACATCTCCCAACCCCCCAGATATGAAAAATAACAGATCATTTAAAAAAATCATTAATTATGGTGAAGATTAGAGGGTCCATCAGGGTGGATATCAGCCAGTTATATCTGAAGATGTTATGCTAAGAGATAATAAATTAACTTTTACATTTTAGTCAGCTTTAATGTTATCATATCATACATGTGTTGTAGGTTAGCTTAAACAGTGCTGAGCTTTCTATAAGTATTAGACTACAGTATGTGCTCTAGTGAGGGCAGCCTCAGTCAATACGTCCTGTAATCTGTTTATATGAAATGCTTTTCTTAAAGTTAACAGTAAAAGTGATGCATTTAGTAACTTTAATTGATCATTTTTCCATTAATATTTTTAAAATGTTACATCAACACAGTATTGTTTACTTTAAGCTATGTTGGAATTGATGTAATATTTGATTTGTATTTAAATGATGGACAGATTTAGTTGTGTACAAAGAAAATACAATGTATCAATGTAAAATTAATAACATAAAATAATAAATAATAAAATCTCAGGGTCTTACTTGACCACCCCATTCTGAGAGGCCTAGCCATGCCCCTGCTATAGGGATAAGTGTGAAAACATATGCCGGTGTAATGTGAATCTGTGGATCATGTGAATGCAGGTCACTGTGAACTGTGTTCAAAGCTGAAAAAAGAGAAACATCAGTGCCACCTTGTGGTCAACAAGCGTTCCTGCCTCCCAGATCAGAGACGGACACCTGTTATACTATATATTATCATGTAATTAGTAAGTTGAGCTGCTTTAAGCTGTACACATTGCAGACAGAGGTGTGCAGTTTCACACATCTTGTGTATACAATCTACATAGAAAAGCACTGCCAATGGAACAGGACGCTCGGGAGCAGCTGCACATGAGCCTAAGGTCACCGTGCCCCGTGCCAAGCATCGGCTAGAGGGGTTTCAAGGTCCCAAGCACTGGCCGACGGAGCAGCGCAACTTCTCTGCAGCAATCAAGCACCACTTAATACATGTGGGATGAGTTGAAGTGGCCAGCAAGTGACTGTGGCAATGCTAATGCTAATGCTAATGCAAGTGTACATTTACATTTACGGCATTTAGCAGACGCGCTTATCCAGACGTACAAAAGTGCTTAGTGTTCAGTTAGAGTATGAATCTCTATCTAGTACAAACAGGTTTAAGTCCAAACTACTCTTAAACTCAAACCCAGCTATAAACAAGTGCCAGTGCTGATACCTAGAAAGAAGACAATGAAATATAAGATTAAACACAGAGCAACACCTAGCAAGACTGGAACACCTACAGAGAAGAGAATAAATACAAGACTACATACAGTACAAGTGCATTACTCAGCCAGTGTTCCTAGAAGATCAAGTGCAGTTACAGTTCATACCAATGTTTCAGTAGATCAGTGATTATAAGTGCTTCACAAAGAGACAGTGGTCTTCAGTCTGCGTTTGAAGACCGTAAGAGAGTTCACTGTTCGGACAGCCAGTGGAAGTTCGTTCCACCATCTGGGCTCCAGTACAGAGAAGCGTCTTGTCGTGTGTCTTCCATGAATTTTGAGAGATGGCGGGTCAGGCCGAGTCGTACTTGAAGCGCGAAGGGCTCGAGGTGCGGTTCGACTTTTGACCATTGCCATAAGTTCAGGAGGAGCTGGTCCATACTCGGCTTTGTAGGCTTCAGAACTTTAAACTGAATGTGAGCAGCTACAGGAAGCCAGTGAAGGGAGCGCAGCAGTGGAGTGACATGAGTGAACTTGGGAAGATTGAAGACGAGCCGTGCTGCTGCATTCTGGATCAGTTGAAGGGCCTTGATGGTCTGCAGAGGAAGACCAGCCTGGAGCGAGTTGCAGTAGTCAAGCCTTGAAATGACAAGAGACTGGATGAGCACCTGGGAGGCCTCCTGAGAGACGCTGCAACTGCAGCAGATGTTTATATCCTTAATTTCAGAAGAAATGTTGGACGAGCAGGTGTCTGCAGACTTGCGCACTTCATCCAGTCCATGTTAAAAAGTGGCCAACAGAGATCACGATGGATGTGAGCACTGTAACAAACATGCCTACCAAGGGTTTCAATTGCAGCGTCAAGTCAAGACAAGTTTTTTTATTGCCATTCCTCAACAATGTCTTTCTTCATGCAGCACAGTGTACAGGACTACATAGAGTGTAGATGCACAACAATGTAAAACAGTGCAGAACACACAGTAAACACACCAGACCATAAATACACACAGAGCCTTAATACACAAAACAACAAATACTATACAGGACAATAAAAAACAGGTGAACAGCGTTTAGCTGCAGGTAGTGATTTAAAGAAGTAGTTCAAACAGTGTCATTTAAAATAAATACTACACGGGATGAAATACGAATGGGGAATTGGCATCAAGCAGCTGGTAAGTGTTTTAGGGAAGTAGTGCAAACACTGTCAACCGTTAACTGTCCAGTAGAGTAGAGACTCATAGAAGGTTAAGAAATAAAGAGCAGGTTTGCAGTGATGGTAAATGGATGTGTCGACAGTCTGTGGTGGGTGAAGGAAGGGGTCTAGATTAGTCCTGGTGTATGTTTGGAGAGGATCTAGATTAGTCCAGGTGTATGTTTGGAGAGGGTCTAGATTAGTCTAGGTGTATGTTTGGAGAAGGTCTAAATTAGTCCTGGTGTATGTTTGGAGAGGGTTTAGATTAGTCCAGTTGTATGTTGGAGAGGGTCTAGATTAGTCCTGGTGTATGTTTGGAGAGGGTCTAGATTAGTCCAGGTGTATGTTTGGAGAGGGTCTAGATTAGTCTAGGTGTATGTTTGGAGAAGGTCTAAATTAGCCCTGGTGTATGTTTGGAGAGGGTTTAGATTAGTCCAGGTGTATGTTTGGAAAGGGTCTAGATTAGTCCCGGTGTATGTTTGGAGAGGGTCTAGATTAGTCTAGGTGTATGTTTGGAGAAGGTCTAAATTAGTCCAGGTGTATGTTGGAAAGGGTCTAGATTAGTCTAGGTGTATGTTTGGAGAAGGTCTAAATTAATCCTGGTGTATGTTTGGAGAGGGTTTAGATTAGTCCTGGTGTATGTTTGGAGAGGGTCTAGATTAGTCCTGGCATATGTTTGGAGAGGGTCTAGATTAGTCCTGGCGAATGTTTGGAGAGGGTCTAGATTAGTCCTGGCATATGTTTGGAGAGGGTCTAGATTAGTCCCGGTGTATGTTTGGAGAGGGTTTAGATTAGTCCAGGTGTATGTTGGAAAGGGTCTAGATTAGTCTAGGTGTATGTTTGGAGAAGGTCTAAATTAGTCCTGGTGTATGTTTGGAGAGGGTTTAGATTAGTCCTGGTGTATGTTTGGAGAGGGTTTAGATTAGTCCAGGTGTATGTTGGAAAGGGTCTAGATTAGTCTAGGTGTATGTTTGGAGAAGGTCTAAATTAGTCCTGGTGTATGTTTGGAGAGGGTTTAGATTAGTCCTGGTGTATGTTTGGAGAGGGTTTAGATTAGTCCAGGTGTATGTTGGAAAGGGTCTAGATTAGTCTAGGTGTATGTTTGGAGAAGGTCTAAATTAGTCCTGGTGTATGTTTGGAGAGGGTTTAGATTAGTCCTGGTGTATGTTTGGAGAGGGTCTAGATTAGTCCTGGCGTATGTTTGGAGAGGGTCTAGATTAGTCCTGGCGAATGTTTGGAGAGGGTCTAGATTAGTCCTGGCATATGTTTGGAGAGGGTCTAGATTAGTCCCGGTGTATGTTTGGAGAGGGTTTAGATTAGTCCTGGTGTATGTTGGAGAGGGTCTAGATTAGTCCTGGTGTATGTTGGAGAGGGTCTATATTAGTCTGGGTGTATGTTTGGAGAGGGTCTAAATTATTCCAGATGTATGTTTGGAGAGGGTCTAGATTAGTTCAGGTGTATGTTTGGAGAGGGTCTAGATTAGTTCAGGTTTATATTGGGGATGGTGTTGATCAGTCCAGGTTAATGTTGGAAATGGTCTAGTTTGGTTCAGGTGTATGTTGGACATGGTCTAGTTTGGTTCAGGTGTATGTTGGAGAGGGTCTAAATTATTCCAGGTGTATGTTGGAGAGGGTGTAGATTAGTCCAGGTGTATGTTGGAGAGGGTCTAGATTAGTCCAGGTGTATGTTGGAGAGGGTGTAGATTAGTCCAGGTGTATGTTGGAGAGGGTCTAGATTAGTCCAGGTGTATGTTGGAGAGGGTCTATATTATTCCAGGTGTATGTTTGGAGAGGGTCTAGATTAGTTCAGGTGTATATTGGGGATGGTGTAGATCAGTCCAGGTTAATGTTGGAAATGGTCTAGACTAATCCATGTGTATATTGGACAGGGTCTAGTTTGGTTCAGGTGTATGTTGTAGGTGGTCTAGATTAGTCCTGGTGTATGTTAGGAGAGGGTCTATATTAGTCCAGGTGTATGTTGAAGAGGTTCTAGATTAGTCCAGGTGTATTTTTGGAGAGGGTCTAGATTAGTCCTGGTGTAAGTTTGAAGAGGATCTAGATTAGTCCAGGTGCATGTTTAGAGAGGGTCTAGACTGGCCCAGGTGTATGTTTGGAGAGGGTCTAGATTAGTCCTGGTGTATGTTTGGAGATGGTCTGTATAAGTCTAAATGTATGTTGAAGAGGGTCTATATTAGTCTGGGTGTATGTTTGGAGAGGGTCTATATTAGTCCAGGTGTATGTTTGGAGAAGGTCTAGATTAGTTCAGGTGTATATTGGGGATGGTGTAGATCAGTCCAGGTTAATGTTGTAAATGGTCTAGACTAATCCATGTGTATGTTGAACAGGGTCTAGTTTGGTTCAGGGGTATGTTTGGAGAGGGTCTAGATTAGTCCAGGCGTGTGTTGAACAGAGTCTAGATTACAAGAGGTCTATGTTGGAGAGGGTCTATATTAGTCCAGATGTATGTTGGAGAGGGTCTATATTAGTCCAGATGTACGTTGGAGAGGGTCTAGATTATTTCTGGTGTATATTGGGGATGGTGTAGATTGGTCCAAGTGTGTGTTGAAGAGGGTCTAGATTAGTCCAGGTGTATGTCGGAGCGGGTCTAGATTAGTCCAATTGTGTGTTGGACAGAGTCTGGATTACAAGAGGTCTATGTTGGAGAGGGTCTAGATTAGTCCAGGTGTATGTCAGAGCGGGTCTAGATTAGTCCAATTGTGTGTTGGACAGAGTCTGGATTACAAGAGGTCTATGTTGGAGAGGGTCTAGATTAGTCCAGGTGTATGTTGGTAATGCTCTACATTAATTCAGGCTTATGTTGGAGTGGGTCTAGATTAGTAGATCTGATTTTGCTGGTACGAATGCTCAGATACCTTCTGCCAGATGGGAGTCCTGGATAGCAAATGGATCTTCACAGCTGTGTTCCACTGCGTCCTGTGGCTTCGTCTTAAAGCCTACACTAAAAAGCCTGTGAGTTTTTCTCTGCAGTATTTGATTAAAGTGTAGTGATTGTGCCTACCCCCTAAACAGTTACACCACTGCTACATTGTTATTATACTAAAGCTCCAGATACTCGCATTGACGTGGAAGAAGACACAGGAAACATTGCGCTTTAAGATAATGCTCTTTTACTGAAAACAGCAACAGGACTCCACCGGCACTCAACACTACTGCAATGGCCAAGACAGCTGAAAGGCCTCTCATTCAGAAGCTTACCCTACTACCCTACAGCCCAGCCTTTCCTCCCATGTGTCTACAGCTGTGCGAGCCAGTAGCAGAACACTACAGCACTTTACTACTTTGGTCCATCTTAGCTTGCAGGTAGCAAAAATCATATTTTGGCTCCTCAAGATTCTCATAACTCAGAGGAACCAGCAACATTCAGAGGAAAAAAGTGAGTCAATAGAACCAGAATCACCCAAGTGATTTTGGAGCATTTCTATTGGTCCATTTATCTTGGATTTTTTTACACTGTGTAAACAGCAGCTGCTGCATTCAAATAATGTAGACAAATAGAAATGAACAAAAATGGAGATGCATGTTCTTCTTTGGACAGCAACGATATGCAGGATGAAACGTATCAACTTAATAAGGAAAATATATCACCAGTCGTTACTAAAGACAAATCCAGTTTAGACACGTTGCTAATATGGGCAGAATACAGACTACGTACCCTTACAAAAAAGAAGTTTATTCAAGTGTGCCATTAGTATACTATTTTTAAATTAAAAATAAGTGAGCATGCTTTCAGTTTACTTTTTATGTACTTCTCAGTGATATACTTAAGTGTACTTGAATTATACTGACAAGTATATAGAACAGTCCAAGTATATTCGGCCTTTACTTGTACTTCATTTTTGGTTGAGATATACTTAAGAAAGGTAAAAGTAAGTATTCTTGTCCTGCACAAAAAGGCATTCAGTACAATACTTGTTTGGAAATTTTATTTTTAAAGATTCATAAAGATACAAATATGTTTTTTAATCTGAGTATGTCTTGTTAATTTTATGTGTGTCGGCTAGTAAATAAATAAATGTTAAAGTGTTAAAAGTATTTATAAAGTATTATGATAAGTTCATATAAAGGACACTTACACGTATACTTTTGAAGATGAATTAAACTAGTAAACTAACATTAAACCCATAAGTTTACTTTTAGTGTAGATGCAGCACAAAACATGTAAACTAGTTGTGTACTTGAAGTCTACTACTCACTTAAAACACTTAAAATGTACTTAAAAGTATACTTTCATAAACTAGAAAGTGGGCCAATTTAGTCCCAAGAAGTATTAAAATAGTACATTTGCAAGTGTACTACTAGTACAATGATATTAGTATAGTAACTACATAGAGTATACTTGGAAAATATACTTTACTCAAGTTTATTTAATAAAATGAACTTTAAGTATACTTATTTTCTGTAAGGGTACAGAATCATGCTACACACTACTACACTACACTTTAGAGTCCTTCACAACTACTGCCAACTAATCTGCTGCTAGAATGATGATGAAAGATTAAGGTTAAATATTTAATAAAGCTTGCTGGCATGACTGTTATGATAGCCCTACTTCTGCAAGCATCTATAAGGCCTCGCTACGTTATGTTAGCAGCAAGCTAATATCATTTTTACAGCGATATCTGTTCTAGCATCTAAGACATTCTTTGTTTGTACTCTGTATGACTCCTGTATGATGTAGGATATTGTGGGATATAAACATTGGTAAGCTGAAACGTCTCAATATTGTCAAACTTGAGTTAAATGTATCAGCACAGCTAATGCTATAATCTAGTGAACTGGTTAGCAAGCAGGGAAAGCTAGTAAATAGTACCTGGCAGTATTAGCCACACTATTAGTGTTAGTGCATTCAATCAGTACATGTTTGTGGCTACTTGCTTCTTGGTTAAGTAGTTCTCCATTACATGCAGTGCAGTGCAGTTTTAAAAAGGGTAACAATAAACCATTTCAGTGAAGGGCTACAATAGCTGGAGATCTTTTTTAAAAGCTGGTGTAAATGCATGTGGCCTGCAGGGCTGGTTAAAAGGCTGCAATTAGTCTGCAGCTATCAATATTGAGTTGATACTGCAAAGGAGGCTGCAAATATGACTTGGCTTCAATGCAAGTTAATTTAAAGAGCTTAGTCTATGCAGTCGTGGAGCATTTCTATTGGTCCATTCATCATGAAACTTTCACAGGATATGAAGAGTAGCCGTGGTGTTCAAATGAAAATCCAAAATAGAGATACATGTCTTTCTTTGGACAGCAGTGACATTGAGGTGTCTAAACACTCCGGCAGCACTGGTGTCTGATCCACCTACACCAGCACAACACACACTAACACACCACCACCACGTCAGTGTCAGTGCAGTGCTGAGAATGACCCACCTCCCTAATAGTAGCTGCTCTGTGGTGGTCCTGTGGAGGTCCTGATCATTAAAGAACAGAGTAATATATAGTATACAGAGAATCAAATGAACTACAGTCTGTAAGTGTAGCTCCTATATGGTCAGTGGAGCTGATACAGTGGAAAGTGAGTGCAGATACAAGGAGGCGTACCTGTTAAAGTGGCCAGTGGTTGTATATTTAACAATATATGATAGAAAACATTATTCATTTGTGGGTGACATATGTTATTAATATGCCACTGCTGTCACAAGAACAAAAACCTTATATATCTACTTAATAAAACTTATTTGTACAATAACTTACATTGAAGGTAATTCTCTTGTAAATTTACTATTTTGTTCATTCTTGTTTTTCTTTGGACAGTGACAACATGCTAACTACACTACTGTGCAAATGTCTATGGCGCCTAAGCTGATAGTTTAAAATTCATGATCTGACCAATAAGTGTATTTTCACTAGCAGACATCATTAGAACAGATAAATAATCATACGTAGATCAGATCTTGAGCTTCAGTTTGAAGTGTAGTTCCAGATTTCTCCTGGACGCCCCAGACATTGTATGAATGTGTTCAGTTCCTTCAGCAGCAAATCTTGATTTAGCTTAATGAAGTACTGAGCAGTCAAAGCAGGTATTAGATGAGAACTGTAAATAATACCGGGTTGTTTATAGAAGGAGAAGCTTGGAAAGGGTTAAATAAACACACTGACGTATGTAAAAGCTCTACTTACTGTATTAATACTGTTTAAATATTTAAATAAACAGTCTTTTGTTGAGTAAATAAAAGCTTAATGTCTGGAAAAATGGCTTTTTAAATATAGTAACATCCCCAACGTACCCCCAAAGTTTTTATATGTTATACAATATTAAGTTTTGGATACATCTTTTTCCACATAAATCTTAACCAGTTTTTTTTCGAGTCATTTTGAAGAATTTCTATTTGTCCATTCATTATGAATGAAATTTTCACACAGATGAACGGCTGCTGGTACATTTCAATGATAAAAAAATGAATAAATAATTAGAATTAGACAAAAATAGAGAAACAATATATGTATCATTGCTGTACAAAAACATGTATCTCTGATTTAGTTGATTATTAGTTTTCTAGATGATTTGAACATGACAGATGCTGCTTACTTTGTCATCGTCATCGTCATGATGGATGAACCAATGCTTCAAATGCTTCAAAATAGAGGCATTGATTTACATTAAAAATAAAGACGTTTTGGCCTCTTCTGTAATGTTGGCATTTTGGATATATATATATATATATATATATATATATATATATATATATATATATATATATATATATATATATATATATATATATGTTTTTAATATATGCCCATATATCAGATTTCTGTATATATATATTCTGTTAATTATAAAAAAATAATAAGTGTGAGCTATAACAAGCAGTCTGTCATCAACAGGAGAAACTATTAAAGGTAGAATAAGTACTAAGGACCTAAAAAATTTGAGGAAAGAATGTGAAACAGACCTAAAAGCTTATAAACACACCGAAATATGTAATATGTTAAAAAAATACATATGATTTGATTTCCTCTGTTTTCTCACAGTTGTTATTTTTAATTAATTAATTAATTTTTCATTTTTTCCTCTTTTTAGTTTTTTTCCATATTTACTTTTTTCCGTTTTCTCTCGTTTCGCTTCTCCTTTAAGAGCTCGAGCGTTTCAGCCAGCCGCGTGACGTCAGGCGTGAAAAAAAAAAACCCGTCCGAGTCGCTGTGGAAAGTAACGAGAGGACAGCGCGAGCGCCGCTAGCCGCTGTGCGCCATTGTCGTCTTTTTAAACAACATTGTTCGCGTTTTAACGTCGTCTAACTGCTGTTATGAGCGCCGGGACGGGAGTCGGAAGCCGCTGACGCTTAAAAACTTTCACCACGGTTTGTTTTTCGGCTTCTTCTCGGCGGGGAATTGGCGGGTTGACTTTCGAAATGGATGTTAGCTCGCCGGCTAGCTAACGAGATAGCCGGAGAAAATAAGTTGGCCGAGCTGAGCGGAAGAGTCGCTTCTTAGTTCATGTGTGGAGAAATTCGGGGTCTTTTAGTCCGTCTTTGGTTTAGTTTTGTTTCTTCTCGCTGTTCTGGCGGAATAAACTTCGGGAAGACCGTGCTAGCCAGCTAGCTCCCCCTGTACCCCCCCCCTCACCGAACGCGAAGAGGGGAAGGAGCCGAGTCGTCTTCGACTCTCTCCGGCCACGGACACAATGTCGAACTCCCAGAACCAGCCGCCGTTTCCCAACCAGCAACCACAGCAGCAGAACCCGGCCCAGTTCCTACAGTTTCACGGGAAACCCATGCAGATAAAGAAAAACGCCATAACGGACGACTACAAGGTCACCAATCAGGTTCTCGGCTTGGGCATCAACGGGAAGGTTTTGGAAGTCCTTCATAAGAAGAGCCTCGTAAAGTACGCGCTGAAGGTGAGCTGAGTTGCATTGTCTGTGGAGAGTGGTCGACTGTGTGTGTTAAGTGAAGAGCTGAGAGCTGTGAGAAAGAGGAAGGAAGCCTGATTTGACAGGTTTTGATAGACATGAATGAAGTCCTGGATAACACGCTGGCGTGAGAGTTCAGTGTATTTATTGTTTTGAGCTTTTACTGAACATAAGATCACTGATCAGTGTGTTAATTGTACAGTCCATGCTTATGAATGGGCTTAATTAACTGGTGTAAGTCTTGCCTCCTCTTGTATTGTCTGCTAGGGGAAGCACCTGCCAGGCTTTCCCAAGATTAAGTATCAATAAGAACATACATCTTTTTCTTTTCTTCAGGTTTGCAGTGTTTATAGGCTATAACATGGTTAAAAAATCACCTGTGGAGAGAGAATGCTACCTATTTCCCAGATTTAAGGCACGCTTTTCATAGATTTGTAGTGGTGGGCCATTCAGTGTGAGGACAGCAGTCAAATCTTAACGCCTTCTGTTACCAGAAGAGCTTGTTGTCCAGTCTCCAGCCCCTAGTTTGCCCCCAGTTTCCACGTACATTTGACCAAACTTCAGCAGCAGCTACCGGCTGGCAAGCCGGCAGACAGCGTGATATATTGCAGCCTTAGAAAGACGTGTATTTGTTTTAACGTGACGCAAATCTGTTCACAGTTGCGCAACATGGAAAACAAACTTCTTTTTTGTTTTTCTGGGAGCAGCATGAAAGGAAACTGACTTTTCAGCCCATGAGCTCCATTTGTGAGGCCGCTAGAAATGAATGACATGAGCAGTTGCGTTGCTTTGCATGCAGTCTTCCCTGCAGTGGAGCGGCTTTAATCTCATCTCGTATTAAAATAATAGCACTCTGGTTGAATGAGTCAGGTGTTTCCACCTGCGGGTGTTTTTGAGTAATCAAAGGTCGGTCAGCAGGATTGAGGACGCGATTTGTGTATTTGTTTCAAAGGTCAAAGCACTTGCACTTCTGTGGTCTGCCTCCTCCCACTTACTGTCTGCTCCCAGAAGCAGAGCGAGAAAAGCAGAGGCGTTCATTCACTCCTTCGCTCCTGAGTGAACCCAGTGCGTTGGCAGCCAAGTGTTGTCTGGTGTTTCTGTTAAGACGCCTGTTTATTACGCCGAAGATGCCTTTAATCTGTGCCTCTCCTGTAAAATGTAAGGCTTAGGGTGTGACCGTGAATGTAAACAGCATTGGAAAAAAAAGAAGCTGGTTAATTGACTGACTCTCTGTTGGCAGCAGATGGTCGACTAATGAATTCAGCATTGCTGCTTTATGCTCAACAATTAGGCGGATGGCACTTGTTGGCAAATCAATTGGAAGGCGTGCAGGAAAGCGGGCGCTGGCTTTTGCTGATGTTTGGCAGGGCCCTGTGAGCCGCCTCTAAAGGGAAACCCTGTTGCTTTAACTGTGACAGTGATGATGTCAGGGCCCTGGCTCAGTTTCTGTCATCGTGTGGGAGCTCTCTGCTCTCTGGTGTCAGATCTGGCTCCTCATCGCATACATCACCTCCTCCCAGCCGGGCTGTTTTTAGCTGCAGAGGAGCTCTGCATACCATTCTTTGTGTGTGTGTATCGGGGAGAGAGCGAGAGAGATTACAGGGATGAGAGAGGGTGAAAGAGAGGTATACACAGCATGCTCTTGGAGGACATTGAATGATCACCAAGTGTCACCCAGTCCTTGGTGTATTTGCACCTTGGATGAAATATGAATTACGCTTGTACTGATACCCAAATGTAGAGGTGGGCAATTTTTTTAATGCTGCGTAATTTAGTGTTTTTATGCAGTATGTGGTGTGAAAATGTTGAATAAAGGCTATTTTACTCAGATTCTCGATGAGCTGCTCGTGTGTTGTGTCTGTATCAAAATATTGTAATGCGCGGTCTGTAATGTGATCATCAAGATTATGACATAATATTTTTGGCATTTGCACCCAGTCCCACTTTGTAATTAAGAAAGTGTATTAATTATAACAGGCTTTTCTTAATACCGATCCAATCTGATTGAACAAAGTGGGTAATCCGCTAAAAGAGCTCGCACCTTGACCTGTATGAGCCTTTATTGGTTCCAGTATTGGGTCTATATTAGTTTTCTGTATGGGGGAAAATGTGAGGGGGTTATGTTTTTAAGCTGTTATGACTCTGCTTAAGGTGGCACGCTGGTGTCACTGTGGTGTCTCCCCACAGCAAGGCGATCCGGGTTGGATTCCCGGTCCGGGCCGTTCTGTGTGGAGTGTGCATGCCCCCCCTCCATAGGTGTGAGTGTATGCGTGCGATGGACTGGCGATCTGTCCACGGTGTAGCCTGCCTTCGCCGGATGACGCTGGGATTGACTCGAGCCGCCCTGTGAAGTGGAAGATAATGGATTGATGGGCTGTATGGATGGATGACTCTGCTTAGCTGGAAATTGCTTACATTCCTTGTACATTAAGGGCTGTCATTAGTTATTTTGAAGCCAGGGCAAAAATATTCATTCTTTCTTTCTCTCTTTCTTTCTTTCTTTCTTTCTTTCTCTCGTTTGCTCTCTCTTTCTTTTAGATTACAAAAAACAGGCACCTTCCTTACTGAGTGACACTGCATAATGTAACCAATCACAGTTATCTTTCAGTTGTGATATGTGTCTGTATAAAAGAACATTACACTTGAGTATCACAATATTATTGTTACACAATATACACAATATTACTATAGGTGTGCATTTTTAATTAATAGTGTACCTGTAAAGATTGGTAGTGGACAGTAGTTCATTTTTGTGTTGTGTTTGCTACCGTTGAGTCAGGAGTCTGTGTTGTATTTTCAGGTAATAGATTCTTGGATTTCAATGTAAACAAGTATTATGAGGTATTATGAAGTATTATGCATTAGCAAGCCTAGCTGGCTGATTTAATGTTTTTATACAGTGATAGTTTCCTAAATTTAGATAATAAACATCAAAGTATATAAGCTTGCATACAGTATTACACTATATCACAGTATATTGATTGGTATTCCCTCTATCATATCAGGTGTGCCTGCCACTACACAGCATCGTTTTGAGCAGACCTTGTAATTCCTGTGTGGAAACCCAGTAGGAAAGTGTGTTTGCTGTTGAGACTTCCCAGTGAAGCAGTTTTGTATTTAATCATGTACATGCGTGTGATGCCTTGTTTAGACTTGTGAAGGCACTCAGATGGCGGAAACAAAGGGCCTGTCTGAATTGAGGCCTTACAGGAAACCACAAAATAGGAGGGATATGTAAAGCCCCTGAACTTGGACGTCCCTGCTGTAGGTGTACAGAGTCAGGGGTTGTGCCCTTCTGCTAGGAGTTTTCAGCCTGACGTGTGCACACCCATCCTAATGGGCGTTGACCCAGTATGAATGTTTTTCACTCTTTTGTACGTATGTTCAGCATAAACACCAGCTACCTATGTTCTGGAGTACTTTAGTTTATAACGGTGCGTATCTGAGTATTATTTTGAGCTGCATAAATTAAAGCAGCCCTGTTTTGGACGAGTAATGCCATTTAAGCTTTTGTTTACTCCTCAGATGTAAAGTGTGACTCCAGTCCCTGATCTGTTGAGCAGAGTAAGCGCGGGATTGAGCACCCTTGTGGTGTCTGTGGGTATCAGTAATATTCTGAGTTGCCTACTGTAATCCAGTGATGCTCAGCTTTGAGCTTCTGGGTCAAATCATGCTCTCTGTCTGAGACCTCAGTGTCGATCCTCTCTGGGTTTTATTGGCGTGGGAATATTTTCATGATTCGTCAAGTGTCTTCTCCATAGCCATGCTGCTGCTGCCACCCTTTGGTCAGCATAACAAGACTTTTATGGCTTTCAAAATATTTTTTTTTTTTGTTTTGTTTTTATTAGAGTTGTTCACAAGGAGTCATGCCATGGCATGTAAAATGCCTCTTAGCCCGGAGGAAACCAGAAAGGCTTTTTAGGTATTTACTTCATTACAAATATGTATTGAATAGGTTTGTGTTGAAGCTAACAAGCTGTTTATGACCTCTTTGGGGTAATGTTTTGATTCAAATTAAATTGTTAAGCTGTGGTTGGTATATGCTCTGTATTAGGGATGTGTATTGGCAAGAACCTGGCAATACAATACATATCGCGATACTGCAAGAAATGGGATATATTGCAGTTTAGTGGTCAAAGGTTTAAACACATCAATGGTTTACTGTTTGCCAGGAATCTGTGTGTCTATACTGTGTGTTTCCTTACTGCCCTACTGTGTGTATATACATATGTTTGTGTGAGTGGGCATGAAAGAACCAGTGTATATTGTTTAATTTCATTTTTGTTTAGTATTGAGGTGTCAGTGCATGACACCAGTTAAGTTTTTAAATTCATTATATTTATTTCTGAAAAGAGCCTTATACTAAGTTTAGGCTAGTAGACCACTGACGTCATGCATTGTTTTGTAGCCCACATTATGCTATTTCTTGAAACTTGATTTCTCTGTAGTGAGAATGAATGTGGTTTCCAAAAAAGGTCTTTATCACGCCAGGATCTGTATGTGTTGTTTTTTTTTCTCAAACATCACTGCATCTTAGGGAGGATGAGTTTAGTCGTTAGTAAAGAGTCGTATTATTAGTATTGCTACATGCAAGCTAATGCAACTGCACATCAGTTTGATGTGCCTAAGCTGCATGAAAGTGAGAAGGGCTGTGAAGGTGTGCTGTTGAGCAGTGACGCCTTCCTAAAATGTCTTAGCATAGTGGATTATTGGTGCATTACTCCTTACATAAAATCACTAGGAGGCATGTTTTGGCAGCAGAAATCTCAAGCGTTAAATCTGTGAGGCTGAAGCTTTAGCTTCTGATTTTCTCATTCCACCTCAACTGGTCCAGCAGGTGTGATTAGCTATCACAAACATGAAGAAACAGGACAAAACACCACGGATGTATTTGTTCTTTGAAGGATCTCAAGGAAGTTACTATAAAGTTACTATGAAGTTATCTCTCTACCCACATGTCAAGCAAAAAAACAGAGCAAGCTTCTCATTCCTTTTAATGTGTTTTAACTTTTTATCTTACTTGAACTTTCCAGCTTCCTATCCTGGAAAAAAATAGAAGTATGATTAACTGTAGATAACATGCTTTTATTGTTCCAGTACACCGCTCCACAGGAACCTTCAGGTCTTGATGATAATAGCACTTGAGCAGGGAAGTTCTGGCTGTTTGTCAGTTTGTTAAAATCCATTAATTACTGAGCTTTTAAGGGTGACTCTATTTATTCTAAAGAAAGAATATGCCTGTGTGTTTACATTAGCCCAGTGATACCCAACCCAGGTCATGGAGCACTCCACTTTGTAGTGTTTCCTATTCCCAAAACACTTAATCCAAATATTCAGCTCATTAACAAGGGCTTTGTGACTTGAGATGTGTTGGGAGTAGGGAAAAACGTAGTTGCAGCAGTTGTTGTGTTGAAGGAACGTTGTCCATATTTTTGGCTGGAATTTGTGATTTGTATAATTTTCGAACGCTGGCTTAGTTTCCATGTCATTGCTCTGAATTCTGTATCTGTGTTAATATTTGAGGCTGTTTCTGTTTGGATCTTGTGATTGGGCTTGTTTATTTATCCATGCCTGGGGTCCTTCCCTTGCTTGGGAAATGCCCTGTGACTGTGAGGGCAGCAGTTCTGCTATTTTACCTTAGCATCTTAAGTGTTTATAGTGTTAATATCACTTTAAAAGTTGCTCAGAATATAGCATGCTTACTGAGTAGATTACTTTAGCCTGCTCTAGTAGGTAAAATGTTTGTTGTGGTGAAGAGGCAACCATCAAGACAAAAATGAAACTTTAGTGTTTGAAGTAATATGATGAGAATGTTGAGGTAAAACCGCTGCGGTATATGATAAAAAGCCCATAGTACATTCAGTTGAAAAGTTATGGGATCAATGTTTGTAGGTGTTTAGGTCTGAATAGAAATCAATGTAATATATCAGAAGATGGTGCATGTTGTGTATCGCCTTAATCCTTGAGTCTAATCATTGAATCATTCATGTCTACGCTTGGTCGTCTAAACTTCAACACTGAGAAATGTACACATTTAGTACATATTTAGTTTTCATTTAGGCATGAAAGTCCAAAAGTTTAATAGTATATTTGTGTTGTATTTAAAAGGATATTTACCATGGAAAACCTATGGCAGCTACCTAAATTCTGTTATACACCAATTAAGACGTACAGCCAGGGGCATTGGACTACGAGCAATGATGGGCCTGGCTGACCAGGGAAATAAATTGATATTCTGTTGTTGTACAAATGAATGATACTTGTACTATTGATACTTGTACTTGTACTTGTACTATGGACTATTTGTCCATGATTATCTTCTAAAGTCTGCTCGTTTCTGTTATTTCACCACCTCAAAAATAACTGTGCTGATCCTCCGGTATGCACAGTATATTGTGTCTGACATGTAACTTTGACATTGATGGCTATAGATAGCAGTTGTGGCTGTTCAGCAGTTATGACCTGGTTAAATGAAGCCAAAATCAGGAAAGAAGCAGATCGAGTCAGCGAAAAAGCAAAAAGAGGGCAAATTCTGACTCATATCTTTTAGAAAATCTAAGTAAGCCTAATGTCTTGTTCAAACAACACGATTTTAGCCTGATATTCAGTCACCAACATAAACCTCCGACATGTAGATCGCCGACATAAACCTCTGCTTGGAGGGGAATCGGCCATCACCCGGTGCTCGCTTAGTTGTGAAGTGTGAACTGCTGAAAGATGCTTGCTGAGCCGTCGCTGAGTGGTCACCAACTTATTGCAGATGCCTGGCAAACGTCTATCATGTTTAATATCTCGGCCAGATGGCGACTTTGAGTCAACAGCAGCGTCTAGCTACAGCCAATGGGATTGCGTAGAGAGAGAACCGCATTACCGTTGATGCAATCTCTCTACGTTTTCGTTGATAAAATATTTATCTTCAACTCTCTCTGCAAAACAGAAAGTCCCTGCTGGCCCAGTGCCTTTATCCATCTTCTTCTCCATATTTGTTCCTTTCTCTTCTTTCTTTTGTCGCTCCAGATCAGCGCAGTATCAACTCGTACTGCTTGTTTGTTGACATCCGTTTCGGAAATAGCGTATGTTCTACGTGGTGTCGCTAGCTCTCACATGCGTTTAGTTCTCACAAAAGTTTAGTTCTCGTATGTTCTTGTGTTTTTGGACAGCAGCCAGATGAGCGGGCGGTCCCCCACGGTGAAAGTTGTGTAATTCGTCTTCCTGTGTCGCCGATCAGTCATGTAGTGTGAAAGCCACAACAACTGAAAGATCTGCTATTACCGCACAACCAGTTATGCAGTGTGAACGGCACAAAGACCTGACCACTCAAACAGTCGTGCAGTGTGAACCAGGCATAAAGTGCCGAACAGTAAATATGTTGTAACTCACTAGTGAGTAGTTGTTTTGATGCAACTGAAGACACGAGAAGAGGTGAGCTTACCAAAGTGGGTGGAGAATAGCTCCAACGTCCAAGCAATCGTTTTTGAGCAGTTTCAGTGAATATGGCAGTACATATTTGGGGTGTGCCATATTGTATCGTACACAATAATATCAGCAACATTTTTGAGTATCGTAAATGATATTATAACCTGAAATATCGTGCCATATCACCCATCCCTAATTATCACATCAGGGTACTACTTTTTTTTACTGTTTTTAGCAAAAGAAAAATTCACACTTTTCTCATTTCCCATCATATATCTACTAGAGACAGATTTTATTTGTTCAGTATCATTAATTTTACTTTAGTCCTGGACATATAGAGATATTTGGAGTGCTTTATTGGAGTTGCAGTAGTGTATTCTTGAAATATATTTTTTTAATTCAATGTTTTGTCATATCGCCAAGAGTATTGTTATCGCCCACCTCTATTACAAATATTTTAATATATTTCTTTCCTATTGGGTGTTTTGCACAGAGACTGAGATTTAGTATGATTCTTACTGAACTACAGCACCACTCATGCTTTGGCACATACTACCATCGCCTTATTGACTGTCAGTTGATTGTTTTTTTTATTCTGGAATGTCAAACAACCTCAGAGAAATACAGCGTAATAAGTACATTATATATTTTTCCTTTCGTTTGTGTTTTCTTGTGTCAGGAGGAGGGGCTCAGGCGCACTACTCTGCTTGCAGTGCAAAATTTAGATCACCACAGATAACCCTCCCCACCCCTACCCCCCAAAAAATAGATAACCAAGTGTCTGATCTGTAACTATGACTGACTAACTTGACTACATTCTTTCTCCTCTTCACCCTCTGCTTTCTCCTATACTTTCTCCTCCACTTTGTCAGTTGATGCTGTATATTGTTCTTTTCGTTTATAAAACATATATGTTCTATCCTTCTTCTCCTACTTTACGCTGCTGCTTCTATTCTTTCGGGACTTCCGCAGTTGTCCTCCTTTTTGTCTCTGTGTATTTATGTATAAAGTAATCAACCTTATTCTTATTATATTTGTACTTGTTTTGCTATCCAGTGTCAAACAGAGGAGGATGGGTTCCCCTTTTTGTGGCATCTGGTTCCTCCTGAGGTTTCTTCCTCTTGATCTGAGGGAGTTTTTCCTTGGCTTGCTCATTGGGGGTGGGTTGGACCCAGATTTTTCCGTAAAGCTGCTTTGTGACAGCATCTGTTGTAAAAGGCGCATATAAATAAATAATCCTTAACCTTATGTTAAAGGGAACCCTGGCTGGTAACACATGTGAGCCTTAATATTGTGTAATGACTCTATAATGATTATTAAGACATGTTGTAAAAAAAAAATCACTAAAAGTATCAGATTTATTTGATTTTCTGTAAAGTCCCGCTGCACGTATGTCGCCATTGTTGTAACTACTGACGTGCACAGCGGGTAGTGATGTCAAATGGTTGCAGTACCCGGCCGTCGCGCTTGAGCACAGCTAGCTAGCTAGACATGGCTACTGTTGCAGTTTGAGCTAGAACGCAACATTTCTCACATTAGTTTGGACTTCCTGTGTGGGGAAACTGTGGCACTGCATTGTGTTTTAGTCTACGCTTAAAACCAACAGCCTCCGTCAAGTCTCTCACCAGTGGTGGTCTACTGAACGACTCAAACTTATCCAGACTGAAGTGAAGAGAGCAGAGCGGCAGGTCTTTCGGTAGCTGTGTTGGTCCACAAGCTTCTTCACTAACCATTTCTTCTTGTTTATGTTTGTGAAAGCTGTTTAGACTAGTATCAGTCTTCCCACTGCCTTTCTACTGGAAATGAAGTTTACACAGTGAAGTTTAGCGCTGCAACCATTTGACGTCATCTACCCAGCAGGCATTGCGCGTCAGAAATAATGGCTGCGTCCATATGTTAAATATTTAGAATAAAAGCATTAATTTATAATTAAATCTGATAATTTGCAACATGTCTTAACAATTTAGTCATTACACCATATTAAGGCTTACAGCCAGGATTCCCTTTAAAAGGGAAGATGTTACTGTTTGCGTTTAATTTCGATGTGAGTAGCTGTTGCTGTGATATGAAACCAAGAAGACAGAATGCAAATACCTGCTAAATGTATTCATATGTACTTAGCAGTGGTGTAGTTG
Organism: Megaleporinus macrocephalus; assembly: GCA_021613375.1. Classification (NCBI taxonomy): domain Eukaryota; kingdom Metazoa; phylum Chordata; class Actinopteri; order Characiformes; family Anostomidae; genus Megaleporinus; species Megaleporinus macrocephalus. Next base: position 24,620,647 of record CM038714.1, read on the forward strand.
TTTGGCTGTACACGTTAGCTTTGTATTGCTCTGTCTCTTGGTGCTCCCAGTCTAATTACGCTATGCTCCAACACCTGGCTTAAAAGGTTGTACTGTAGTGCAGTGTGGAGTTGGGGTTGTGATTTGTGGGAAAGTGAAAGTGTACAACTTTATTTATTTTTATATTATTTGTATTTTATAGTCAGCCCAAATGTGTAGGATGTGTATTGTAGTGCTGTGATTTAGTGTTTAACTCAGGGACAATCTCTATTTATATAAGTATAAAAAGTGGTGTTGTGCCAGTTTCTATATTGTTGTAGATTAAACACAGTATCTGTATCAGCAGTTGGGATCCCAAAACCTGTGACCGATACTACTAAACAATTTCTCACACAAACACACACACATACATGCATCCTGACATGTCGCTGCATGCCTGTAGTTAAAAAATATGTTTGTGGTGTGGGTTGACAAGCAGTAGAAAAATTCCATGTACAAACCATAGTCGTATCTCATAGACTTATTAATGTTCAGTTCTGTTTTTAACTGTTTTGCAAAGTTAACATTTTTATTTTACTTCAGTTGTTATCTATGTTTGATACTACTGATTAAATAATAGTAAATTCTACGTATATCATATATAAACTAGAATATTTATAAATAGTTATAAACCTCTGAAAATGTGAAATAGACTTTACAGTTTACCTTGATCACGTATAGTTCTTGATAAATTACGTGTGCTTTTCCGTGCTTGCCAGGCAAGTGAACTGTGAAGAGCAAGCCAAAATTCGGGGTCCATCTGGTTGGCAAGGTGACTCTTATCATAAGGAAGTAATTATTGCAATGACTGTAGAAGGTTTGGGCTCCAGGAGGGCCTTTGGCCATAGGTAGGTCTCCTTTGTGTGGTTACTCTGACGAAGGTTTTGTCGACTACACTGATGACTCCTTTCGAATTCATCCGTCTGAAAACATGTTGAAAAACTTTAGTGTGGTGACACTGGATCAAGTGAGCTGGCTTGTTTTAATCTAAGGTAGGTAATTGAATGGAGAAAACTGGCAGTTACTGATGTCTTTATTCAATCAAACAGCATGTTAAATTTTAACTATAGTTAAACTATACAATAGGAAATCGTTCATCAGTGTGTTTGATATGTATTTATAATTATGTCGAATTATTAAGAGCCATGTTTAACACATTTAAATGTAAAATAATTTCATTTATACCTGGGATCTGTACCTGTAAGTACACAAAGCAGCTTTTCTGAATCAGACCAAAAACTTTACAAACAACTTTGTCAAGTCATTTCTTGCACATTTGTGTGTCTGTTTGGTTGCACTTATCTGTAATCGAATGTCAGACTCAGAGTTTAGTAACCGTTATACAGGTATAGTGTCAGCTCTTGGAAATGTTTGGAGAAGTCAATGAGCAGCAAATTAACAAAAGCAAAATGGAATGCAAGTCACTCAAGTCCCCACATTGTAGCAATAATACACATGCTGTATGAGAATGTGAATTAGAGCAAGAGGGCAATTATAGATGAGTTGAAACCATTGTCTGGATATGTGATATACAGTAACCAAGTGGAACGTTGATCTCACTGGACATTAGTAATAAAGTTTGAAAACTGTGTTTACTGTATAAAATTATTTTAATTTTGTATTATTGATTTGTTGATTCAGCTTATTTTATATATTTTTTTAAATAGCTATAACAATATGTAAAGATTTTGAGATTTCAAAAAGCTGGGCATGATGACAATATTTATTGTTATTGTGATCATTGCTACTTAACTTATCTGGCGTATCATCAGTACTTGCAGAACATATATATATATATATATATATATATATATATATATATATAATAATTCTCTGGTCCTGGTGTACCCCTGCCCTACATGGTGCGCTGTTCTCCCTGTTCTCACACACCAAAAGGGCTTAGTAGTGAGCTCTTTGGTGGGATCAGGTGGAGCTTCGGTAGCTAGACTGATACCCACAGTCTTAACTAGCTTACATTTTGTTGCGAATGTTGGAGAACTCAGACTTTTTTTTTTTACCATACACGTTATTTGCACTTGGCTAACGTAGAGAAAGCTGTGCTGTATGATGCTCCTAAAATTGAGAAGGTAATAAACGTTACATACTGTTATCTCAGCGGCATCGTTGAGGTGTTATTTTAGTTGTGATTTAGTTATTGGTGCCACTCTCATCATGTGTCAGAGATTGTTGGTGTAGTAGTCACATTAACAAACTGCTAAAGTACTGAAGCATGTAGCTTTTGCCTTTAGATTTATTTTATTGCTTTAGATGAGGTAAACATCTAGCTAGCTCTTATTGGTTCTTTGGCTAATCTGACAAACTAAACCAAATTGACTGGCTTATTAACTTAATATTAAATCATAATACTAACTTTACAGTTGAAATGTGTGCTGTGTGTTGGTTTTATCTAGTATACTACACGGATCCTGTGAAGTCATTAGTAGTTATAATTTTGGGGAAAAGAACTTTTGAACTGTTGTGTCGCTTCATTTTTAATATCGTTTCAAGTAGTTTTTTTTTATTTCACATTGACTCGTTTTAAAACAGGGATGTACACTGTAGGATGTTGTCATTCATTTTTCAGGCCAAGGTTGGTCCTTTTTTGTTTTTATTCATTCACGCAAATGAGTCAACACAAGTACTTATTTGTATCTGTTTGATTGGGGCTTTGAAAGAATCAGCTCTCAGAGTCAGGGTGGAAGAAGTAAGGATCTGGCATTAATGTAGACTTAATTAATATGACTCCCACTTGTATTCTTGAAAAGGTTCCTAAAAGCTAATGGTTCATTAGACTTACTTAGTTGTGTTCACATGAATTGTGTTCACACGAATTGTGTTCACACAGCTTCGTTTACTCAATGTTTTGTTAATATGTTGACTCCAGGATCTAGCAGTGGAAGAAGATTTTTCTCACTTGATTAAATTTCTAATGAGCTTCCAAATCACCCATGTGCTATGTCTTTGCAAAAAACAGACATTTTAGTCTTTGCAAAACATTCGCACAGTGTTAAATATGTCTGATTTGTAGTATTGTTGAAGACATGCTAGTTGATGTTGGTATTGGATAATAAAACTTAGCACTTCTCAGAGTCTGGAAGTCTGTTAGCATGGAATGTGCAGTATCTTATCTTGGCCGAGTGGCTGAAGTATGTAGGAGCTTCTGAATTTAGTTCTAATGTTTACTTGGGAAAAGAGCCCTCTAGGTACAAGACGTCATGTTTTTTCTATCGATAAGGGCTTTACTGGCTGACAATGTTGTTGTATGTACAACAAGTTATTTTGTTGCTCGAAATACAAAAAAGTTTAGTTGCTGAAGCGCCAATTTCTTTTTTTTTTTTTTTTAAACCATTGGGGCGAACAAAAAAAAATACAGGTGATTTTTCTTCTGTTAGTTTTTTGGCTTTGAGAGAAACGGGAAAGAGAACCACTTCTTCTTTCTTGAGTTTGAAATGCGAAGTGTGAGTTCTTTTCTGGGGTTTTCACTCTACCCACACCCCATCACAGACAAATTTTTGAGTGGCTGACTTTATTTTGAAATGCCATTTGGATGTGTTGTATAGGAGAACTATACAACACATCCAAATGGCATCCAAATGGCACCTATACAACACATCCAAATGGCATTTCAAAATAAAGTCAGCCACTCAAAAATTTGTGTTGTATAGGAGACACACAGGTGAGGTTTTCTTGGCCAGACGTTATGTAGGTTAAAGCTAATGGTTTGCTGATGTGGTAATTTGTTTGCTTGCGAAATGACTAAAATTACTAAAGTGGAAAAGGTTCTAACCCATAAGCTAAATATATGGTGTTACCATTAAGACTATAAATGTTAATGAATTATTATTATTGAATTTGTGCCTATTTGCTGTGAACAACATAAAACATCATCTAAAAGTCATCTATCATCCACAGTATGCAGGCAAAGTTAAAAATGTGGGTTTGCAACTTGATTTAATGCATTTTTACAGAATTGAATAGTCTCCTGTTGTTTAATTTGCTTTAAAATGACGTGTTTGAACTAAGCTTTTTATTTAAAGAATATTGTATTTTAGTGTAGTTCACAGAGTAGTGAATAGTGTGCTTATTAGATTTACACCTGATGGTTGACTCTAAATCGAGAGTGTTACTGTACAGCATCATAGTTTCAATACTTCATGAGAGCAGAAAGAAGAACTGCTTTATTTAGACAATGGAGGAACCAGAAAGGCATTTTGTATGCATTTTGTGCAATTTGGGGATTTTTATGTATAGAAATTTCTGATTAAAGTAAATTGCTGATGAAAGCTAAGTATGGTCTCAAGCCAGGCGGCACCAGAAATATTTTTTCTCCCCTCTGTGTGTTGTGGGAGGTTGTGCCAGGTTGCCCTATAGGCTGCCAATGAGGACTGTTATGCAATGACATCACCCTGTAACAGTGACAAGGGTTGGAATTCTAGTGAGGCTAAGAAAAGTGGTTTCTGTGGGAGAGAGTCATGTTCTTTGGGCTTCATAAGTTTACAGATGGTTCACATGCACAAAAAGCTACGACACACTAAAGGAAACACAGGAAAACCCGGAAAAGCATAATAGGTCCCCTTGAATTGTGAATATTCACCAAAGTTAACCAGCTGGCCTTGTCGAGCTTGCCTACACACCTACGCGTTTGAATTTGGCTGCATGTGTCTGATATTATTATAAAAAACACTAAAGCGGTGATAAAATATTCATTCTCAGGCTCTTGAAGTGTTGAGAGTCTGCATTATGGCATGGTCTAGCTTTCTGTCTACCACAAAAAGCCATGTCTCTCTCGAATAGGCTGCAGAAAAACGTTCAGGCTGCTTCCTCTTTTTGAGGTTTCTGGTTTGTACCTTCTAAGTGCATATTCAGAACTAATGTGATGGATATTGAAATTGGATCGATTTAAATCTTCCACAGTCCTTGTATACCTCAACCTCTATTTGGCCATTTGGTTAATTTTTTTCACATCCATAGGAGTTTCCCTTCTCTTGACCACAGAGGCAGGTGGAAAACCCCAGGGAAATCAAACGACTCAGCGAATGAGGAAGAGCATTTGTTATAAGTGTCGCTATCTTTGGCTCAGCTCTGTTCTGCGGTTCAGCGTCATCTGATGACTTGGGTGGGGATGCAAGTTTTGTTAATCAGCAGCTATTAAGCAAAGTCATATCAGTTGTTGAGTTGTGGAAAATTGGTAAGTAAGGGTGGGCAGTACAGGAACAACCTCTCAGTGTGTAGTACACTTTGCGGTGGATTAGTCAAAGTGAAACCTTTCACAAGCTATGTTTAGCGTAGTTGCGTTCCATTTGTATTCGAAGGACATCTGGTGGATAGAGTTATATTGGTTTCAGTGCTACACATGTGTTGAATGCTTTAATAATCAGTATTAAATGCAACTAAATGCCAATATTTTGATAAGAATATAGTTTTCATGGCTGTTTTGTAAAGAATATTGATACAAAGATGGCCGTGTTGATATCTTTGAAGGCGTGAAGTGAAAGCTGTACCGATAGTCTTGGTGCACAACAGTTCAAGTTAATTTAATTTGTATAGGAAGCTGTGTTTTGGTGGGATAAAGTTAATTTAATATCAACTTTTGTTGTGTGTGTTAATGACACAAGTATCCCTTGTCAGGCATGTGTGTTCCTTCCATTTAGCTTCACTTAGCCAGACTAGTTTAGTTCACAGCTGCAGTAAGTTATTAGTTTGTGGTTCAACTCTTATCATTATGCATAGTAGAGCTGCTTTGTGCTGTTAAAAGCTAAACAGACGATTAGACTCTGATCTTTGTAATAGTTTATTAATACTGAACATTATGAAATGGTGCAATTCTCGTTTTCCCACAGTATATTTATTATTTTTGTTAAATCTAAATTTCTTGTAGTGAGGAGGTCTCACTAGTAATCTGGTATGTTATGCTAAAATGGCAATTGCAGCCTTTGCGACCAGTTTTGGGATATGTTTTGGCTTTGAAGCAGATAAGAATGGGAAGGCTAAAGACATGAACAAGCCAGTATGCCAACGGGGCGTCAGAACAGTTCCAGCTAATGCCTCATATCCGCCCAAACACCTCTGCTATCTTGTAGGTGGCTCTGTATTTATAACTAGGTAGAATATTTTAAGCTTAAGCCACTATAGTACTACCAGCATTAAAACTGCAAAGTCAGCTGCTTATTCGGCAGCTTCTTGTTCTTGTTCCTCTCTTACACTGCAAGCAGAATTTCTTTACCTGTTACTATCTATTAAGTGTATTATTTATTTAAAATTAATAGCCTCTTAATTCAACTTGAAAAGACATCTCACTGTCACTGCCCTAAATTAACATGTCTGAAAATCTAAAAACACAGCTGCCTTTTAGTTTTTGTTTGGCTAGTTTAGTTAAGGCAGTTTCAGCTAGTTTCACCCTAACATTTAGTTTGATCTGATGGTCCGATGGGCATGTTTGACTGGGCAGTTTGCCTGGACAGTGTAAAATTGTTTCAGGCTTGGTTATAACTTGTCTGTTGTCTTTATCTTTATTTATAGTTAATTGAAAGTAATGAACATTATTTTTAAATACATCTACACTTGTCCTACTCGGTCCTTTTGTAACCAACTATATAAAATATGTAAAGAGACAGATGCAAATAATATATAGAGAGCATATGTGTTTAAAATTCGTTGTGCTTAGTTTTATTATTAATGTCTGTTCACACAGTGTGTTAAATTTACAAGAGAAACACACCAATACCTTTGGCGTCTTTTCACACCAAGACCGAAACTGACAGATTTGAGCGTAATGAATAGTTTTTAAAAGTCTCAATGTCTAGTTTATATTTGACCATATATAATCTTCATGTGTTGTGTTTTAATGTGTATAGCGAAAAAATGTTCAGACTTGGTGTGAAGGTCCCACTACGTTAGAAACCACATCCCATTCTTTTCCGTCCAAAAAAATCATCATAACTGTGATGCAGTTGCACAGAGCCTTTGGCTACATTTAATTAAAAAAGACTATTTAAATTTAAATAGATTTGTATTATTTTTACTGTTAAAAATCTGCACCTCTTTGTTCTTTGATCAGTTTGAACTAGGGTTGTGTGATATTGACACATTATCTTGATATTTTCTGTAGTTTTGTCTAACAATATTTTGTATTATTTAAAAATCTTCGTAAAAGTCTTATATTTTACTAGCTTGCAATTCTTGAAGAATATTAATGTCCATCCATCCATCCATCCACCCATCCATCCACCCATCCATCCACCCATCCATCCACCCATCCATCCATCCATCCATCTTCTGCTTTATTCTGCTTTATTCTGCTAGTCAGGGTCACAGGGGGTCTGGAGCCAATCCCAGCATCATCAGGCGAAGGCTTTTTTTTTTTACTAAGTGACTCGCTGTATTTTGCTGAGTGTGTGTTTTTTTTCAGAGACCTTAGCTGGTTTAGGTCTGTTTTGGACAGTGTTCTCCTCATACTCTGTTCATACTCCTCATACTCCTGTGTGGTGGTTTGTTGGGAGATGATGGAACAGGTTAGCTGTGGAGCGATCTTTAACGGCTGCTTTCTTACAAAGTCTGCAAACTGCCATCTTCTGGGTAACGTCAGTCTTTTCAGATCCAGACCAGCTCCACGCGAGTGAAGATGATCCTCGCCTAGGAGTTAAATCTAAGGCGGTGTACTGCAAGGCTGACGATGTCTGAGTTTCTTCCCCTGGCGCAGTGTGGTGACTCAGTTTCAACTTTAGGTGTGTTGTTTAGGCAGCTATGCTAGCTTTAGCCTATCCAAGCACACAGTATGGGCACTCTCAACTCTCAATCAATTATTTTTTTTTTGAGTAAAGGGTATATATTGTCGTTTGTCTCTCTTCTCATCTGCTGAGGTGACCTTGCATGCTGCTGCGATGATAAATTACATGCTGGCTTAGCAACAGCAAGAGTTCAGTTAGTCCTGTGTGTGCTCGGAACAGTATCTGTTAGAATCACTGTCTCTGCTTCCTGTGAAGACATTCTGAACCAGTTTGAGTGCCTGACCAGGAAAACTGCAGTCAGATCACAGGAAGCCTCTTGGTGCAGGACAGTCCGCCACTGTTCTGAGAGTCTGTTTTACAGTTTGTTCTTTCTGTCAATGAAGTGGGATGAAAAATGCTGAGTTGACATGCCAAATAGGCCTACTCCGAAGAGGAGGAAGTCGGTGGAATGTCCCTGATTAGGCTTTAAGGCTCAAGAATGCCTGTTGTCTTCCTTGTGGTGGGTCAGTGCTTCAGGCAGTTGCTGTTAAATTTTTTTCCCCCCTTTTCAATGGACTGAAAAATGTTTAGTCATCATTCTACTTTTTTTTTTAAAAAAGGGGAAGGAGGAACAGAATGAATGTTCCTCATTGGGATTAAGTTCCATGGGTAGTGACCTTATGTTGTTTCCTGTTGCGGGGGTAAGCAGGAGTTTTCCCGCCAGATGTCTTTAATCAGATCAAGACGCTCCTATAGACACAAACATGTTTGCTATAACGCAATGACGGCCAGACGTTATGGCGGGTAAACCTACGTTTTGGGCAAAGGTCTTATATCAGTAAAGCCTGCAGATGCGTGTGCACACACACAAACACACGCCGATCTCTTACGGGGATTTATATATATTATTTTTAACACCCAGCTTTGTTGAATCAAAATAAGAGGCTTTGGTCACCCACCCCAGCCTGTTGTCCTTAGGCTCTTTAAACAGAAGCAGGTGGGAGATGCTGCCTCCACCCCCTCCCCATCCTCCTGCAGCTTGTCACCCTGTTCCTTTGTTATGGCCCAGAGGGCTTCCTTTGTGCCGGGCCTCTGGAAGGTGAATGGGCCACATCTGCCATCCTCCCACTGAGCGGATGACGACCCTGCCTGAAAGGACTTGGGCAGCAGATGGGGCATGATTGCCTGCAGATCTGCTGGCATTTAAGGCAAAAAAGACCCTGTATGGATTTTTTTGTGTGTGTGTAATAAATAAATAAAATAAATACATAAATATAGGGTTGTGCGATATCTTGATATAGGTCTGGATCGCAGATAAATCCTATAGGTCTGTCTTGAACAGCGCACTCCCGAAGCTCTTCATACTCCTCATGCTCTGTGTGGTGGTTTGTTGGGAGATGAGGGAACAGGTTAACTGTGGAGTGATCTTTAACGGCTGCTTTCTTACAAAGTCTACAAACCGCCGCTGCCTTAGCAACGTCAGTCTTTTTAGATCCAAACCAGCTCCACGCGAGTGAAGATGATCCTCGCCTAGGAGTTAAATCTAAGGCGGTAGACTGTCTGCTAAATGCCGTAAATGTAAATGTAGACGAGGCAGGCGGTGTCTGAGTTTCTTCCCCTGGTGCAGTGTGTTCACTCATTTTCAGTTTTAGGTGTGTTGTTTAGGCAGCGATGCTAGCTTTAGCCTATGCTAGCACACAGCATGGGCACTCTCAATGCACACGCACTGCAACCTGTACTAAATCATGTAGTGAGCAAGTGGAATCTAGGTGTTCTGATTGTTGTTGTCTTTTCTGTCAGTAGCATACTCGATAACGTCAGCACACTGATCATTAACGCATAAATTAAGTTATCGTAGACAATATATATCTCACACCCCTTGCGTCTTAGTTGGGGTCAATGACCTGCACACAGGTGAACTTGCTATACAGTGCTTGTGAACGCATGCTATTAAATCACAATGTGAATGTCGGAGGAAATAATCTCAAGAGCTTTTTTTTTTTTTAATAAACATGTCCTATTTATTTTAAAATGTCCTTTTCTGTAGTGTGTGGGCTGTGTTCTTATTGTGCTGTGAGGCTTTTTTTTTCCCTTTGCCAGCATTTCACAGGTGGTCCAGCTCTGTCTGAGAGGGTGAAGAGTGTCCAGACCCCACCACTTGTTTCATAGGAGATGGCTATATGCCAGCTCCACCCCCTCTCACACAGCACAACAACATTTGATGCTGCCCTGATTTCCTTCTACCTCAGATGACTTATGCAACCTGCCTTGTACCCTTTGTCCCCAGTCACTGATAATCCTTACCAGCTTTATTAGATATTATATATCAACACAAGAACGAATTCAAATTTCAGTCATCCGTGCTGCGTCACTTTTTTATATGGCTGCTCTTCAAAACTCTGTGCCTCTCTTACATGTGTGCTCTTGCACTCTGAGACCTTCTATGACGTACTTGTTTGAAGGGCAGCCTCGCACGCCCAGCCACTGCATGCCTGTTCTTTAACCCTACTCACCCCAGAGCAACTAAACATTAAACAACAACCCATAGATAACAGAGAACTCAGGTAGTGTGTCGTGTCAGGACATCAGACATGTCTCTCTGAATTCAGGTCTGTTTTTTGATATGACAGTATGACTAGGAATTAAACCTGATACCCCCCACATTTAACGTACGACTGGAACGATCTGACGTGGGGGCACTGCAAATCATTAGCAAACCCTTTAACAAAGCTTATTGTCATTACATCTTAACAAAGGGACTAACATTACAGCCATGAGGATCTCCTGTCTGTAGCCTATTTCCAGGAGGAACTGTTACAAGGGGCTTAGTCCTTTTGTCCTCTGTGACAAATGCAGGTACAAGACTTATGTCCACAGGAGCCACCGTCTTGCTGAGCCTTGTTGGCTTGGCAACCTGCTTTTCGTTTGCAGGCTGAGCATGTAATTATGTGAGTGTCTTGAACAATTGGGCATATCACCTTACCTGTGTTTGTGCCACCTATTAGAACACCACACAATGGACTTTGTTTTTTCCTTTACGCTGAAGTTGGCACAGCACCATGTCTTTTGCTGTCTTGTTTTTGGGTTTGGTTTCGGAGGAGAAAAACTTGACTTTTGCATTGCTGGAATATTATAATATTGGCATGTTAGCAAAAGAACTTAAATGTTAATCATTATAATGTTAGACATTGCTTAGATGGTAATACATGGAGGAGTGAGCAATAACAGCACTTGGATCTGTCAGCCTGTTCCATACTCTGCCCACAACAACCCACAAAACATTTACATTTGAGAGCTGTCACTTTGTGAAATGGTTCTTGTCAGTTGTAAATGGTGAGAGAGAGCAAAGGAGTTGGAAGTAAGCCATTGCGGCTGGTGGTGCCTGTCAATCAATGTGTGGGTGACATCAGTGCCTTAAACACACATACATTTGCTTAAGCCTTATTACACGTATGCATATATTGTCGCCATCCATTATGCCTTTATTTTTTCCGCTCCATTTGAATGGAGCTGCTTTACATTGTGTAAAATTTCACATTTTGTGATGAATGAACCAATAGAAATGCTCCAAAATAGCTTCTGGTTCCATTGACTTGGCATTAAAAGTAAGGAATATTGTTGCCCTCTCCTGCAAAGCTTCAATTTTGGATATACTTGGTTTTCTTGATGGTACACAGATGGCAGAGGATCAGCTTAACTGGCTTAGCAGCTGTGTTATGACAGTAAACACTGTCTTTCTGCAGTTGTATTAGTTTTAAGTACTGTTTAAGCCTCTTCCTTTATTAATTTAGTGATATTAATTCTCAGTTATCAATAAAAGTGCTGATATCACATGACCTACCATTTGGTTTAACTTCTCACTACACGGAGTGTGTCATTTACATGAAGATTCATTTGCTTTAAGTCACTGGAGATGAGGCTGGAACCAATCGTGAGAGCACCCCCTACAGGCCATAGTTGATAGCTCCCACACACACACGCAGTGGTGGGCAGTGAGAGGAATCCTGACATGTTGGCGAAGGAGAGAGCGAGACTCCCTGCAAAGGCCGCCGTCATGAGATTCTTTCCACTAACTGTCATGCATAACTGTGTGGTGCTGTATACCATGTCTGTATGTGTTTGCGTGCGTCAGTAGATGGGGACATTTTTTACTTCATGGCTTCAACTTGCCTCCAAAAACCTGCCACTGTAGTAAATTTGCTGCTCTTTATGTGGAAACAAACTTTATTGCACTGTCACATTAATAAAGCCTTAAGCTTTTACAGTTTAGATTGGTAAGCTGCACTGCTCATGCTTCTGATGCTTCATGTATATTTATATCTGAGCCGGAGTGTACATAAGGAAATAATAATAAATAATAATTTATCTACCTAGCTCCTTTTATACATGTAGCAAGTTAATCATTAAGTAACACTGTAACTAAATAAATTAAATATTTGTTCACCAGCACCATAACTGTAATGATGTAATGCATTACGATGTAAAGTGAAGAAGCCTACATCTAAATACTGTATGGATAAAGAGTAAAGTGTACGCGTAGATGTGCAGTAGGGTGTAGGATTTATAACATATTATATATCATTGTGGTCTTCTCTAATGGTTTTATCTTCTGTTGGCTGTTATACCACTTGTTAGATTGCTCTTTAATAATTGAGACACGCCAACGTCCTTCTGGGAAGGCGCTTTGGCGAAAATGCCTTGCTGTCATTTTCTCTCCCCTGTGGTGTCACCTTAAATCCCACCTGCTATTTTGGTCTGCCTACTATGTGATCTCTTTCTCATGACGAAACACTGAGTATGCCGTGTGCGTAAGAGTTCTCTTTCAGAGACATCCGTTGTGTTGGCTTATGTGAATCAGTTTGGTTTGTTCTTTCTAGCCAAGGATGAGTAAAAGGAAACTTTATATTTGGACATTGCTTGGCCTTCGGTGGCTTAGTTGCGTGTATTCAGCTGTTGCCCGCTTCAACTTCTTGTGACTGTAGAAGAACGGCTTGTTCTTTGATTGCTTGGTCTGAATGAGAGTACACGGAGCTGCTGTGCAACTTCGCTATTTTGAAGTGTGACGTGCGCATACCTTGCTTGAGTGAAAGCGTGATGTAATCAGGTGTTGTCAGTGTTTGACAAATAACCAGATCACAGCGTTTAAATGTGATAATCTTCATGATGGTAAACTGACCGAACCAGAGGAGCAAAATAGAGACGACTTTTTTACTTTTAAACAACTTGCTGAATATATTGAAACGTTTGGGTTCATGTTGCTTTTGGAAGTGAGCAACCATGTAGTCCAGTAGTCAGAAAAAGCAAGAGATAGAACTTTGTTAGGAAGCTGCTGGTCAGTTATCTCTGCTATGGCTGAGAGAGGGCTATGTGCTGTAGTGACTGTAGACCTTTCTGCTACTAGAGCTGTCCTGACTCAGGTTTGTCTGTTCAATACAAAGATTTACTGTTTATTTCATATTTAATATTATCTAGCAAACAGAAAATCTATTGAGGTTATGAGTTTCTGTGATTTTGACCACATTAAGAAAGTCAAGAGTCATGGGAACATGCTTTTGAGCGTTTAATAATCAATAAAAAGCTGCTATGCACAATGAAAGATCTAAATTGTGACCTGTTTTGCCTACCATCATATTATTTTGGGTTACCATATGTGCTTGTGGAATAATGAAACAAACAGCACGTGTGTTTCTTTTTAAAATAAGCTTCTATGGTCTATTTTTTTTATGATTTTACTTTCATTAAATATTTAAATTAATAAACAAATGACAATTAAGTAAATGACAGTTTAAAATAAGGTCCCGCTAAAAATAAACACTCTCCTCTTCAGTTTTTTTTTTACTTCTTATTAAGCATAACACATAATTCTAAACTATAAATAAACTTATTGTTTGAAATGTCTTAGAAACTTTAAGATGAAATATAAAAACAGCAGGCCTGAAAATGTCACATCAATTCATGGCTCTTCACATCTTTGTCAGCCTAGCCTTATTATGTTACAGTTATAACTGGGCGATAAATCGATTTTATCGATTAATTTGAATGAACAGTTTAGGACGTTGTGTTTTTATGAAAATCGGTTTTCTCTTAGTTTTAACTTTTGCCACCAACGCCCCCCTTTGGGCTTTCATTGTTAAGGGTGATTGTCAGGGTTGTGACAGAAAGGATTTCCGACATAAAACACTTGCTGAAACTGGCATGCGAGTTGACTCGCTGTGGCGCCCCCTGTAGAAGAGAAAAAGCAGAAAGATGTGTTTGTGTGTGTGTGTGTGTGTGTGATAATTGCTCATTGAATGGTTATTCTTAAGTAGTTGTACTACTTAAGACCATAAACTAGTGGCCTCGGTCTAGTTTTGACCTCACTTGGCATCGATCTTGACTCAGATATTGAGTCCGATGCCTTAGTGTGAGGTAAGTCAAAGCAGAATTACTGAATATCAAAAAAACTGAAAGTCGTGTGTAAAACAGTAATAACTGGGACAACTTTTTTTTTAATTCTATCGTCTGCTGTATGGCACTAAGTGTTGCATCAGTCAAGGTGGACTGCAGTAGTTAAAAAGGTGAAAGCAAAAAGATGCAATTGCGTGATTACAGGTTGTATTTTTTTTCTTAGCACACCAATCTGAGTTTCTTTCTCACTCCTCATTATGTAAATATGCTTAACCTTCATCATATCTTTATTCAAAAGTATGTAAACTACATTAAATATGGTTCATCTCTGCTGTATCCCTGTATCATTGGCTCAGGGTCTGTTGCAGTAAAAATGAACCTGAAACTTGCATTCTTCAATGTGATGCTGGGGAACAGTGCCAGACTAGATGCGATCAACCTAGAGCAGCTAACTCTGGATATTCCTCTGATCTGTTGCCCAGAAATGGACAGGAAGCAGGAGCAGAAAAATTATGACCAGGAAGATAGTGTGATGGTGTGTAATTTGCTTAAGGCTTTTTTTTTTCATTGAAAGTACTTTCTTTTTACACTCAGAACCACTTAGTTGAGAGGCAAACAATATAACAGAGCTTTGTATGAATTCCAGTGTGAATATTGGACATGTACAGAGTTGATCTGATGAGGGTATATAATTAAAAGTACCCCTCATTAGGGGTGTGCCATGTCGTATCGTATACAATATCGTCAACATTTCAGAATATCGTGAACGATATTATACCCTGAAATATCGTGCCATATCACCCATCCCTAATTATCACATTAGGGTACTTTTTTTTTTTTTTTAGAAAAAAGAAAAAATTCACACATTTCTCATTTTCCATTATATATCTACTAGAGACAGATTTTATCTGTCCAGTATCATTCATTTTACTTCAGTCCTGGATATATGGAGATTTTTGGAGTGCATTATTTAGTATCGTGACATTCTAGACCATTGACCTTGTTACAATCTAATGAAAATGTATTTTTAAATATCTCAGTTAGGTGTGTGTCGTATCATATCGAATGCAATAATAAAATTTTATTTTCATTTTGTTGCAGTAGTGTATTCTTGAAATATTTTTTGTGTTTTGTCATATCGCCAAGAGTATAGTTATCACAAAAATACCAAGAAATATCATGATAAATACCATATCGCCCACCCCTACCCCTCATGTACATTTATGATCTGTGTAGTAAGAGTATAGATATTTCTATGGTGCTTAGCATAACACAAGTAGTTTTGCTTATTTTACCTGTTAATGTAGGTTAATATAATGTGAATTGGACATACTGGTGGTCTTCACTAGCTATTGGCCTCCATTCGAGATTCTGAGGGGTGCTTAAGAGGCACATGCCCAGTTAAATTTGTCTCTGGTGTTCATCCTCAGTATCTGTTGTAAATCCCAGAGGTAAATATAGTTTGCCATGGTAGCCTTTAGAAAAGCTCATAAACCCAGTCCTGCTGCAGCTGTGCTCCATCCTTTCTTTCTTTTTTCTTTCTGGGTTTCTCTGTTTTGCCTGATTAATTACAGTGGAGCCCTAATGTAGAAAAAGTGGCACTGTTAAAGGGGCGAGCATGTTGTGACACACAGGCTATGTCATTAAGCTAGGCTCTGGAGGGGAAGTGTAATGAACTTACGTTTCCTACAGAGGGAGCCAGAACTCCAGATTATGAGCCTGTCACATAAGCCCCAGCAGGTGGCTGCAAGTGTGTATCTTATGTGTGAAAGCTTAGTCATCTGTGCTCATGAGTCAAGTCTATAGCCAAACTTTTCCTTATGATAGATCTAGACTTTTATCGTAAGGCTAATGTCAGCGATGTGTCATCATCAAAACAGTGCTGCAATTAAACATTCACTGATGTGGTTACAGATATTTCAGGTTGAGTGGTCTTTGTCATGAATCGTGTAGAGAATATACAATAAATACACCACATGATAAATGTTTAGAACATTTAGCAGTTTTGCAATTAGACAGAATAGCAAAAGAAAAAAATGTGTGTGTGTATGTATGTATATGTGTGTGTATGTATATATATATAAAATGTGTGTCTGTGTATATCTATAGATGGATAGAAAAATTGTTTGGGTTCCTGTAGCAGCATTTAAAGATGAAGATTAAAAGTATTGGTTAAGTGATGGTGTGTGATCAGTATGAATCAGTGTGTTCAGTAGTTTGATAGCTCCAGGGAAGAAGCTGCCCCAGAGTCTTGTGGTGGTGAGATGGATGGCAGAACGGTTAAGAGTATGTGAGACAGTTGGTGGGGGTCATTCACACAAAGTCTAGATCTATAGCTTTGCAGAGGCAGCGCTGGGTCCAGGATGTGTGTCGATGGTGGGTAAATCCGCTGTAGAGCCCAGATCGTGAGGACAGTTTGTTCAGTGCTTCCTTCTGTTAGCAAGGAGTGGAATTTACACGCTGACAGTGCACATGGTAGTAAATTGGGAATTTAGGGTTGACCTGCTCCTCACAAGTGTAGACTCCACCAGCACCCAGCGTTGACTCATGCCACCTCCATGGGTGTGACTATGGGTGTTAGCAACGCTTTGCTGGATGGCTATGTGAGCAATGCTATTGCTGAGCCAGCAGTTGGCTGTAATCGGAGTTGTGTAATAATAAACAGTAGTTTGGCCCAGTTTATTTTGGAGATTACCGACGCTGGAGAGGAGAAGAGATTGAAGAACCAGGCGCTCACACAGTCCTACACAGTGGTTAATGAGGTCTCCCAGCGCCCCCACTGACCTAGGCTTTCCAGACTTGTAACAAGTCTGCTAATGTTAAATCATGTTTCAATAGACATGTTCGCCATTGTTTCTGATAATAAATTAAACTAAGTAAACAAATACTCAACACAAACTAAGTTCAACAATCTCTTACTGTTTGTGGCACATACATTGAAGGGATATTGAACCTGTATTAGACAGCTGTAGAAAGTGCTCTACTGTCAGCCGTACATGGCCTGCTGTTACAGTTCATAGATGCCCGGAAGGAGGCGTCTAGTTAATGAGAGCTAAAGTCCCTTTCCCACCTTGTCGTTGCCTAGTGAACACCTGGGAATGTCGACACGGTAAACAGGTTTGATAAGCAAACAGGTGACTTTCCTTCCTGCTGCACTCTCACTTATCTGACATCTGTTTCTGTCAACGTTTCACATTTCTCCCATGCTGATAAACCATCTTTTGTTGTTTATTGCAGTGTAACAGCATTGTTGCGATATTTGTCATTTTTCCCTACATTCCTGGCTTTTTTTATTCAGATTTTTTTAATGTGCATTTTAAAAATGTGCCAGAAAATGGAGCTGAGAAAACCCAGAATATCCAGAATCTGTGCACCACCACTGTAAAAGTCCATGGTCTTTGATTCTTCTCCCAGGAGCTGTATGTCTCTTACAATCCTTAAAAGTCTTATTTTACTAACTTGTACTTCTTAAAGGATATTAATATCCATCCATAATCTTCCTCTTTATCCCAGCCAACGGGGCTGGAGCCAATCCCAGCATCATCGGGCGACAGCTCTTCTTTAGTGCATGACTCTGTTAAAGTTTGCTGAGTTCAGGTCTGTCTTGCTGGTATATTGTGGTTGTTTTCCCAGAGTCATTAGTATACTTGATAAACGTCAGCTCGCAGATTGTTAACACGGCAATTAAGATATTATCGTAAACAATATATATTGTACACCCCTGATTCACACCCTTAGCCTGCAAAGTCCTGCAGAGTGATTTGCAGTTTTCACGTGCCTTAAAGCGGTAGACTAAACATGCTTGCTAAACTCTAGTGGGATTAATACAACTTGAGTAGGTTTGGTATTTAGTTGGTAGTGAACATTTATGTCTGTGACATAATACCTATAAAACTCAAGCAGTTTGGTTTTAGCTTTGTAATTCACTTTTATTGATATTACCCATATGTACTTGGTCATAAATACCACATAACAAGTGGACGTTGTCGCCATATACTTTTCCAAGTATGTTCTAAGAAGTCTGTATTGTTTGTTTGTTTGTTGGTTGTTTTCATTGATGCGATTACTTGTTTGAGTACTTTAATTTTACGCTATATGATGCCCTTCTTCTTTCACAGATGCTGCAAGACTGTCCTAAAGCCAGACGAGAGGTAGAGCTCCACTGGCGAGCGTCCCCGTGTACTCATATTGTCCGTATCATTGATGTGTACGAGAACCTCTACCAGGGTCGCAAGTGCTTACTCATTGTCATGGAGTGGTGAGTCATTTTTTTTTAACCCCTCTGTCTTGACTGCATCATTGTGACTGTGCCTTTATCGCAATGAGTGAATGTACTCGCAGCGTGCATCCCCAGAACACAATGACCCTCGAACACAACATGAACACTCATTTGCATTGATGCTTATACTGTATATCGTCACTGTCCTTAAAAAGGAAGTGTCAAAAAATGGCAAGGAGAGAACAAAAACTCTACTTTCAATGTTAATGGAAAAAAATGATTTTTTAAGTCATTTTGGAGCATTTCTATTGGTCCATTACCTCTCTGCATTGGCTGCATTATTGTGCTTGTGCCTTTATCGCAATGAGCGAATGTCCTTTCAGCGTGCATCCCCAGAACACAATGACTTTTGACACAAACACTCTTGACAGGCCTAACTCATTTCCATTGAGCATGGTCTTTTAAACATGGTGTTTATAATGTATATCATCATTCTCCATAGAAACACAAGCATCTCCAAAATGGCAAAGAGAGATTAAACAGTCTTTGCATTTAATGTAAGTGAATGGAAGTCATTTTGGAGCGTTTCTATTGGTCCATTCCGTGTGAAATTTTGCAGCTGCTGCATTCAAACAATGTAGAAATAGTACAAATCCAAAACTGGAGATACTTTCGGAGATTTTTTTTCTTTGGACACAATGATATAGTTCTTGACATGAGGTAGTACGGTTCGTCTTCATAAGGCATGTTATGGTTATGAGATATTGAATCATTTAGATACCTTATCATTCCCAAGCCCACTCATCTCCGGTGCTGTGATGCAGTCAGAAGGTTTCACTGTGCCTTTTTGTGTAAAACATGTACTAGCAGGTGTCTGGAACGCTAGGTTATGGTAATTACATGGCCACGAAGTGCTTTTTAGCTTGAGTGATCGGAAAAAAGCATGTAAAGAGACGCGGTGACCTCTTCTCCATATAATACACATACTGAGCAAGATTATTCTTAGTCACATACGCCTGTTCACATGATGGGTAAGGCTGTGACGTAACTGCCGTTAACATATAAACTGTTCCCTTCTTTATAACCGTCTCTCTTTTTTTCTTTTCTTTTTTTTTATTTCACACAGTGCCTGAGTTTGATGAGCTGGAATGTGTTAAGTCAAGCATCCCAGTCTCGTGCAAGGTGTCATTTGCACAGCAGCCGTTCTTTCGGCTTTATATCTTTCACACTTGTACACATACGTGCAGTTTGTGTTTTCGTTATTACCTTACTTCCCTCAAAGATGTTGACACCTTTTAACTTAGAGCTAGAGCAGGGAGGTGAAAATCACATACTGCCCTTCACCTCACCGGGTTTACTAAAAAGCAGATGTTTTCTCACATGTCTGCTGATCTCTAGTCATGATAATGTCTCTTTGCTGAAGGAGGGCGCTGGGAAACTAAAGCTTCGTTCACACACTTAGGCGACACGCTTTTTGGGAAGCATCATTTAAACCTGTACTGACTGTGGGTGTTTTTTATTTATTTATTCATTCATTTTTTGGTTAAATATAAATAAATTATTTATATTTTATATAAATAAGTTTCGTTTTAAGCTCAAGTTTAAAATAGTCTGTAATGTCTACATAGACATATTTGACTTGGGCCAGGGCAAGAAAAAAATCCCTGATGCAGTTTCACAAGCCTTTTAGATCCATATGATTTGGACCCAGAATGGAACTTCTTGCTTTCAATCTTAATGCAACACACATTGCATTGCAAGTTGTTACTCACTGTGAAATTTTCAATTTAAGATCTGGCATGCAGTGATAAACTCGCAAAGCATGGCTGCTATTTACAGGTTGCTGTTGGGGTTGTGATGCTAAAAAAGGTAGAACCACTTGTCTCTTCAGGGACAGCTTGAATTTAAAGTTGTCCAGAATCCTGTTAAATATGTTGGCGATATCTGGGTATACAATACATATTGTGATACAGTGGTCACAAGTCAGTATATCATGATATACTGCGATACTGCAAGCAAAGTGATTATAGTGCGATTTTTAAAATCCTACTATTAAAACACACCACTGTATGAACAGGTTTGCCAATACTTACAATAGCATTGCACCCTTGTGCTGCTTGTTAATTTTGGAGTGGAGCTGAAATTGATTACAACACTGCCATCTAGTGATCATAGTTTTAAACTAGAGATGGACCAATTATCGTTTTTTAGGCCGATTCTGATCGCCAATCACCTTTCAGCACGATCGGCCGATAGCAGATAGGGATTGAGGACGGGGCTATATGCCATGGCAAGGCTACATGTAGTTATTAGCGCAAGCAGGCCATAAAACATGGTTGAAACTGGTTTATTACCATTTTTAATGAGCTCATGTGAAACGTCACAATATTTTTAACAAAATTAGCAGTAAATAAACAAAGTAAATCAGACATATATCCCTAATACTGCAATCATTAAATTTAGACCCTCAATTAAACATGAAAAAAGCTAATTAAATAAATGCAGTCAAAACTGCAGTCATTAAATGTAGATCTTGAATTGTTGCTGCTGTTCTGTTCGTACCGGTCAGATCTGGTGTGCATGGTGTTCTGGGTTATTTGTTTTGTGCTAGCTCTGCTGTTTGCTCATACTCACTGTATTCACCTTTGTGGTGTATTCTTAAGTGCCATATCAGATTAGTAGTGTTAAATGTCTTTGTCTTGGTTCCCCCACGAGACACACTGATTTAACAAATTTTAAAAACGTCTTGGATGAGTCTGAGTCACATACGGTAAACAACTGCCAGACGGACAACATATTTTCTATCAGAGCATGACATGTGAACGCCTTAAACTGTTCTCGTGAGGTCGTCTGTGGAAAATGAAAGGGGAAACATCAACAGATCACCGATGGCATATTTTGATTAAAAATCGTCTGATGCCAATACATGGCAGATAGCAGATTCTTCCATCTCTAATTTAAACACAACACACAATGAGTCACTTTTTGCCAGAAATGCGTGTATCGATACTGTTTTTGAGAATTCATACAGTATCACGAAACATCATACGTACGTTACGTACATACATACATACATACATACATACATACATACATACATACATACATACATACATTGCTGTGAAACTATTTTAAAATGAATGATGAAAGAAATGGAAGCTACAAACAAAGATTTGTAAATAATATGCAGTGAATATCTCTGGACAAGTGTTAATAGAGAATAAATATTATATATAAATAGGATTCTTTTGTTTAAAGGTCCAGGAAAGTTGCTTTGATGTTTGAAAATGTTTACTCAGAGTGTTTTAGTGCTGATGGTTGACATCTGTATTTCTCTCTCTCTGCAATATTTGTAAGGAGAGGAGTGTTTCTTACTGCCTCTAATAGTGAACATCTGTGTTTGGTCACACATTTCTTTGCACGTTTTTACACATTGACGGTCACAGTAGTTGCAGTTACCTAGTGTTATTTGTAGTTTCTTGGTGGTTTGCTGTTCATTCTCTAAAAAAGTGCCAATGACTGACCTATTAAGAACTTCCGCTCCTGTACATGGCGGCCAGGGATACCCTCTACAAAGTACATGACACATCCTCATTTGGTCCTCGCTCTACATCCTCTCGTGAGGGGGAAATGACTAATGCAATACTGGGGGGAACCAGGCGGCTGTCAGGTCCTCCCCCATGTGGGTATCGGCAGTCGCCCTATGGCTAGGCTCACGCCTTGCAGTGGAAGTGTGCTGTATGCCTGAGTCATCATAAATTACTAATAAATGTGAAGAAGAGCAGACCTGGAAACCCCACTTCTGCGGATTGCTCGCGTGCATCTCTTGCTTCCTTTTTGGGCTTTTTGCTTATAATTCGCATTTGGGTTATGCCAACTTTATGAATTTCATGAGTTGTCTTTCTGCAAAGTCAAAAGCGCTGACCTCTGACTGTTCTACCAACTTACCTGACTGACTGACTGATATACTGCGGTTTATAGTAACCACCGAGCAACATGCAGTGAATAAAAATCTCTATATTATTTAATTCCCCACCCCCTTATTTCTCCTCACATGCGTATGTGGTACCTGTAACTAAGTCACCCAGTTGTGTAATAATCTTCTAAAAGGGTTTAGGATTCCTCACTTTAAGCTGTCATGGCAGAAATATAGATTACTCTCAGTGGTTAACAGTTAATGTCTCACAGGCTTCCATGAAGCCATGCAGTACAAGTTCAAACAGATTACAAGAAATCAAACCAAAATCAAGCACTCAGCACATGAGGTGCAACAGGAAACAGAATGTGGAGGTCAAACGAACCGAACAGTGCAGGAAGAAATGGAAACTGCTAACCTCGTCTTTTTAGATTTGCTTCTTTTTTGTTTCTTTTTCCTTCTAGGAGTGTGGTAGCAAGTACAAAGCATTGTCTTTGCTTGGTGGAAAATTGCTACAAATGACAGGTCTTTGTCCTTAAAACATAAATTTAGTCAGTGGAATTGCTGTTATTCAAATGAGATGCTGGCAGTGCCAAAACATGATTCAGTGCAAGTTTCTTAACTGAAAGTATTTATAACATCTAGACTTTGTGACGTGTAGGTAGCTCACATGTACGCAGAGTCTTATTAACACCCCTCCGATCCAGTTATTTCAGATGGTTGTACACTGAAAAACTACTACTGATATATATACACACACACATACATACACACATGTACAGCGCAAAATGCACCGTGAAACTATTTTAAAATGAAAAGAGAAATAGGAACACACATACAAATAGCAATGATCAACTATTGCAAGATAAAATATCCGTACAATGGACAATAACCATTAGTTTATCTGTAGTTTATCTTTTATTATTTAACATATTTTTAGTTATACATCTTTATTGTTTGGTCAGCTGTTGGTAAATGTCAGTTTGTACAGGTAACGCATGAACACGTTTGGCCTCACATGTAAACCGGAACACACGTTTCCTTTTTCTTCATGTCTGACTTGAGAAGCTCGCTGACTGTAGACTTATGGACAATGCTTCCGAGTGATATTGAAAGTGGTGAAACGTGTTGTGGTTTTTTTAGCCCCTTACCCCATGACATTCAAATGCTTAATACATTTTCTCTCTTCGTGTCAGCTATATGAGGATTTCACTGGAAACCATTTGTAGTTCAAGTAAGAAAAAAAAAATAGTGGAGAAATTGAGACTCAGCAAGTCAGTAAGAAATAGAGAGAAACACTTTTCCTTGTGTTAGTATTGCTGAGGCTTCCTAGTTTGTCCTTGTGTTGTATTTTGGAATCTGTGAAAGGCTGTGCATAGTTTTATTGTGAAGTTAAGTGCATTTCTGCTTATGTTTTTATAATAAACATTAATTGATTCATTCATTTATAGATTATTAATGTGCTAATATTTTGTTCAATTACTATCATTTAATTTTTTTTATTTTGCCTCCTAGCCAATAAGGGTTTAAACATAGTGTCCAATAAAAAAATACTGAAATGAATAAGTAAATAAAGATTATGCTATTTATTGTCATATGAACATTTGGAGGTCTCTTGTATTGACTCTGTTTCAGTCTGTATGAATAATCCCTCAATACTTTGATGACCGACTTCACTTCTTCTCAACTGGCAGGCTTCCAAGAAAGACAGCCCACCTAGCCAGTCCTTCGTTCACACGTGTGGGTGGTTTATACAGATTAAAACCACAGTGACAAGGAGGGTGTTTTGGTGTTGCAGATGAAGGCACCCCTCTTTTTGTGGTTTGAATTTTATCAGTAGTACTACTTTAGTGAGATGTTCTTTCTGTGAACAGACCTTTCAGCAAAGCTTTGGGTTATAGATCATCTAGGTTTTTTTTTTACCCTGTAACAGTAATGGGCCGGTCTATGGGTGTTAAGAAGTAACTGCTGTGGTAGTTAGTAGTGTAAGCTGTGGATGCCAGAACTACTGTCTCTTAAAGTAGCACACATCCTTTTAGATTCTTATAAACTGTCATGTTTCTTTTTTCTCTGAAGAGTGGGTGTTCCCTGAATTCTAATAAGACTTGCTGACAAGTGCACAGACGTGTTAAAGTGACCCATAATAACTTCATATCTCACTCCACAGAAAAAGCCTAGCCCTTAAAAGCCATGTATTCGGTTCAGTTATTTGACAAATTCTATTTTTCGGATTAATTTGAAAACATAATATATAACAATGATATAAAACATTAAAAATAAAGCTCAGATTTGTATATTCTACACACTAAATAATAATAATAATAATAATAATAATAATTATCTGAGAACAATTTGAGTGTTTTCCACTTTAACCTGGAAATAAACAGAATCGTTCAAAAAGTCTTACATGCTAAAACAAGCAAATGAAATGAAGAGAATGAAAACAATTCAAATGATGTTTGAAGTTTTGTGCCATTTCTAGGTCACATATTTCGGTCTCAGATTGAACATGAACGTGTGTTCAAATAGCTTTCAGGTGTATTTGATGTACTGATCACAGGCATTTACACAAACTGCAGCATTGAGTTAACGCTATCATTAAAACAATTGATGAACATAACTGGAACAGGGCACTTCCTGAAGGAAACGTTGGATGGTTGCACATAAGCGACGAATAGAGTAGTGTGGGTGGGTATGTTTGTGGATTATAGGGTTGGGGATCTGCTCTGAGTAAGTACAGACAGTTTGGTGGCTGTGGGTTGAATGAAACCATAATGATTGGGTTCTACCAAAAATGAATGGGACCTTATGGGAGGACAACAAGGGATGAATAAACGTATATCTGTGGATTAGAGTTTGGGCTTCTGCCTTAAAGGAACACATGCAATTTAAAGACTGTTGGTTAAATGAAAACTTGTGGTTTGGGTAAATGAAAATGTATGGGACTCTATGGGGGAAAATGAGGGATGGAAAAAAATGGCAATCAGACGAGTGCGACTTGAACCAATAATGAATTTGGGTTAGGGGGTCTGCCCTAAGTCAGTGTATGTGAAACGGTGTCTGACGGTCAAGCAGAAGTTTAGTAGATTGGCGTGCACTTTTCCGTCCTATTCATTCTCTATGGGAAAAAAAATAATATACAAAAGCTGAAATCTCACAATCAGACTGGACAATCTGGAGTGGGAATGTGTTGATATCTGATCAGAGAGCTATAATAAAACCATAATACTAAGATTCTACTCTTCAAAGTTTTTAGTTTTTCTAAAAAGGTCACTCCAAAAACCCTAATAATGCTGATTGATGTGTTGTTTGTTGCAGTATGGATGGAGGAGAGCTGTTCAGTCGGATTCAGGACCGAGGAGACCAGGCATTTACGGAGAGAGGCAAGTGTCTGTGGTCAGCAATGAGGGTTGACCAGTATGATTTTAGGGCCTACACAGAAAACTGATATTTGTGTCCAATAACCATTTGGCATAGATTTCATGTTTGTGGTGTGAACATTTACAAAGCTCTTCTTAACTTGCATGAAATTAATATCTGAATGTCATAAAAAATAAAATAAATTCTTGAGCTGCAAAAATATTAACTTTATATATTTATCTTTAAGGTAATGGACGATTAAAAAAACTAAACAAAACCAATAGCTCACAATGATTAATAGTTAATCACACTTGATAGACTATGTATCTACTTTATGTAAACATTGTATAAATATATTTTTAATTTAATATGTTTGAGCCATTTTTTAAGCTCATAGTGTAAAATCTACAACTGTGGATATACAGTAAACGTTGGAGTAAGCATGCACTAAACACTGTGACCACTGTGAGGAAATATGAACGTAGTGTTTAGACGCGTTAAATGTATTAGATGAGTTTGTTCAGTTTAAGAAGAAAGTAGTGAGCTGTAGCTGTCTACTTTTAAAAGGTAAAAGCACGTTCTGAACATGTTCAAGCTAATAATCTCTCTCTACCTTTCTCCTTCAACCACTATAGAGGCCTCCGATATTATGAAGAGCATAGGAGAAGCCATACAATTCCTTCACGGCATAAACATTGCACACAGAGACGTCAAGGTGAGGACCCTAACCAAGACTTAATTTCTAGGCGATAGAACTTGGCTTATCCCTGTGGCTGGGAGTCTTAACTAAGCATAACAAAGCATGGAAAGCCTGGCTCTCTCCGAGAGAACAGATTGGCCTTCCTTTTCCAAGATGACGCAACCCGATGCTTTCCAACGCAGGTGTCCGGTAGCTTGTATAACAGAATTGGCAATTGGCTCAGCTGTCCAATTAGGTTATGATAGCGGCGGTTCAGATGCGGTACTTGGCGTCATATCGCTCAGTGGGAATGTGTGCTAGCCTTTTCTTTACAGCTCCATGGTTGGAATTGGCCTTGATAAAACTGGGAACATGAAACATAAAAATATATGGTTTTGTGGCAACCGCATATACAATATGGCCAAAACTATTGGGACACCTACAGGAGCTGTTATGACATCCCGTTCTAAATCTATAGGAATAAATATGGAGTTGGTCCTCCTTGGCAGCTGTAACAGTTTCCACTGCAAGATTTTGGAGTATGTCTGTGGGAATTTTTGCCGCATTATCCGAAAGAGCATCTGTGGGGTCAGACACTGCTGTTGGGCAAGATGGCTTGGTTCTCAATCTCTGTTCTGTTTCATTCCAAAGATGTTGAATGGGGTTGAGGTCAGGACTGCAAGCCAGTCAGGTTCTTACATGCCAAGCTTACCCAACCAGTCTTTGTGGAGCTTCTTTGTGCACTGGGACACTGGAGCAGAATGGCCTTCTTCAAACAGTTCCAATGAAGTTGCAAGCATAAAATTCCAATAGTCCAAAGATTCCCCTATACTGGAATTCAGCAAGCGTTTTAGAATGACTAATTGTTTGTATAAGCAGACAGCATGACTTCTTCCTTTCAATGTAATTCAGTGGCTATGTTTACATGCAGAGATTTTCTCCAATCCGATTGAATTCTTATTATAGATTAAGACTAAGGTGTTTATATGCTCACCAGAGGTGGCAGAAGTTCCTTACTAAAGTAAAAGTACTAGTAATCTAGTAAAAAAAATACCCAAGTAAAAGTTAAAGTATGACTACATTTTTTTTTTACACAAGTGAAAGTATAAAATTACATGCTACCAAATGTACTTAAAGTATAAAGGTATTTCTTTAAAAATAATTCTCTTGAGAAACTCAGATTTCTTTAACAGGGTATCTTTGCCATGAGCTCTTGCTGCTTTGGGAGACACAATAGGCACCTCATTCGCCAAGAGGAGTCTTGTTTGTTTGTTTTCTTTTCTTTTCACAGCCCCCCCCCACCCCGTCTTCACATCCAGTAGGATTTTGATTTGCGCTTCATTGGAACCCTGAATAAAATTGCCTGATTAATAAATACATAAATAAGGAGATTAAAGATAGTTTAAACTAAAGTAACGAGTCTGTTTTCAAAATGTAGTGAGTAAAAAGTACAGATTTTTCTTTTGAAATGTAGTGAGTAAAAGTAAAAAGTGACAGAAATACTCAAGTACAGATACCAAAAAAGTACTTAAGTACAGTAACAAAGTACTTGTACTTCGTTACTTACCACCTCTGATGCTAACCCTATGCAACACTCTGATAAAAATCTCCGTTTACATGCACACTACAAGTAAACAGATCCAAAATTACGCGCATGCCTGTAGTACGTCTTTGTGTAAACGTTACCGTGACAACAAGGCGAAGGCATCAGGCGAGGTCAGTCAGAGTGCGACCAGCACTGAGGTTTCAGCTAGCGCGCTAGTGTTTTTAACTGATAGGTAGATAGGTAGATACTTTATTGGTCCCGAAGGAAATTTTGCCGCCAGTAGTACAAAAAACAGTAAGGTATATAACACTGTATAAATAAAGAAGAATAAAGAACTCCAATAGTCAAAAAGAATATATACAAGAATATATGAATACAATTGCTTTTAATTGCTTTAAGATAATGGCAGACTCAGAAAAAACATATTTCACATACTTATTAATGAAAGGCCGAGAGGAAGACGTCACGTCCTGCAACACCGTTTTCATCCGTGTTAGCGTGGAGTTGATCTCCCATGACTTCATCCATAATTTACTAAAACGTGAAAGAGGAACGAATTTTACCGTACTGCTTTTTAGCTTTGTAATACGCCGATCTGAGAAACTTCCTTCTGTTTTTAATTTGCTCTGTAGTTCGTGTAAACCCGCCGTCGTTCATTTGTTCATATCTTCGTCTGAACAGCTCGTTATTGCTTTACAGCCACCCATCCTGCTAACTATTTTTAAATCGTTTAAGGTTTGAATCATGAACTTTGTTTATTCAAGACCAGTCTTTACTGCCCGCCATGTTAAAACGTCCTCTATGATGCCACAGTACATGTGCAGAACGTATTTAAACTTTCCGATTGGGAATGTAATCGGATACAGGTGTTTACACGGCTATTATTCTTCTATTAAACGGACTATTTCAGGATTACCCACCTCATTCAATCAGATCGAAATTGAAATCGGAATGACCTCAATCGGATTAGTCTATTCGGATTGAGGTGTATTAGTCGGATTATTAACAGATCATCAGGCTGCATGTAAACGTTGCCAATGTGTTCCAATACTTTTGTCTATATTCCAATAAGATTGAATAATTCACTACTTTCTTTCTATCCACGTGGCTGAATATTTTTTTTTTTTCTGGTTTCTTCTGTTTTTCAGCCAGAGAATCTCTTGTTTACCTCAAAAAGGCCCAATGCCTTTCTCAAACTGACAGACTTTGGGTTTGCCAAGGAGACAACCACACACAATTCACTGGCCACTCCATGCTACACTCCCTATTATGTCGGTAAGGGTCATTCTCTCCACAGGCTCACATTGTTCTCTCTCATTTTTCCATTCCTGTGCTTGTAATATTAGCATCTTCTGTGTTTCACCAGCTTTTAAATGTAATTGCTCTTTCTCCATGTTGTAGCCCCCGAAGTTCTTGGTCCAGAAAAGTATGATAAGTCCTGTGACATGTGGTCTTTGGGTGTCATCATGTATATTCTGTAAGTTGAACCTGCTGTAGATGCTGTGTTCCATACACTTCACTTGAAAGAGCATCGATTTACGATTTGTCTTTGTTTTGATATTTTTACATCTTTGGATTTTCAGACTCTGTGGTTACCCACCTTTCTATTCCAACCATGGGCTGGCCATATCTCCAGGAATGAAAAGGAGGATCCGTCAAGGACAGTATGAGTTTCCCAATCCTGAATGGTCTGAAGTCTCAGAAGAAGGTCTGTGACTCAAGTATAGTCATAAATCTTAAGTGATAAAATCTTTATTGTTGTAAAGAGCCGATGTTAATTGGCTACTCTTGTTGGTTTTTCATTGTAGCCAAGCAACTTATTAGGACGTTGCTGAAGACGGAACCCACACAGAGGATGACCATCACAGAGTTCATGAATCATCCCTGGATCAATGTAAGAATAGTCATATATATATATATATATATATACACATACATATATACACACAGACTAAACTCCCTCAGTTGCTGCATTGTAATGGTCAGCCTAATGAACGAATGAGAGTTTCTAATCAATAACATTTGCATGTGGTCACGCAGCAGTCAATGGAAGTGCCACAGACCCCCCTGCACACAAGTCGTGTGCTGAAGGAGGAGAAGGATACCTGGGAGGATGTCAAGGTGAGGTTCTGCCTAAAATTGTACCTCGATTAGCATAACGTGTTGCGATCCGTCACAAATATGGTCGCGCCCACTGAAAGCGCGAGCTGCAGCTACAAACAATCGCTCGCGTACGTCTAACATTGTGAGAGTGTTTCACACAGAAACACAACAGTGTGGTGCTCTGTCAGCTCTGCACAGTGGAGATGATCAACAGTGCAACTGCTACACACGAGACCTTGAAGATCAAACATCCGTAGAGCTTCATCAACACAGCAGCAGGACAGCACCTGTTTACTTGTTTATCTTATTTTAGTAGATTATTTTAAGATTATTAACACGTGTAACATGTTTCTTTCAGTAGTGTCACTTGAAAAGTCTCATTGCTAACCGTTTCTTAATCGTCCAGTGTAGAACCTAAGACTGTTCTCGATACAGCGGTAGCTTTAAAACACACGTAGCTGCTTCTCAAATGGCTCTCTGCCAAAATACATACATATATATATATATATATATATATATATATATATATATATATATATATACCGTTACATTAACCGATTAAGAAATTCATCAGTAGGTGCAGCCCTGGTTGTGAGGTTCTTCTGTTTACAGTTGGACTGCTGTGAACAATGACCATCAGTTCTCAAAGTGTTTTCTCTATGTTGTTCTTTCATTGCTTATGTGGAATCAGGTTATGTACTGTATTCTCAATGGTCTCAGGCGCCTCCACATGCCAGCTGCAAGTCCATTACTGCATGATTATTAATTTTCCTACTACTTCCAGTCCACTCATGCGATTGTGTTTCTCTGACTCACAGGAGGAAATGACTAGTGCCTTGGCCACAATGAGAGTGGACTATGAGCAAATCAAAATCAAGACCATTGAGGACTCCTCCAATCCGTTGCTGATAAAGAGGAGGAAGAAGGCCAACATGGCTGCTGAAAATCAGACACCCGCCTGCTGAGGACACAGTGTTTGCCCACCTTCCCTTCATAAACACACACACACACACACGCTCGCACACACACACTTCCAAAAAGACGTACATGCACACATTCAAAAGGTTGTAAAAAGGAAGCAATAATTCATGAAAGCGGGAAAGCGAGAGCGAATGGAATTTTCTTAAAACAAAGTTTGCTTTGATTCTAATCTTTTATCTATTTTACTGTTTGTTTTTAAAAAAAGAAAACATTTGTTTTTATTACTCAGACTTTGTAACTAATCAACCACTCAGCCCCCCCGAAGAAGGGGTACATGAAATTCGGAGAGCAAAGAGATTATGAATAAGACAGAGCTAATGTCTGTAGTTGCTTGTATTGTGATGTCAGAGCAATTACTGTTTTCTCACATGGTATTTTGGGTTATCTGAACGTTGAAGAGAAGGAACACTGTCTTTCTCGCCTTCCTCTTTTTTCCCCCTTTCTTCTCTTTCTTTCTTTTTTTTTTTTTTTAAATCATCAAAGCCATTTGGTCACGCACACGTTGTCACTGCAATTTAATTTCATACTACTCATTTTTTTATGTTATGGGATGGACTTGCAGACTGAATTGCACTGTTGTAATATGGGTTTCCTCGGCCTGCATAGGTATTTCTTGGGTTCTTGTGACAGAAGGAACCTGAGGAACACAAACCTTATGCAAGTTTTCTCACAAATGACCCCCACCCCCCTTCATTTTCTCAGAAACACCCCTGCACTTGTATGTTTGTTGTTTAAAAGGCTAGTTCCAAAAAAGTAATGCTGTCGTCACCACCGTGCATATAGAGCAAACGTATTTCTGAAATGACTTGTCGAATGTAGATGAACTGTTACTTACTGTGAAGCCTTTTGAACGTCTCACGCTGACGCTTGAGGTCCAGTCACTCGAAGCGTTTGGGTCTTTCAGAGCTTCAGATTTCATTATTAGTGGCCTGTGTTGCTGAGGTCTGGTTTGTCCGTAGCGGGAGCTGGTCTCTGTCCTTCTATTGGAGTCTCCCATGGAGTCGTGCCCAGTCCTTTACACGAGGAAACCCCTCTCCAGCACATTTTATTAGTTCTTTCTCGTTGATTCTATGCTTTATGCGCTCTCCGTGGGGTGCTCCTTGATTCGCCTTGTCAATGAAATCACTATGCATTTTGTTTCCTCAGCCACTCCCTCCTTAAGAAAGAGTATTTGAACGAATGGTACATGGGCTGCATATCAAACACACTCGGGCCCTAAATAGTAAATCGCAAAGCCATTTCTTAAGACGTCGACCTGCCAAAGGATCTATGTGGGTATGATTCTGATGGGTGGGCGGTTCCTGTTGGGAGTATAGCTGTGTGTCTTCCTATGGTAGTGGATTCTTTTCATGTCCAAGATTAGCTCACCCAATGAAATGAGAAACGTATCCTTTCACCTTAGGCCCCAAGTGTTACTCTAATTGTATGTGCCCTTAAGCGGTAAGGATCAGGTATGAATGGACACAGACCCACATCACGCAGCATGTCCGCTGGTTATATGGTCGAAAGCACCTTGGTTTGTAAAAGGTGTGTTGAAAATTCTCCAGCCGGCCAACGTTGCTGCAGTCTGTAGCACTGGTGTGGTGGTGTCATCATTTTTATTTTAATTTTTAATTATTATTTTTTTTAAATTCATCTACTCAGATTTGAATACTGTTCAGTGTGTTGAAAAAGATCCTAAGTGGAAGCAGTGGACTGCTAAGCCGTGGTCATCCAAAGGATTTCTCATAATACGTAGCTTTTCCTCCGGTCTGGGAAAAAAAATGTAATGAATGTTCTTTGATATTCACTTGTTCATTTTTAAGCCATTCTTTCTATCTCCTTGTTTCCTCAGCACAAAGATTGCTTGTTTCCTGGCACAGATTATTTGACAGATAGGATGTAGAGTGTTGCCTGAGCCCCAGGTTAACTTGCAGGGGAGTCACAAAAATGTATTTTCAGTGTTCAGCTGCTGTACGTAAGTCTTGGTCTGCTTTAACTTTGGATTAAAACACATGAAAACAACCCTGTGCTCTTTGTTTGTGCTTTGTAATGTTGAATTAGGGTTTTGATATACAAAGGAAGTTCTTTTACTTTTTATGTTTACTGTCTCGAATGTTATGCTTCCCTCTAGCACCGTGCACTGCTGTATGGGAAGGGTGACGTGAGCTGCTCTCCCTATCACTGCCAATACCAGTTGTCTGGTAATGACAAGGGTAACCTCCCCTTGAGGTTATGAGGGTAAACAGAGGTGAGGTTTCTGGGTTTGGCATTTTTGCAACTCAACCTGAGATGTTTGGCAGTGTGTCAAAGTGTGCAATGGTTTTGATCCGATGAGCCGTGGCAGTAAAGTCACTTGGAAAGGAGGTCTGCTGATGGCAGTGAGGCTTCTTATGACTTTATTTTTTCAAAGTAGCCATTTTCATTGCAAGATTAATGCATTATTTATCCATCCATCTATTATTTTCCACTTTATCCCACTAGTCGGGGCTGAGGCAAATCCCAGCGTCAGCATAAGACAGGTCACTAGTCCATCACATGACCAACATACACTCACACCTACGGTCAGTTTAGAGTGAGGATCCTAACATGCATGTGTTTGGACTGTGGGAGGAAACCGGAGTACCCGGAGGAACCCACTCAAACACAGAGAGAACATACACACTCCACACAGAACCACCCGGACCGGGAATCCAACCCAGATCATCTTACTGTGAGGAGACAGTGCTGACCACTACACCACCATACTGACCACTACACCACCATACTGACCACTACACCACCATACTGACCACTACACCACCGTACTAACCACTACACCACCATACTAACCTCTACACCACCATACTAACCACTACACCACCATACTAACCTCTACACCACCATACTGACCACTACACCACCATACTAACCACTACACCACCGTACTAACCACTACACCACCATACTAACCACTACACCACCATACTAACCACTACACCACCATACTAACCTCTACACCACCATACTGACCACTACACCACCATACTAACCACTACACCACCGTACTAACCACTACACCACCGTACTAACCACTACACCACCATACTAACCTCTACACCACCATACTGACCACTACACCACCATACTAACCACTACACCACCGTACTAACCTCTACACCACCATACTAACCACTACACCACCATACTGACCACTACACCACCATACTAACCACTACACCACCGTACTAACCTCTACACCACCATACTAACCACTACACCACCATACTGACCACTACACCACCATACTAACCACTACACCGCCGTACTGACCACTACACCACCGTACTAACCACTACACCACCGTACTAACCACTACACCACCGTACTGACCACTACACCACCGTACTAACCACTACACCACCATACTAACCACTACACCACCATACTAACCACTACACCACCATACTGACCACTACACCACCATACTAACCACTACACCACCGTACTAACCACTACACCACTATACTAACCACTACACCACCGTACTAACCACTACACCACCGTACTAACCACTACACCACCATACTGACCTCTACACCACCATACTAACCACTACACCACCATACTAACCACTACACCACCGTACTAACCACTAAACCACCATACTAACCACTACACCACAGTACTGACCACTACACCACCGTACTGACCACTACACCACCGTACTGACCACTACACCACCGTACTGACCACTAAACCACCGTACTGACCACTACACCACCATACTCACCACCACACCACCGTGTTGACCACTACACCACCGTGTTGACTGCTACACTACCGTACTGACCACTACACCACCATACTAACCACTACACTACCGTACTAACCATTACACTACCGTACTAACCACTACACCACCATACTGACCACTACACCACCGTGTTGTTCACTACACCACCATACAAACTACTACACCACCATGTTGATTGCTACACCACCATGTTGATTGCTACACTACACAACCATACTAACCACTACACCACCGTACTGACCACTACACCACCGTACTAACCACTACACCACCGTACTAACCACTACACACAAGTGTTGACCACTACACCACCATACTAACCACTACACCACAGTATTGAACACTACACCACCTTACTAACCACTACTTCACAGTGTTGACCACTTCACCACGGTGTTGACCACTACACCACCGTGTTGACCACTACACCACCGTGCTGACCACTACACCACCATACTAACCGCTACACTACCGTACTGACCACTACACCACTGTGTTGACCACTACACCACCGTGCTGACCACTACACCACCTTACTAACCACTACACCACTGTGTTGACCGCTATACCACTGTACTGACCACTACTCCACCATGCTGACCAATACACCAGTGTTAACCACTACACCAGTGTTAATCACTACACCACCGTACTAACCACTACACCACCGTGTTGAACACTACACCACCGTGCTGACCACTACACCACCGTGCTGACCACTACACCACTGTGTTGACCGCTATACCACTGTACTGACCACTACTCCACCGTGCTGACCAATACACCAGTGTTAACCACTACACCAGTGTTAATCACTACACCACAGTACTAACCACTTTACCACCGTGTTGACCACTACACCACCGTGTTGACCACTACACCACCGTGCTGACCACTACACCACCGTGCTGACCACTACACCACCTTAATGACCACTACACCACTGTGTTGACCGCTATACCACTGTACTGACCACTACTGCACCGTGCTGACCGATACACCAGTGTTAACCACTACACCAGTGTTAATCACTACACCACAGTACTAACCGCTACACCACCGTACTAACCAGTACACCACCGTGTTGACCACGACACCACCGTGCTGACCACTACACCACCGTGCTGACCACTACACCACTGTGTTGACCGCTATACCACTGTACTGACCACTACACCACCGTGCTGACCACTACACCACCTTGCTGACCACTACACCACCGTACTGACCACTACACCACCATACCGACCACTACACAACAGTGTTGACCACTACACAATCATACTAACCACTACACCACCGTGCTGACCACTACACCACCGTGCTGACCACTACACCACCGTGCTGACCACTACACCACCGTACTGACCACTACACCACCATACCGACCACTACACAATCATACTAACCACTACACCACCGTACTAACCACTACACCACCGTGCTGACCACTACACCACCGTACTGACCACTACACCACTGTACTGACCACTACTGCACCGTGCTGACCAATACACCAGTGTTAACCACTACACCAGTGTTAATCACTACACCACAGTACTAACCGCTACACCACCGTGTTGACCACTACACCACCGTGTTGACCACTACAACACCGTGCTGACCACTACACCACCGTACTTACCACTACACCACCATACTGACCACTACACAACAGTGTTGACCACTACACAACCATACTAACCACTACACCACCGTACTAACCACTACACCACCGTACTGACCACTACACCACCATACTAACCACTACACCACCATACTGACCACTACACAAGTATTGACCACTACACCACCATACTAACCACTACACCACCGTACTAACCACTACACCACCGTACTAACCACTACACCACAGTATTGACCACTACACCACAGTATTGACCACTACACCACAGTATTGACCACTACACCACCGTGCTGACCACTACACCACCGTGCTGACCACTACACCACCATACTAACCACTACACCACCATACTGACCACTACACAAGTGTTGACCACTACACAACAGTGTTGACCACTACACCACCATACTAACCACTACACCACCGTACTAACCACTACACCACCGTACTGACCACTACACAAGTGTTGACCACTACACCACCATACTAACCACTACACCACCGTACTAACCACTACACCACCATACTAACCACTACACCACCGTACTGACCACTACACAAGTGTTGACCACTACACCACCGTACTAACCACTACACCACCGTACTAACCACTACACCACCAAACTAACCACTACACCACCATACTAACCACTACACCACCGTACTAACCACTACACCACCGTACTAACCACTACACCACCATACTGACCACTACACAACAGTGTTGACCACTACACCACCGTACTAACCACTACACCACCGTACTAACCACTACACCACCATACTAACCACTACACCACCGTACTAACCACTACACCACCATACTAACCACTACACCACCGTACTAACCACTACACCACCGTACTGACCACTACACCACGGTACTAACCACTACACCACGGTACTAACCACTACACCACCATACTAACCACTACACCACCGTACTAACCACTACACCACCGTACTGACCACTACACCACCGTACTAACCACTACACCACGGTACTAACCACTACACCACCATACTAACCACTACACCACCGTACTAACCACTACACCACCGTACTAACCACTACACCACCGTACTAACCACTACACCACCATACTGACCACTACACAACAGTGTTGACCACTACACCACCGTACTAACCACTACACCACCGTACTAACCACTACACCACCATACTAACCACTACACCACCGTACTAACCACTACACCACCGTACTAACCACTACACCACCATACTGACCACTACACAACAGTGTTGACCACTACACCACCGTACTAACCACTACACCACCGTACTAACCACTACACCACCGTACTAACCACTACACCACCGTACTAACCACTACACCACCATACTAACCACTACACCACCGTACTAACCACTACACCACCGTACTGACCACTACACCACGGTACTAACCACTACACCACGGTACTAACCACTACACCACCATACTAACCACTACACCACCGTACTAACCACTACACCACCGTACTGACCACTACACCACCGTACTAACCACTACACCACGGTACTAACCACTACACCACCATACTAACCACTACACCACCGTACTAACCACTACACCACCGTACTGACCACTACACCACCGTACTGACCACTACACCACCGTACTAACCACTACACCACCGTACTGACCACTACACCACCGTACTAACCACTACACCACCGTACTAACCACTACACCACCATACTGACCTCTACACCACCATACTGACCACTACACCACCATACTGACCACTACACCACCATACTAACCACTACACCACCATACTAACCACTACACCACCGTACTAACCACTACACCACCGTTCCGCCTATGCATTATTTAATACTCTCTAATTTCAGAGTATTTCTAAAGCCCGGGTTGGATCTGGTGTTGGATCTGGGTTCCTATGGTTGTGGTTGATTGATAGGCAGTGTAATCCTTTATTAGGTCAGATAGGAATTTTCATTGTCCAGCCTCAGTAGTCAATCCTATAAGCCTACGCTTGCAACAATAAGTGAGTGAACTCTTTGGAGTCACCTACGTTTCTTCATTGGTTACTAATGTAATGTGTTAGACCCGTTATCCAAGTCTCGATTACAGACAAACACAATCTTACTAACCAAATAAAACACAAATATTTGTACGTTTTCTATTTTTTTATTGAGTACACTGAGAAACCTCCACAGCGCAGTCTAGAAAGCTTAAGTGAACACTTGTAGCAAACGTCGATCTCCATGTAGCAGCAGTTAAACATGTCCTGAAGCTGTAAATAGGAGGCCTTTCCTTCCTGCGGATATGTTTTAGTTCATCAGTGTTTTGGAGATGCCTTGCAGGACATACCACAGGTCAGGACTCTGACTTTCAGAAAGGCTAGTGTTATTTTTAACTGCTCTTTAATTGAATTGCTTGTGTGCTTTGGGCAGTTTGCTAATTTGCTGTCCGGAATCTACTTCTGTATTAGGTCGGCTGTGTTTATGTAGCTGCTGCTTTTGAAAAATGATTAAATTCCTCTTAATTTGTCTTCTCAGAGTTACAGCTCGACGCCTTCTGAGTACATATTTGGACAAAAACGCAGCTCAGTGCTACAAAAAGTATCTATAATACTTTTTAGTCAGCCTCCCCACCACCACGGACATATACACCTCCAGATGCAGGAAGAGGGCCACCTGCATCATGAAGGACCCCACTCATCCAGCACACTCACTGTTTGTCCCGCTCCCCTCAGGCAGGAGGCTGCGGAGCGTCAAGTGTAGAACGAACAGACTGAGGAACAGCTTCATTCCGGAAGCTGTAAGACTTTTAAACGCCACTTAGTGGAACCACTGCACTGACACTTTTACTGCACTGACACTTTTACGACACCAGTCACTTTTATACACTCTGCTGCTACCTTCTCCATTCCTGTTTATTTTATTTTCATATATTTTATATATTTATGTTTATTTTATTTATTTAAGTACTGCTGTCTGGGTAAAACTGGGTCCTTGGGTACCACAATTTCGTTCCACCCCATGTACTACATGTGATGCGAATGACAATAAAGTCTCCTTGAATCCTTGAATCCTTAATTGTGTGAATGAAGCTTTTAACCTCATCCCAGCCCTTTTTACCAATTTACGCCTGCAAATACATCTTAAAAGCTTAAAGCTTTTTACTAAGACACTCCTTAAACTAGTGGAATTTTCGTGATGTAATGTTCCTGAAAAGCCTTCAAATTTGTACTAGAAAGCACTAAAATGCACTGAAACTAATCTGCAATGGTCCAAATATGCTGAAAACAACAACAAAACAACAAGCGCTTTTCTAATTTTCATTTTAGAATTAAAATTTTAGAAAAATCTAAAATTTTTCTTATCTTTAGAAAAATGTGTCTCTATGTGTCTACAGTCACCAAAAAAAAATTAAAAGTTTATTTCTTTTACTGATTTGAAGTTATTCAAGCTGGAGTAGAGAGTAAACATATATATATATATATATATATATATATATATATATATATATATATATATATATATATATATATATATATATATAATTTGACATATACATAAAAGCCACATGTAAAAACGTATTTCTTCACTTTCCTTGACAAAATAATGCCATATTTTACTTATTTGTTATAAGTCCATAACTGAATAACTTTTCTTTATTTTTTATTTCAATACTGCCACATTTCAGAGTATAATCACACCACCGTAATGCTGAGGGTCTTCCCTTTCGTTTGATGTATAATATGTCCAGATTGACCAAAAGATGGCTTTACGAAGAAAAAAAACAAGGATTGTAGTGTACCTAATATTTTGTTATACTAGCGCTCTGGACAAGGTAGTTTTTGACCAACATATTTATTTTCTGAATATATTAAAGAGAAAATGGCAAAACGACCGAAAAGTAGAGATTCTAAGCTTTCATATGGTACCTTGGTTGTCCTTGGTGGAACTGTAGCTCTTCAGATATATTCTTAAATACATTTATTATTGATTTTGGGCCCGGGCGTGTTAAGAGGGTAATGAACAGCGGAACATTTACAGTGGTGGTCTTGTGTTAAAAGCTGTTGGGAGGGTGGTGGACGTGGTGCGTCCGAGGTTGTGTGGATGCTGAACACCTGCATCCTGAAAGAGCTCAACTGCTTAAGTGGTACATACTGGGTCCAATCTAGTCCCTACTGGCTTGGAAGGTGATTTGGGACGCGTATTGGGATGTGTATTCAGCTCAAGCTCATTGACTGATGTTCTTACCTTCCCTTCACACCTACAGGCAATTTCGAGTGATTGATCAACCTAACATGCGTATGAGTACCCGGAGGAAGCCCACACAAGCACGGGGAGAACATACACACTCCACACAGAACCACCCGGACCGGGAATCCAACCTGGATCGTGCTTTGAGGAGACAGTGCTGACTGTGATAGAAAAATGTTAAATACTGTGATAGAAAAATGTTAAATGTTAATTTCTATTTAAAACCTAAAGATAAAACTGAAATAAGAACTGAGGAGAGGGAGATTCATGAGAACTTGAGTGATGAAATTAATTTATTACGATGGGTCACTTTAGTCACAGGTTGTGCAACAACTGAAACGTATTTTGCCACTCAGTTCTTGGAGAAACATTCACACAGAGGTTCTCTTGCTTTCTCCTAAAACTGTATGAGCTCTAGTTTTTCAGAGAATAAATGAAATCACGCCCTTGGCCTTTGTTTCATTGAAGGGCTGAAAGGTTTCTCTGAAAGCTGCTAATGCAATCTGTGGTTAAGTTGTGGACGGTTGGTGCTTCCGTTGGCCGCGTGATGCATCCGCTTTCACCTTCTTTCTCAACCAAAGCAGCTTTCTTAATCTGGACCCTACTTCATCCATGCTCCTCAGTTGGTTGTCTATGGGGGGGTGGGGGTGGGGGGGTTTCCATCTTGAGTGATTGTCAGTGTTACTGTACCAGAAATGCAGAACCGCATGGTTCACTTGTTTATAGTTACAGAATTTCCACCAGTGAAATTTGCATAAGCTTGCGGTAGCTGGGCAGCTGATGAAAGTACAGTAACTGTTGATACAGCACTCGGTAATATGCAAAACATGCTAGCTGTGGTCATCTATATGGAGCTGAGCTCAAGAGAAAGCATCATCACAGTTCTGGTCATCTACTCGGCAGATCCAGAACATCTAATCCAGTCCACGAAGACCTCCAAGGAGAATCTTTGCACTTTGTGGGTAGACGCTGCTTGAGGGCCTTGAGAGAACTCTCAGCGCCCTGGAAGTAACCTCTTGGTGTTCTGCTGATGGCAGTTCTTAGCTTGCCTGGAAAAAAAAAAAAACTGCTTGTGAAACAGGTTTGTTTCCAGAAGAAGGCAAAAGTACTTTCATTGTTGGTAAACACAGCCAGGTAATCGAGCATCTGTACAAGCATCGTGTGCTGAAAGGAAGCGTCGACCAAGCTGTGAAATGGAAACTTGCAAGTAGACACTGTTGACGGTCCTGTCAGGCACAAACTTCACTTTCAATTTAAAATAATCGAGTGTTCTGCTCCATGGCGTACTACAGAACATCACGGGTGGAAAAAACAGAGAAAAGTGAGAAAAGCTTTGTCAGAGTCCCAGTCCACTAAAAGTTCAAGTATGGTGTTAGTGGGAGTCAAAACAAGCATCAACGTTTGAAACAAAGCTCGGGTATATGAATGTTTCTGTAGTTGTGTTGAGTTTCATTTTAGTGATTGAGTTTGGTTGCACATCTCATGACCACCGGTAGCGTCAACCATCCACAATATAACCACAGGTTGCCTTAGCGGGTTTCAGAGAAACCTTTCAGCTCTTATTCGAACAAACAAGAGCAGTGGCATACTTTAATTTATTCTGTGAAAAACTAGAGTTTGTATGGTCTCCCAGTGTCTGTGTGGAGATTGTATGGTCTCCAAGTGTCTGTGTGGAGTGTGTATGGTCTCCCAGTGTCTGTGTGGAGTGTGTATGGTCTCCCAGTGTCTGTGTGGAGATTGTATGGTCTCCCAGTGTCTGTGTAGAGATTGTATGGTCTCCCAGTGTCTGTGTGGAATTTGTATGGTCTCCCAGTGTCTGTGTGGAGTGTGTATGGTCTCCCAGTGTCTGTGTGGAATTTGTATGGTCTCCCAGTGTCTGTGTGGAGTGTGTATGGTCTCCCAGTGTCTGTGTGGAGTGTGTATGGTCTCCCAGTGTCTGTGTGGAGATTGTATGGTCTCCCAGTGTCTGTGTGGAGTGTGTATGGTCTCCCAGTGTCTGTGTGGAGTGTGTATGGTCTCCCAGTGTCTGTGTGGAGTGTGTATGGTCTCCCAGTGTCTGTGTGGAGATTGTATGGTCTCCCAGTGTCTGTGTGGAGTGTGTATGGTCTCCCAGTGTCTGTGTGGAGAGTATATGGTCTCCCAGTGTCTGTGTGGAGTGTGTATGGTCTCCCAGTGTCTGTGTGGAGATTGTATGGTCTCCCAGTGTCTGTGTGGAGAGTATATGGTCTCCCAGTGTCTGTGTAGATAGTGTATGGTCTCCCAGTGTCTGTGTGGAGATTGTATGGTTTCCCAGTGTCTGTGTGGAGAGTATATGGTCTCCCAGTGTCTGTGTGGAGTGTGTATGGTCTCCCAGTGTCTGTGTGGAGTCTGTGTGGTCTGCCAGTGTCTGTCTGGAGTTTGTATGGTCTCCCAGTGTCTCTGTGGAGTTTGTATGCTTTCCCAGTGTCTGTGTGGAGAGTATATGGTCTCCCAGTGTCTGTGTGGTCTCCCAGTGTCTGTGTGGAGTTTGCATGCTCTCCCAGTGTCTGTGTGGAGTGTGTATGGTCTCCCAGTGTCTGTGTGGAGTTTGTTTGGTCTCCCAGTGTCTGTGTGGAGCCTGTATGGTCTCCCAGTGTCTGTGTGGAGTCCGTATGGTCTCCCAGTGTCTGTGTGGAGTTTGTATGGTCTCCCAGTGTCTGTGTGGAGCCTGTATGGTCTCCCAGTGTCTGTGTGAAGTGTTTATGGTCTCCCATTGTCTGTGTGGAGTTTGTATGGTCTCCCAGTGTCTGTGTGGAGTCTGTGTGGTCTCCCAGTGTCTGTGTGGAATTTGTATGCTTTCCCAGTGTCTGTGTGGAGTGTGTATGGTCTCCCAGTGTCTGTGTGGTCTCCCAGTGTCTGTGTGGAGTGTGTATGGTCTCCCAGTGTCTGTGTGGAGAGTATATGGTCTCCCAGTGTCTGTGTGGAGTTTGTATGGTCTCCCAGTGTCTGTGTGGAGTCTGTGTGGTCTCCCAGTGTCTGTGTGGAGTGTGTATGGTCTCCCAGTGTCTGTGTGGAGTGTGTATGGTCTCCCAGTGTCTGTGCGGAGATTTTATGGTCTCCCAGTGTCTGTGTGGAGAGTATATGGTCTCCCAGTGTCTGTGTAGAGTGTGTATGGTCTCCCAGTGTCTGTGTGGAGATTGTATGGTCTCCCAGTGTCTGTGTGGAGAGTATATGGTCTCCCAGTGTCTGTGTGGAGTGTGTATGGTCTCCCAGTGTCTGTGTGGAGTGTGTATGGTCTCCCAGTGTCTGTGTGGAGTCTGTGTGGTCTGCCAGTGTCTGTCTGGAGTTTGTATGGTCTCCCAGTGTCTGTGTGGAGTGTGTATGGTCTCCCAGTGTCTGTGTGGAGAGTATATGGTCTCCCAGTGTCTGTGTGGAGTTTGCATGGTCTCCCAGTGTCTGTGTGGAGTTTGTTTGGTCTCCCAGTGTCTGTGTGGAGTGTGTATGGTCTCCCAGTGTCTGTGTGGAGTTTGTACAGTCTCCCAGTGTCTGTGTGGTCTCCCAGTGTCTGTGTGGAGTGTGTATGGTCTCCCAGTGTCTGTGTGGAGTTTGTATGGTCTCCCAGTGTCTGTGTGGAGTGTGTATGGTCTCCCAGTGTCTGTGTGGAGTGTGTATGGTCTCCCAGTGTCTGTGTGGAGTTTGTTTGGTCTCCCAGTGTCTGTGTGGAGTGTGTATGGTCTCCCAGTGTCTGTGTGGTCTCCCAGTGTCTGTGTGGAGTGTGTATGGTCTCCCAGTGTCTGTGTGGAGTTTGTTTGGTCTCCCAGTGTCTGTGTGGAATTTGTATGGTCTCCCAGTGTCTGTGTGGAGTCCGTATGGTCTCCCAGTGTCTGTGTGGAGTTTGTATGGTCTCCCAGTGTCTGTGTGAAGTGTGTATGGTCTCCCAGTGTCTGTGTGAAGTGTGTATGGTCTCCCAGTGTCTGTGTGGTCTCCCAGTGTCTGTGTGGAGTCTGTATGGTCTCCCAGTGTCTGTGTGGAGTCCGTATGGTCTCCCAGTGTCTGTGTGGAGCCTGTATGGTCTCCCAGTGTCTGTGTGGAGTGTGTATGGTCTCCCAGTGTCTGTGTGGAGTGTGTATGGTCTCCCAGT
Organism: Megaleporinus macrocephalus; assembly: GCA_021613375.1. NCBI lineage: Eukaryota > Metazoa > Chordata > Actinopteri > Characiformes > Anostomidae > Megaleporinus > Megaleporinus macrocephalus. The sequence continues at coordinate 24,665,345 of CM038714.1, forward strand.
GTCTGTGTGGAGTGTGTATGGTCTCCCAGTGTCTGTGTGGAGTGTGTCTTGATGGAAATAGCTTTCAGCCGATGCATCACGGAGGCCCATGAAGCTGGACAAGTTACAAAAGCGTTGCTGAAGTTGTAGACGTATCCATGATTAGACAAACTGAGACTCTCACTAGGAGTGGACGTCCTGTTAAGATCACTCCAACAGCACAACAGGCTTCTGAAAGGGGTGACAAAGAACCCAAGACCACCTGGATGGTCCACAACACCTCTTAGTCCATTAGCATGGCTGAATTACTGACTGGGCCAGTGGGGCCAGCGCCCAGGGGCCCAAAACATTTTGCGATGCCTATCAACATTTATGATACAATATATTTTTATTTCCGAGGGCCATTTTAGGGACTTTAACCACAGGGCCTGTTGGGGGCCCTAGCCATGCTTTTGGGGGCCCTAGCCATGCTTTTGACGAGGCATTGTGGCACTGCTCTGACTTCTGGCTATCCCCTACCAGGGGACCCTAGAGAAGATCAGGGCATACCATTAGAGGGCCCTTGATCATAAGTAGCACAACTCGTTGCCCAGGGGCCCAGACTATCCTTAATCTGTCCTTGTCCATTAGAAGTGGAAGTATGGTGCTGAAATAAATTTCAGTGGGAGTCAAAAGAAGTATCAATGTTTGAAACATACTCAGGTAAATAAATGTTTCTAATAGTTGTGTTCAGTTTTATTTTTCAATTACTGCTCTTGAATAGACATACTAGTTTCAGTAATGCTCAAGTACGGAACTATTTTTGAACCATTTGCTACAAGAGAAAGAAAATGAAGCACCTAATTGGTGAACATTGAGAAACATTCTCGTTAAACTTTTTGGATCCACTGAGCAGTTTAGCAGTTGGGTTTATGAATCCTGCAAATGCCCTGTGGAGGGTAAAACTGCATGGTATTGCACAATCGTGTTCCTGTGAAAGACGCTTGTTCATTCACAATTTGGTCAACGTACCCAGAAAGATCTTTATCTGCTTCTGTTACTAAGAACTTTGCCTTTGAGTGCAGTTTCAGACGTCTGGCTTTTATTCCTGTCGGTCTCTCCAAATGTGTTTGCACTGAAGTTTCAAGATCATGCTAATGCTCATCTCTGGTCTGTATATAATTATATATATATATATATATATATATATATATATATATAATGTTTCACTTTACAAATAGGTTATAAGACATGATAGGATTGTGGTGATAAGCTGTACTTAACTAAAAAATATCTTGATGATATTGTAGTTAATTAATAAACGTTCAGTTCAGGTAAAGAAACAGTAATATGTTGTATAGATATTGGGTGTCTTAACATTCTTGAACTAATTTCTAAGCTTTTATGAGAGATTTATAATAGACTAATCTAATCAAAGTTTATTTGTCACATACACAATCATACATGGTACTAACAGCAGTGAAATGCTGTCCCTTACAAAAAAGACGTTTATTCAGGTGTACCATTAGTATGCTTTCAGTTTACTTTTTATGTACTTCTCAGTGATATACTAAACACAGTTATACTTAAGTATGTTTGGGTTATACTGATATAGTATAGAACAGTCTAAGTATATTTGGCCTTTACTAGTACTTCATCTTTTGATTGAGATAGAGATAGCACAAACACATCCAGTACAATATTCATTTAAAATTTGATTTATAAAGATTTATAAAGATACTAATATGTTTCTTAATCTGAGTGTGTCTTGTTTATTTTACGTGTGTCCACTGGTGAGTAAGTAAACGTTGTTAAGTTCTATTTTAAGTAGAAAAAAACCTTAAACCTAGTCATATACTTTAAAGTACAACAATAATATAAATAGTAAATTATAAGTATTATGTTCACTTAAAGAAAACTTACAAGCTAGTAAACTAACAGTAAACCCTTAAGTTTACTTTTAGTGTAGTTGCAGTACAAAAGCTGTAAACTAGTTTATACTTGATTTACTACTCTTACACTTAAAGTGTACTTAAAAGTATACTTTTAAAAACTAGAAAGTGCCAATTTAGTCCCAAGAAATATTAAAATAGTACATATACAAGTGTACTACTAGTACAATGACATTAGTATAGTAACTACATAAAGTATACTTAATAAAATGAACTTTAAGTATACTTATTTTCTGTAAGGTTTGACAAACTATAAGATAATATAGTAGCTGGTGAAAGCCTGGGTGGTGAGTTGCTGGGTCAAGAGAAGGAGGCGGGACTGTGTGATGTATGATTGCAACAGATTGCATCATCTTATATCTCCTATATTACACCTTTAAAGTCGGCTTGACTCGGAAATCAGAACCTTTTTTGTTTTTCTTCTTTAACTCAGTGAACCAGGAGGGTCTGAGCTTAGGCTGGATGTAATTTTGGGCAAGACAGTTCCTTAGGATTTGATTGGACGGTGGAAAATAGCCATTCCAGAACAAACAGTCTACATTTTTCTTCATGTCTGATTTTAATATGTATGTGGACTGTCTTTAAGGTAAAGGTTAATTTTAAATTCAGGTGGACATTAAGCTGATTTTATAAGAGCTGGACACTTTATAGCTGGTCGTATGTTTAAGACAGGAAGCTACAGTGATGCAATGTGTTCAGCATAATTCAATTTTAATGTAATTGTGACTAATTGATTTTTGGCAAATTTGCTTTTATTTATGGTCCAGTTCAATTTTATTAGTAACTCGTTTCTCCTGCAATGACAAACTTTTATTTATTAACAATAATTATAATTAGCATGTCATTTTTTAGGGAAATATAACTTGTTGTACATGTTGTTACCCACCTGTCTCTGTTGCATTTGTAAAGTTATTGTTTAGTATCTTCGAAAAAAAACCAATTTGTTAGGAACTTAATTGCTAGGCAATTACAAACTGCTACATCGTTATCCACTTATTACCCATGTGTGTGTGTGTGTGTGTGTGTGTGTGTGTGTGTGTGTGTGTGTGTGTATTTGTCCTCTGGACGTGACATGAGTCTCCAAAAGATATTTTAAAAACTAAATAAATGCTAAAACCTGGTCTTTCCAATGGTGTATCATGTCTTTGGGTGTGTCCCAACAGAAGTTCTGCTTTTTAAATATGGCCGCCTCTCAGTAACCACATTTTATGGGAGGAAGAGAGATAAGCTGTCAAATAATATTCATTTGTTTTGTTTCTAAAGCCTATAATCGATATGTTTTAGGTATAAAACTGTTGTAGCTAGTTCTCAAAACAATTTTTATTGATATGCACAAATGTTTAGCTGCCTAACAGCATAGTTTTTTTGATGTCCTTCGTAGTGGACATTGGGACTTACTAAATCTGGTTTTATATAAAATTAATGATGTCACAGGTGACAGGAATTTGACTGAGGCAGAGATAACTTCGTAACATGTAAGCTCTGTAAACATGTAAACATGCATACAGTTCATAATTGTATATTTAAAAATAATGAAATGGTCCTTGAGAGAAGTTTAAGGGTACTACGTGTGGAAAGTATGAAACTTTAGCTCAAGGTTTGGAGTGATTAACACAGGTTTATCTAGTGTGCCTAAAAACTGTTTAAACCTGGATTATTTTATTTTTATCAAAGTTACAGTAACCTTTGCAATAGATTATTATTTGTTTCTGTTTGTGTTCATATACAGTGCATTTGAAATATTTTTTATAATGCCAAAGGTGGAAATGGTATAAAAAAGGTAAACCATGTTTGTTTACTCAGTTTTCATTTAGATTATTTTCTAGGATTGAGTTGGTGCTGATGTTGTAAAAGGGTTTTTGGATATGTCATCAACAAGGTCCTGTTGTCCACTATAAAGAATATTCCATAAAAATTAATTTAAAATGTTTTTGGAAAAAAAACCAAATAACATGGTGATGTTTTTTTCATCTAATAGACTTATTTTATGTTAAAATGACTGAAATGACTGAAATTACTGGGTCTCAGCAGGATATATATATATATATATATATATATATATATATATATATATATATATATATATATATAGTAATACAAACACTGGTCTGCAGCCTAGCTTTTCACTTGTGGCATTCTGTCTGATCTTGTTGAGTTGAATTCAGAGCATTAGAAGAGAGAACACACTGTTCTTTGCAGAGCTGTTGCTTGGAAGGAACTCGGTTGGATGCGTTTGATCAAGACACTGAAACAGCAGAAGTAATCTTGAAAAGGAAATTAGAAAAAACAGAAGTTTCTCAGCAGTTTTGATGAAGAGAAATTAATTATCAAAGGAAAAAAACATTAAAATTTGACTCAAAGTCGGTGCAGTCGGTGCCATTTATTTGTTGCATAAATAAATTAACATACAGAAATATGGTGTCGGTGTGCTGCTGCGAGTCTTGCACAGGCTCAAACAGAAGCTCCAGCATTAGGTCCCAAATGTAAAATTCATATTACATTGCTGAAGGCATGAAGACAACAGCTGAAGATTCACACATGGCATCGGAAGATATGTCTTTTACCGAGGTTTGCCTGAGTTCTCTTTGAATGATGCACTCGTGTCATCAGATTTATCCAGTTGGGAAAAACTAAGAAGCACAATCAATCACAATGGTGTTTTGCACGTTGCATGCAATGACAGTCTTCATACTACTTTTTCAGTATGGATGCTGATAGTGAAATTAATAGGCCACATGTATTACAAGTATTCACTCGCCCTCCCAAATCATTGAATTTAGGTGTTTCAGTGACTTCCTTGGCCACAGGTGTATAAAACCAAGTCCAGTGGTTTCCTCACTACTAAATATTCCACAGTGGACTGTCAGTGGTGTTATAACAAAGTGAAAGTGATTAGGAATGACAGCAACTCAGCCACAAAGTGGTAGAACACGTACAATGACAGAGCGGGTCAGCGGATGGTGAGGAGCATAGTGCACAGAGGTCACCAACTTTCTACAGAGTCCATCACTACAGACCTCCAAACTTCATGTGGCCTTCAGATGAGCTCAAGAACACAGTGTTCTTTTGGTGGAGCAGGGATTAGAGTGTGGGACCAGTATTGGACCCATACAGAGCACCAAATCGATGCATCCCTAGCATCCAGAGCCAGACCTGTGTAGACCTCTCAGCACAGGTTCTCAATATGTAGGTCAAAACTGTAAACCAAATGTTTTTATTTAGCATGCTTGCCGTTTCATGTTTATCGTTCCATCACCTTCTGCTCATTGCTCTGTGATCGTCACTGCTTGGCGTTTGGTTTTGTGGGCGCATGCCTGTGTGTGTTTTGAACGGAAGCGGTTTCCCGAAGACAAAGACGAAGACAAAGGCGCATCAACCTGACGCGATAAACGCAAGATTAAAAATCTCAACTCTGTTGGCCAAGTTCCGCCGAAGGGCAACGGACGAAAAGCTCAGACGACCGCAAGCAGCCTGCCAGCTTGTCCCTGCTGCCGATGAGATGATGACACTTATGGACCTCAGGAAGGATGTGGAGGGTAAGCGCTTCCTGTTAGAGGACTTCTCTTGTGTGTGTACCATAGAGGAAACCAGAAACGGCACAGATGTGAATCCTGGCAGTAGCCCACTCTCTTCCTCGTACGAGCTTCTGAAGAAACCCACCAGCTCAGTTCTAGGTAAGCCGCTACTCGCCCTGCGGTTCTACAGGGCCTTAAGGAGGAACCTGTGCAGCCCGAATGTCTTTTTTCTTTCTTTTTTTTTTTTTTTGATTGTGCAAAGAACTTTCAATTTCCAGAGCTTCACGCTAAGCAACATCTCTAAGCTTTACTCAGCACTGTCAGAACTGAAACCAGCTTTTTTTTTTTTTTTTTTTTTCGCTGACACAACAGCCAGCGTGCTCGAGCCGATGGCAGTTAGAGGTTTGCTCTCTTATAGCCTGTGAAGTTGAGGCATGCTGCTTGAGTTTACTGTAAAGAGGTGACGCCGCCATTGCTGGAAATCGCCCTATTTAGGTCACTTCTGAGGTTAGAGGAGTCATTCTTCAACGCTCAGGCTTTGACACACCCTAATGCAGCTACATAGATCTGCCATAAGATACATATAGCGCTGCCTACCGCTGCACTGCCTTTTGTTCCCTTCTACCAAATTAGAGATACAGCAGGCCGCCCCACGGAAGATCAAAGCCAGTTCACATAATAACAACACCATGGAATTGAGCCGTGTCAGCGTTTATCTCTTTTTAATTAATTTATCACAGGTATAAAACATTACAGCTCTTAAATTACAACAATCAGAATTTGTTACAATAAATACTCATACATTAAAATAATAATAACTTGAAGCTGGACCGTGAAACCTGATTGCAATAAGCAACTACTTCTTCAATAGCCTTGGTCAATATGACTTAGTATAAGCTTAGTTCTTTTAAGAACATCTAGAGCGCTGGCCCAGAAAACAGAGCTCAGTGCATCGAAAGGATTCGGTAGTGTGGTAACACAGCAGAGAAGCGTCCTGAGTTTCTGAATTAACGGCACTACAGTGCCAAACATTGAAAAGGCTTCTTTGCAACATTCACTGCAGTTGCGCTTCCACGTTGCATCGTTGCTTCCAAGCAGCTCCAACCACCCGATCGGGGTATCCTGTGGCTCTCCTGCCTGTAGTCATTGTCTTTGGCGCTTTGATGCCAGGTAGTCTTCAATGTAGTTGAACAGCATATCCAGCTCGCCCATAGCTTTGTATAGTCCATTCTCTTTCAACTAAAAGATGAAAGCAAATGTGAATCCAGGGCCGAGGTTAGCATGCGTGTCGACATCGATCACTTCTGGGCAAATCATACATGCAAATTCTGGACTGATACTTACATTGTGAAACCTGGTCTTGATGCTGGCAATTTCAAAAGGTTTCTGGCACGCGAGGTAGTTCCTCTGTAACACAACATATCAGAGTTAGCTTTACTGAATAGTAGGTGCAGTTCGTCTGCAAGCTTTTTTTGGCTTTCTGGCGCCCCCTGTTTGAGCGCAATACAGAAAGTAGAGCACACGCCTTGTGCTATAGTATGTGTAACAGTGATGATAGCACTAAGCTAATGTGCTAATGTTAGGTAGGCTGCAGAAACTGTTCACACAGTAGTGTTAAGACGTCATTACTTCGTTTAGAACCGACTCCTTACGTGACAGTCCTCAGATCCGGTTCCTGGTTTTCCTAGCTCCTCCCAGTTACTCTCTATGCTATAACTCTGTAGGCTAATTAAATGTTAGCTTCTGGGCTGTATGGCCAGCAGGTGGCTGTTTAGGATTCGGCCAAAGTGGCAGCTTTGTTTGCTTTCTGCTGCTATTTTTGACCCCTGTATCCTGTGTGGCATATGATGCCCCCTGCTGACAAACCCAACACAGACTAGCATGAAATCCGTGTTCCTCTAAGCTGTTCTAATGCTGGTCACACATTGCGGGCACACTAGACGTCTTCCAACAACACACAGAATGCTGGTGACCACCGTAATACCCTCCATTCCTGCTGACCAGCATGTTAGATCACTTAAATCACTGCTAACTAGCATTCTAGCATCCAAAACTCTAGTCATGCAGGTCTCAGCTGGTTTATCCTTGTTTTGCTGCTCAACCCACACGGTTATGCTGGCAGACGAGCATCCACAACACAACATATGCTGGTTTTACTGGCGACCAGCCTAATAACTTCCATTGCTCCTGATTAGCATGTTAGACTTACTACTTCTACTGCTACTGCTAGTCCAAAACACAACATATGCTGGAAACAAGTCATGCTGGTCTGAGCTAGTTTCTACTAGTTTACTACTGGTGAAGAGCTTCCACGGCACACAGCTGGTTGTTGCTGGGGACTAGCAGCTAAGACGCAACATATCGTCACTGTCCAAAGAAAAACATGCACCATCGATTTTTATTTTTCTACACCGTTTGAGAGCAGCAGGCGCCCTTTGCATTGTGTGCCAATTTCATGATGAATGGACCAATACAAACGCTTCAGAATAGCTTGGAAAAATCTTCTGGTTCCATTGACTTGCATTGAAAGTACAGACAGTTTTTGTTCTCTCCTGTAAAGTTGGCGTTTTCTTTGGACAGCGATGATACGCTGGTTTGAGCTGGTCTAGCAGGATAGGGATTAGTGACATTTCAGGATGGAACTCCTTCACAGTCTCGACCGCTGCTGACGTGCTAATAAACAGAAGTGGCCAGGCGGACTCGTGATGTCGAGGAACTGTGCCAGTGACTAAACTATGAACCGGTCAGTGGTGATTTCGAGTAAAACTTTTTCAATTCGTAACCGTCCATTCACAGATTAGGAAAGCACAACCAGCTAACTCTGTACTTTCAGCTGCACGTTCAGCTCCACCGACTGACCTCAAGTCCTTACAGATAAACTAGAACACCAGCAGAAATCCTGGTGAACACAATACATAGTGCTCTGTCAGTGAAGTAATGAAGGTGAACACTTACACATTTGACCAGCTCCCTCTTGAGATCCTGGAAGATGCTTCCAATCTCGTCTATTGGTGCTTTGAAGCGCTTGGTATCTTCTGTGATTGCCATAGGCAGCACGGCTTCCAGGTAGAAATGCAAAATGTCATTCATCGCCTGACACCCGTACGGGCTCTGGAAGGGAAAACCATGAATATGAGTTGTGTCTCAACACTCGACTGTGAACAGCTATCGATTTACAATCACCCTCAGTTTCGATATGATGAGTATATTGTTATTACGAAGCAGGTTTGTACCCGGGGAAGAAAAGCTGAGGTTGTAGTAGAAACGAGAGCTACAGCACAAACACTATCAGTTGAATCATAAACAGATTGTCATACTCACACTGAAGGATTTCTGAAGGACTGTCTTGTTTAAAAGTACAAACTCGAGCTCATCTTTGGCCTCCTGCATGGATAGAAACAGAAAGTTCAGCTTCATGTCTCTGTTAACCCCAAAGATAAACAAAGCCTCAAAGTGTTAAGCCACTCAGTCAAACTTCTAGATAGTGTTGACTAGGTTTCTAGATTCAAAGCTCTACTCAAAGATTGCCATGGGAGCTGGTTAAGATCAAAGAAGCTTGTAGTACTCACATAATAGTCTCTTATCTCATCATATGAGGAACGCAGCTTCATGAGCCTGCGTGGGAAGTTCTCCACAAAAACGCAGCAGCTGTCTTTGCAGTCGACTCTTTTGCTTTGAGAGTCCTCGGCCAGCAGCACCGTCAGCAGAGAAGGCAAGAGGAACCTGAAGAAGTGCATGCTCGAGGTTGGAGTCTCACTGTCTGTTAACCCTTTTGCAAGATTCAGCTGAACCCCAAAGGGGAGGAGAAGTGCAGAAGAGTCTTCGAGGTGCCTTTTTTATACCCAATTTTCAAAAATTCCTCAGCGTTTCCTGTGGGGTGGTGGGTTTGGACTTACTGGCAGTGAATCCTTGTGTCATCATGTCACTCCCTCACTCGTGGGCTCTTTTTTTTACGTTACATAAATGGAAATGTTTTATTAATGAATTACACTCCACCTGAGATTTTTCCTCTTTATCGTCAGATCATTCAAAATGCTGATGATTTTAATTAGATTTCCTTTTCTTCTTTTTCTTTTTTTTCTTCCTCTTTTTTTTGCTTTTTTAAGCAAAACACATACGTTTGCTTGCCAGCAACACTTGGCAACAAATCTTATTGATTCTTGACATCTTATAATTTTTCATAATAATGTCTGATTTGGCAAAAATGGTCTGGAATATACTTTGGAGAAATTAATTCCTCAAAGAATGAATCTAATTTTCCAGCCTTTTTTATAGATTCCATTATTTCCCAGGTTTTTATGTTCCAACACCTCCAAAGTTGAGTCTTGGAAGTATCTTCTGATCTAGATAATCCCAAACATTGTCAGTGATTGTGTGGTTCTGGGCTTTGTTTGATGTGTCTCTATATCTTTTTCTCAGTGGGCTACATATACTTTCACACTGTCTTCTCACAGTGGAAGGATGGACAGACACACCAGTAGATGTTCTCAGACGTGAAGCTGGAGTGGAGCTTAATTTTCTCCTCTGTTGCAAAGATGAGTTTTGAAGGTCTACAGGTCAGTTTATTCCTCCAGTGTTTTCTTTTCTTCTCCATAAACCTCCTGAGAAATAAATCCTAATAAATGAATAACTAAATAAACAGTTTGGTGGGATGGTAAATAAATGCATGGTGGTCTCTGGCTTTTACACATTACCATATATACCTTATATTATATTATATGCTATATGCATCCGTCCATCTTCCGCTTTATCCCACTAATCGGGGTCACGGGGGAGCTGGGGGACCAATCCCAGCATCAATGGGCAAAGGCAGGGTACACCATGGACAGGTCTGCAGTCCATTGCATGGCCATATTAAATTATATTGTTTGTTTGTTATTATTTATTTATTTATTTATTGATTTATTGATTTATTTATTCCTGATATATAGTATTAGTAGAGCTAAAGTATAACTAGAATGAAGAGTTTTCTCAGTGTGTGAAGTAGACGCATTCTGAGTCACTAAATCTAGTTTCTTTTCTTCTTTATTACTAAGAGTGTAACAGTTATGAAACCAAGACCGAAAGCCGCCACTGCTGCTGGTGTCGAGCTCTCATTATGTTAATTTATGTGATGTTAAGTTAATCTACCATGTTCTTTAGTGTTCTAAGTTGTTGTTGGTGTGTGTATATATATATATATATTTAGATCTCATGTGGATCTTATGTATATTTTAAATGTATTAAATGTATCTCATGTTATATAATCATGCTCTGGCTGTGCATACTGTGACTGCAGTGTATTCAATATTCTAATGCATTTAATAGAATGAATGTACTGATAGGTGTGATAAGGCTTAAGCAGGTGACTCATCATTAAATTCAGTAGTGCTCTGCCTCACGTTGCGGCCCAGCTGCATTCATTCCTTTCAGTCCAAGCGATTTCACAGAAAATGGTTTGAGCCTAGTAAACAGGTTTGAGTGTGAATAACATGGTGTTCCATGATATAATGATAAAGCAGACCCTGCTTCACAGATGGCGCATGTGAGAGAGTTGAGCAATGTGGCCCAACCCATGATGCAAATGCTTCTTTCCCCCAGCCTCAGAGATATGCTGAGGTGAGAAACCTCATTTAGGGTTCAAGGCTCTGGTCTAGATTACTGTAAGCCACTGAATGTAAAGGAGGATGTGTGCTAACCCGTGCTGCCAAGAGAACCTGCATCGTTTCTGACACGGAGATGCCTTTGGAGTGCGTTTCCCAGGTGTGCACACGGCTTTCTTTCGAATCCTTTGGGGAGCTGCAAACATGCAGCACATCTCAAGCATCTCAACATGCCTGGAGGGGAACAGCAAGTGCCCCGCTTGGCCCATGTGACCTAGATGACTTAGACTGACAGTGGTGAGAAAAAAAAACCCTGTGGCAGCTGATTCCTCAGTGATGGGGACCACTGGGTGTTCAAAGCCAGTGACTGGTCTCAAAGCTGCACTGGTTTAGCTGGCTATGACATATATGTGTGCACACTAGCACCTGCAGAGCTTTCTAATTTGACCACGTACGGGAAAACACATGACTGCAATGAAGGAAATTGTACCCCGAAGAGGCCTCCCTAACATTTGCATCAGTGACACTGTCATGTAAGCTGTGTGCATTTAGAGGAAAGCGGATAACAGTACTCACGTACGAGCTCCAAGGTCAGCAGCAACAGCAACAGTCTTCACAGTCTTCTGCATCCAGAGTCCTTGATGCTACAGTTCAGTGCCTCCTTCTGCCTGTGTCATCACTGATGTCTGTCACTTCGCTCTCAGATCTGGGCCACTGGTCCCCCAGGGACACGTACATAACCAAAACGCTCTGCATGACTATCGTTGGAAGTTTTACTCTTAAGTTTTGCGCCAGTAGGTACGACCAATGACGTGGCAGGTTCTTATATCCATATACAAAACCTTCTCACTCTGGTTGGGAAGCTTTCCACAAAGGAGGCGAAGCTGATTCCTCAAGGCTGTTAACGCTCTTTTTATACCCCACTGTGAGAGGTTCCTCACTGTTCTCGACAGGGAGGTGGGCTTGGACTTGCTGGCAGTGAATCCTTCAGTCTGTGAATTTTTCAGCTCTGACTCTGTCACTCAGAAAACCTGGACCTGTGATTAGGTGCGGGGGTGGGGTGGGGGGGATTTGAACCCACGACTAAGCGGCATGACTCAGTGGTTCAGCTCCATGTCAGGTTTTCAGAATGGCCATGTAATGTTCTTATGAGCCTGTGTTGTGCCCCGTGTACATTATTATTTAAGTATTAAGTATGTTATTACATTGTTATCAGTTAGATTTATTATTGTAATGGACTAAAAAAATGAAGATTATAATTTTAATATATGGGATCATTTTCTTTTTTACATGTTATTACATTGTTATTATTATTTACGTTCATTTTTTTGGTTGCATGTTATATATATATATATATATATATATATATATATATATATATATATATATATATATATATATATATATATATATATATATATGTACTAATGCTAATAATTATCTTAATAATGTGATATTATCAGCTTTATTACATGTTATTACAATGTTATTATTATATAGATCTATTATTTTTGGTCACATAGTAGTGGCTTTGTATAACCACTACTAATACCCATAATATCCAGAATTTCACCTTGTAATAAATGTGATAATGATTTTAATAATAAAGGCATGATTGTCTTTATTACATGTTATTACATTGTTATTATCATTTAGAGTTTTGTATTGGTCATAGACATATAAAAAATAATATGACTCAGACTCACAAGACTCAGAATTTCCCCTTGTAATAATAGGAAGTAATGACCCTAATAATATCATTGTCATCTTTATTACATGTTATTACATTGGTATAATTATTTAGATTTGTTTTAGACCCATAGAAATGGGTCTAAAACACTACACCGTGTTTTGGTTACACGGTAATGGACAAAGACATAAAACTAGCAGTGATTACTCTAAAACAGACTCTCTTGTTCTTTCCTAAAGTTAATAATGAAGACTTAATATTAAGATCATAATTAGCTTTATTACATGTTATTACTATGTTATTATCTTTTGTTTCTGGTTTGGTTGATATAAAACATATAAAACAACTACTAAGACCCAGAATTCCCTCTTATAATAAAGGATATATATATATATATATATATATATATATATATATATATATATATATATATATATATATATATATATATATATTCATAAAATTCATAATGAATGTAATGACTTTAGACCGATGGCGGATCAGTCATGCTTGTGTTGTCATCCGCAGTGGGGTTTTATTATACTCAGCCTTGCTGTTCTTTAAATAGCGGCGGTGCTGATGCGAATATGCCGAGTTGTGTGAAAGTTCTTGCGCTGTTGCGTCGCATGACGCTGCAGATGGCCTGGACAGCAGGAGGGTGATGCTGTCTGAGAGCTTGATTTCTTCGCGTCTAACATCAACACTTTCTCAGAGTGATGTTTCTTGTGACGGATGCTGTGGCTTTACACGTTGGCTGCCTTTCGAGGATGTTCCTCGAGAACGCAGTGCGGACGGAGAGAAGGATGAACGGATGGGTGTCTCATTCGGGTGACGGGAGGCTCTGAGCCAGCTTCACTGGAAGTGCCGTGGCTGCAGGCTTACTTACAGAACGCATCATCGAGCGATCTGAGTGCGTTGCCTGCATTAAATGTCATCTTTGAGTCAAATAGCATGAGCTCAGTCATGAAGGGTTGTGTGATGTGGTTTTCATAGTCTGAAAGCCTGTGGCAGTGCTATTTATTCTTTAATCTCTAATCTAACTGATGATGTATAGATTTTACTGAGGACCAGTGTTGTAGTGTCACGGTATCTACATTAGTCAAGTTGTCAGTAGACTCAATTGACACCTGTGTTTTTTTTTCACGTCGTGCACGTTCACGTCTTTTCTAAACAATGTCGTCATGCAGTTTTGAGACGGCTTACTGGAAACAGCCTGCTGGGCAGCAGTGGTCCGTATTCATGAGGGCGAACGCAGCAAAAACTGTCTAGCACTTCTTCTCCAAGTGTGGTGTTCCTTATACACATACCCATAATATCCACGTCTTCTTCTTATGGTTATAAATGTAAACTCTGCATGCGTCACGGCGCACAGTGGCCACTGAAAGTATCTTTAGCAGATTGTTTGAGCAAATTCTTCAGGTCTACATCCAGAATTCATTCACAAGCCCATCAGAGAGCACAAGCTACTGTGAGCAAAACAGCCCCAGACTTCCACCGCCATGCTTTACAGTCCCCTTAGTGTAGTCTAGCTGGAACTTGTGCCCTTATAAAGACTTTACTGAGTACATATACAAGTGCTTATAACATGGTAACAAGGCTTTGTAAGCATACTTATGAACTCCAATATTGCATTATTACCAAGTTATATAGAGATATATATTATATATTTTAGTGTGTTATGAATACAACCTTCATAAAAAGAGTTTTTATGAAGCATAAATATGCTCACAAAGCGTTATTACCGTCTTACATAGAGTTATATGCGCATTTGTAGTGGCTTATGAATACAGCATTCATGGAAAAAGTGTTTCTGAAACATAAGTATGCTCACAAAGCATTATTACCATGTTATATAGAATTATATATATATTAGATATTATATATATATTATATATTTTAGTGGCTTATGAAAATAAGCTTCATGGAAAGAGTGTTTATGAAGCATAGCTATGCTCACAAAGCATTATCATCATGTTATATAGAGTTATAAATACATTTATAATAGCTTGTGAATACAACCTTTACTGGAAATGGTGTTTATGAACAATTATTATGCTCACAAAGAATTATTACCAGGTTATATAGAGCTATAAATACATTTATAATAGCTTATAAATACAACCTTCATGGAAATGGTGTTTATGAACTATAATTTTGCTCACAAAGCATTATTACCATGTTACATAGAGTTTTATATTGTATATTTTAGTGGTTTATGAATCCAACCTTCATGGAAAGAGTGTTTGTGAAGCATAGCTATGCACACAAAGCATTATTACCATAATATATAGTGTTATAAATACATTTATAATAGCTTATAAATACAACCTTCCTGGAAATGGTGTTTATGAACTACAAGTTTGCTCACAAAGCATTATTACCATGTTATATAGAGCTATAAATACATTTATATTGGCTTATAAATACAACCTTTACGGAATATGGTGTTTATGCACTATAATTATTACAAAGCATTATTACCATGTTATATAGTTTTATATATCATATATTTTTGTGGCTTATAAATACAACCTTCATGAAAGGAGTGTTTATGAAGCGTAAATGTGCTCACAAAGCGTTATTACCATGTTATATAGAGTTATAAATACATTTATATTGGCTTATGAATACAACCTTCACTAAATATGGTGTTTATGAACTATAATTATTACAAAGCATTATTACCATGTTATATGGTGTAACATATTATATATTTTTGTGGCTTATGAATACAAGCTTCATGGAAAGATTGTTTATGAACCATAACTATGCAAACAAAGCATCATTACCATGTTATATAGAGTTATAAGCACATGTATAGTGGCCTATCAATACAGCCTTCATTAAAAGTGTTATTAAGTGGGCAGATGTGTTTTATAGGCCCATTGTAGCTGTAGTTCATTAGTAATAGATGTTTTATAAAGTAGCTTATGTGCTATTGGTGCTTATAGGATATATTGAAAGGCTCAATTTTTGTTAAACAGTTGGTTCAGGATTTTTCATTAGCTAAGCCGTCTTATCCTCTTGTATTGCACATCTTGTTCAAGCCAGGCTCGGCTCAGCTGTGTTTTTTACTTTCATTTTTTCTGGTTCCCCACAAGCTTTGCATGAAACGTACCTTATCTTCTTGAGTGAAGTCCCAAATTACAGGCTAACGGGAGGACAGTTTCTGTTAAGCAACACTGAGTTTCACTTGAGATTACCAGTTTAGCCCAAATGTACCTACCTCGTGCCTTTTACCCGCAAATCACCTCATAATCTCATGTTCGGCTTCGTAATGCGGGAAAATTAGGCTGAATTTATGACTGGTCCCTGTGTGTGTCAGCGCTTCTCTGATATTTCTGGATGCTGCTGATGCTTCATGCTTCTGTAGTGATTCAACTAGCAGGTAATCAGCAAGCTCTTCCACAGCTGAACCAATAATCTGATTCCTGTAGGCTGTCCTCTTTGTATAGTTGAGTGAAGGAACAGTGGAGTAATGTCTATATATAAAAACTGCTGAAATACATTCTTTATAAAAAGCTGTATGTTTCTAGAGGAAGTCTTTGGTAGAGACTTTACATGAGGTGGGGTGGCGCAATGCTGGTCTTGGAGATCTACCACCCTGGTCCAGCATGCCTGATGCAGGAAATAAAGGCCGTCAGAAGGCATCTGAAGATTCAGGTGTGTTGGACCTGCTATACCGGTTTTCAATGTAGCTAAAATTATTATTTTATTACTAAGAAATATTCTAAGTGTCATTGAACGAAGGTTCAGTACACCATGGACAGAACGCCAGTCCATGGCCAACACACACTCAGTTTAGAGTGAGGATCCTATCATGCATGTGTTTGGACTGTGGGAGGAAATTGGAGTACCCGGAGGAACCCACTCAAACACAGAGAGACCATACACACTCCACACAGAACCACCCGGACCGGGAATCCAACCCAGATCATCTTACTGTGAGGAGACAGTGCTGACCACTACACCACCATACTGACCACTACACCACCATACTAACCACTACACCACCATACTAACCACTACACCACCGTACTAACCACTACACCACCGTACTAACCACTACACCACCATACTAACCACTACACCACCGTACTAACCACTACACCACCATACTGACCACTACACCACCATACTAACCACTACACCACCATACTAACCACTACACCACCATACTAACCACTACACCACCATACTAACCACTTCACCACCGTACTGACCACTACACCACCATACTAACCACTACACCACCTTACTAACCACTACACCACCATACTAACCACTACACCACCATACTAACCACTACACCACCATACTGACCACTACACCACCATACTAACCACTACACCACCGTACTGACCACTACACCACCATACTAACCACTACACCACCTTACTGACCACTACACCACCATACTGACCACTACACCACCATACTGACCACTACACCACCTTACTAACCACTACACCACCATACAAACCACTACACCACCATACTAACCACTACACCACCGTACTAACCACTACACCACCGTACTAACCACTACACCACCATACTAATCACTACACCACCATACTAACCACTATACTACCATACTGACCACTACACCACCATACTAACCACTACACCACCATACTAACCACTACACCACCATACTAACCACTACACCACCATACTAACCACTACACCACCGTACTAACCACTACACCACCATACTAACCACTACACCACCTTACTAACCACTACACCACCATACTAACCACTACACCACCATACTAACCACTACACTACACCACCGTACTAACCACTACACCACCATACTAATCACTACACCATCGTACTAACCATTACACCACCATACTAACCACTACACCACCATACTAACCACTACACCACCATACTAACCACTACACTACACCACCGTACTAACCACTACACCACCATACTAATCACTACACCACCGTACTAACCATTACACCACCATACTAACCACTACACCACCATACTAACCACTACAACACCATACTAACCACTACACTACACCACCGTACTAACCACTACACCACCGTACTAATCACTACACCACCGTACTAACCATTACACCACCATACTAACCACTACACCACCATACTAACCACTACAACACCATACTAACCACTACACTACACCACCGTACTAACCACTACACCACCATACTAATCACTACACCACCGTACTAACCATTACACCACCATACTAACCACTACACCACCATACTAACCACTACACTACACCACCGTACTAACCACTACACCACCATACTAATCACTACACCACCGTACTAACCATTACACCACCGTACTAACCACTACACCACCATACTAACCACTACACCACCATACTAACCACTACACCACCATACTAACCATTACACCACCGTACTAACCACTACACCACCACACTAATCACTACACCACCGTAATAACCACTACACCACCATACTAACCACTACACCATCATACTAACCACTACACCACCGCGCCAAACGCTACATCCAACCTCTTTGCCGCTGGCTGTCGGCATGCTGCTAACGTTAGCTGCAGACGTTACTGGGTGGGCTTTCAGGATATCAAATATGGTCCACAATGCTCTACAATGACTTTCTGGTTTCATTGACTTGCATTGAAAGTAAGGACTTTGTTTGTGTCCTTTCCTGTGAAGTTGGCATTTTGAAGATATATGTTTTTCTTTGGGCCGCGATGATATTTAATGGTTTGACCAGGTGTTTCCTCAGGTTAGGCACGCTGCTATGGTCACAATCCAAATATGTCAGAGACCATAGTGAACCAGTTCTCACTGGTATGCCATATTGGCACTTGTATGTTACTCTTTGGTATACCAGGACATTTTCTTGTCTACCGGCACTTCTCACCAGATAGGTTGCCTCCCATTTGTTTGAAGTATGAATTCAACTGCTTGTGACATCTTACAGACTGCTCCTTTAAGGCGAGGCCTTATTATTATTATTAATATTTAATTAATTCTAAATCTTTTTCAGCAGACAACCTGCAACATGTTGTTGCTGGCTTAACATCATCTCTGTCCAAAGAAAAACAAGCATTGCATTAAAAAATATATACATTCTTAGAACATTCTTAGATGTCAATGTAAGTTAATGTAAAGAGGTTTTATTCCCAGCAACCTTGGAGCATTTCTATTGGTCCATTCGTCATGAATATTAATGAGAACTGGCGCTTAGATGCAGAAAGCTATAAACCCCCAAACTTTTAACTAGCTCTATAGTGTTTAAACTGTTTCATGCACTACAGTTACCGTAAACACTGGAACTCAACCTGCATTGCTGTTCACATGGTTACGCTGATGAGAGGGCGCTGTTGAAATGTATCATACTGCGCACACCATGTGGTCAGAACAGCTCTGGAGTAACTCAAAATAAACAATAATCACTGTGAAGGTGCGCTAGAGTGAGACTCTACTGTCTACAGTACACAGTGAAGACGCTACAGTAATGGAAACTGAAGAAGAACAGGAAACAGAACTTGAATGGATGTTAAATAAGGTCCTGAGGGGCACCTGAAGATTAGGGCCAGGTGAGTTGGAGTTGCTTTAAAGTGCTTGAGCGTGTAACGCTGAGATCAGAGCTAGAAAAGCTCAATACGTGCAACAAATAGTTTTTTATTGGATTAAAAGTACAGAAGCTGCATGTTAAAGGTTTGGAGTGTAAAGTTTTTATTATTATTATCACTGAGCACAAAGAAACCCACACCAGCAGCGAGGGTTGACATTTGTACCAATACCAGTACAGAATTTGTTATTGCACCCAACAGTGCTTTTTTTCAGTACTTTATCCAGTACTTCATGATACTTTCCCTACAACCTCCAGTCTGTCAGAGTGGAATTTGTTTAAGGATTGGTTTAGTGGGACTGGATTTGTGGGTTTGGTTTAGTGGGATTGGTTTAGTGGGATTGGATTAATGGGATTGGTTTAGTGGGATTTGTTTAATGGGTTTGGTTTACTTGGATTGGATTAGTGGGATTGGTTTAGTGGGACTAAATTTGTGGGATTGGTTTAGTGGGACTGGTTTAGTGGGTTTGTTTAATAGGGTTGGTTTAGTGGATTGGTTTAGTGAGATTGGTTTAATGGGGTTGGTTTAGTGGGTTTGTTTAATGGGGTTGGTTTAGAGGGATTGGTTTAATGGGGTTGGTTTAGTGGATTTGTTTAATAGGGTTGGTTTAGTGGGATTTGTTTAATGGGGTTGGTTTAGTGGGTTTATTTAATGGACTTGGTTTAATGGGGTTGGTTTAGTGGATTTGTTCAATGGGGTTGGTTTAGTGGATTTGTTTAATGGGGTTGGTTTAGTGGGTTTATTTAATACGATTGGTTTAGTGGGATTGGTTTAATGGGCTTGGTTTAGTGGAATTGGTTTAGTGGGACTAGTTTTGTGGGATTGGTTTTGTGGGATTGGTTTAGTGGGTTTGTTTAATGGGGTTGGTTTAGTGGGTTTGTTTAATAGGGTTGGTTTAGTGGGATTGGTTTAGTGGGACTGGTTTTGTGGGATTGGTTTAGTGGGATTGGTTTAGTGGGTTTGTTTAATGGGGTTGGTTTTGTGGGATTGGTTTAATGGGGTTGGTTTAGTGGGTTTGTTTAATAGGGCTGGTTTAGTGGGTTTGTTTAATAGGGTTGGTTTAGTGGGTTTGTTTAATAGGGTTGGTTTAATGGGATTGGTTTAGTGGGTTTGTTTAATGGGTTTGGTTTACTGGGATTGGTTTAGTGAGTTTGTTTAATGGGGTTGGTTTAGTGGGATTGGTTTATTGGGGTTTGTTTAATGGGGTTGGTTTAGTGGGATTTGTTTAATGGGGTTGGTTTAGTGGGATTGGTTTAGTGGGTTTGTTTAATGGGTTTGGTTTAATGGGGTTGGGCAAAATAATATATAAAAAAATCTTACATAACGTTACTGTTTGTTTACAATGTGCTGGTAAGGAATTTCAGTACAGCCAGTTCCTCAGTTCTTCAGCTCACTGCTGGCGTGACTCAACACTCTCTTCTCCTGTGACAGATCTGGCGTTTCTGTTGTTAAGTAATGTTTTAAGTAATATTCTAATTAGAACTTTGAACTGATGAAGCAACATCCAGACAACAGTGTCCTGTGGGCGGCGTCCTGTGTCCACTGATGAAGAACTAGAGGAACACAAACTTTGCAGCAGCAGATGAGCTACTGTCTCTGACTTTACATCTACAAGGTGGACCAGCAAGTAGTAGGAATGTCTAATAGAGTGGACAGTGAGTGGACACCACCACCACATCAGTGTCACTGCAGTGTTGAGAATGACCACCTCCCTAATAGTATCTGCTCTGTGGAATACAGAATACAGAGAATCAGATGAACTACAGTCTGTAAGTGTACTATATATGTATATACTATATAACTATGTATGTATGTATATAGTTCATGCCAGAGCTCAGTGGTTGTTCAGAGAACTATGAACCAAAACTAACAGACCAAAACAGTCCTGACCGGTCAAAGCATGGCACACTGTGACCCCACTGTACAGTTCAGCATACAGCGGAGATCACGCTACAGCGCAATATTGGAAACGGTGGTGCAGCGTGGCGTTCGAGGGTGGGACCCCTTCTTTAATTTGCCTTGATTTGTTTGTTTTGAGTTCAGACCTGACTCATTCAGTCACACTCTGCTGTTTCCAGACAGCATGAGATAAAACGAGACCGAGGACTGAAATGTAGCTCATATCGCGAGGGTATCACCTCTTACTGGGTCAAGAGGGGCCCCCCAGCTAGGGCCCTCAGAAGAGTAAGAGTCTTTGATCACTTGCTGTCTTTAAAGGAAACTCTCTTGTCGAACGGTAATGCACGCCACTTCGTTCTCTGTGGCGGTTTAAGTTTCACAAGTCGTTCTTTTTCTTTCTTTTTTTTTTTTCCTGCAACAACCGCGCAGACACAGAGTGTAAAAGCAGCTCAACGCCAGTGACGCAGAGGGAACGACCGCTTCGCTCGCGGACGTGTTGAAAGCTGGGAGTACCGGGGTTTTGCGGGTGCGCGGTGCAGCGCACGCTGGTCGGCCTTCTTTGGCTCCGTGCACAAAAAGGAAGTGTAACATAACATACATGTTTTGCAGGCATGCAAACCCCGTACGTATGTTCGTGTGACGTGTGTGCGTGTGCACAGACCTTCCTGTCTCATACACAGTGCACTAGCAAATTCTGTGCTGCCTAGACACACACATATATATATATATACACACACATCAGTTGGCATATGTGTCATGACAGAATTTCGCACGAGTCATCACTTTCCGCCAGCAGTGGCCGCCTAGCTTGCCCAAGCAGGACCCACGTGGTCTGCCTTGTTGCGGCTACACGGATAAAACATGCTTGATATGTTTACCACCAGCTACCGCTGCTAGCATTTGATGTGGTTTCAAGCAAGGCTCAATGTGTCAAACGGCCAGCGCCAGCTTCTCACCAAGCTTTGGCCCTCTCGCTGAGACGCCTCACGCGTCTTCAAATTAAAAAGAAACCAGACGGGGCCGGGGCGGGGGGAGGGGGGAGGGGGGGGGAGCCGAGGGTGACTTGGAACACTGGAGCTGCAAACTCCTTCTGTTGTAGTGCCACGTCACGATGTGTCACGCACCAGGCACTAGGGCTGTGGCGTCCTTCCATGGCCCGGCTGTAGAGTTCAGGAGAGGCAGTGGATTGCGCCCTGTACTGTATGCCGTGGGTAAGCTGTTCTGTCATCGCACAAGCACAGTCAGCAGTTCTCGTCGAAAGTCTGGTCAAAGCCGTGTCGTTTCCATATTGCTTCATTTCTACTCGTGTATTAAGACCGATTGGGCAAAAACCAAAGTTTGAGGCTCTTAAGCCTGGAATGGGGGGGCCCATTGTAACCTTTCCTGTCAACGAAATATCTTTGTGGGTCATGTGGGGTGCGCTAACAGTCCGCCAGTCCATCACAGAAGAATGTTTGTACACCCTTTATATCAGATTAAAACATATACATATTTCACAACATCTTGAAAATGCCATGTTTACCATGCAAATGAATAAATTAATTAATAAAAAAATTAGTGAGTATGATTGCTTTCTATTCAGGTGGCACGGTGGTGTAGTGGTCAGTGGTCTGTGTGGAGTGTGTATGTTCTCCCCATGCTTGACTGGGTTCCTCCAGGTACTCTGGTTTCCTCCCACAGTCCAAACACATGCATGTTAGGATCCTCACTCTAAACTACTCTAAACCAAAGTTTGAGGCTCTTAAGCCTGGAATGGGGGTCTCACTGTAACCTTTCCTGTCCCCGAAATATCTTTCTGGGTCATGCTGGAGTCTATCCCAGTGCTCATAGACAGGAAACACTCTGGACAGTCCACCAGTCCATCACAGAAGAAAGTTTGTACACCCTTTATATCAGATTAAAACATATACATATTTCACAACATCTTGAAAATGCCATGTTTACCATGCAAATGAATAAATTAATTAATAAAAAAATTAGTGAGTATGATTGCTTTCTATTTAGGTGGCATGGTGGTGTAGTGGTCAGTGGTTCTGTGTGGAGTGTGTATGTTCTCTCCGTGCTTGAGTGAGTTTCCTCCGGGTACTCCGGTTTCCTCCCACAGTCCAAACACATGCATGTTAGGATCCTCACTCTAAACTACTCTAAACCAAAGTTTGAGGCTCTTAAGCCTGGAATAGGGGTCCCTCCGTAACCGTTCCTGTCCCCGAAATGTGTTCTAATGCCGTGTCTGTGATGTGCCTATGCTGTGCCGCTCTACTGTCTGCTGTGAGCGCTCCTATTAGCAGTACAAACTCTTAACGAATCATCAATCGCTAGTTTTTATATAGCGCGAAACAAAACCGTTCTCTCAGTTTTCGCTCAGTTTCGGCACACTGATCGTGTTAACCGCACTTATCTGAACCATGAAAGCACATCAAATTTCCATTCTGCAACAGCAAATTCACTTGCGAAGCGAGAAAAACAAGGGTAGGCAGGGAGTGAATCATAAAATCCTCGCAACGTCAGCAAATTGGCTCTTATTTTTAATCACACAACATTTGATCGCCTATTTCATGCGTGCTTCATCAAACGCTCTGCCCAGAGGTGTGAAGTGATGTAAATGAAGTTTCAGCATGTACTCTCTTTCAGTGCTTTGGGTTGGGTGGCTCTATGAAGGTTGCAAAAACGGCAAGACTTTGGGACCTTCAGTCAAATGTCCAGTCCTGGATTTCAGATCGATGATAGTTCACTAAGCTGTTGATGAGTAACCCACCAGTGATCACTAGCTATCCTATCATCACCCCGTGAACTATGGTGACTGTCTGAATGGAGGGCAAAGTTATGCATTGTCGTATTGTAATGAAATACGTTCCTTTAAAAATATTTCTGGGCACCAATTGTCACTGTTTAAACCAATTGCCATCCAATGCATTGAGATCAGAGCATTGATCTATATGTTTATACAGCCATATATACAGTGAGGTGTCCCCAAACTGATCACGTAGGCTCCAGTAGCCCCTGCTGATATAACTCATAACTCATCCGGGAATGCGATGTGATGGCAAAAGCCAAGACTGGACTGGATTCAGGATCCATATTTGAAAACCATGCATCACGTTTCAGTTCCAAATTGAGTATCATTGAGTAACTTTTCTGAGTACGAGAACATTTTGGGTAGGGATGGTCAAGAAGACAATCAATGAGCTTGGCAGGCATTGTGGGTATTTCTTTAGAATTGGGCATCTATTAAGTGTTTGTTAGCAGAGTTAGCTTTTACTCTAAAACTTTAAGACACCAAACACGCATTGGCTTCGTCTGCAGAAGCCTTTTTCAATGTGGGCAACCAAATGAGGTTCAGCAGGGAAGCAATGCCTAACCCTGGTCCTGGTGAGCTGCCTTCTTGGAAAGTTTGGTTTCAGGCACTTGTCTACATGGCTTCAGGTGTGTTAGAATAGAATAGGAGGGAAACTCAACATGGAGGACCAGTTGGGCACCTACTGTATGTTCTATGTTACTGCTACAAAGAACACGTTCATGGTTAAGAGTGTAAGTTGAGTTTGGTTGGGTTTGAGGTCCAAGAGCAGTATCAGTGTGGAATGTGTCATGCAGCTTTCAATGTTTTTGGCAATCCCACCAGCTGTATGTTCAGTGTAAATGGAGTGACCTTCATAAATGAACATTCAGTGCATGGCCTACAGTACGAGATCACTTTCGGAGATTTCCTATATTAAACTTTTTTCTATGACATGTTCTTACACTGCTCTAACTCTGTTTCACTCAGATGTTTCAGTCTTTCACATATGAAACCTATTAGAATGTATTTGAATGTGAATGGCCAGTGATCTGTAGTCATGCCTATACCATCACTGACCAGTAGAGGCCAGTAGACACATCATTATATATCACTGTTGCTTTCTCTGAAAGAGGAACCGCTCTGTGTGCTGCTAATATCTTTTATTGTACAACCTCATTGCATCCTTTCCTCACGTCATAGCTCTCACTGTTTCAAGGAACATTTTTAATGGGAAATCCACTTCACTGGAATTTCACTGGAAATGTAATTCAAAGTGGTTTGATGCCAAATTTGGGATTCTACAGAAATTTAACAATGCATTTCTCTAAGGTGGTCACGATTGGAACCAGGGGTTGTGAAGTCTACCATGATATTTAGTGTCCATAGAAATAGCGGTAAATCTAAACAAAAGGTTTTCTTTTACTTTAAAATGAACTAGATTGAATTTACTGATTGCCGTTTTATCTATTATAGAGGTTTCTGTGGGTCAGACGATCCCATCGTGAATGGACAGCAATGATATACATTGTCATTTTGTATTTAAACATAGTAAAATGTTTGATCTAGAAAAATTTGTATACATAGGCGCCAACTTCACTATTCAAACTCGTCATTTAGGGCATAATTAGAATGCATTTATGTTCATGAACATATATTCAGTTGGGTATCTTCAAACTTTTGACTGGTTGCGTGAGCTTAAGTACCTCCTGTTTGTATTACTGAGTATATCAGGTTATTTGTGTCCAACAGGAACCAAGAGTCGCACTGTCTACAGTGCTGTTTAGTACCAACACCAGCTGTGAAATAGTGATAAATCTGAAAGTGTTGGTTTGATTTGGGAACTATTTTGCTTTAGAACGAACTAGATTTTCTCTCATTGCCGGAGTGGATTTTAAAATGATCAAAATTCACCAATTACCATTTTATGTTATAGAGGTTTCTGTGAGTTCAGACGATCTCATCACCACCAAGGTGAACAATTGTGACTATGTTTCTGTAGGACAGAACATTTGAGGTGAATGGCCGTCTGAATGGTTGGTGATAATATACATTGTCATTTTGTATTTAAACACAGTAAAATGTTCATGTACATGGGCGCCAACTTCACTATTCAAACTCGGAGCTCAAGATCAGAACGACCTTATCTTAATGGACATATATATTCAGTTGGGTGTCTCCAAACTTTTGACTGGTCGTGTGAACTCAAGTACCTCCTGTATATCAACTTATTTGTGTCCAACAGGAATCAGGGGTTGCAATATCTGCAGTGTTGTTAATATCCAACACCAAAAAAACCCAAAAATGGTTCTCTTTGGGTTTACTTTGGACTGCATTTGCTGGGATGAATTAAAAAATATCATTAAAAGTCCTAAGATATTATAAAACGATGTGTGTACTGGTTACATTTTATGTAATAGAAGTTTCTGTGAGCTCAGATGATCCCCTCACCTCCACCACAAGTTTCTGTAGAACACAGCAATTCAGGTGAAACTCTTCTGAATGACTGTTGAGAAATTCGAGGGAAGCGAGGAGGCAAAATTAGAGTAATGACCGCCTCCGATCCTCAAGCAAGAGCCTACACTGTTATAGAAAGTGGTGGTGTTGCACCAAACAGCAGGAAACACTCCTTATGACCAACCAAACACAAAAAAATCCAACATTTACAACAAAACTCAAAGGAATTTGTTGATAATGAACATTTATTTGTGTTTCAAATTACAATAACAATTAAAATAAGACTCAAACTACCAGAAACTGACCACAAAGGTCTACTTACAAGCACAACCGTTACACGTCATGCATCTGATCATTAATTAGGTCATTAATAAGTTAAGCTCACAAGTTAAGCTGCAATAAACTAGACAATTAAATAAATAACCACATATTCATGCTGTTATGGCATATACTGGTTCACAGTAGAAACTATGGTCCAACAAGTGCTTTCCCTGTTGATGATGACCACTCTTAATTTAATTTATCTGTACTCCTGTAGTATCTGTGATCAGCCACCCTCTGATTGATCTCAGTTGGGTGGTCTCTTCTCTATCATGTAATAACAAGCAAAGTCCTGTAACTAAAGAAGGTCCTGTATGAATAAGAGGATGATCTGAATGTGTCAACGTCATGATGGCCAGCACATCTTGAGATGTGGCCTCAGTTGTTGTGAAAGCTCTCCAGCCACTCCAGCAGAGAGTCCAGCTCTCCAATCGCCTTCACCGACGCTGCCCCCATCTCCAGCTGTGGAGTGATATAAAGTAAAAGAAGTACACTTAGCTAGTGTTCCTGAGTGACTTACCAACATACATTATCAGTCAAAAGTTTGGCCACACCTTCCCAGGTTCTTCTTCTGTGTACTATATTAATAGTAATAATATTAGTGAATAAGTGTGAAGAGATCAGAACTATAGAATAGTCGGTATGGAATTATTCCTGGAGCAGAATTAAACATCTGGTTGTGTTTAAAGAATGTTTCGAGGGTCTTTTAGAAATGAGCTCATTTGCTCTGATGCAGGTTTACATACTTTGAACATTCTGACCAGCAGCTTCATGAGGAGCCACATGAGCTGCTTCTCTAACAGGACTGAAGAAGATAGTGTAGATTCTGAGATCTTGTTCTGATAAACAGGTTTGGGGGTTTTATAGCTCTTATAAAAATATACATTCTCATTTTTACATTTAAAACACAGTCAAATGTTTGTTTTAGTAATATCTGTGTACATATGTGGGTGATTCTTCAATTCAGGGAACTTTTACGTCCCTAGATTACAAATTTGTGTTAAAATTACTTTATTATAAAACAAACATTTTTTGTTTTAAAAAGATCAATTATTGCATCACCAAAAAAATTACACGCCAAAATAATTAACTAATTAAAAAAGTGATCAATTTATGAAAAATATCACAATTTGAGTTTAATAAAAACTTAAAAAAAAAACCTAAATGTTCTGTTTAGTTTCATATTTGTACCTATGCATATTTTTGAGCAATATATTATCATCCCCAACATTATCATCATTACTGCAACAGTGTATGACTTCTGCAGGGAACTATTTGAAGGTAGCACTTGGAAACAAAGATTCACAAGGGAGCAGCCATGAGTGAGGAGTGACATGTTAATGTGTGTAAATGGGAGTAACTGAATGGTGTATTGCTTCTGATCATAGAGTACATTTATTCAGAGTCATTACCGTTTACATCAGTATGGCAGTACTTTACAACTACTTTTACTTATTTATAACTAAACATTACATTTACACATTATTTATTTATTTATTTACAACTAAACATTACATTTACACATTATTTATTTATTTATTTATAACTAAACATTACATTTACACATTATTTATTTATTTATTTACAACTAAACATTACATTTACACATTATTTATTTATTTATTTATAACTAAACATTACATTTACACATTATTTATTTATTTATTTACAACTTAACATTACATTTACACATTATTTATTTATTTATTTATTTATTTATTTATTTATGTGTATTTAAAGTGCATCTTGTGCTAGCTGTTAACTAGCTTTAGCAAATCCATGGTCTAGCTAGCTTTTTTCTTTAAAAAGTGAAAATTGTCATTACCGCAACACGTCATTACCAACACATAATCTGTTGAGATGGTAATGACATTTGTTGATGGTAATGACCGGTTTTCAGTTTCATCATCAGTATCTTTTAAATTATGTAGGAATTAAATATAATTAAGTATAACAGTGTGATTTTATAATAAAATTCTAGTGAAATGCATTACTTTACTTTATAAAATGAAAAACTACAAAAGTTAAGATGGCAAAAGAGCCCACAATTGAAGAATCACCCATATATATATATATATATATATATATTGAGGTGGGTGTGTCCAACCGTTTGACTGGTAGTGTAGGCTCATGTTGAGTATATCAACTGAACGAATCTCTAACATTATCAATTAGAACTGGTGTGTTTGTACCATGTGACCTCAAGACTAGATTTACTGTCATGTCAAATTTGAGCAGGCTCAGCAGACATATGGACATAAAAGACATTACTGGCTTAACTTATAAGGCAAATCTGATTCTAAATCTGATTCTAAATCTGATTCTAAATCTGATTTGGGCTAAATAGAGGCTTTGTAAATTGAGGCTGATTACCTTGTCGTAGTTGGTCTGAATGGCATCAAACTTCAGGTTGGTTTCCGCGTCACACTGGCAGTGCATCTGCGCATGCTTTCAACAAAGAAGAGATCGATATAAGTATACACTCACAAAATAGGCAAAAGATAATCTTCAGCATTTTTACTTTAGCAGATGGTGCTAACAATAACCGGCACTGATTTCACTGATGACTCATCAGCCACCAAATGGTTCATCAAGCCGGAGTTAAATAACTATTTCCAAGCTTCTCCTTGTGAAAGCAACCCAGTATTATTTACAGTTCTCATCTAATACCTGCTTTGACTGCTCAGTACTTCATTAAGCTAAAACAAGATTTCTGTTGAAGGAACTGAATACATTCATACAATGTCTGGGGCGTCCAGGAGAAATCTGGAACTACACTTTGTTCTTCAAACTGGATCAAGATCTGATCTACTTCTCTCACAATAAGATATTCATGTTACTTTGTATTGTATGTATGATTATTTACATCTGTTCTAATCAGATCTGGTGAACATACACTTATTGATTGATTAAACAATCAGCTTTGGTGTCCCAAGACTTTTGCACAGTAGTATATACTTTTAAAAATAAGAATAAGGTTCCTGAATGGTTCTTTGCTTTAGAGTGTCTAGAAATAAAACAGCTATAGACCAGCTTCATTGTGGGGACGCACCAATATGAGAACTGTGGTTAGATGCTGATATCCTGTCCTACCAATTCTGATATCATCCGTGCTTTCAAATGGGTTAAGATGGTCTCTCTCTCACTGGTTGGTCAAGGTGACTGGATATCTCACTGGTCTAGGCCAGCTTGATCAAGCTCATTATGCTGGTAGGGTAGCCAAACTGACCATGTGACTCAACCAACTAAGCTGGTCTACAAGCTTAACCAGACTGAGTTACTTTTTTTTTAAAACGTAGAGCTTCTAATGTAGAGTAAGTGGACCAAACATTCTTAACTAAAACGCCAACCAAGGGAAGGAGGCCATTTAATTAAGCGGCGACCTCATCAAGCACACCTCATGACTGCAAATGTATTGCCTACATGCGACACTTTGAGCTGGAACATAAAAAGGAAACTAGTTTTAGGCATCACTCTGCCTCACTCCACTCTTTAGGCCTGATGTTTGCGAGAAGCAGCGATAGCATCATTATTTTCCGCCTACGCAGATTGTGAGCAAAAGTTGGGTTAAAAACTTTGATAAGCTTTGAAGCTGCGTAGACTGTAGTAATGTTTACAGCCGTATATCATGACATTATAAGTATGCATATCATGGTGAGCTCGCTGGACAGACCATATGAGTCAACCAACTAAGCTGGTCTACGAGATTGAGTAGGTCAAGCTGCTTTTAATGTAGCTTCAGTGAGTTGACCAGCTTGCCAATTATTGCTAGACCCATAGATCTCTCACACACAGTAGCAAACCAAAGTGTTTCAGATCCCATGTATTTGGTCCCATTCACATTTCTCAAAGAATTAAAGAGTTATGAGATTAGCAGGTGGAGGAAATGATAAGAGTTCTATATGCCAGCCACAAGTGGGCTAACACTCCAACCCACTGGGCTTAAACACTATTATTTAACAATGCAAGCTAAATGAACTGTAGTCTACTACTGCCAAAGCAACTTAAATACCATGTTAAACAAAGCTGGCTGGGTACTTTGGTTAGGTTGCCAGTCTGCCAATGTGTCCAAGTGCAAAATAATAAAGGTTCTGGACACACTAAGACTTACTGTTCAGTAGCTATAAGGACTACAATGTAAATCGTTTGGGTTTTTCTTTGGTTATACTAGCACTTTGGCCCCCTTGAGGAGCCCTGGCCTTTTTTATAAGAGGCTAATAACCTTGTAATTCAGAAGATGAAGTGACATTTGGAGGGAAAAGCTATGTACAGTAGAACTGTTCAATCTTGGAATATGTTTGCACTACTTAGTTTTCCGAAAATGCCAATAATGATGGTTTTCCATGGAGAAAATCGATTGGCATGCTGGCAAATATACACTGCAGACTTCAAAGGTCTACAGCTGATCACTGTCTATTCAGCCAGACTGGCTAAACACGGTTATCAATGATAACGTCTGATTACTTTGAGGTGGAATTTGGAATTCTTTGGGATTTAGCTTTGGTTTAATAACAAGAGATAGATTTTTGGATAATAAATAAAGAAGATTTTAAGATTTTGAGATTTTGAGCACCTTTAGGGCATGCCAGATCATTCCTGGCCAGGAGAAGCACTGCTGAGTATTGAACGTTTTGAAGCTGTTGCAAGACTTTTGATGTTTCACTCAGTATTTCTACATACACATGCTCGCAGCTCCTTGGAGATGCTGAGGAACGAGTTGGCCAACACGCTGGTGGTTCTCCGGTGGAGGGACTGACTGCTCGTGTAGCTGTTGAAGACTTTCTCAATATAGAAGTGAAGGACCTGCCTGAGGAAGCAGCAACTCTCTGCGGCCTGGTGAGGAAAAATACAGTGATTCCTCAGTTTCCGTCCCCCTCCTCCCTCTGCAGACGAAGACCACTGTAAACTCAATGTATCTCACCTGCAAGTTCTTCATCATGTCCCTTCTCAGCAGCCGTACACCCTTGTGGTTGTCTTCTGTGAGCTGAGGGACGAAAAGAGATTGCATCAGGAGAATGAAATCAAACACGCCGAGCCACAAAAAATTCCGATGAGCGGCACGTGACGGTCTAGGTGAAGGCTCTGATTGGCTTTAGGCACAGTCATGATGAATCTGTGATTTGTTAGCCCGGGGCTAGACTTGCGTCTTCCACACTGACGAGGAAATTCTTTAGGCTTTGCGTCAGCGGCTATCTTTGGCCATAGCTCTGCACATCGGCGTGGCTTCTTGTTGCATCACTTTGCCAAAGGCAGGACAAGGACTTCCCAGCAAACTTTGGGCTTGTGCTGCAGTAGTATTTTGACAGTTCTCCACTCCGCCGTACTTGTCAGGTGAGAACATCAGTAACAGGAAATCGCTAGCTGCTGTTATTACTAGAATTAATGTGGGCTGTGCAAGATTCTCACTCTGTAAAGCTGTCACAGTGCACAGCCATTATGACTCATTCGCTTAATACGCCTCGACTAAAGATCTTTGAACAACTCCGTCCAACTCATTACGAGGAATCGGAGTCGCAAGTCAGCTTACGATACAGGTTGCATTCGTTCTTTTGGAAGAAAAGAAACAGCTCAGCCTCTGGAGCCCCAAGGCCTCTGCAGGCCTGGTAGGCCCTGAGCACGCTCACCATGCTGTGGCGGATCTGTTGGAAGTGGTGTCTGAGCTCATGAGTGTGGACGGTCAGGGTGCAGGCACCCAGGTGGAGTTTGCGGCCCAGGGCCGAGCCACACAGGCTGACGAGGAGGAGCGTGCTTGCTAGCAGGATGGAGGTCTTCATTGTGAGGTTGATGGCGTGACCTGAACAAAGAAGGGATATTCATTGACTGAACTAGACGTAATGGAGCCACAGCTTTGGTGAAAAGAAGCAGGTGTAGGAATACCGTTACATATTATTTCTGTGTAAACTTGCAAATAAGGCCATAAGGAATATATATATATATATATGTGTGTGTATATATATATATATATATATATATATATATATATATATATATATATATATATATATATATATATATATACACTGCTCAAAAGTTTAGGATCACTTTAGAATTTAATTTCATGCAATTTTTATGCAATTCACAAACAATATTGTCAATTTCTCAATTAATGTAAGTGTATCAGATGATTTTTAAAGAATAAAAATGTTTGTATTAAAGCCTATTTTTGTATAGAGGCTTATTTTACATATAGTTCTATTATCAGCAATTCTCAGTCCTCTGTCTAAATCTCCTGGTACGACCACCAATCCAAGTTAAGGATGTTATTGGACCAATTGGTTGTTAGGACACTCTTGCTCAATTGTGATCACAGCTGAAAAACATTCTACTAATAAGTGAGTATAAAAGGGAGAACAACATTCTAGGTTAGTTTAGTATCTGAAGATCAGCAGTTGATGTCTTGCTGACCGACTCAAAATGACCAGAAAGAAACAACTTTCTTTAGAGACCCGTCAGTCCATTGTTGTGTTAAGGAAAAAGATACTCCATTAAAACAAGAACATTTCACTGTGATCCCAAACTTTTGAGCGGTAGAGTATATATATATAGCTAATCTAATCAAAATTGCAACTTTACCGTGTAAGGTAAAGGTTTTTAAAGGTTTTCAAGTTAAAGGCAATGTTTTTGCACCACTGCCACAATATATGCTGTCATAATAAAAAATGTGTGCTAAATATATTAAACTGTTCCAGGTTTGAATATTTAAACTTATGTCTACATATGCATATCGTCGCTGTCCAATAAAATAAAATCAATCTCAGAAATTGCAACTTTATAGGAGAGACCAAAAACCTACTTCACTTTCAATGTAAGTCAATGGAACCAGAATTTTTCCCAAGCCATTTTGCAGCATTTCTATTGGTCCATTTGTCATATAATGTTCAGACAATGTAAACGACAGCCGTCATGTTCAGATAATCTAGAAAACTAAAAATGGTCAAAAATGCATGTTTTTTATTGGACAGCGACGATATGTTTACTTTACAAAGTGAATTTGGAGCATTTCTATTGGTCAATTCTTCATAAAGCAGGATATAAAGTATACAAATGATATAGAAAAATGAATATATATATATATAGATATATATATATATATATCAAAGATATATTGAAAGATGTGCACACATTATAAATGTATGCAGATATATATTAAATTATATTATCTGCTACTAGTCTTGTCTCAAGTCAAGCAGTATCCATGTGTGTATGATGTATTCTTACCTGGTGAGGTCCGATGAGTGCTGGTGCTCTGAGGATGGTGTGTGTCTCTCCATGCTGGCCCAGTCTGCTTATATTTGGATGGAAGGGGATTTCATCAGGTATTCCGTGGCTTCCACTCACCTTTACTGTAAGAGGAAGTAGACCTGCACAGCATCACTCTGCTCCTGCTGCTAATGGGTGGAGAGTAACGGATGCTTGTGGAGTCTTTACCTTTACCCCCTTCAAAAAGTACGTAGATTATATATAGCTAGAGTTTGAATGGCCCGCTGTTGCACTAAGCAGGTGCACATATCTGCAACACACTTTGGTAAATAACCAGGATGTACTAACTGTGAGTTCTTCTAATTGAAAATGATTGTTTGATCAGGAGATAATAGACAGTTATATATATAAACTCCTATTTAAACACACACTGTCCACTGTATCAGCTCCACTGACCATACAGGAGCTCCACTTACAGACTGTAGTTCATCTGATTCTCTGTATACTTTATTACTCTGTTCTTTAATGATCAGGACCCCCACGGGACCACCACAGAGCAGATACTATTAGGGAGGTGGATCATTCTCAATTCTCACTGACATGATGGTGGTATGTTAGTAGTGTGTGTTGTGCTGTTGTTAGTGGATCAGACACAGCAGTGCTGCTGCTGGAGTGTTAAAACAACTCCTCAGTGTCACTGCTGGACTGAGAATCGTCCACCAAGCAAAACTATCTCCAGACAGCAGTGTCCTGTGGGCGGCGTCCTGTGTCCACTGATGATGAAGGACTAGAGAAACACAAACTGTGCAGCAGCAGATGAGCTACTGTCTCTGACTTTACATCTACAAAGAGGACCAGCAAGTAGTAGGAGTGTCTAATAGAGTGGACAGTGAGTGGACACAGTGTTTAAACACTCCAGCAGCAGAACTGCTGTGTCTGATCCGCTCACACCAGCACAACACACACTAACACAACACCAGCATGTCAGTGTCATTGCAGTGCTGGGAATGAACCATCACCGAAATAGTATCTGCTCTGTGGTGGTCCTGTGGGGGTCCTGATCATTAAAGAACAGAGTAATAAAGTATACAGAGAATCAGCCTAATAAAACTTATCAGAGAAGCTAAAGCCTGAGGTTGGTTGGTTGTGGCAGTTATAATGAGATCTCGGAAGAACTTAAATGCAACCACAACGCAACACGAGTTACAACATAATCTTTATTTTGCCAAATGTCTTCACACACATATAAACTTGAGTGGCGTCCCATTCTTAATCCATAGGGTTTAATATGATGCCGGCCCAACCTTTGCAGCTATAACAGCTTCAGCTCTTCTGGGAAGTCTCTCCACACGGTTTAGGAGAGTGATTATGGGAATATTTGACCAACAGTTCTTCCAGAAGATCATTAGTGAGGTCAGACACTGATGTTGGACGAGGTCTGGCTCATAGTTTCCGCTCTAATTCATCCCAAAGGTGTTCTATCAGGTTGAGGTCAGTAGGACTCTGTGCAGGCCAGTCAAGTTCTTCCACACCAAACTCGCTCCTCCATGTCCTTATGGAGCTGCTTTGTGCACTGGTGGGCAGTCATGTTGGAAAAGGAAGAGGCCGTCCCCCCAAACTCTCTCCACAAATTTGCGAGGATGAAATTGTCTAAAATCTCTTCTGAAGCATCAAGAGTTCCGTTCACTGGAACTGAGGGTCAGAGCCCTCCTCCGGAAGAACAACCCCACACCATGATCCACTTTACACTCGGCACAATGCCGTCAGACAAGTACCACTTTCCTGACAACCGCCAAACCCAGACTCGTCTATTGGATTGCCAGGCAGAGAAGCATGACTGGTCACTCCAGAGAACACGTCTCCACTGCTCTAGAGTCCAGTGGTGGTGAGCTTTACTCCACTGCATCCAATACTTTGCATTGTTTTTGGTGATGTAAGGCTTGGATGCAGCTGCTTGGCAATGGAGAGCCTTTCCATGAAGCTCTCTAAGCTCTGTTTTTAAGCTGATCTGAAGGCCGCAGGAGGTTCAGAGGTCTTTAGAAATTGACTCTGCACATCTAATTTTTTTAATAGATTAGGCTCAAATGACTTAATTAATGAATTACCTTAAAACTGTTTCATTTGTTTATTAATTTTTAAGGTTTTAGTGTTTAATACATAATGAACATGACTTCTGTTTTAACTTCTGTTCTTTTTCACATCGTACCTTCAGGTATGGAATTTACGTCCTCCAGCTGGACCAGCTGTTGTTTGTAAGAAGCTTTATGTCATGTGTTCACATGAGAACATTGTTTTCCTGCACGTAAAGAAAACTGACTGCTGATCCGATCACGGTAACATCCAGAGGATTTCCACTTCGTTCACCTGCAGTTGCACAGATTCATTCACTCATTCATTCATGCCGTCAGAGCTGAAGGTGGAGTTTTTACTCCACACCGGCTTCCTTGCTGGTTTCTTGGTTCTTCTTCTAGTCTATATTGTACATACCAACCCTGCTTCCTGTATCTGTGACTTCCTCTAAGTCGTACATGCTTTTCACCACAGGCTTTTGTGCAACCAGGATTTTCACACTTCTGTTCCTTATGGGCAGTTTGCCAAGTGCACTGTTTCTATATATATTATCAACCGCACTGACCATATAGGAGCTACACTTACAGACTGTAGTTCATCTGATTCTCTGCAAACTTCATTACTCTGTTCTTTAATGATCAGGACCCCCACAGGACCACCACAGAGCAGCTACTATTAGGAAGGTGGACCATTCTCAGCACTGCAGTGACACTGACATGGTGGTGGTTTTTCTTGATGTGTGTGTCAGACAAAGCAGTGCTGTGTCCACTCACTGTCCACTCTATTAGACACTCCTACTACGTGCTGGTCCACCTTGTGGATGTAAAGTCAGAGACAGTAGCTCATCTGCTGCTGCACAGTTTGTGTTCCTCTAGTTCTTCATCATCAGTGGACACAGGACGCCGCCCACAGGACACTGCTGTCTGGAGAT
This sequence comes from Megaleporinus macrocephalus, assembly GCA_021613375.1. Classification (NCBI taxonomy): domain Eukaryota; kingdom Metazoa; phylum Chordata; class Actinopteri; order Characiformes; family Anostomidae; genus Megaleporinus; species Megaleporinus macrocephalus. Next base: position 24,702,322 of record CM038714.1, read on the forward strand.
AGTTTTGGTTGGTGGACGATTCTCAGTCCAGCAGTGACACTGAGGTCTTTAAACACTCCAGCAGCAGCAGCACAGCTGCAGCACACAGTGCTGAGAATGACCCACCTCCCTAATAGTATGTGCTCTGTGGTGGTCCTGTGGGGGTCCTGATCATTAAAGAACAGAGTAATAAAGTCTATAGAGAATCAGATGAACTACAGTCTGTAAGAGGAACGAGTACAGAATGAAATGAATTTAAAGGAAGTAAAAAATAAATGTTTTTATTTCCTTCATCTGAGGAGAAGGCCTGCGGAGATTTCCTCTCAGCTGTTGTTATTTTTGTTTTCTTTCCGATGTTTATTCAAGTAAGCAGTAAGGCATTTCACATCATCCTCCAGCCTCTCGTTTCCTCGCAGCGCGCGTCGTGCCACAGCTGTCATGATTTTTCTCATCAAGCCTTCTTCGCCGTTCCAGTGCAGAGAAATCTGTACTCATGCCAACTTCCTACCGCACCTCCTTACAAGCGCTACAGATATGAACACGCTCAGAGAGCTTTGCTTTATATACGTGATGTTTCAGTAGCTCGCTATGAGGATGACTTGCGTAAACTTTTATATCACTGAAATTGGGTGCATCTCAACCTCCTGCAGCTTCCAGGCTTTAGTTTCAGGAGGTAATTTCAATATTTGCTGGTGATCATTGATGGTTGAAGCATCTTAGTCAACACTTGGGTCTTGACATTGACTCTACATGATGATGGTGAATATACACGATCAGCCACCTCCTTATATCTCCACTCACTGTCCACTATATCATACAGGAGCTCCACTTACAGACTGTAGTTCATCTGATTCTCTGTATACTTTATTACTCTGTTCTTTAATGATCAGGACCCCCACAGGACCACCACAGAGCAGCTACTATTAGGGAGGTGGATCATTCTCAGCACTGCAGTGACACTGACGTGGTGGTGGTGTGTTAGTGTGTGTTGTGCTGGTGTGAGCGGATCAGACTGAGAATCGTCCACCAACCAAAATTATCCAGACAGCAGTGTCCCGTGGGCGGCGTCCTGTGTCCACTGATGATGAAGGACTAGAGGAACACAAACTGTGCAGCAGCAGATGAGCTACTGTCTCTGACTACATCTACAAGGTGGACCAGCAAGTAGTAGGAGTGTCTAATAGAGTGGACAGTGAGTGGACACAGTGTTTAAACACTCCAGCAGCAGCACTGCTGTGTCTGATCCACTCACTCCAGCACAACACACACTGTGTCAGTGTCACTGCAGTGCTGAGAATGACCCATCTCCCTAATAGTATCTGCTCTGTGGTGGTCCTGTGGGGGTCCTGATCATTAAAGAGTAACAGAGTAATAAAGTATACAGAGAATCAGATGAACTACAGTCTGTAAGTGGAGCTCCTGTATGGTCAGTGGAGCTGATACAGTGGACAGTGTGTGTAGATATATGGAGGTGGTTTTAATGCTATGGTTGATTGAGGTATAATTAAAGTCTAACTAATTGAGGGAGAATTGTTTCTGCGTCACGCCGACACCAACGTCACTCTTTCCTGACTCCTTCCAGAAAGACTAAACCACTAATGAGAAAGCTACTTGTGTAGGAATGTCCTAAAACAACATTCCCGTTTCCCGGACGTGGTGACGCAATCCATATACGTTCAATTGTTTAACATTATAAATAATAACTGCTTCAAATTTCTATAATGATCCATAATCTTCTTCATGACACCGCTCACAGTTTACTTGTTAGGTACTTCTCAGTGATGTACTAAACACAGTTATACTTAAGTATGCTTGGGTTATACTGATAAGTATAGAACAGTCTAAGTATATTTGGCCTTTACTAGTACTTCAATAGTACAAACACATCCAGTACAATATTCATTTAAAATTAGATTTATAAAGATTATATGTTATATATATTATATGTTCACTGGTGAGTAAGTAAACATTGTTAAGTTCTATTTTAAGTAGAAAAACCTCTTAAACCTAGTCATATACTTTAAAGTACAACAATAATATAAGCAGTAAATTATAAGTATTAAATTCACTTAAAGAAAACTTACAAGCTAGTAAACTAACAGTAAAGTTTACTTTTAGTGTAGTTGCAGTACAAAAGCTGTAAACTAGTTGTATACTTGGTTTACTACTCTTACACTTAAAGTGTACTTAAAAGTATACTTTTAAAAACTAGAAAGTGGGCCAATTTAGTCCCAAGAAGTATTAAAATAGTACATATACAAGTGTACTACTAGTACAATGACATTAGTATAGTAACTACATAAAGTATACTTAATAAAATTAACTTTGAGTATACTTATTTTCTTTTTTTTTTCAGCTGCTAGTCATGCGTTGAATGTTTCTGATGTATATGGTGTCGATCCTAATGTGCCTCTTTATGTTTCCTTCACTGTTTATACGTGCGTTCAAGTTTCCTGAGAAGCTCTTGTTTTGAGTGGATGAGCATGTTAAGTCTCGTTAGTAGTGTAAATGGAAACCTCCAATGATATTGTAATATGTGTGAAGTGGCTGTATAGTATAGTGCAGGGGTGTGTAAATAGAGTGAGTAAGGTCCACCTAGAGAAAATCTCTTCAGGTCAAGGTCCGGACCATCATCATTTCTAACATGTGTTCTGATTCAGTGGTGTATCCTGTTTACTGAAGTAGTCTAGTATCAGTATCTTATACCATCAGCTACTGAAACACCAACACACCACACATACCGTTCAGTATATTTCAGTACATTTACTGTTTAAATGCTGAACTGAAACTTAATAAATGCTTTTTTCATCACTTTGAGTAAAAACAAGGGCTACATTAAAAATGTTTTTGAAAAAAGTTCATCATAAAGTGTTTATTTATAATAAAAAGTAAATAAAATGTTTAGTCTTGTTAACTGAGTTTCACATCTTAATAGTTTATCTCCCTCTCCGTTCCTCCACACTTTCTCTTGTTCAGTGAGAGAAGTGAGCTCTTGGTTGTCCAGCCAGGACTTTAAACCTTGGCTGAAATTGTGTTAGGACCATTCTCACACACATATGAGATATCCGGAACGTTCTGTGTGGAGTGTGTATGTTCTCTCTGTGTTTGAGTGGGTTCCTCCGGGTACTCCGGTTTCCTCCCACAGTCCAAACACATGCATATTAGGATCTTCACTCTAAACTGCCCGTAGGTGTGAGTGTGTGCGTGTGTGAGTGTGTGTTGGCCATGTGATGGACTGGCAACCTGTCCATGGTGTACCCCGCCTTCCAGGGGTCCGGGTCACAGTGGTAGCTGTCTAAGCAGGAAAGCCCAGCCCTTCCTCTTCCCAGCCACCTCCTCTTGCTCCTCCTGGGGGGTACAGAGGCATTCCCAAGCCAGCCAAGAGATGTATTTCCTTCAGTGTGTCCTGGGTCTCCCCGGAGGTCTCCTCCCGGTTGGACATGTCCAGAACACATCCACAGGGAGGCGTCCAGGAGGTATCTTAACCAGATGCCTGAAGCACAGAACTCGTTCCTCTCAATGTGGAGGAGTAGTAGCTCTACTCTAAGCCCTGTATGGTTGAGCTCCTCACCCTATCTTCGAGGGTGACCTGACACTCCAAGGAGAAAACTCATTTCGGCCGCTTGTATCCACTCCCCAAAGCTTGTGACCATAGGTCCAAAACTAAGGCCTGCTGCCACAGTAGGCACGACAAATGTTTAGCCACCATTTCTATCTAACCTTTTATGACTTGATGTGCAGAAGTAGATAGTTCATAGACCACATTTGCTAACAATGACACATCAAAGATTTGGACTGACAGAGGATAAGGGTGTTTCTTGGGCATGATATGAGGTGGGAGTCAATCGGGGGTGGCTTCCTCTATCAACTGCATTTGTCTACCACATTAAGATTGTCTGCTAATAAGTGTTGTCAAAGTATGGATGTCAATTAATGCCATTATTTTTTAACCTCATTAACTCATTAATTTTATTTTCTAGTTTGACCCTCAAGCCATTATCTGTAATAGGGCAGGCTGAAGCCCAGCTGCTCGTGCCATGGAAATCTTAATAATGACGAATTAAGCATAAAGTGGATGGATAGTATAGTGAACACCTCGACCTTGCATACAGGAGAGTGTAGCTCAGTTGCTGCTGGTCAGGTGTTGAATCATAGTGATGTATATGGTGTTCCTAATCCTAAGATTCCTTCACTCTTTATACGTGAAGACGAGTTTCCTGAGACTGTGGCCGATCATGTCTTGTTAGTAGTGTAAATGGAAACCTCCAGCGAAAGTATAATATGTGAAAAGTGGCTGTATAGTATAGTGGATAACACGCCCACCCTACTCAGCACAGTTCCCCCTTCAGGAGTAACCAGGAATACACAGTTTAGGTTCAGCAACAGGATTTTAGACTACAGCCCTAGTCAGTAAGTCATGTGTTATTTCAGCTCTGACTTTAAACCAACTCACTAGAATAATTCATATATCATTTATTATCTAAAGACCTAATATCAACATATAGATGTTTTTAATCACATTGTAATCATACTGTCTGGCCTTGTTGGCCAGATATTCATCTCCTGCCTCCCTCAACATATTCTTTAGGGTCTTTATCTGCCGAATATAGTTTAATATATGGGCACAATCCCTCTACTGTGCTAATGCCAAACTCTTACACCGGAAATAATATAATCAAATAAATTATCTGTTTGAAACATTGAAGGTCATTTTTTAATTTAGATATTTAGCTTGCTGTTTTGTGCCTAATGAACCTGGTAGTAGAGCAATTTGGTCTATCTTTAATAATAAAAAAGTGTTTTGTTTGGTTTATATAATACATTTTAATAGTATAGGACACCAGATTGAGAATATAGGCCTTAAATATAACAGACTTGCTTTTATGCCCACATGGTCAGCAGTTTTGAGATAAATGTGTCTGAAAAAATCTGTGTGACCTTAAGAACTGTCTCCACTGAAACACAAATTTTCTGCATTTAAGTCATTTTACTGTGTTTCAATAAAAATAAAGCTAATATTATGTGTATATGACTCTTCAGAGCTGTCTTTGGTAGTTGTGTACTGACTAGTGTTTAGAATTATACCCAAACGTGTCACCACTGAAACATCAATTGATGAGGCCTTGTTACTGTCAATGTCGGTACTAAATGAATGGAAAGGTTATTAATTTGTTTTAATGATATATATGTATATATATATATATATATATATATATATATATATATATATATATATATATATATATATATATATATATATATATACACACTACCGCTCAAAAGTTTAGGATCACTTTAGAATTTCATTTCATGCAATCTTTTTATGCCATTTACAAACAATATTGTCCATTTCACAATTAATGTAAGTGTATCAGATGATTTTTAAAGAATAATAATGTTTGTATTAAAGTCTAGTTTTGTATAGAGGCTTATTTTGCATATAGTCCTATTATCAGCAATTCTCAGTCCTCTGTCTAAATCTCCTGGTACGGCCGCCAATCCAAGTTAAGGATGTTATTGGACTAATTGGTTGTTTGGACACTCTTGCTCAATTGTGATGCACAGCTGAAACACATTCTACTAATAAGTGAGTATAAAAGGGAGAACAATATTCTAGGTTAGTTTAGTATCTGAAGATCAGCAGTTGATGGCTTGCTGACCGACTCAAAATGACCAGAAAGAAACAACTTTCTTTAGAAACCCGTCAGTCCATTGTTGTGTTAAGGAAGAAAGATCATTTCAAAACAAGAACATTTCACTGTGATCCCAAACTTTTGAGCTGTAGTGTATGTATATATATATATATATATATATATATATATATATATATATATATATATATATATATATATATATATATATATATATATATATATATATATAAACATAGTTTAGGTTCATCAAAAGGATTCTAGTCTACAGTCCTTGTCAGTAAGTCATGTATTATTTCAGCTCTGACTTTAAACCAACTGACTAGAATAATTCATATATCATTTATTACCTAAAGACCTAATATCAACATATAGATATTTTTAATATTTTTTATATTGTAATCATACTGTCTGGCCTTGTTGGCCAGAGATCATCTCCTGCCTCCCTCAACATATACTTTAGGGCCTTTCTCTGCCTAATATTTTCTAATATCATTAATATATCCTGCCCCCCACCCACCCCCCATTAGAGTGAGCGCAAAGTTTCAATGAAGCTGTGGGTTTTGAAGTGATGGGAAAGGGAACTGGTGAGGTTGCGTCAACAACTCATGTGCATGTCTGAACAGTTTAACCACAGAGTGGTATAACATTTAACCCCGTGTGCTAAAACAGGTAATTTCCAGTGCGTTGTTTTCATAAACAAGAGCCCCTTGTGGAAGGAAGGAAGTGCCAAGGGCCCGTGATGTGGTGTCATGTCACATGTTCTTGAGGTTAAGATGCAAACGTACACACACATGCAGACAAACACATACATGCACACACACACATATGTTTGTGTTACTATATTAGTGAGGTCATCCATAGGTTTCTATTGATCTTTGTTGTCCTATAACTAAATAATACTACACCTACACCTAAACCTAACCCTAACCTTAGTATCCAAAAGACTTTTCTGCTCTAAAAATTTTCTGCTCTATTAGATTTTTTTTTTTTAACTTGATTTTTGGAGAAAATGGCATGTCCTAAAGTGAGGACCAGCAAAATGTCCTCACTTTACCTAAAAATCTGACTTTACTATACTAGTGAGGACATGGGGTCCTCACAACTATACCTCTACAAGAACACACACACACGCACAGACAATCTGGATGATAACTTTGTGCACCCAGGCCCATGTGCTCAGTCCCTGCTGGTGTTAACTGTGTGGTTTTCCTACCAGCAGATGGCGAACGCGCGATGCTTACGTAAGCAGCTGCAGCCTGTGCATGCAGATAGAATCTTGATTTAGAAATATTGCGGTCATTTTGGCGCATTATCACGTTTTTTTTTGCCCATGTCATCAGGTTCGAAGGCGGCGTCTCTCTTTGTTAGTTTCCAGGCTGCGTGTAAACATTATCTTGTGTCTCTATTGAGAAATGAAAGTTTCATATGCTTGTCCCATCAAAACAAGAACTTGGAAGGGGATGATCTGCTGTGGCTTCCTTTTCCAGTCAACACTCTTCTCAATTTTTGTTGATTTTTAGTTTTATACCTCATTGGAAGGCAGCAGCTGCCGTTTACGTTGTATAAGAATTTCATGATGAATGGACCAATAGAAATGCTCCGAAATAGCTTGGGAATAATTCTGGTTCCATTGACTTACATTGAAAGTAAGGACAGTTTTTGTTCTCTCCTGTAAAGTTGGAGTTTGGAGATGCTTGTTTTCCATTGGACAGTGACGATATGCCAGTAGTGAACCGTGACCCTTAAGCCCCTTCCCAAATCCCCCCCCCCGCCAACAAACCACCATCTGAAAAAAATACTGTTTCCTCTCTTAATAAACTGCAAGTCAAGAAACAAAAAATAAGACAACAGAAATACAACAAACAATAACATCTGTACAACATAGACACGTTTTTAATCTAAATAAGGTTCCTCCTTATAAATAACCGATTATAAACACCCGTCTTTTTTCTCCTTTAATGCTTTATTTACTCTCGCGACTTGATATTTTTCCTCATGCGTGAAGTGCAATACCGCCGGCTGCTCTCTGCGCGAGAGATTTTTGCGCTGGAGAGAGTGCTCAGAGAGGGTGGTTTTGAGAGTTTGGGGGCGGGACATGGGCCAAACGCTATTGGCTAATGGCACCTGGTTTTGTGACTGACTGCTCACTTCGAAACTACGGTGGCCGAGAAGACCCAACGCGCTGCAAATTCACAAACGCGCTGCCAAAACAGAAACACTTTCATCAAAACGAAAACACGGGCACTACATTTAACAAAAACAAAAACGTCCACAACACAACAGAAGTGTTTCTGGAGGACACTTCAAGGACGTGGGACCACATGCGGCGACACAGCGTAAACAGAACCACATGGAGCTGCGGTATCGTCTAATGAGAAGTAAGTTAGGCTATACTTACTAACTATCCAGACTAACTTCTCATTAGACGCTAGTGATGGTCAGATCAAGCCTCTGGAAGCGTTGAAGCTTTCCCTCCCTCAAAAAAGATTTATTACTCGAAGCTTTTATTGCCATTTCAACTATTTGCGGTGGCCTCTTTCAACGTTGTCAGCCTGGTAAATACATAAAAACCTTAATTTAATTTTCTGCGGTTCATTCATTTGTTTATCTGATCTTAGTTTGAATGTGTGGATAATAGAGGTCTGTTAATAAAAAACAGCCAGTATGATTTCAGTCAGTAATAAATCCAGTAGTATGTGAGATATTGATGTTAAAACTGGTGCAGTGGTTTTAAGAGATGGGACAGTGGTTGTGGGGTGCTGGTGACTTTAAATTTCATTAAGAAACAATAAATCACGCCAATACACGAACCACGTCCTGAGACAGCGAGGCTTCAGACGTCATCAGTGACGTTACTCGCTCTTAACGAAGCAAGCCTCCATACGCGCTTCATAAACGACTTTCTGGATTTCTCCACACAAACTCGGAAGCATCGGTATCATTTGCCCATCACTATTAGACGCTACCGCGTCTACCACTAAATGTAGTGCCCATGTTGTTGTTTTGATGAAAGAGTTTTCTCTTTGCAGTGCGTTTGTGAATCTGTAGCGTGTTGAGTCTTCTCGGCCACCGTACGAGACACCTCAAACCACAACAGACATGGTGGACACAGAGGAGCCGACACAAGAGATAGATTGATAGAACTCTGGTTTATCTCATTTACAGTAATGATTTAATAGAGTTATCACTTCTTATCAGCTCGTATTCACTCGTTCCCGCTGCCGCTCACTCAGTCAGGCTCATATATTCGGTGGATATTTGTTTTTCGCTGCTGCTGTAGCTCACAATCAAACAAACTAACTAACAATCAAACAAACTAATTAACAAACAGCCTCCTAAATCTCTGAAACAACATTTTGTAAGTGGAGATGAAGCAGAGAACAAAGTATGATCACTAAATTTCACTAAGTTTCTATCTAAACAGGTCGAAGCAACGCTGAAGACGATAAGGGACCGTCTATAAAGTGCGGCACTGTTCAATAACGTAATGTCTGTTGTGGTTTGAGGTGTTTCGAAGTGAGCAGTCAGTCACAAAACCAGGTGCCATCAGCCAATAGCGTTTGGCCCATGTCCCGCCCCCAAACGTCACATATACGCTCACGAGTGAAACACTGACGTGTGTGAAATGTTAAAACGTGAAGCTTTATATCTTCACCTCGTGTTTTTACACGCTCGAGTTTTGACATTGATGTGATGCCGTAGAGGTTTTGAAAGTTTAGGGCCGGGACCTGGGCTTCCATCGGGACTCAGCAAACTGGCTAGCAGTGGTAGCCTAGCACTAGCTAGCTGTTTCTCCAGCTAGCGTCGCCACAGCGGGCGGAAATGATCATACAGTTAAGCTCCGCCCACTTAGAGGGAAGATATGATTGGTCAGTTTTACTGTTATTTGAAATTGGTATGGCACTGAATTAGAACTGCCTGGCCCCCTCTGTACATGAACAGCGGGACCACCAATCACCACCATTCTGCGGAGGCATCACAGTCCTTATAGGGGGAGACACAGACTCACAGGCTTCCACTTAACCCCTCACGCTCCAACACAGATTGAATAGACACGTTTTAATAATTTATTTGTCTATATTTTTATAATTGTTAAGATGTTGATTGTCAAATTGTAAGTAGATAAAATAAAATTATATATAATTATTTATGTGTGTGTGTGTGTGTGTGTGTGTTAAGAATATTTTAGGGCGCTGCATAGAGGGCACCATGATAAGGAACACAGTTTATTTATACAGAAAATATGCATACCAGGTGAAGGCAATATTACATTTCTCCTTAAAAACACAGGCACATTAAAGACATTTAACTACACGGTAGTCACGTTACTCTCCCTCGCTTCTTATCATCCTTTATAATCCGTGCTATCAGTCTGGACCCTCAAGTTCTGTTCTATATTTGAAGGGTTTCCTTCCAAAATGCATTGACACTGGGGTAGAGCTTTACACACAGAAGTATCTTTTGTATGACTACTACCTTTCTCCAGTTTAAAAAACAAAGTTAGGTTCCAGATTTCTCCTGGACGCCCCAGACATTGTATGAATGTGTTCAGTTCCTTCAGCAGCAAATCTTGATTTAGCTTAATGAAGTACTGAGCAGTCAAAGCAGGTATTAGATGAGAACTGAAAATAATACTGGGTTGTTTAGGAGAAGCTTGGAAAGGGTTAAATAAACACACTGACGTATGGAAAAGCTCAACTTACTCTATTAATACTGATTGAATATTGATAAAAGTGTTTTGCTGAGCAAATAAAAGCTTCCTATATGGGAAAAAACTGCTCACACCTTTGCACAGTACTGTATATATTATAAATCATCTCTTATTCTTTTAATTAAATCCTAAATATCCACTTATGTACAGCAAAAAGAGAGCATTTCGGGCCCTCTAGGCCTTCAGAGACAGTTTCTGAGAATACATAACTGTCATTTTTAGTCCATATATATTTAATAGAATCATGCTTGTGGTTATAGTCTAGCAAGTAAGCCTTAATATGGTGTAATGACTCTAAATTATTAAGACAGGTTGTAAAAAAATCACTAAAAGTATCAGATTTATTAGATTTTGTGTAAAATCCGCTGCACGTGGGGCTCCATTGTTGTATCTACTGACGTGATCAGCGGGTAGTGACGTCAAATGGTTGCAGTAACCGGGCGTCACGCTTGAGCACAGCTAGCTACTAAACATGCTACTGTACTATTAGTGAAGTAGTTTGTTCACTACTAAGACTCTACTTTCACCTTCAGGATCCACAAACGAGGAGAAGCAGCTGAAGCTAACGCTAAACGTTCTCAGGAGAGAATCCAGCGCATGTTCACGTTCACGGTTCTTCTCGCGGTTCTCCATAATCTGGAGCTTTTGGACTTCCTGTGTGGGGAAACTGTGACACTGCATTGTGTTTTAGTCTACGCTTAAAACCAACAGCCTCCGTCAAGTCTCTCACCAGTGGTGGTCTACTGAACCACTCAAACTCATCCAGACTGAAGTGAGGAGAGCAGAGCGGGGGTCTTTGGGTAGCTGTGTTGGTCCACACGCTGCTTCACTAACTATTCTCCTTGTTTATGTTTGTGAAGCTGTTTAGACTAATATCAGTCTTCTCACTGCCTTTCACTGAAATATGAAAGGTTCTCCTGTATGGTCGCTGGGTGACCTCTCCTTCTGGTTAAGACTTCTAGAGCTGAGAAAAAAGGCTTGCTGCAGTAGATAAGCTGTAGGATTATAGAACAATAAAAATTTAGTTTCCAATACGTGTCATCAATTTCAAGACAATACACCATTCTAGGTCTTCTGAAGGTCCTAGATACATCTATGATCTGGTCCTAGATACATCTCTGAATATGATTATGAAGCAGACACATTGTAGGTCTTCTGGAGGTCCTAGATACATCTATCATGTGGTCCTAGATACGTCTCTGAATATGATTATGAAGCAGACACCATTCTAGTTCTTCTGGAGGTCCTAGATACATCTATGATGTGGTCCTAGATACGTCTCTGAATATGATTATGAAGCAGACACCATTCTAGGTCTTCTGGAGGTCCTAGATACATCTATGATGTGGTCCTAGATACGTCTCTGAATATGATTATGAAGCAGACACCATTCTAGGTCTTCTGGAGGTCCTAGATACATCTATGATGTGGTCCCAGATACGTCTCTGAATATGATTATGAAGCAGACACCATTCTAGGTCATCTGAGGGTCCTAGATACATCTATGATGTGGTCCTCGATACGTCTCTGAATATGATTATAAAGCAGACACCATTCTAGGTCTTCTGAAGGTCGTAGATACATCTATGATGTGGTCCTAGATACGACTCTAGTATGAATATGATTATGAAGCAGACACCATTCTAGTTCTTCTGGAGCTCCTAGATACATCTATGATGTGGTCCTAGATACGTCTCTGAATATGATTATGAAGCAGACAACATTCTAGGTCTTCTGGAGGTCCTAGATACATTTATGATGTGGTCCTAGATACGTCTCTGAATATGATTATGAATATGATTATGAAGCAGACACCATTTTAGTTCTTCTGGAGCTCCTAGATACATCTATGATGTGGTCCTAGATACGTCTCTGAATATGATTATGAAGCAGACAACATTCTAGGTCTTCTGGAGGTCCTAGATACATTTATGATGTCGTCCTAGATACGTCTCTGAATATGATTATGAATATGATTATGAAGCAGACAGCATTCTAGTTCTTCTGGAGGTCCTAGATACATCTATGATGAGGTCCTAGATATGTCTCTGAATATGATTAGGAGGCAGACACCATTCTAGTTCTTCTGGAGCTCCTAGTTACATCTATGATGTGGTCCTAGATATGTCTCTGAATATGATTATGAAGCAGACACCATTCAAGGTCATCTGAGGGACCTAGATACATCTATGATGTGGTCCTAGAAACGTCTCTGAATATGATTATGAAGCAGACACCATTCTAGGTCTTCTGAAGGTCCTAGATACATCTATGAAGTGATCCTAGATACGTCTCTGAGTATGAATATGATTATGAAGCAGACACCATTCTAGTTCTTCTGGAGCTCCTAGATACATCTGTGATGTGGTCCTAGATACGTCTCTGAATATGATTATGAAGCAGACACCATTCTAGTTCTTCTGGAGCTCCTAGCTACATCTATGGTGTGGTCCTAGATACGTCTCTGAATATGATTATGAAGCAGACACCATTCTAGGTCTTCTGGAGCTCCTAGCTACATCTATGGTGTGGTCCTAGATACGTCTCTGAATATGATTACGAAGCAGACACCATTCTAGGTCTTCTGGAGCTCCTAGATACATCTATGATGTGGTCCTAGATACGTCTCTGATTATGATTATGAATATGATTATGAAGCAGACACCATTCTAGTTCTTTTGGAGCTCCTAGATACATCTATGATGTGGTCCTAGATATGTCTCTGAATATGATTATGAAGCAGAAACCATTCTAGGTCTTCTGGAGCTCCTAGATACATCTATGATGTGGTCCTAGATACGTCTCTGAATATGATTATGAATATGATTATGAAGCAGACACCATTCTAGTTCTTCTGGAGGTCCTAGATACATCTATTATGTGGTCCTAGATATGTCTCTGAATATGATTAAGAAGCAGACACCATTCTAGGTCTTCTGGAGGTCCTAGATACATCTATGATGAGGTCCTAGATACGTCTCTGAATATGATTATGAATATGATTATGAAGCAGACACCATTCTAGTTCTTCTGGAGGTCCTAGATACGTCTCTGAATATGATTATGAAGCAGACACCATTCTAGTTCTTTTGGAGCTCCTAGATACATCTATCACGTGGTCCTAGATATGTCTCTGAATATGATATTGAAGCAAACACCATTCTAGGTCTTCTGGAGGTCCTAGATACATCTATGAGAAGGTCCTAGATGCGTCTCTAAATATGATTATGAATATGATTATGAAGTAGACACCATTCCAAGTCCTCTGGAGGTCCTAGATACATCTATGATGTGGTCCTAGATATGTCTCTGAATATGATTATAAAGCAGACACCATCCTAGGTCTCCTTGAGGTCCTAGATACGTCTCTGAATATGATTATGAATAGAATTATGAAGCAGACACCATTCTAGGTCTCCTGGAGGTCCTACATACATCTGTGATGTGGTCCTAGATACGTCTCTGAATATGATTATGAAGCAGACACCGTTCTAGGTCTCCTGGAGGTCCTAGATACATCTATGATGTGGTCCTAGATACGTCTCTGAATATGATTATGAAGCAGCCTTATTGGCGGATGGAAAACGGAGGCATCAGCTCTACAGCACACCTCTCTGAAACTGCTACAAGGTCAAATATTCAATATGTCTGTCACACGCTTTAGGTGAACATTCTACATCTTCTAGAAGCTTCTAACGTCTGAGTTCGGAGCTAGAATTGCCAGGTGGGTTTCTCTTCATGTTTTGACCAAGTTTGGGCCCAAACTGAAGGCCTAGCTCTACCGCCAGCTACAGATTTGGAGCATTTTGGAATGAAACTCTTCGTTTGTAACTACGCTGTAATGCTGTGATGTCAGTTAATGTACCTTCATTTCAAGGATCTTTGATTCAATTAGTGTTAATACTGTTTCATCACAATATCATATATATATAACACTTGTATCTTTAATGCAGAAATTTTCATGCTCAAAGCAACATTTTCCCCATTCGGTAATTAATAAATATATATAAAGCTCAGAAAAAAAAAACATTCCTGACGTTATAAAAAAAAACTAGCAAAACGAACCCCCCAAAGACGTCGGCATTTCCTTGTGTTTCCCAAAAGTACTGTTTGATTCAATCAGTACTGTCAAGTGGACAGGAGCGCTGTGCATAGATTTGCATATATGTGTTCAAGAACTTCCATTCAAGAAGATTCCAGACCTCTTGGTCTATATCACTATAGAGTGGAGGTGTCTGAAGCACATGATGACGTCCATGGGGATGGGAGGACTCAAGTGGTTCCCGTCCAGCCGCAGGTACCTGAGCCTGGGCACACCATTCGTATCGTGTACATCCTCGTTCAGCCTAAAGGGACAGATCTCGGTTCCGTTTATGCCTAGAAGGAGGAAGACAGTGGTGTTTAACAGGCATGTCATGGTCAATGCGTTGAGTGATCTACTAGGGAAAGTGGAAGAGGCTCCTGTAACTTACTCTCGATGTTGTTGTTGTTGAGATGCAGATGTTCCAGGTGGGCGCTGAACAGTGGAACCGTGCTCAACTGGTTGTGAGCCAAGTGCAAATCCAGCAAGGAGCTGACATTGAACACCATCTTCGGGATGCCCTTGTCACTCAACTGGTTGTAATTGAGCCTGATGAAGGCTATGTTGGCGAAGTTCTTGAAGTAGTCCTGGGGAATGTCTTCAATGTTATTCCTGTCCAAGAACAGCTGGAAGATGCTATTGGGTATGTTGGTGGGCATCTTCCTGAGGATGTTGTGCGCCAGGTTGAGCTGTATGAGATTCTTGAGATCCTTGAAGACGTTCTTCCCGAGGTTGCTGTCGCTGATCTTGTTGTGGTGCAGGTCCAGGAGCACAAGGTGTTCCAGTTTGCTGAAAGCTCCGGGAGCAATCTTTGAGATCTGGTTACGGCTGAGGCGCAGCTGCTCCAAGTTAACCGGCAGGTCATTGGGGACCTCTTTCAACTGGTTCCTCTCCATGTAGAGGTACAGCAGGTTCGGCAGCTTCTCAAACACTTGCTTGTTAACTGAGCGGATGCGGTTGTTGCCTAAGTTGATCCACTTGAGCTCGGTGGCGTTGTTGAAGGACTCGGCCGCCACCTGATCGATGTAGTTGTTCTGCAGGTAGAGATAATGGGTGCGCGACGGGATGACTGGAACCTTGCGGAGGTTGCGGTTCTCGCAGTACAGGGCATTCGGGTGGGAAGGGGGGCAGAAGCACTCCCTCGGGCAGTCTGGGAAGGAAGATGGTGGACCAAGGATAGGAGGGGGAAAGTCAGTGGGCTCCTGGGGCTCAAGTTCAGGTTTGGGAGCCGGTTTCTTCGGGGCAGGTGGTTTCTTTGTGGTGGGGGGTTTTGGCCGTGGTCTTGCCCGCTGTCCCAAGACGTCGGTGGCCAGGAGAAGGATCAGCAGAGAGCAATATCCCAGCACAGTCTTCATTGTCCTGGGGCAAAAGAGGAAAAGAAACATATTCCATCCTTTCAGTATTTCATAATTATACTTCGTTCACAACCTAACAGGTCATCTTCTATATTTCAGCACATCAACAGCTAAAGAACTTGATAGAAGGCAGCATTGCTACTCAATGGGGAACCCTCTGAGCCTTGTGGGCCTTCAGAGAAGGTCTAAGGATTTCTGGGCCAAATACATTGGTAATTTGTAGAGTAAGGACGTTTCATTCATCAACATAGTGCTCCCTGTTAAGTTCTGGATTCAAACCTGGAAGTGGCAAAAAGAAAATTGTTAAGATTCTTGTGGTCTCTTGGTAGACATTGTCAAGTCCTTGCAGCTGGACTCGAGTATGTGTCACACTAAATACCAACCAAATGAAGAAATGACAGTGGAGTTAAGCAATCACATATTTATCTACAGTGACTCCAGGCTTTCTGGAAGTCCTAGATACATCAGTTTATTCCACAAAACAGCAACCAAAGCTCTTTACAATATTAGGCTTGCATAAGATCACATGGAAGCATTAACATCTCACACCTCTGGATACATTTTCATTCTTTAGCACTCCCTTGCATTCCTATACCATGCTTGACCAGGGGCGGCATTTCCTCTTCATGGGAAAGAAAACATTGCACATGCTAGCATCCAGAGAGACATGTCTGTAAGTGGTCCCTAGATACTGTTACGGCAGTTAAGACATGCATTGCCACAATCTGAGGACCGGTGCAGGTTTTACCGGGCTCCTAAATAAACACCCCAGCACTAGATTTTCCAGGTTCCTCTCCAGTGTCTGAGCGCAGAGCTCCAGATAAAGGTCTCTTTGTGCAAAACAGAACCTGAGAGAGGGAGACTGAGTCTCAATGAGGGAAACAGAGAGTCCCGGAGGACCCTGAGAACTTGGAGGAGACCGCTGATCGCTCGGTCATGCCATTGCTATGCGTTCTGCTTCTCCGCTCACCACATTTCTGATAACTTCAAAGGTCGATAGATCTGAAGAACATGTGGTACTAAGTTACCGGGAGATATCTCTGGCAAGGTATGCACAGCTGGGCCAAGAAGTGCAAGCTCCATCGCTACCTGCCACTTTTCCACCTTTATTAAAAACCCATTGTTTTTATGACTGTTTGGTATAAACGCTTTCTAGTCCATGGTAATCAGAAGAATAATGATTTTCCTGCTGCACAATGGTAAGAAAGCTAGAATGAGTCACAGAAGAAACAGACCAAACAAAAGCAGCAGACCTATTTTTCTTGCGCTGGAATTCAGGCCAGGTTACACAACGAGTACATCGAGGCTGTCCAACGAGAAAGCATCTCAGTTTTACTTCTATTTTTACTTCTCTACATCGTTTGATCACGGCAGCTGCCTTTCACATTGACTGTTATGATGATTTGACCACCAGAAATGCTCCAAAGTTAAAAATCTTATGTTAAATGACATTAAAAGTAAATATATAGCAGCTGCTTTTACACACATCTTTGGACTGTGACAAAACAGTAACAGCTGCATCTGCTGTTCAGCTAAACTTCTACAAACCTCATTTTGTGTAATTGTTTTTGCCATAGCCAACTTTAATTACAATTGTAAGTATTTACAGACACAGGCAGCCACACATGCCCTACATACATATTGTCAGGAGAGCCTGGGCTGCTCAGATACATTATTATTTGAAGTGTAGAACCAAATAAAATAGATATTGTTACACATATATTAAATGATATAAGTTTTTGCTTATTCAGGTCTTTTTACAGGCTTAAACAAGAGTTAGTAAGAAAATGGATCTGTGATCTGAAAATGCACTTATTTTGATAGTGGCTTATTCTTTTGCTTAGTATTGAGTCAAAATAGATTACTAGGATAAGGCGGACAGTAGTTTATTGATTTTCTGTCCTCTTGGAATCATGCTCAGTGCTACAACTACTAACACACAGCAGAACAGACTATATTTTTAGTCCTAATTTACTGTCAGCTGTTTAACTCCAAAGAACAGCAACACCTGTTTCTGGCTGGTTACTATAAACAAACTTTGTACAATGGTGGACAAAGTAAAATAATGCTCTGGTTAAAATATTACTCAAGTAGGAGCCCAATTTATATTTTTATAAGAAGTGCCAATAGAAAAGAACTTGCTTTTAAAAGAACTTAAAACTACACTATGTAAAATTTGGGGGATTTGGAGACCTCTCTGGAGAATGTGTGTAATTGCAAGAGCATTTTCTATTAGTCCATTCATCTATCTATCTATCTATCTATCTATCTATCTATCTATCTATCTATCTATCTATCTATCTATCTATCTATCTATCTATCTATTTATCTATCTATCTATCAGATTTGGGGATTTGGAGACCTCTCTGGCGTACACTACCGCTCAAAAGTTTGGGATCACAGTGAAATGTTCTTGTTTTAATGGAGTATCTTCTTCCTTAACACAACAATGGACTGACGGGTCTCTAAAGAAAGTTGTTTCTTTCTGGTCATTTTGAGTCGGTCAGCAAGCCATCAACTGCTGATCTTCAGATACTAAACTAACCTAGAATGTTGTTCCCTTTTATACTCACTTATTAGTAGAATGTTTTTCAGCTGTGCATCACAATTGAGCAAGAGTGTCCTAACAACCAATTAGTCCAATAACATCCTTAACTTGGATTGGTGGTCGTACCAGAAGATTTAGACAGAGGACTGAGAATTACTGATAATAGAACTATATGTAAAATAAGCCTCTATACAAAAATAGACTTTAATACAAACATTTATATTCTTTAATAATCATCTGATACACTTACATTAATTGTGAAATAAACAATATTGTTTGTGAATTGCATGAAAATTGCATGAAATGAAATTCTAAAGTGATCCTAAACTTTTGAGCGGTAGTTTGTGTGTGTAAGTGCAGGAGCATTTTAAAATGAAAAGTGGATGAATCTGAAAGCGATAATGTTGAACTTGCATTTGAGACCTAAATTTTGAGCTGAACCTAAATGCTAATGTCTGGAGTATAAAACTAGTAAATGGTGAAGAACTTGTTACAGAGTTGATAATAAAATACTGTTTTGTGTGATTATATGACCAGAAACACATTAAAACTCCAGAGAGAATCAAAATAACTCACATTTTAAAACCACTTCACTGCTCCTAGATTAGCCTGTGTTGCATCATGGGATTGTCTTAGCAGCTGAGGAAGCGTTTGATGCTTCCTTAAAATCAGGTCTAAATAAGGTTCCTCAGTGGACAGTATGTTTAAGGTATGTAAGAATTGGGACAGTCTACATGTCTGGAGCGCATACTATGATGTAAAATGCTGCCTATGTAGGAGCTCAGTAGGTTTTGAGACAGACCCCAAGTTTCAATCACTTTGATTCCCTACTAGCACTTCTAAGCGCTTGACATCTGTAACAGGATGCCTACAAGTTACGTCCAGATGTGTAATGTCCTACCATAATAATCTACTGAGTCATATCAGCTTCAGGACATCAGGGAATATATTATACACATGGTTAGTCCTGAAGTCACTGTGCTTGGAAAAGTTGGAGAATTCTCTCTTGGGGCCCTTGAGAGTCACTGCACCAAACTTGTCTGATGTAGGATCAGTATTTATTTTCTGTACTGTACTGATGAGTAGGAGTAGGAGGCCACAGAGGAGATTCTAGATCAGCATCCTTAGGGTCCCTGAGTACAGTATGGATCCTCACAGACTGTTGCGAATGATGAAAATCAGATGTTTGGCTCCCACCAGCTGGCTGAGTGACAGCTGCCTCATCATGAAGAACCAGGCAGAAGAGGCGGGTCCTGGGGAGCAAGGGACCCTGGGAAAATGTGGGATTGTTTATTAATTCAGCTGCGTGCCTCTTTTAGGCGGGGTCCAGCGGAGAACGGCTGCGAGTGAGGAGCTAATGATTTGGTAGCTTTATAAGTGTGTGCATGAGGGTCCAGACACCCTCCAGTCTTCTTTTAAACGACTGCTTGTCCAACAGTTTTGGCACGCCGTCTCAAAAGATAATGATCTGAGGGCTGGATAAGGCTTCCCATCTAAATCAAGTTAGCTTAACTTTAGTAAATAAATTAATTTCTCAGCACACAGTTGGGCCTTTCTACTGATCCAGACTTGATACACACAAGTAAATGTTTGGCTGCTTTGAAGCGGGGAGAAGAATGTTTTTTGCCGAGCCAACGTAAACAAATCCCAACACTTGTTCCCAGCGGGGGCCTGTTGTTGGCAGCGCTCATCACCCCCTTATTTCATGAGGTGGCCCTGTTTGTCTGAAATCAGAGTCTGGAACAATGAGGTATAGGCTCGATGGAGCTGAGGTCAGGATGGGTGTTCAGGTTGTATCGGATGCATCATTGCATGCGGATGGTTGTTAGCGTTTCTATGTAAGCAGTAGTGACAGCTTGAAACTGAGGCTTAGTATCAAAATAAGCTTTTTTTTCATACGAGTGGTCTCAGATTCTTGTGGTTTGCTGTGATGTTTGGCCCCTTTACTGGATTTCCTGGCCAACAGTCAAGCTATCGTCGCTGTCCAAAGAAAAACAAGTATGGTATCTTTACAGGAGGGGACCAAAACAGTCTTAACGTTCAATGCAAGTCAATGCAACGAGGTTTATTCCATGTGGCTTTGGAGCATTTCTACTGGTCCATGCATCAGAAACCTCTCACAGGAGCTTTTCAGAGAATAGAGATACACGGTTTTCTTTGGAGAGAGACGTTATCAGACTTAAAAGCTTTTAAGTGTACCATTAGTTTACTTCTTTTAGACTAAAATGAAGTGAGTATGCTTTCAGTTTACTTGTTAGGTACTTCTCAGTGATATACTTAACACAGCTATACTTAAGTATGCTTGGGTTATACTGATAAGTATAGAACAGTCTAAGTATATTTGGCCTTTACTAGTACTTTATCTTTTGATTGAGATAGAGATAGTACAAACACATCCAATACAATATTCATTTAAAATTAGATTTATAAAGATTTATAAAGATACTAATATGTTTCTTAATCTGAGTGTGTCTTGTTTATTATACGTATGTCCACTGGTGAGTAAGTAAACGTTGTTAAGTTCTATTTTAAGTAGAAAAAAACCTTAAACCTAGTCATATACTTTAAAGTACAACAATAATATAAGCAGTAAATTATAAGTATTAAGTTCACTTAAAGCTAGTAAACTAACAGTAAAGTTTACTTTTAGTGTAGTTTCAGTACAAAAGATGTAAACTAGTTGTATACTTGGTTTACTACTCTTACACTTAAAGTCTACTTAAAAGTATACTTTTAAAAACTAGAAAGTGGACCAATTTAGTCCCAAGAAGTATTAAATATAACTTTAAGTATACTTATTTTCTGTAAGGGTAACCAACAACTTGAGTCTATGTATAACTTTAGTCCATGAAGCTCTGAACATTGTGAGCAGCTGAATAGATGTTTATACTAACGAGGTGAAACCCCATAAAGCAAATGCTTGCTGGACTCCAAACATCTGGAAAATAGTTAAAGACTGAAGTGTGAAATGATAGTCTCTCTCAGCCAAAGTAAGTGTTGAACATTATCGATGCTACACGAGTGAATAAACTTTGGATAAATCAAACTTAAACCCAACAGAGCTCGTCTTATTTCTTTTCTGAGGCAGGAAAACAGAGGTTCACAGGATATTCCTTGAGTTAAAGGACAGATGTTGCTTGAGCAAATGCACACGGCTTGGAGGGAAGTACCAGTCTGAGGTTGGAGGGTTTCTATAGAAACAGAGGGACACTGTGCACGCACCATCTCTCGCCAAGATCCACGGGCAGCATGTTTACCTGTGACTTTCATCCTCCACAGCTGTTCCTGAGTTTTCTCACTTTTAGATGAAGGAATACCAACAACAAAGCTTTGTTTCTTACCTGCTGCAGGTACCTGCCCTCCGTTTATGTGTGTTCAAGTTCTGTCCTTCTGTCTCCCACTCTTCGTTCGCTCTCTCTCTCCTCTCTTCCTCCTCTCTCCTCTCCCT
This sequence comes from Megaleporinus macrocephalus, assembly GCA_021613375.1. Taxonomy (NCBI): domain Eukaryota; kingdom Metazoa; phylum Chordata; class Actinopteri; order Characiformes; family Anostomidae; genus Megaleporinus; species Megaleporinus macrocephalus. The sequence continues at coordinate 24,724,098 of CM038714.1, forward strand.
CCTCCGATACGCAGCCCAGCCTCACTATTGGGTCTTTGCTTCCTCTGCTGTTCTCTCTAAAGGTCAACAATTCTCTCTCTCTCTCTCTTTCTCTCTCTCCCTCTTTCTCTCTCGCTCTCTCTCTCTCTCTCTCTCTCTCTCTCTCTCTCTCCCCCTCCGCCCTTGAGGAAAGCGTCTGTATGTCCGTCCCTCACGGAAAGGGATTTGCTCTGATCACCTCATCACTAATGCGTGTGAGGGTGGGTGGGTGGATGCGTGTGGGAAAGGGGTGGGGTGTTGATGGGGGTCTGGCAAAGGGGAAAATATGGAGAGCTACATTCTTTCGTTCGGACACCCTCCAGCCCCTCTGCTGCTGCCCAGTCACGAGGATACTTGGCCAGGTTTTCAACGAGCTTCATGTGCCTTTTATTTAATTTGCCCTCTGATCCCACAGAATCCGGGACGACTGCCTTTCCCCCGGATTCCTACCTCCCCCGCACCGAGCGCTCGCTGCCTGATCTTAACAAATAAATACACTGCAAGGACCCTAATTGCATAGGGGTCCTATGGGGGCAGCTTCTGGCTTCCTCTCCATGCAGCTGAAGGCCTGATGTCGAGAGCCATTAACAAAAAAAAGTCATACAGAGGTTCAGCTGCAGCTGAGAAGCTGATGAGAAGAACACTCAGCCGGGGGGACCAGAACCCCCCTACCCCCCCACCCCCTGCCTTATTGTTTTGTGTGTCTCATGTACTTTTCTCCACAGCACTGAGCAGTCGGTTCAGTAAATTAGTAATAAAGTGTAATTTAATCATCGAGGACATCATAGCAAAGCCAAGAGTTTGTTTAAAGGCCAAGAGTGATGTGAGCAGGAAACTTATTAAAACATGATGTTATTTTTCATAAATTATAGAAAAATCTGATTTGACTCTTGAGTATCTGCTTTGAGAGTCTGATTATGTCTTTAGTCGTAGGATGCAAGTCTAAGTTGAGTCTTCAGTCTGTAAGAAGTGGGTCAGAGTCGAGTCCATAAGGTTCAAGCCAAAGTCGAGTCTTTAGTCTGTAAGAAGTGGGTCAGAGTGGAGTCACGAGTCTGTAAGGTCCGAGTCAAGCCTCAAATCTGCAAGAAGCGGATCCAAGTGGAGTCGCGAGTCTGTAAGGTCCGAGTCAAGCCTCAAGTCTGTAAGAAGCAGGTCAGAGTCAAGTCCATAAGGTTCAAGCCAAAGTCGAGTCTTCAGTCTGTAAGAAGTGGGTCAGAGTGGAGTCAAGAGTCTGTAAGGTTTGAGTCAAGCCTTAAAGTAGTGACTTTCCTTGAGTCAAGCCTCAAGTCTGTAAGAAGTGGGTCCAAGTCTAGTCTTCAGTCTATAAGACGAGTCTTCAGTCCAAGTCGAGTCTTCAGTCTATAAGAAGCGGGTCCGAGTTGAGCCTTAAGTCTGTAAGAAGCAGGTCCGAGTTGAGTCCATAAGATACAAGCCAAAGTTGAGTCTTCAGTCTGTAAGAAGTGGGTCGGACTGGAGTCGCGAGTCTGTAAAGTCAGAGTCAACCCTCAAGTGTGTAAGATGCGGGTCCGATTAGAGTACATAAGATGCGAGTCAGAGTTGAGTCTTTAGTCTGTAAAAAGCATGTCCGAGGCAAGTCTCGAGTCTGTAAGATGGGAGTCTGTGTTGAGTCTTTAGTCTGTAAGAAGCGTGTTCGAGGCAAGTCTCAAGTCTGTAAGATGTGAGTCTGAGTTGAGTCTCGAGTCTGTAAGATGCGGGTCTGAGTCGAGTATTCATCTGTAAAAAGTGGGTCAGAGTGGAGTCTCGAGTCTGTATGATGTGAGCCTGAGTTAAGCATTTACCTCATCAGATGTTCTGAGTCCAAGTCGAGTCTTTAGCCTGTAAGAAGTGGATCTGAGTCAAGCCTCAAGTCTGTAAGAAGCAAGTCAGAGTCGAGTCTCAAGTCTGTAAGGTGCGAGTCTGAGTCAAGTCTCGAGTCTGTAAGATGCGAGTCTGAGTCGGGTCTGGAGTCTGTAAGATGTGAGTTCGAGTCAAAGTCTGTAAGCTATGAGTCCAAGTCGAGTCTTGAATCTGTGAGATGCAAGTCCAAGTCGAGTCTCGAGTCTGTAAGATGCGAGTTCGAGTCAAGTCTCGAGTCTGTAAGATGCGAGTCTGAGTCAAGTCTCGAGTCTGTAAGATGCGAGTTCGAGTCAAGTCTCAAGTCTGTAAGATGCGAGTTCGAGTCAAGTCTCGAGTCTGTAAGATGCGAGTTCGAGTCAAGTCTTGAGTCTGTAAGATGCGAGTCTGAGTCGAGTCTCGAGTCTGTAAGGTGCGAGTCTGAGTTGAGTCTTGAGTCTATAAGGTGCGAGTCAGAATCCATAGTATTCATAACCCTTTCAAGTAGCGACTTTCCTTGAGGGAGCTTTTTGAGGCATTTACCTCTTTAGACGTCTGGTTCCACTCACAGTTCTGACTCTGCAAAGTTACTCTAGAACGAGAATTTCACACCACTTGAAATTACTTGGGTGGAGTCCCTCTGAGTCTCAAGATGAGTCATGAGTCAGTTAAGTATTTATCCAAGTTGAAAGATGCAAGCCAGAGTTGAGTCTTCAGTCTGTAAGAAGCGGATCTGAGTCAAGTCTGTAAGATGTGAGCCAGAGTTGAGTCTTCAGTCTGTAAGATGTGGGTCAGAGTTGAGTCTTCAGTCTGTAAGATGTGGGTCAGAGTTGAGTCTTCAGTCTGTAAGATGTGAGCCAGAGTTGAGTCTTCAGTCTGTAAGATGTGAGCCAGAGTTGAGTCTTCAGTCTGTAAGATGTGAGCCAGAGTTGAGTCTTCAGTCTGTAAGATGTGAGCCAGAGTTGAGTCTTCTCTGATGAGATCGGAGCCACTTTGCCATGGTAGGGTGAGTTTCTCAACGCTGGACCATGTCTTATGCAGAAATAATCTGAGGATGAAGCAGGTCTACAGGGTGCCATTGGAATGCAATTCAGAAAGAGTCAAAGAATTGTGATAAGACTATGTACGTTATATACAATCCCACAATGCACACTCTCAACACTGTATAAATTGTTCCTTAATCCATTTACATAGTTCTGTATTGTAATCATAATGATTGTGCTTCACAGTAGTGAGCCCTCCATGTCTACTTCTGATATTGTTGAGTCCTTGAGCTAGAGGTGGCTGCAGTGGCGCACCATTTCATCTTCACTGATGAGGTTGGATTCAACCTCACAAAAAGATGAAGGACTCTCACATTGCTTGTGATGTGGATGAGGTGCGGTGGTCAGACCCAAACAGAAGACAGGATGCAGCACATATACAAAAAAAAAAAATAAAATATATATATATATATATATATATATATATATATATATATATATATATATATATATATATATATATATATATATATATAATTTATTTATTTATTTTGTATGTAGACCATTGTATGTGCAACTTGGTTTGGATGTACACTGTGTACATTGTTTTGTGGGGAAAAATAGAATATATTTATTACTGTGTATATGTGTGTTCAAAGTATTAAAAAATATTCTAAAATAGTTTGCAACACACTTACTGTATGTATGTGTGTCTGTAGTGACTCAACTGTAGTGTTTTACACTGAGCACATCAGTGTTCTACTGGTTCTTATAAATGTCTGTTCATATGATGGTTTGTGTGTATCATCTGAAAACAAAAGACCATTTTGTTTCATTTTGCAGGAGAATTGAGGGTTCTGCCCATAGTGTGTGTATGTTTTGATTTGTGTGTAGAGTTCTGAGAGTATGAGGCATGCTTTCAGAAAATGTGTGTAAACACTGAAGAAAAAACGTGATATACTAATAAAATAAAGGTAATATATTTATATTTGAATAACAATATCTAAACAGTACTTTGTAAATACACTCTAACTACATTCATACATGTATTTTAGTTGAAACAAAGAATATAAAAAAAAAAATACTGAGTTAGTGGGAAAAAGATGTGCTTAAGTATATTTAAACGTGTCAACAGTAAAGTATACTTCAGAGTACTTTTTTTACTGCCTGGGTAACCCTTGTGGAATAAAGGATAGTTGTAAACACAAAGTATATTTATATTATTAAATTGGATTAAGTTATTCTTTGGAGTATACGTTTAGTACTCTAAGTATACTTCTTTTTCACGAGGGGCAGTGCAACGTGTGCAGAACTGTAGTAGCTTATAGTCTACGATGGTAGGGGTTACTGAGCCACTGTGGTGTGATGGAGGCCACAGCTTTTGGGAAGAAGCTGTTCTTTAGTCTGTTTATGTGTGAACGGATGGTTTGGTACCTCTTGCCAGGTGATAACCAGTGAAACAGGTTGTGTCCAGGGTGTGTTGTGTCTCTGCTGATACTAGTGTTGTTGCTGTAGACGCTCTCTCCAGCTCTCTCTTTCTCTGAATGACTAGTCAAGCCATTGCACCATCATGTGTTTCTGAGGGTGTGGCATTTGAAGGAGGGCTGAAGGTGGAGGGTGGGACTTTTTTGATTCTAGATTCACTTTTCCACAAATTCGCCTACATCGGCTTTAGGATTGCCCACTAACGCCAATGGCGCCCAAGTTTAATCACTGATCTATGCATTAGTCAAGTAAAGTTTATTTGTGTAGCGCTTTTCACAACGATGTTGTCACAACACCTTATCCATTGTAAGCAAGCCAGAGGCAACGGTGGCCAACTTCAACAAGAACAACTCCTTTAACTGAGGGAAGAAACCTTGGGAGGAAACAGACCCACAAGTGGAGATCACTCCTCCTCTGGTGGAACAGTATTTAGAGTTTATTAAACTAAAGCTGAGTCTGAAGGTGCTACATCAGGTGGATGATACAGCGATGCAGACAAGGATGGACCAAATGGCACCAATGGAGAGGAGAACTGGTTGGTGCCAGGCACTGTTTTCACACACCCTCCCTATTCACTGGTCCTACCTTAGACATTTCTCAGGGGTCCCAATGCTTTGAGGGTTGGGGAGGCGTAAGAGGTGGGTTGTTGCGTCCCTACCAACATTGCGACCAAATCTACGCCCCTGCTCCAAAGTGATCTAGCAGCTCTGGAGTACATTAACGCTCATGGAGGAGAACGGTAAACCCTCAGCTTCACCACGTGATCCTGCAGACTCCCAGTAGGCCAGTATACAGCATAACAACATTGGAGAGAGTGACGCCAACGAGGTCTCTGAGCCAGCTGTGACCTGTGGGACGTACGGGCCCCGGCAGCCCGGAGACATGTATTCCAGCTGTGGAGTGCACCTCAGCAGTGAGCGCTTCTCCAAATGTGATGCGAAAGAAATACATTTCTTACATAAACATCTCGAATAGGCATCATTGTCGAAGAGCTTTCTGTCTATGTCTATGCGTGTGGCTTCCCAGGTGAAAAAAAAATCTCTGAAGTATACTTAATTTAAGTGCACTTAGTATACTTCAATGCAATCATGGTTAAAGTACTAAAACTGTACTATTTTTGTGTACTAACTTTGTACTTAGTATACAATATGTGTGTTTTATTACTAATAAAAATGGACTTAAATACAACTAAACATACTGAACTGTACTATTTTGAGACCCAGTTAAGTAGATTTAAGTGCCTCTTAAGTACCTTCTTCTACCAGTTCTGTATTTTAAAAAATATACTTTGTGTCAACTTGGAGTATATTTGAATCCAGCTTTAAGAGAACTGTTAATTTACTAATAAAATATAAGAAATATATTTATAATTCAATAACAGTATTTGAACAGTACATAGTAAATATACTCATACATATATTTTAGTTGATGTTCTTAAGTATATTTAAACGTGTCTCAAATAGTACAATAGTTAATGAAGTATATTTTTAATAGCAGTATGATTTTATTTGGCATACTAAGTACACAAAAATAGCACACTTTAATTACATTATTCATAAGTGTATAAAAAGTATAGATTAAGTATACTTCAGAGTACTTTTATACTGCCTGGGTAACCTTTGTGAAAAAAAAAATATTCTTAAGAATACTAAAAGTATATTTACATTATTAAACTGAATTAAGTTATTCTTTTGAATATACTTTTAGTACTCTAAGTATACTTCTTTTTCACAAGGGTTTTCTGGAGAACCTCTTTCAAGGTCTGCACTTGGCGTGAAGCTCTCTGAACATCAGTCATCTGTAGAACGGCTTTGCCACCAATCAGGCCCAGCGTTTGGAGTTTTATGGATCTGGGGCTGATCCAGTCATGTTTTCCAGCTTGTTGGGAACAGACAAACTGTAACTCACAGCGCTGACATTGCTGTGAAACTTTTTTTTTTTCTTAAAATACAGAGGGTGGATCATTCCCGTCCCTTGAAAGTTCAATATATTTACAAGTTATATGATTAACCACCGCTCGGCTGAGCAAAGAAACTGGCCTCTTAGTATTTTCTCTGAATTTTGCCAGCGCTGCGATTTATATTACATACAGTTCTCAGGATAAGTGAGATGGGTGTGACTACTTTCAGTGAGCTCTGTGGATGACTCATTGTGTGACATTTGTTGTGCTTCATGAGATAAATTAGGTCATACCATCCACCCATTCAGATCAGCAATATTCACACTGTGGGTTTCTCAACACCAGCATAGATAACTGTGGATTCTGTGGAAGCAGGTTCATCACCGACCAGTTAATAACTTCTTCACTGTAACTGCAGTAGGATTGCTTTACTTACTAGAGCCTGGAATCCAAAATAATCCACCAACTGATAAGTACAAAAGTGCAGTGGTTAGCACGGTGGTGTAGTGGTTAGTATGGTGGTGTAGTAGTTAGTATGGTGGTGTAGTGGTTAGTATGGTGGTGTAGTGGTTAGCACGGTGGTGTAGTGGTCAGTATGGTGGTGTAGTGGTTAGTACGGTGGTGTAGTGGTTAGTACGGTGGTGTAGTGGTTAGTACGGTGGTGTCGTGGTTAGTATGGTGGTGTATTGTTAGTATGCTGATGTAGTGGTTAGTACGGTGGTGTAGTGGTTAGTATGGTGGTGTAGTGGTTAGTATGGTGGTGTAGTGGTTTGTACGGTGGTGTAGTGGTTAGTTTGGTGGTGTAGTGGTTAGTATGGTGGTGTAGTGGTTAGTATGGTGGTGTATTGTTAGTACGGTGGTGAAGTGGTTAGTATGGTGGTGTAGTGGTTAGTATGGTGGTGTATTGTTAGTACGGTGGTGAAGTGGTCAGTACGGTGGTGTAGTGGTTAGCACTGTGCTGCAGTGGTCAGCACAATGGTGTAGTGGTCAGTACGGTGGTGTAGTGGTAAGTACGGTGGTGTAGTGGTTAGCACAGTGGTGTAGTGGTCAGTATGGTGGTGTAGTGGTTAGCAAGTTGGTGTCGTGGTTAGCACCGTGGTGTAGTGGTTAGCAAGGTGGTGTAGTGGTTAGTATAGTGGTGTAGTGGTCAGTACGGTGGTGTAGTGGTTAGTACGGTGGTGTAGTGGTTAGTTTGGTGGTGTAGTGGTTAGTTTGGTGGTGTAGTGGTTAGTACAGTGGTGTAGTGGTTAGTTTGGTGGTGTAGTGGTTAGTACGGTGGTGTAGTGGTTAGTATGGTGGTGTAGCGGTTAGTATGGTGGTGTATTGTTAGTATGCTGATGTAGTGGTTAGTACGGTGGTGTAGTGGTTAGTATGGTGGTGTAGTGGTTAGTACGGTGGTGTAGTGGTTAGTACGGTGGTGTAGTGGTTAGTACGGTGGTGTAGTGGTTAGTACTGTCGTGTAGTGGTTAGTACGGTGTTGTAGTGGTTAGCACAGTGGTGTAGTGGTCAGTATGGTGGTGTAGTGGTTAGCAAGGTGGTGTCGTGGTTAGCACCGTGGTGTAGTGGTTAACAAGGTGGTGTAGTGGTTAGTATGGTGGTGTAGTGGTTAGTATGGTGGTGTAGTGGTTAGTATGGTGGTGTAGTGGTTAGTACGGTGGTGTAGTGGTTAGTTTGGTGGTGTAGTGGTTAGTACAGTGGTGTAGTGGTTAGTATAGTGGTGTAGTGGTTAATATGGTGGTGTAGTGGTTAGTTTGGTGGTGTAGTGGTTAGTTTGGTGGTGTAGTGGTTAGTGCGGTGGTGTAGTGGTCAGTATGGTGGTGTAGTGGTTAGTATGGTTGTGTAGTGGTCAGTACGGTGGTGTAGTGGTTAGTATGGTGTAGTGGTTAGTATGGTGGTGTAGTGGTTAGTATGGTGGTGTAGTGGTTAGTACGGTGGTGTAGTGGTCAGTACGGTGGTGTAGTGGTTAGTATGGTGATGTAGTGGTCAGTACGGTGGTGTAGTGGTTAGTATGGTGGTGTAGTGGTTAGTTTGGTGGTGTAGTGGTTAGTATGGTGGTGCAGTGGTTAGTTTGGTGGTGTATTGGTCAGTATGGTGGTGTAGTGGTCAGTACGGTGGTGTAGTGGTTAGTATGGTGGTGTAGTGGTTAGTATGGTGATGTAGTGGTTAGTAAGGTGGTGTAATGGTTAGTATGGTGGTGTAGTGGTTATTACGGTGGTGTAGTGGTTAGTACTGTGGTGTAGTGGTTAGTACGGTGGTGTAGTGGTTAGTACGGTGGCGTAATGGTAAATACGGTGGTGTAGTGGTTAGTACGGTGATTTTGTGGTTAGTACAGTGGTGTTGTGGTTAGTATGGTAGTGTAGTGGTTAGTACGGTGGTGTAGTGGTTAGTACGGTGGTGTAGTGGTTAGTATTGTGGTGTCGTGGTTAATACAGTCGTGTAGTGGTTAGTATGGTGGTGTAGTGGTTAGTACAGTGGTGTAGTGGTTAGTACAGTGGTGTAGTGGTTAGTACAGTGGTGTAGTGGTTAGTATGGTGGTGTAGTGGTTAGTATGGTGGTGTAGTGGTTAGTACGGTGGTGTAGTGGTTAGTACGGTGGTGTAGTGGTTAGTATGGTGGTGTAGTGGTTAGTATGGTGGTGTAGTGTTTAGTATGGTGGTGTAGTGGTTAGTATGGTGGTGTAGTGGTTAGTACGGTGGTGTAGTGGTTAGTACAGTGGTGTAGTGGTTAGTACAGTGGTGTAGTGGTTAGTATGGTGGTGTTGTGGCTTCCACTTAACCCCTCCCGTTCCAACACAGAATATTTTAGGCCCTCTGAGAGGACGTAAAGGTCCATGACGGCTCCCCACTACGTTACAGTGATGAGCTCCACTGTTCTGGATTGTTTATATGGTTAAAGGTGGAGATGATTTGTTTTTGCTGTAGTTCCCATTACTGTCTCCATCACTGCTGCCCTATATAGTGTTCAACACAGAACAGTCCATGTAGTAAGTAGTAAGTGAGTAAACCAGTGGACCATATCAGACCCCATTTACTTTCCACTGTTGTGTTCTCACTTTCTCCTGACCTTGCGTAGCATTGCTGCTGGAACGAGACCTCCAAACATGCTGCTCAAGTAGAACGAGCAAAGCCTGCACATCTCAGACTCGGATAAAGCAGTAAACATGCTTCCTCGCAAGTTCTCTCCACCAAGCAGACACTTTTATGGGCGCAAGAAACCTCATCGTCAGCCACCACAATAACTCAGAGCAGCAATGGCAAAGGCTAATTAAGATCAGAACTCCAATACTGAGAAACGTGGAGATCCATCTCGTCAATGGTCTGCTATTAGCGAAGTCTGATGGGTTCAGTGTGTGTTTGACAGATGACAGCGACACAACACTGGCCTCCAGACGCACAAGTTCTCGCTCACACATCCGTGTTTGTGTTGTCTGCTGGATTAGGAAAGACTCTGCATGCACTCTCGGGCATATGTAAACACTCAGACTCTCAGACACACATAGGCAGGTTCTATACATATGCGAACCACACACGCCCTCACACTTTCCGTCTGCCGTACAGATGTGCAAAACTGTGGACGGCATCACATTTCAGTAAGCGGAGTGCTCGTTAATGGCTTTGCGCTCGCACCACCTCGCAATAATGCTCACGACTACATCAAACAGGTTCACGCAGATGTGCTATCAGTTTCATATCTAGCTTCTATGCGCCAAGGCCCAACTGTCTGTTTTCCACTCTCGTTCAGAGGGCTGGTCTGCTTGCTATATAGGTCCATATGTGTGACTCACCAGCAGATGTTATACAGTTTTCAAGAGTTTTCACATGATTTTATCCACACTTGCAATAACAGAACTCTTCAGTAACACCAGCTTTATGCTTTGGTAGTATGAGAAATATGAAATCTGCATATCTATGGTTTCGCATTGCACAGCAGCTATATCGTTATTTTTACATACTGAAATGAGGCTTAATTAGTATAAAATCAAAAATTGTGAGCTGCTAAGAACATGTGACAGATAAAAAAGACAGCCTTGCATCAAACTCATGAGATGCTTTGATTAAAATAAACACATGAAACCTGCAAACACTGAATACATGGCAACAGCAACTACACATATCTGTGCTTTCATCAACAGCAACTACACATATCTATGCTTTCATCAACAGCAACTACACATATCTATGCTTTCATCAACAGCAACTACACATATCTATGCTTTCATCAACAGCAACTACACATATCTGTGCTTTCATCAACAGCAACTACACATATCTATGCTTTCATCAACAGCAACTACACATATCTGTGCTTTCATCAACAGCAACTACACATATCTGTGCCTTCATCAACAGCAACTACTCATATCTGTGTTTTCATCAACAGCAAATACACATATCTGAGCTTTCATCAACAGCAACTACACATATCTGAGCTTTTACACATATCTCAGCAACTACACATATCTGAGCTTTCATCAACAGCAACTACACATATCTGTGCTTTCATCAACAGCAACTACACATATCTGAGCTTTTACACATATCTCAGCAACTACACATATCTGAGCTTTCATCAACAGCAACTACACATATCTGTGCTTTCATCAACAGCAACTACACATATCTGTGTTTTCATCACCAGCAAATACATATATCTGAGCTTTCATCAACAGCAACTACACATATCTGTGCTTTCATCAACAGCAACTACACATATTTGAGCTTTCATCAACAGCAACTACACATATCTGTGCTTTCATCAACAGCAACTACACATATCTGTGCTTTCATCAACAGGAACTACACATATCTATGCTTTCATCAACAGCAACTACACATATCTGTGCTTTCATCAACAGCAACTACACATATCTGTGCCTTCATCAACAGCAACTACTCATATCTGTGTTTCATCAACAGCAAATACACATATCTGTGCTTTCATCAACAGCAACTACACATATCTGAGCTTTCATCAACAGCAACTACACATATCTGTGCTTTCATCAACAGTAACTACACATATCTGTGCTTTCATCAACAGCAACTACACATATCTGTGCTTTCATCAACAGCAACTACACATATCTGTGCTTTCATCAACAGCAACTACACAAATCTTTGTTTCATCAACAGCAAATACACATATCTGAACTTTCATCAACAGCAACTACACATATCTGTGCTTTCATTAACAGCAACTACAAATATCTGTGTTTTCATCAACAGCAACTACACATATCTGTGTTTTCATCAACAGCAACTACACATATCTGTGCTTTCATCAACAGCAACTACACATATCTGTGTTTTCATCAACAGCAACTACACATATCTGTGCTTTCATCAACAGCAACTACACATATCTGTGCTTTCATCAACAGCAACTACACATATCTGAGCTTTCATCAACAGCAACTACACATATCTGTGTTTTCATCAACAGCAACTACACATATCTGTGCTTTCATCAACAGCAACTGCACATATCTGTGCTTTCATCAACAGCAACTACACATATCTGAGCTTTCATCAACAGCAACTACACATATTGGTGCTTTCATCAACAGCAACTACACATATCTGTGTTTCATCAACAGCAACTACACATATCTGAGCTTTCATTAACAGCAACTACACATATCTGTGTTTTCATCAACAGCAACTACACATATCTGAGCTTTCATTAACAGCAACTACACATATCTTTGTTTTCATCAACAGCAACTACACATATCTGTGCTTTCATCAACAGCAACTACACATATCTGAGCTTTCATCAACAGCAACTACACATATCTGTGTTTTCATCAACAGCAACTACACATATCTGTGCTTTCATCAACAGCAACTGCACATATCTGTGCTTTCATCAACAGCAACTACACATATCTGAGCTTTCATCAACAGCAACTACACATATCGGTGCTTTCATCAACAGCAACTACACATATCTGTGTTTCATCAACAGCAACTACACATATCTGAGCTTTCATTAACAGCAACTACACATATCTGTTTTTTCATCAACAGCAACTACACATATCTGAGCTTTCATTAACAGCAACTACACATATCTTTGTTTTCATCAACAGCAACTACACATATCTGTGCTTTCATCAACAGCAACTACACATATCTGAGCTTTCATCAACAGCAACTACACATATTTGTGTTTTCATCAACAGCAACTACACATATCTGTGCTTTTATCAACAGCAACTACACATATCTGAGCTTTCATCAACAGCAACTACACATATCTGAGCTTTCATCAACAGCAACTACACATATCTGAGCTTTCATTAACAGCAACTACACATATCTGAGCTTTTATCAACAGCTACTCCACATATCTGAGCTTTCATCAACAGCTACTACACATATCTGTGTTTTCATCAACAGCAACTACACATATCTGAGCTTTCATCAACAGCAACTACACATATCTGTGTTTCATCAACAGCTAAAGAAAAAGCTGTGTAGCTGTGTGACTCCTCGACCAGCTAGTTCCTTAACTCGGTCAGCGATGGTGTTTCTTGACAAACTGACATTGTTAAAAGTCTGAGTCTGGTCGGGACACACCTGCTCACGACACACCTGCTCACGACACACCTGCTCACGACACACCTGCTCACAGACCTTCAGCAGCACTACTTCAAAAACACTCCCTCTGAAAAACACTTAGAAGCTCAGGCGATTTCTTCAGCCACAATAAAGCTAGCTCTCACTGCCGCGTTGTTTTTGGCTTTCGTGAACAGATTCTGCTGTGACTTCAGTTTAACTTTTAATTCTTGTGCAGTCTGTTGCTTTTCTTTAAGGCTAGCTTTGCTGTACTGAGCTCCGTGCTTGGTGTTAAAGTGCCGGCGTAGATTGTCTCTTTAATAACCGACATGTTGCTTCGTAACACAAAAGGCAGACGGGTCTTTCACCTTGAAGCACGAACAGGTATTCACCTTCCCATCTTTGTTAAACAGCCGTCCATCTGCATCAACTTTTCTTTTTCTGGACATCATGGGATCGGCCGCGTTATCACATCACTGACTACACTGTCACCTAGTGGCAGTAAGCCGTAACACAATCGACATGCATTGTGGGAAATGTAGTTTTTGGTCGAAGCACGCTTCTGACCTATTTATTTTTAGACACTAAGACCTTTCAAGCTGTCGCGGGCCACAAAAAAGGACGTGGCGGGCCACATTTGGGTTTGACACATATGCTCTAGATGGTCCGCTGTGTCTGTGTGATTGTGCTTGTATACAGCTTTTTAATCAAATACACAAATTCAGGACAACAACAAAATTTATTCCAGAGTGTTTTTTTTTCCATAGAGAATGAATAGGACAGAAAAGTGCACTCCAATCTACTGAACTTCCGCTCGACCGACTGACACTGCTTCACATACACTGACTCAGGGCAGACCCCCGACCACGACTGCACTGTTGGTTTGACCCGCACTCGTCTGTTTGTTGTTTGTTTCATCCCTATTTTTTCCCCATTAGAGTCCCATTCATTTTCAGTCACACCCAATCCTCATGGTTTCATTTAACCTACAGCCTCCAAACAGCCTGTACTCTTTTAAGGCATGAATCCACAGACATACTGACCTGCACTCCTCTATTTGTAGTTTATTCATCCCTCCTTCCTCCCATAGGGTCCCATTCGTTTTGGGCCAAACTCAAACATTATGTTTTTCCATGTATTGTACATGCGCATGCGCTAGGGAGCTGTAGTTCTCTGTATGGGACGGTGAGCTAGCTGTGGTATGACCTCCAGTCTGATGTGTCTATCCTAAGTTATCCGGACCTGTGTGTGTTCCTCCAGGGAAAGTCAGGGGCAAGTGTGTTTTCCCTGCTAGCTCTTCCACCACACACTTTTTCACCCAATACATCACTCAGGACGGATCCGCCACCTCTAGTCCTCTAGATATTTGTCATCTATGCACAACCATCCTGTGTTTCCTTCAGGACATGCGCTTTTCTAGTTTATTTATATATTCTTTGGAACATTTACTAGGATACCTCGATAAGCAACTACTTAACTTTTTACTTTTTAAATACTCTGTTATTCTGTGTTATTGAAGCAGTGTCTCTTGAAGGTGCAATTCATGAAATATTTGGTTTAAAATGTTCAAATGTTCCCAAATTAAATAAATAGATCAATTGAATGTGAAGAAATAACCATTTTTATGGTACATCAAAGACATCTATGCATCATGTTGCAGAAATATCTACTAAATTTAGCATGTAGCCAGCTAGCCCTGGTACCATGATACCTCTTAGAGCCTCAAGAGATGATAAGGATAAGGTCACTGTAGCATCCAGTTTGCCATCCATCCAAAATGAAAGGATGAAGAAATAGCACTGCTCTAACCATAAATATCCAGGCATAGTTTTTATTTTTATTTTTGAAAGTAAGTAGTACTTTTCCATACGTCAGTGTGTTTATTTAACCCTTTCCAAGCTTCTCCTAAACAACCCAGTATTATTATCAGTTCTCATCTAATACCTGCTTTGACTGCTCAGTACTTCATTAAGATAAATCAAGATTGCTGCTGAAGAAACAGAACACATTCATACAATGTCTGGGGCGTCCAGGAGAAATCTGGAACCTAACTTTGTTCTTCAAACTGGAGCTCAAGATCTGATCTACTTCTCTCACAATAAGATATTCATGTTACTTTGTATTGTATGTATGATTATTTATCTGTTCTAATCAGATCTGGTGGTGAAAATACACTTATTTATCAGATTAACAGCTTTTAAACTACCAGCTTTGGTGCCTCAGACTTCTCCACAGTAGTCTGGTTGTTAGGCTGATGAGCTGCTGGTATATTTACTGTAAGAGTGATGCATTTTTCCCCTCAATCCCAGACACTGAAGACATGCTCTCCACGTCCCCTCTCATTACCTGTGTTGGTTAATGTTGGTGAATATGTGTCTTATAAAACACTGCATGGACAGCGAGGGTGAATAATGAGGAGACACGGTGGAAAGCATGTTTATTTGGAGGAATGATGTCAGCCTGGCTCACACAGCGGTTACAGCTCTGGGAAATGGTGAGTGCCAATGCCCTGTTACTCAGCGCAGCATGGGACGCTGATACAATGATAACCTTATTAAATGTTTAGTAACCTTCTCCAACTTCCAGTTAGTCAGACTTTTTTAATGTCTGTAGCCATATACATATCCTACATATCTTAACCCTTTCATACATGGTGTCCATGCTTGTGGACAGTTAATAATAGTTCAATTTGAAGCATATGAAATTCATTTCACCCTCCAAACAACTAGATGGCAGAATCAAGTCTCACTGCTCCAGTGTAACAAAATTCATTCTCCTGAATTCTATTGTAGTCTTGAGTGCTGAGGCTTAGAATCTAGGATGACTGACAATACTAACAATGCAGATAATGTCTCTGGCATTACAGTGCCTTGCAAAAGTATTCGGCCCCCTTGACCTTTTCAACCTTTTGCCACATTTAGGCTTCAAACATAAAGATATGAAATTGTAATTTTTTGTCGTGAAGTCAATGTTGACCTAAATGACTGATGATGATAAATAGAATCCACCTGTGTGAAATCAAGTCTCTGTATAAATGCACCTGCTCTGTGATCGTCTCAGAGTTCTGTTTAAAGCACAGAGAGCATCATGAAGATCAAGGAACACACCAGGCAGGTTTGAGATACTGTTGTGGAGAAGTTTAAGGATTTGGATACAAAAAGATTTCCCAAGCTTTAAACATCTCAAGGAGCACTGTGCAAGCGATCATATTGAAATGGAAGGAGTATCAGACCACTGCAAATCTACCCGGCTGTCCCTCTAAACTTTCAGCTAAAACAAGGAGAAGACTGATCAGAGATGCAGCCAAGAGGCCCATGGTCACTCTGGATGACCTGCAGAGATCTACAGCTGAGGTGGGAGAATCTGTCCATAGGACAACAATCAGTCGTACACTGCACAAATCTGGCCTTTATGGAAGAGTGGCAAGAAGAAAGCCATTTCTCAAAGATATCCATAAAAAGTCTCGTTTAAAGTTTGCCACAAGCCACCTGGGAGACACACCAAACATGTGGAAGAAGGTGCTCTGGTCAGAAGAAACCAAAATCCAACTTTTTGGCCACAATGCAAAACGTTACACAGCTCATCACCCTGAACACACCATCCCCACTGTCAAACATGGTGGTGGCAGGGTCATGATTTGGGCCTGCTTTTCTTCAGCAGGGACAGAGAAGATGGTTCACATTGATGGGAAGATGGATGGAGCCAAATACAGGACCATTCTGGAAGAAAACCTGTTGGAGTCGGCAAAAGACCTGAGACTGGGACAGAGATTTATCTTCCAACAAGACAATGATCCAAAACATAAAGCAAAATCTACAGTGGAATGGTTCACAGATAAACGTATCCAGGTGTTAGAAGGGCCAGGTCAAAGTCCAGACATGAATCCAATCGAGAATCTGTGGAAAGATTTTGCACGCCCAATTTTTCAGTTTTTTATTTCTAAAAAAAGTTTAAAATATCCAATAAATTTCGTTACACTTCACGATTGTGTCCCACTTGCTGTTGATGCTTTACAAAAATTACAATTTCATATCTTTATGTTTGAAGCCTGAAATGTGGCAAACGGTTGAAAAGTTCAAGGGGGCCAAATACTTTTGCAAGGCACTGTATCTGTTCAAAGTTTCTACTCAAACTGTTTTGAGAGGGATTTCACAGCAAGAAATAAGAGTACTGTAACAAACGTGTCTAACTACCGCCAGTGGCCTATATCTGTCACATGATTTGCAGCAAAATTCCAGCTTGAACAGATTTATTAATGTTTTTATTAATTGTTGTTATTTAATTTTATTTTATGAAAAGAGGAGGAAACAAATATTTTGCATTTTTTATTCAAAAGTTACAAAGAAAGAAGCTTAAAGTTCAGCATTTTTCGTATAAAATGTTAGTTTTACAATATAATACATTTAAAAGTTCATGAAAGATGTAAGAAAAGATGTAAGCATTCTTGAAAACTCTTTAGATGTTTTTAAAAATCACATGTTCTTCTGTTTTTTATTCCACTAATGCATGGTGTCCACATATGTGGACAGTTCAATAACTTTTTAATAAAAAAATCTATTTTAATTTGTGTAAAATGATACTCCATATAATATTTTTTGCAGATCTGAGCAAGTAAAAACATTTTTAAAAATCTGAATAAAATTTTGAATCATTAATGCATGAAAGGGTTAATATTAATATTGATTAGCGCTGTGTCCCAAATTGTGCCCTGTTCACTACATAGGGCACTTTTCTAAGCTGAAAAGTGAGTCTGAGTCTGAAAACCTGCAGAAGATCCAGAGCACTCAAGCAATCCCACAATGCATTGAAAAAATATAGTGTACATTATATGCACCCCAGCAGACATCATATACCCACAATGCAATGCACGAATCCTGTATAACATTAGAGTCTGAAATCATTTACCACCATCACAGACTCTGTTCTCTGTAACGTGAGCCGGGCAGAGTGTGCTGCAGTGATTAGGGGAACGCTCTGGCTCGGCGTATGTGTTTATGTTTCAGCTCTGCGTGTGTGATTGATTTCAGTCGAGGAGTTTAGGGTTTCAGAAACTGAGATATGATGCTGTAAGATATGTTTCCTGGATCAAAGCTTTGTTTACGGAAGAGGAATTTGTGAAGGACCTTAACTTGACCATCTGATCTTAACTTAGGATGTTTCTGTAATGTGGCTCCAGATGTTTTGCAGCTGTATGGGACATTTATCTTCTCTACACACACCATTAGAACAAGGCTGGAGCTGCTCTGCAACTACTGGATCATTACGTTATATTTTAAATATTTATAAGAACACCAAGAAAAGTGGGAGTATGTGGTTTGACTGGATATATATATAGTCTTGCATTTTGATGGACGTGCACTATGAACATGGTTGGTATAGTGTAGTGGGTTACACTGCTGCCCTCTATGCTGTAGACTGGGGTTCGATTCCCCACCTGGGTAATTACCTTACACTATACCAGTAAGAGTCCTTGGGTAAAACTCATAACACTACCTTCACCTACCTGTGTACAGGTAAACTGTAACACTACCTTCACCTACCTGTGTACAGGTAAACTATCACGCTACATTCACCTACCTGTGTACAGGTAAACTATAACACTATCTTCACCTACCTGTGTACAGATAAACTGTAACACTACCTTCACCTACCTGTGTACAGGTAAACTGTAACACTACCTTCACCTACCTGTGTACAGGTAAACTGTAACACTACCTTCACCTACCTGTGTACAGATAAACTGTAACACTACCTTCACCTACCTGTGTACAGGTAAACTGTAACACTACCTTCACCTACCTGTGTACAGGTAAACTGTAACACTACTTTCACCTACCTGTGTACAGGTAAACTATAACGCTACCTTCACCTACCTGTGTACAGGTAAACTATAACGCTACATTCACCTACCTGTGTACAGGTAAACTATATCACTATCTTCACCTACCTGTGTACAGGTAAACTGTAACACTACCTTCACCTACCTGTGTACAGGTAAACTGTAACACTACCTTCACCTACCTGTGTACAGGTAAACTGTAACACTACCTTCACCTACCTGTGTACAGGTAAACTGTAACACTACTTTCACCTACCTGTGTACAGGTAAACTATAACGCTACCTTCACCTACCTGTGTACAGGTAAACTATAACGCTACATTCACCTACCTGTGTACAGGTAAACTATATCACTATCTTCACCTACCTGTGTACAGGTAAACTGTAACACTACCTTCACCTACCTGTGTACAGGTAAACTGTAACACTACCTTCACCTACCTGTGTACAGGTAAACTGTAACACTACCTTCACCTACCTGTGTACAGATAAACTGTTAAGTGTCCTCCAGAAACACTTCCGTTGTGTTGTGGATGGTTTTGCAGCGCGTTGGGTCTTCTCGGCCACTGTAGGCCCCCCTGTCACCTGGCACCAACCAGTTCTCCTCTCCATTGGTGCCATTTGCTCCATCCTTGACTGCATCGCTGTATCACCTGATGTAGCTCCTGTACAGTTTCTAAAGCTTCTACCTTTAGACTCTGCTTTAGTTTAATAAACTGTAAATACTGTTCCATCAGAGGAGGATGGGTCTCTGCTTGTGAGTCTGGTTCCTCTCAAGGTTTCTTCCTCCAGTTTTGAGGGAGTTGTTGTTGCCACCATCGCCTCTGGCTCACTCACAGGGGATAAAGTCTTGTGATTTCATGTTTTTAAACTCCTATAAATCTGCTTTGTGACAACATTGTTGCAAAAAGTGCTACACAAATCAGCTTGACTCAAAGCCCTGTCAATAAAGATCCTAGTACAAATTGCATCATAGTAGAGGTAAGTGTTTTCTACTACTATGATTTGTCCCAGATTGAGGGCTTACCTCTAACAGCCATGGATCAGCACTGCTCGTATAACATGCAATCCTCCTGAAGACCCGTCACCAACCAGCTCACCTGTCCGTCTGTGTCTACTGCTACACTCTCAGTTACATCACTGTACCATCCAGTTGCACCAGCATTAAGATAGGATGGGAGTTTTTCAGCTCACGCCCACTTTACATAAAGACTCAGTCAGAGACTGCCTCAGTCAGAGACTCCCTCTACTTCTAAAGCTTTGCTATCCAGATTTCAAACAGAGACTCTTTTCTTTGGTATTTAGTTCAAACTGTAAATACTGTTTGATCAGAGGAGGATGGGTCTCCCCTTGTAAGTCTTGGTTCCTCCCAAGGTTTCTTCCTCCAGTCTGAGGGAGGTGCTCTTGCCACTGTTGCCTCTGGCTTGCTCACTGGGGGGATATATGTTGTAACTGTCTGTTTTCAAAACTCTGTAAAGCTGCTTTGAGACAACATCATTGTAAAAAGCGCTACACAAATAAACTTGACTTGACTGAAGACCCATCATTTGAAAGGTTTCTTCCAGTCATGCTCTTGCTTGTATGCTTGACCAGACAACTGAATTGCATCACTGTGTGCCACCCACAATTAGGAAGGATCAAGACGTATGCTTTTCGCTTGCTTGATGTGCTCTGAAGTCAACAGGCAGTAACACTGCATGTCCAAACCTGTGTTTAACACTCAGCCTCAAGACATCAATACAATCCATTGTAGGCAGACTTTATAACGTGGCTGTGGGCGACATACGTGCACTGATTACGTCTACCAAGGAGGTCTGTTACGTGCATTCAAACTGAGTTTCTTGTAAGACCTGCTTACCAAGTTCCTTTTCCACCCAGGAGGCACTAACCACAGACCTCCACAGACCTCCACGGGGCTTCGCTTGTGTCTAGGTCAGCAAAAACCAAGCCCTCTCCTACCAGGAGGAAAGTCATCAGTCTTGGGAAAGCATATCTCTTAAGAGGAGATTAGGCCGAGTTGTACTGGGAAGTGATCCAGTCCTATAAATCTCATCCACATTATGTTGCCGAGCTTCTTGAGAGGTGTAGCACCCCTGACTCGAAGCAGTGATGAAATCTCAAGTTTGGAAGTGTTGGCTCACTACATGATGACAGACGCGTAGGTCCTTGTATTTTTAGTTCTTATATATATATATATATATATATATATATATATATATATATATATATATATATATATATATATATAATGGCACCTTTGGGGAATTCTCCGGTCTCCTGTCGGAAAAGCTTCTCTTCCTTTGGAGGCGATATGAATCAGTCTCATGCCTCGCTAATGACTCTACCACCACAGAGCTATATATCATTCCGTTCCCCCATGATGTTCTTGTCTGAAACCAGCTGAGTTAGAATGTCTTCAGGCCAGTTGAATTCTTTTTTCTGTCTCAGGCTTTCTCAGCAAAAGAAAAAGTTGACATCAAAAAATCAAAATTAAGAACTTCTTACCAAATATATTCACTCACAAGACATGTAAAGCATCCTTGGGTATGTGGAAGGCACTGTGCATGTCAATTATTATTATTATTAGTAGTAGTAGTGGTGGTGGTGGTAGTAGTAGTGGTGGTGATGGTGATGGTGGTGGTGGTAGTAGTATTGGTGGTGTTAGTGGTAGTAGTAGAAATAGTGGTGGTGGTGGTTGTAGTGGTAGTAGTAGAAATAGTGGTGGTGATGGTGGTGGTGGTAGTGGTAGTAGTAGTATTAGTGATGGTGGTGGTGGTAGTGGTAGTGGTAGTAGTAGTGATGGTGGTAGTAGTAGTATTAGTGATGGTGGTGGTAGTAGTAGTAGCAGTGGTAGTAGTAGTGGTGGTAGTAGTAGTGAAGGTGGCGGTGGTGGTAGTGGTGGTAGTAGTAGTGGAGGTGGTGGTGGTGGTGGTAGTAGTAGTAGTGGAGGTGGTGGTGGTGGTAGTAGTATTGGTGGTGTTAGTGGTAGTAGTAGTATTAGTGATGGTGGTGGTGGTAGTGGTAGTAGTAGTATTAGTGATGTTGGTGGTAGTAGTATTAGTAGTAGTACTGGTGGTAGTAGTAGTAGCAGTGGAAGTAGTAGTGGTGGTAGTAGTAGTGAAGGTGGTGGTGGTGGTGGTGGTAGTAGTAGTAGTGGTGGTGGTGGTGATGGTGGTAGTAGTAGTAGTGGAGGTGGTTGTGGTAGTGGTAGTAGTAGTGATGGTGGTGGTAGTAGTATTAGTAGTAGTACTGGTGGTAGTAGTAGTAGCAGTGGTAGTAGTAGTGGTAGTAGTAGTAGTGAAGGTGGTGGTGGTAGTGGTAGTAGTGGTGGTGGTGGTGGTTGTGGTAGTAGTGGAGGTGGTAGTGGTGGTGGTGGTGGTGGTGGTAGTATTGGTGGTGTTAGTAGTATTAGTGATGGTGGTGGTAGTAGTATTAGTAGTAGTACTGGTGGTAGTAGTAGCAGTGGTAGTAGTAGTACTGGTGGTAGTAGTAGTAGCAGTGGTAGTAGTAGTGGTAGTAGTAGTAGTGAAGGTGGTGGTGGTAGTGGTAGTAGTAGTAGTGGTGGTTGTGGTGGTTGTGGTAGTAGTAGTAGTGGTGGTGGTGGTGGTGGTGGTGGTAGTATTGGTGGTGTTAGTAGTATTAGTGATGGTGGTGGTGGTAGTAGTAGTATTAGTGATGGTGGTGGTAGTAGTATTAGTAGTAGTACTGGTGGTAGTAGTAGTAGCAGTGGTAGTAGTAGTACTGGTGGTAGTAGTAGTAGCAGTGGTAGAAGTAGTGGTGGTAGTAGTAGTGAAGGTGGCGGTAGTGGTAGTAGTAGTAGTGGTGGTGGTGGTGATGGTGGTAGTAGTAGTAGTGGAGGTGGTGGTGGTAGTGGTAGTAGTAGTGATGGTGGTGGTAGTAGTATTAGTAGTAGTACTGGTGGTAGTAGTAGTAGCAGTGGTAGTAGTAGTGGTAGTAGTAGTAGTGAAGGTGGTGGTGGTAGTGGTAGTAGTAGTAGTGGTGGTGGTGGTGGTGGTTGTGGTAGTAGTAGTAGTGGAGGTGGTAGTAGTGGTGGTGGTGGTGGTGGTGGTAGTATTGGTGGTGTTAGTAGTATTAGTGATGGTGGTGGTGGTAGTGGTAGTAGTAGTATTAGTGATGGTGGTGGTAGTAGTAGTAGTAGTGGTAGTAGTAGTAGTGAAGGTGGTGGTGGTAGTGGTAGTAGTAGTAGTGGTGGTGGTGGTGGTGGTTGTGGTAGTAGTAGTAGTGGAGGTGGTAGTAGTGGTGGTGGTGGTGGTGGTGGTAGTATTGGTGGTGTTAGTAGTATTAGTGATGGTGGTGGTGGTAGTGGTAGTAGTAGTATTAGTGATGGTGGTGGTAGTAGTATTAGTAGTAGTAGTGGTAGTAGTGGTAGTAGCAGTGGTAGTAGTAGTACTGGTGGTAGTAGTAGTAGCAGTGGTAGTAGTAGTACTGGTGGTAGTAGTAGTAGCAGTGGTAGTAGTACTGGTGGTAGTAGTAGTAGCAGTGGTAGTAGTAGTGGTGGTAGTAGTAGTGAAGGTGGCGGTGGTGGTAGTGGTAGTAGTAGTAGTAGTGGAGGTGGTGGTGGTGGTGGTAGTAGTAGTAGTGGAGGTGGTGGTGGTAGTTGTACTAGTGGAGGTGGTGGTGGTAGTCGTAGTAGTAGTGATGGTGGTAGCGATGGTGGTGATGGTGGAAGTAGTGTGATGGTGGAAGTAGTTGTGGGTACCTAATTGGACACTTCGTCATGTTTTCTGACCTGAAGATTTACCCTATGCAGCACACTACCCCATTTTTAATACCAGAAAGCGCATCTTCTAGAATACTATCATGTAGGATACTATCACTTCTGCAATATATCATGTAGGATACTATCATTTCTGGTATACTATCATGTAGGATACTATCACTTCTGGAATATATCATGTAGTATACTATCACTTCTGCAATATATCATGTAGTATACTATCACTTCTGGTATACTATCATGTAGGATACTATCACTTCTGGAATATATCATGTAGTACACTATCACTTCTGGAATACTATCATGTAGTATACTATCACTTCTGGAATACTATCATGTAGTATACTATCACTTCTGGAATACTATCATGTAGTATACTATCACTTCTGGAATATATCATGTAGTACACTATCACTTCTGGAATACTATCATGTAGTATACTATCACTTCTGGAATACTATCATGTAGGATACTATCACTTCTGGAATATATCATGTAGTACACTATCACTTCTGGAATATATCATGTAGTACACTATCATTTCTGGAATACTATCATGTAGTATACTATCACTTCTGGAATACTATCATGTAGTACACTATCACTTCTGGAATACTATCATGTAGTATACTATCACTTCTGGAATACTATCATGTAGGATACTATCACTTCTGGAATATATCATGTAGTATACTATCACTTCTGGAATACTATCATGTAGTATACTATCACTTCTGGAATACTATCATGTAGTACACTATCACTTCTGGAATATATCATGTAGTACACTATCACTTCTGGAATATATCATGTAGTACATTATCACTTCTGGAATATATCATGTAGTATACTATCACTTCTGGAATACTATCATGTAGTACACTATCACTTCTGGAATATATCATGTAGTATACTATCACTTCTGGAATATATCATGTAGTACACTATCACTTCTGGAATATATCATGTAGTATACTATCACTTCTGGAATACTATCATGTAGTACACTATCACTTCTGGAATATATCATGTAGTACACTATCACTTCTGGAATATATCATGTAGTATACTATCACTTCTGGAATACTATCATGTAGTATACTATCACTTCTGGAAAACTATCATTGAGGGCACATGTCTCCTCTGGGGAATGTTAAGTTGAGACTATTCTAACGGCACCTTAGGGATCACATTTGCTCCACACTGAAGGACACAGTGTCAGATGTTCTTGCTCTTGAGGGCACATCATCATACTGTATTGCCATAATGGGCAGCCTGAAGGGTCATTTTTTTCCATGTCAAGGACAGCCGTAAGGGCATTTCCCCTCATTTTTGAGACATGAGGGTAGTTTTTTCAACCATGTGGGCAACAGGGAGGTTGGTCATTCACCCTGCAACCCCTCAACCCCCACAAGTCCGCCAGGGAGTGAAGATATGTGGCTCAGCAGTGGTGAAGAAGAAATCTAGAACAATTAGTTTGGAGCAGGCCCCATCCCCCTTAATAGCAGGAGGTTCCTCCTGAATCAGTGGGTTGAACCTGCAGGCCTGGAGACTCTTTCCTGTTGTCTTTGCACTGATGATGTGGAAAGCAGGGGGCAAGCCAGGGTGGGCCCTGCAGGAGAGCTTGCATGTGGCTCAATCAGTGTTCATTCAGCCACTGAGCCTTCCTCACCTTTCCTTTGGTGAAAGTATGAAGTAAGGGTTTAGGAGGTGTGTCAGGGCCTTGTTTACACACTCACACTCTGTTCCATACTACATTAGACAGGGCTGGGAAGGATGAGCTCTCTTCCAGAACGTTCTGCGCATGCTCACCTCCCCGGTCCACTTAGGCCTGGCCTGCAGAGCACTTGTACTTCTGCGATGGAGAAGAGAAGATAATTCTTCAGATATCAAAAGCTTCTGATCCCTCTGGACTTACATCTGCTCTAGTTCTCCCCCCCAATCACAAGTGGACAGGAAGTGGAGGTCAGGGAAAGTTGTCACACTCGCTGAAAGCAAGTGATCCATCATTCTTTCCACACACAGCTCAGTTAATCCCAGACTGTGAGCCTTTAGAACAACTGACATAGAGACAAGTTTTATTATTGATTATGTGATCATGTGATTATGTGTAGTTTGTTAGTTTGTTTATCATCATCTACAAAAACAACATCCACTACAATGTCAACAACTACAAACAACAAGAAGAGGAACAACAACAACAGCAATGATAATATCAATAACAACAGCAATATCAACAACATCATCAATAACAACAGCAATATCAACATCAACAACAACAGTAACAACAATAATAATGTCAATAACAACAACAGTAGTATCCACAACAACAGTAGTATCAACAGCAATATCAACAACATCGTCAATAACAACAGCAATATCAACATCAACAACAACAGTAACAATAATAATACTGTCAATAACAACAACAGTAGTATCCACAACAACAGTAGTATCAACAACAATATCAACAACAGTAACAACAACAAGAACAAGAACAACAACAATAATAATGTCAATAACAACAACAGTAATATCAACAACAACCCTAATATCAACAACAGCAATATCAACAACATCACCAACAGTAACAACAGCAACAAGAACAACAATAAAATATCAATAAGAACAATAGTAATACCAACATCAACATATACAACAGTAATATCAACAACAACAAAAACATCATCAACAATAATATTATCAACAACAACAACAACAACAGTAATATCAACAACAACCATAAAATCATCAAAAATAATATTATCAACAACAACAACAGTAATATCAACAACAACCATAACATCATCAACAATAATATTATCAGCAACAACAGTAATATCAACAACAACCACAGTAATATCAACAACAAAAACATCATTAAAAATATTATCAACAACCACAGTAATATCAACAACAACAAAAACATCATCAACAATAATATTATCAACAACAGTAATATCAACAACAAAAACATCATCAACAATAACATTTTCAACAACAACAGTAATATCAACAACAACCATAACATCAACAATAATATTATCAACAACAACAACAACAGTAATATCAACAACAACCATAACATCATCAACAATAATATTATCAACAACAACAACAGTAATATCAACAACAACTATAACATCATCAAAAATAATATTATCAACAACAACAACAGTAATATCAACAACAAAAACATCATCAACAATAATATTATCAACAACAACAGTTATATCAACAACAACCATAACATCATCAACAATAATATTATCAACAACAACAGTAATATCAACAACAACCATAACATCATCAAAAATAATATTATCAATAACAACAACAACAGTAATATCAACAACAAAAACATCATCAACAATATTATCAACAACCACAGTAATATCAACAACAACAAAAACATCAACAATAATATTATCAACAACAATAATATCAACAACAACAATAACATCATCCACAATAACATTTTCAACAACAACAGTAATATCAACAACAACAAAAACATCATCAATAATAAAAAAATCTAAAAAAAATCTTACATATGGCACCTTTAAAACAGTGCAGTGTTTATATGGTCCTGTCCACGCTTGGTATTATTGTATAAAGTAAGCTTCAGCATTTACTCTGTAAACAATATATGGTCATATACTTCTTGGGCCACCTCCGCAAATGGTTTGAATGATCGGATCACAGTGTGTCCCAGAGTTCAGATCAGACCACTCAGATTGAACATTAATGGTGTGAATGGGGTCTATGTCTGCAGTCTGTTGCTCTAACCTTGCTACCATTTGGGCCTTGTTTTTAGTATTATATGAGAAGCAGGTTTTCTTCTGCTCCCCATAAGAACCCAGACTAACTGTCTTATTCTCTTACTCTGCAATGAAAGGACCAGTTGTGACTGACTCTCTTATGCAACCTTTAATGAAGCCTGTTAAAACAGAGCAGGTAATTTGAAGACAGGTAGCGATCCTCTTTATACCACATACGTTTAAATTTAGTTTACTATTCAGTAATAACGCTTCAACATACCATTAAAAAGGTTATTTCTTCACATTCTGTTGATAAGTTGAGGAAATTCAGGAATATGTACATATTGCACCTTTAAAATGCACGTTCAGTGTTTCTATGGCCCTGTTCACACTTGGTATTAATGTATCGAGTAAGCTTCAGACTTAATGCTGTAAACATTATGTGGTCATATACTTGTTTGCCCACCTCTGCAGGTGGTTTGAAGGATTGGATCATAGTGCATCCCTGAGTTCAGATCAGACCACTCAGGCTGAACATTAATGATGTAAATGGGGTCTATGTCTGCAATCTTATCGTCTTACTCTGCAATGAAAGGACCACTTGTGACTGACTCCCTTATGCAACCTTTAATAACACCCAATAAAACAGAGCTGGTAATATGAAGACAGGTAGTGATTCCCTTTATACCGCATACCTTTTAATTTAGTTTACTTTTCAGTAATAACTCTTCAAAATACCATCAAAAATAAAATTTAATTTTATTAATTTTGTGATTTTAGGTAAATAAATTTACATATTGCACCTTTAAAATGCACTTGCAGTGTTTCTATGGCCCTGTTCACACTTGGCATTAATGTGAGTTTTAGCATTTACACTGAAAACATTATGGGGTCATATACTTCTTTGCCCACCTCTGCAGGTGGTTTGAATAATCGGATCATAGTGTGTCCCTGAGTTCAGACCAGACCACTCAGACTGAACATTAATAGCGTAAAGGGTCCAGTTCTGCAGCCTTGCTACCATATGAACCCAGACTAAATGTCTTATTGTCTTACTCTGCAATGAAAGGACCACTTGAGACTGACTCCCTTACACAACATTTGATGACGCCTAATAAAACAGAGCTGGTAATACGAAGACAGGTAGTGATTCCCTTTATACCACATACCTTTAAATTTAGTTTACTATTCAGTAATGACGCTTAAAAATACCATCAAAAAGCTTATTTCTTCACATTCTCTTGATAATTTAGGAA
This sequence comes from Megaleporinus macrocephalus, assembly GCA_021613375.1. Classification (NCBI taxonomy): domain Eukaryota; kingdom Metazoa; phylum Chordata; class Actinopteri; order Characiformes; family Anostomidae; genus Megaleporinus; species Megaleporinus macrocephalus. Next base: position 24,752,470 of record CM038714.1, read on the forward strand.
TATTTTTAGCAAAAAAAAAATACATATTGCACCTTTAAAATGCACGTTCAGTGTTTCTATGGCCCTGTTCACACTTGGTATTAATGTATCGAGTAAGCTTCAGGCTTAATGCTGTAAACATTATATGGTCATATACTTATTCGCCCACCTCTGCAGGTGGTTTGAATGATTGGATCACAGTGTGTCCCTGAGTTCAGATCAGACCACTCAGACTAAATGGTGTAAATGGGGTCTATGTCTGCAGTCTGCCGCTCTGACCTTGCTACCATTTATCATCTTACTCTGCAATGAAAGGACCCGTTGTGACTGACTCCCTTATGCAACCTTTAATGACGCCTAATAAAACAGAGCCGGTAATATGAAGACAGGTAGCGATCCTCTTTATACCTCATACCACCATTTTCATGGTCACTCGCTGTCAGAACGTGGTGGAGAAGCATGATACCAGCTATTTCTGTGGCATCTCAGCTGCTCCATTCGTTCCAAAGGTGCGGATGAGTCCAGGGACCTGCTTTCACTCACTCTCTTTCTGGAAATGTGATTCAAGGATGAAAACAACAATGTTTCCATAGCGCTAGCAGGCAGTGGGTTTTGCCAGTGATTAAAGGGTTTGTGTCATTGCGGTGGAATGTTTTTGTGTCCGGAATCTATCAGATGACTTCTAAACGGAGAGCAAACTACTATTTGCTGTGAGAAATGCAAGCAATTCCCATAGATTAAAGCACCGGAATGTTCAGCAGCTATCTGAATGCATTGATACTAGATCAGAATCGTTATCATAGCAAGCGAGTCCAAGACATTAAGTGAATCTCTGGACTCTTTACAGTGCTTCAGGTATTCTCTATAGATTACTATAAGATTTAATGAACTATCTCACAAGACAACACAAGAACCAGAGCTCAAATGTTCTCTTTAACTCCATATTCCTTTAAGAGGAGCTTGTTTTCAGAGTTGGACAACTTGTGTGTGTTGTGCAAGCTAAATGGGAGTAATTGAAATCTATTCTACACTGGATTGCTCTGCTGGTTAGAGAAGAACAGATCCCACCTCCCTCTTTAAGCAAAGCTGAGCAAAGTCTGGGGCACATAAGCTGATAGTTTAAAAGCCTATATCTGATCAGTAAGTGTATTTTCACCACCAGATCTGATTAAAACAGATAAATAATCATACATACAATACAAAGTAACATGAATATCTTATTGTGAAAGAAGTAGATCAGATCTTGATCCAGTTTGAAGAAGTGTAGTTCCAGATTTCTCCTGGACGCCCCAGACATTGTATGAATGTGTTCAGTTCCTTCAGCAGCAATCTTGATTTAGCTTAATGAAGTACTGAGCAGTCAAAGCAGGTATTAGATGAGAACTGTAGATGTTCATCTGAAGATGTCCTGGTGACTAAAAACATTAGCCAAGGTTTCAGATTCAGGACATTTTTGGAATTCGACCCTATCAGCCTCCTGATTTTGAAATAACTGTCTGAATCCAACACAGCATTGCTATTTCTTCATCCTCTCATGTTGGACGTTCAGGTATTAGATGAGAACAGTAAATAATACTGGGTTGTTTAGGAGAAGCTTGGAAAGGGTTAAATAAACACACTGACATATGGAAAAGCACTACTAACTCTAGGGTTATACTGTTTAAATATTTAAATGTCCCCAAGTGCCTCAAACATTTGCACAGTACTGTATATCATTATATTTATCAGCTCAATGACAAAACATAGAAATAAAAGGTTCAAAGAGAAACAAGAACCAGCTGCAATTGTACCAAAGTTAGCACATTATTTAAGATGCAACAGCTATCGTGTTAAATTTAATCCCATCTGAAGATGTCCTGGTGACTAAAAACATTAGACAAGGTTTCAGATTCAGGGTGCTTTTGGAATTTAACCCTATCAGCCTCCTGATTTTGACATGCCTGGCTGAACCCAACACAGCATTGCTATTTCTTCATCCTCTCATGTTGGACGTTCCGGTATTAGATGAGAACTGTAAATAATGCTGGGTTGTTTCCACAAGGAGAAGCTTGGAAAGGGTTAAATTAACACACCAACGTAAGCAAAAGGACTACTTACTGTATTAGTACTGTTTAATATTTAAATAATAACGTGTTTTGCGAAGTAAATAAAAGCTTCCTGTCTGTAAAAAACTAGCTTTTTTAAATATAACAATGTCTCCAAGTGCTTCAAACCACAGGACTGTGTGCATATATATATATTTATTTATTTTTTTATTTTTTTCTATATTTCTCTATAGTTCTTTCCTAAACAAAGCCAGTGCTCACCCTCCTGCAACCCACTCTGTCACTCAGAGTACCCCTATACATGGTGGGACTGGGGGTGGGGGCTTCCTCCTCTCAGATTACAGAGGGCTGAGGTATCACCTGACCTCACAGCCTCTAGTCGTATGATGATCAGGCAGCATTCTGAAGCAGTGAAGTTACAGAAAGACGCTACGAAAACAAAGCAAAATGTTTAAAAACAATTTAAATATGACATTTTAACACTTAATAAATATACAGAGGTCTCTGCTCTGTAGCTAAACACAGACGGTGCTCTCTGGCTGAGCGTGAGGAACTAGTAGAGCACAGGTCACACTGCTCTCAGGTTCTCTGTTGGACACAGAAACTCCAGCGAGTTTGTGAATTCTGAGTGACGCAACTGTCTGACGGTTTGTATCCACAACTCGCTACAAGCTGTTCCTCTCAATGGAAAGTTCTGCTGCATCTCTCAGTGAATGCCAACGAGAGAGTTTAGCAGATTTAGGACTTCAGGGAAATGAGCCCAGTCAACTAGGCCAGTTAGAGAACTGGGCCAGAGTACCCATGTGAAGAAGAAGTAGCACTTTCAGTACTCTTCAGTATCCTTGTTTGCCACAAGCATTACCCAGGCAGTAAGTACTCTGAAGTATACTTAATCTATACTTTTTATATGTTTATGATTAATGTAATAAAAGTGTGCTGTATTTGTGTACTACTATGTCATTAGTATGCTAATAAATATCATAGTGCTATTAAAAATATACTTGACTATTTTGAGACGCCGTTATGACACACTTAAATATACTTAAGTACATCTTTATCCCACTAACTCACTGTTCACCTTAAATATGAAGGGTGTTCCTCAAAACCTAGTGATCTCCTACATAGGCAGCATTTTACTTCATAGTATGCGCTCCAGACATGTAGACTGTCCCAATACTTACATACCTTAAACATGCTGTCTACTGAGAAACCTTATTTAGACCTGATTTTAAGAAGCATCGAACACTTCCTCAGCCGCTAAGACAATCCCATGATGCACTGCAGGCTAATCTACAAGCAGTGAAGTGGTTTTAAAATGTGAGTTATTTTGATTCTCTCTGGAGTTTTAATGTGTTTCTGGTCATATAATCACGCAAAACAGTATTTTATTATCAACTCTGTAACGAGTCCTTCACCATTTACACTTTTATACTCCAGACATTAGCATTTATGCTAGCAGATTTTTAAGACTCTGGCTATTGTTTTGTTATACTGGTAGCTTAGCAACCGGCTAAACCACCGGTGGCGTGCTGCAGTGGGGGGAACAAGCCGTGACGCAGTCTCTCTCTAACTAGAGCGTCTCAGTAATCTGTTTTATGAGGAGAGATGAGGAGAGAACGCTGCTACTTACACACTCACTACCTAGACAGCCTACTTAGACACTCACTAGGATTTGAGACACACCCTATATATATATATATATATATATATATATATATATATATATATATATATATATATATATATATATATATATATATGAATGTACTAAGTGTGTATTTAAAATGTATTGTTTATATATTGCTATTGAATTATAAATATATTTCTTATATTTTATTAGTATATTAACAGTTCTCTTAAAGCTGTATTCAAATATACTCCAGGTTGACAGTATACATTTTAAAAATACTTAAATATACTTAAAGGTGTCTCAAAACAGTAAAGTTCAGTATATTTAGATGTATTTAAGGATTTTTAATAGTAATAAAACATAAAGTATACTAAGTACACAAAAATAGCACAGTTTTAGAACATTATTCATGAGTGCATTGAAATATACTAAGTGCACTTACATATACTCCAGTGTACTTTGTTTTCGCCTCGGTAGACTGGCCTCTCTTCAGAAAAGGTATTTTGAATCTATGAGGGTTTAACATAATGATAACTGAAATATCTATATGGGAAGATTTGAATCTATGATGTTTGATGGGGTGAAGTTTGCATCTTATGAGCAGGAGGTAAAGGAGGTAGCTAGCTGTCCAGTGAAACAGAGTGCTGTAACTAGGGCGACTGATACATTCTGAGAACAGAACAAAAGTCTGTAGGTTAAATATAAACAAATAAGAAGCCCAGATATGTTTGATGTGGTTCCTTTATTTCCTAAACAGAAGCGCCCACCAGCGCCAAGCAGAGGAAAAGCCCTGCCCCAAAGCTGGGGGCTCTGTATGATGAGGGGAGTTGTAGCGTGTGGGTGGGATCTGGCTTTGACTACACTGGAGGAGGAGCACATGAGTACAAATACAACAAACATCCATCCATCCATCCATTATCTTATGCTTTACCCGCTAGTCAGGGTCACGAGTGGGAGCAGGGGAAAACCCTGTCCCAAAGCTGGGGGCTTGGTGTGATGAAGGGAGTTGTAGCCTGTGGGTGGGATCTGGCTTTGACTACATTGGAGGAGGAGCTGAGTACAAATACAATAAACATCTTTCTATCCATTATCTTCAGCTTTATCCTGATAGTTGGGGTCATGATGGGGGGCTGGAGCAAATCTCAGCATCTTTGGGCATACACAATGGACTGGTCACCAGTCCATCACATGGCCATCACACACACTCACACCTACGGGCAGTTTAAAGTGAGGATCCTAACATGCATGTGTTTGGACTGTGGGAGGAAACCGGAGTACCCGGAGGAACCCACTCAAACACGGAGAGAACATACACACTCCTACAACAAACACATGAAAGCATAATTTTCATAATAAGAAGGCCTGTGTTTCTAAATAAGCTTAATCTTCTTAGACTGAAGTACTTAATAATGCGAGATTTTATTTAAAAAATAAAAATGAAAAAAATAATAGGAAAAATAGACTAAACTAAACTGAGTAGAAACATGTTTTACAGTGCGAAGAATAATACAAACAATCTGAGACTTGCATTTAAGTACAGACTAATTCCAACTAACTTTCTAGAAATATCAGATATATAGTTCAATAACACTTGCTGTATTCATCAAGTGCACTTATAAGGCATTACATGGCATATATACACTACCACTCAAAAGTTTAGGATCACTTTAGAATTTCATTTCATGCAATTTCCATGCAATTCATGCAATTTTTGTGCAATTCACAAACAATATTGTCCATTTCACAATTAATGTAAGTGTATCAGATGATTTTAAAGAATATAAATGTTTGTATTAAAGTCTATTTTTGTATAGAGGCTTATTTTGCATATAGTTCTATTATCAGCAATTCTCAGTCCTCTGTCTAAATCTCCTGGTACGACCACCAATCCAAGTTAAGGATGTTATTGGACTAATTGGTTGTTTGGACACTCTTGCTCAATTGTGATGCACAGCTGAAAAACATTCTACTAATAAGTGAGTATAAAAGGCAGAACAACATTCTAGGTTAGTTTATTATCTGAAGCATCAGCAGTTGATGGCTTGCTGACCGACTCACAATGACCAGAAAGAAACAACTTTCTTTAGAGACCCGTCAGTCCATTGTTGTGTTAAGGAAGAAGATACTCCATTAAAACAAGAACATTTTACTGTGATCCCAAACTTTTGAGTGGTAGTGTATCTCTTCACCGTGTGAGTCATAAGCATGTATAATTGATCTTAAGTAGTTACAGTTACATGCAAAACACTTTATAAAGCACATGTACTGTAGATTACATATATACTACATACACCAATCAGCCATAACTTTAACACCACCTCCTTATATCTACACACACTGTCCACTGTATCAGCTCCACTGACCATACAGGAGCTCCACTTACAGACTGTAGTTCATCTGATTCTCTGTATACTTTATTACTCTGTTCTTTAATGATCAGGACCCCCACAGGACCACCACAGAGCAGCTACTATTAGGGAGGTGGGTCATTCTCAGCACTGCAGTGACACTGACATGGTGGTGCTGTGTTAGTGTGTGTTGTGCTGGTGTGAGTGGATCCGACACAGCAGTGCTGCTGCTGCTGCTGGAGTGTTTAAACACCTCTTCAGTGTCACTGCTGGACTGAGAATCGTCCACCAACCAAAACTATCCAGACAGCAGTGTCCTGTGGGCGGCGTCCTGTGCCCACTGATGATGAAGGTCTAGAGGAACACAAACTGTGCAGCAGCAGATGAGCTACTGTCTCTGACTTTACATCTACAAGGTGGACCAGCAAGTAGTAGGAGTGTCTAACAGAGTGGACAGTGAGTGGACACACTGTTTTAAACACTCCAGCAGCAGCACTGCCGTGTCTGATCCACTCACACCAGCACAACACATACTAACACACCATCACCATGTCAGTATCACTGCAGTGCTGAGAATGATTCACCTCCCTAATAGTAGCTGCTCTGTGGTGGTCCTGTGGGGGTCCTGATTATTAAAGAACAGAGTAATAAAGTATACAGAGAATCAGATGAACTACAGTCTGTAAGTGGAGCTCCTATAGGATATAAATGGACAGTGAGTGTAGATACAAGGTTTTAATGTTATGGTTAATCAGTGTATATATAATTTTTAAGTTAGTAGCCACTGTTATGATTGATCTGGGTTTTATAGCGGAATCATACTAGAACCTTCTTGTGGTGCATCACCATATTCATGTTTACAGCGTTCTTATGAGTGGATATTATAATGCATCATGAAGTCTAGCATTACTTGTGCTTTATAAACGTGTTATGCAAGTAATTATAACGACTTATAAGCAATTACATAGGTGTATTCCAGATATTAATAGTTAATAATAATATTAGGGCTGGGTATCGCCACTGATTTCCCAGATTGATTTGATCTCGATTCACAAGGTACCGATTCAATTCAATTTCCGATTTGATTCAATTCAATTCAATATGGATTCATTTAGGGATATTTCAGTAACAATAATATGTTTTGTTTGAATATGAAAATAGATTTTCAGAAAACTAATGTGGTAAACATACAAGGAACACTCAACCTACCATTACTAAAAACATTAGTGTTTATATGTTTATATTCACCATATTTGGCCACACCCACTTTCAAGCATGTGTTTCTTCCGCCTTTGTGTTTGAACTTCCGCTCAGCTGACCAAAATTAATACAGTAAGATGGGAGGAGACCAGAGAGACAGTAAGAAGTTCTAATGAGACAACACTGTCTCATTCGAAGTTAATAACACAGTGGGTGGATTATATGAGAAGGTGGTCTGAGGTTAATAACTCAGTGGGTGGGTGATATGAGAAGGTGGTCTGAGGTTAATAACACAGTGGGTGGGTGATATGAGAAGGTGGTCTGAGGTTACTTATGGAGACATGTTTAATTACTCTGTACTCTCGGAAGGTGTAGACGGTTCAGTAATAAAAAACTATAAAAGTACTGAAGTGTATCAGTACCTGCACAGTGGGAAGGTGGGCGTGTCCTCCTACACACAGACGGTGAGTTTATATTTCTGAAAGCGGTTAAACCCAAGTCCAGCCAGTTACTGAACTGATAGACTCACCAGCACCCGACACGTCTGCTTCCTCTGAGCTTCATAAGTGAGACATTTCTCTGGATAAGGAAGCTCTGGTGCTGGTTCTCCTCCACAGAATGGTAAGAGCAGACATACGGAGGTTTGGGTGGATGTTTTAAATTTAGAGCTTCAGTCATAGACGCAGGTCCTCTTCTTTGGAAGGCGGCCCCTCAACACTCTGATCTTTATGTGCTGTGTTCGTAACTCTGTTGTTCAGGCTGGACTGCTAATTTTAAAGATCGATCTCGGGTTTATACAAATCGATATCGGATTACTCAAATGAAGATCGCTTTGAATCGAAAATTTGATTTTTTAAACACACCTGTAGTTAATATGTATGCCATGTAGTGTATTATAAATACATTTATAAAGCACAGTGAATACAGAGTCTATAGGAAGCGCTGACTTTCTTGTAGTTAACATGCAATAGCATTTCTAATAAAGCTGAGAGAGCTGAGAGAGCTAAGCGAGCGTTAAGGGAACAGGTCAGATGTAGATGTTGTGAAGGACTCGGAGACAGTACACCCAGTCCGGAGGCAGCTGATGATACGCCATCTTGTTGCCGTCCAGTCTCAGCACCTTCATGCGCGAATAGGACGTGGGGCCCACCGTTCTGCAGAGACTGGTCAGGTTAAACTCTGAAAGAAAGGACGAAAGATGTTCACACAGTATCATCGCTGGTTGCTATGGACACTCTGCTGCTATTCAGCAATAACTGTTGAATTAAAGGACTACATCATAAATATAAAAAAATCATTCACATCTCATATGCAAAAGTCTGAATTCTATATTTTGTTGATTTAAAGATAACACGTCCTATGAGGAGTGCAAAATGAACTGTTATGGCTTTCTTGGCAATATGACCATCCATCCATTCATCATCTTCCATTATATTCCACTAGTCGGGGTCACGGGGGGCTGAAGCCAATCCCAACGTCATTGGGTGAAGGCGGGGTACACCATAGACAGGTTGCCTGTCCATCACATAGCCAACACACACTCACACAGGTACACACTCACACCTAAGGGCAGTTTAGAGTGATCAATGTTTAGTGATACTGTACTGATTCTTAAAAACACAGTATCGATACACAGATTCCTGGCAAACAGTATCATTGTGTGTTGTGTTTAAACCTCTGACCACTAGATGGCAGTGTTGTAATCCATTTTCAGCTCCACTCCAACATTAACAAGCAGCACAAGGGCGCAGTGCTGTTGTAAGTATTGACAAACATGTTCACAGTACGTAAGTTTGCTTGCAGTATCGCAATATATCGTGATATATTGAATCGTGACCGCTGTATCATGATACGTATCGTATCGCCAGGTTCTTACCAATACTAAGCCCTACTTAGTGCCCATATATAGGAGAGTGAGAGGCACTGCAGCACCAAAAACAAAAAAAAAGAACATATTAGGCCGTCATCTTCTCACTGATAAGGTTGATACGTTTTCCATTTTGTTAGTTTTACCGAGAAATGAAAACAAAACATTTATTTCTCACAACAATAACAGTCCATGTCAGCAGGAGCTGTTAGAAAGACTCCAGGGCTGCCACCTCTCCTGTACTGACCGGGAGACTCCCGCAAGTCAGTCTGATCTCCCTCCAAACTTGTATCTTCTTCCACAGTTCAGTCTGATCTCCTACTAAACATGTACTTTCACATGCGATTCAGTCTGATCTCCCTCCAAACTTGTATCTTCTCCTGCAGTTCATTCTAATTTCTTGCCAAACTTGTATCCTCTTCCACAATTCAGTCCGATCTCTTATTAAACTTGTATTTTCACACACGATTCATTCTGATCTCCTACTAAACTTGTATTTTCACACGCGATTCTCTCTCCAAACTTGTATCTTCTTCCACAATTCAGTCCGATCTCCTACTAAGCTTGTATTTTCACACCCAATTCAGTCCAATCTCTCTCCAAACATGTATCTTCAGTCTGATCTACTACTAAACTTGTACTTTCACATGCGATTCAGTCTTATCTCCCTCCAAACTTGTATCCTCTCCCGCAGTTCATTCTAATTTCTTGCCAAACTTGTATACTCTTCCACAATTCAGTCCGATCTCCTACTAAACTTGTATTTTCACACGCGATTCTCTCTCCAAACTTGTATCTTCTTCCACAGTTCAGTCCGATCTCCCACTAAACCTGTATTTTCAAGCAATTCAGACCTGCCCAACTTGTATTTTTGTCCCCCAATCCAGTCTAAGCTACCGCCAGCCAGGAGAGCGAGTGGCACTGCAGCACCTTCTCCTGCTATCGTAGCACCAAAAAAAATAACACGGCCATATTAGACTGTCATCTTCTCACTGGCACCAACGCAGAAGTATCCAGGAGCTGATCCTCCAAGTGAAATAGGTTGCAGGTGCACTGAAACCACCACTCATGGAGAGAAAGGAGCCTCATTCCAGCGAGGACAGACCCTCTGAGATCATTAACTTCAACTACAAGAGTCTAATGGAGGTCTAGTGGAGGTCTGTCCTGAGCCAGAAGCCGTATAGGTGCGTGTGGAGGACGTGTGTTAGTCTTATTGTTGCCCGCACACATTCCGTATCACGTCTGCTGAAGATCTCGGTGGAAAACAGGCCGACGTTCATTCCTTCCAAACATTCCCCCTTTTCAAAGCGGCAGGTCAGAACGTTCCCTCTCCACTGTAAATTTTTATCTTCTTCCACAATTCAGTCCAATCTCCTACTAAACTACAATGTATTTTCACATGCGATTCAGTCCGATCTCCCTCCAAACTTGTATCTTCTTCCACAATTCAGTCTGATCTCCTACTAAACTTGTATTTTCACATGTGATTCAGTCCGATCTCCCTCCAAACTTGTATCTTCTCCCGCACTTCAGTCTAATCTCTCGCCAAACTTGTATCTTCTTCCACAATTCAGTCCGATCTCCTACTAAACTTGTATTTTCACACGCGATTCAGTCCGATCTCCTACTAAACTTGTATTTTCACACGCGATTCAGTCCGATCTCCTACTAAACTTGTATTTTTACACGCGATTCCAGCTAGGACAGAGCCTCTGAGATCATTAACTTCGACTATAAGAGTCTAATGGAGGTCTAGAGGAGGTCTCTCCTGAGCCAGAAGCCGGATAGGTGCGTGTGGAGGACGTGTGTTAGTCTTATTATTGCCTGCACACATTCCGTCCCTTACAATAAGAAGTTTATTCAGGTGTACCATTAGTTTACTTCTTTTAAACTAAAGGAAGTGAGTATACTTTCAGTTTACTTGATAGGTACTTCTCAGTGATATACTAATTACAGTTATACTTAAGTATGCTTGGGTTATACTGATAAGTATAGAACAGTCTAAGTATATTTGGCCTTAACTAGTAATTCATCTTTTGATTGAGATAGAGATAGTACAAACACATCCAGTACAATATTTATTTAAAATTTGATTTATAAAGATTTATAAAGATACAAATATGTTTCTTAATCTGAGTGTATCTTGTTTATTTTACGTGTGTCCACTGGTGAGTAAGTAAACGTTGTTAAAATTCTATTTTAAGTAGAAAATAACCCTTAAACCTAGTCATATACTTTAAAGTACAACAATAATATAAGCAGTAAATTATAAGTACTATGTTAAGTTCACTTAAAGAAAACTTACAAGCTAGTAAACTAACAGTAAAGTTTACTTTTAGTGTAGTTGCAGTACAAAAGCTGTAAACTAGTTGTATACTTGGTTTACTACTCTTACACTTAAAGTGTACTTAAAAGTATACTTTTAAAAACTAGAAAGTGGGTTAATTTAGTCCCAAGAAGTATTAAAATAGTACATATACAAGTGTACTACTAGTACAATGACATTAGTATAGTAACTACATAAAGTATACTTAATAAAATTAACTTTTCTGTAAGGAGTATCACGTCTGCTGAAGATCTCGGTGGAAAACAGGCAGACGTTCATCCCTTCCAAGCATTCCCTCTTTTCAAAGTGGCAGGTCAGAACGTTCCCTCTCCACATCTTACGCTTTTCCTGCGTCTGTTTTCAGGCTGTCGGGCTAGCAGGCTGCTGTCTGACCGCCTAGTTTGCAGGGTCTTAAGACAGCTGCCCACAAAAGCCCGAGTGAAATGGCCACTTTTACGACTTTCCCTAATAAGTGCCCCGGTTTGCACACCAGTCAGAAGTAATGACACTTCAAATAAGCTGGTGAACCACCATTAGCTCTTTTCCTCTCTGTCCAGAAGCGAGTGAGTCATAAGCTCTGCGGCTCTCGCAACTGGACGCTCCTGAGGATGGGGTGGGGGGGGTGGGGGGTGGGGGGAACAGAGCGTGCTTTTGGCACTGTCGGATTCCTCCAGGAGTGTTCGCAGATGTTTCCAGATCTCGCTCCCAACAGCCCCTGTCCCTCCCACTTCATTAGCTAACCCACTTTCCCTCCCTGGCTGCCTCGCGCTGGCCTGCCTCGTCTACGTCTCGGAGCTGCGATAAACACTTTGCAGAGAGAGGCCCTTCTCTCGCCTCCAGCCGAGTCACTTTTTCCATCATTTTTCTCATGGCCTGTTCGGGTCGCGGTGTTGACGTTCCCATGCCAAGGATTATTTCATGCCTCTGACGCCGTGGCTTCTCTCTCTCTCGAGCCCTGCGACAGACCTCAGCGAGTCATCAGGCAGCACAAATGTACGCCCGCTTACAACTCTGACCTCAGAGGTGTTTCTCAAGAAGATTCACAGGCTTGAAACAGCCAGTTCATTCATTGCTCTAGTTTCGTTTGAGCTCTACAGGCTGGCAGTGAAACCTTCATGCCACTTCAGTTTCTTGACACCTACGTGAAACTAAACTGCGCTCGGGTTGCATAATGTGTAACAAAGCGTCCTGCCACACACTCGAAACCAACGGAGAAACAGTAGGTCTGCCTGATTGAGGTTGATAAGTTTTCCATTTTGTTAGTTTCCTAAGAAATGAAAACAAAACATTTGTGAGGTTCTCACAGCGCTAACAGTCCGAGTCAGCAGGAGTCAGGACAGCAAACTCTCCCGTACTGACCGGTAGACTCCCGCAATTCAGTCTGATCTCCCTTCAAACTTGTGTCTTCTCCCACTGTTTATACTAATCTCTCACCAAACTTGTATCTTCTTCCGCAATCCAGTACAATCTCCTGGCAAACATATGTCTTATGAACAATTCAGTCCGATCTCCTACTAAACTTGTATTTTCACATGCAAGTCAGTCTGATCTACCTCCAAACTTGTATCTTCTCCCACTGTTTATACTAATCTCTCACCAAACTTGTATCTTCTTCCGCAATTCAGTCCGATCTCCTACTAAACTTGTATCTTCTTCCGCAATCCAGTACAATCTCCTGGCAAACATATGTCTTATCAACAATTCAGTCCGATCTCCTACTAAACTTGTATTTTCACATGCAAGTCAGTCTGATCTACCTCCAAACTTGTATCTTCTCCCACTGTTTATACTAATCTCTCACCAAACTTGTATCTTCTTCCGCAATTCAGTCCGATCTCCTACTAAACTTGTATCTTCTTCCGCAATCCAGTACAATCTCATGGCAAACATATTTCTTATCCACAATTCAGTCTGATCTCCTACTAAACTTGTATTTTCAGACGTAATTCAGTCCGATCTTCCTCCAAACTTGTATCTTCTCCCACTGTTTATACTAATCTCCCTCCAAACTTGTATCTTCTCCCACTGTTTATACTAATCTCTCACCAAACTTGTATCTTCTCCCACTGTTTATACTAATCTCTCACCAAACTTGTATCTTCTCCCACTGTTTATACTAATCTCTCACCAAACTTGTATCTTCTCCCACTGTTTATACTAATCTCTCACCAAACTTGTATCTTCTCCCACTGTTTATACTAATCTCTCACCAAACTTGTATCTTCTCCCACTGTTTATACTAATCTCTCACCAAACTTGTATCTGCTCCCACTGTTTATACTAATCTCTCACCAAACTTGTATCTTCTCCCACTGTTTATACTAATCTCTCACCAAACTTGTATCTTCTCCCACTGTTTATACTAATCTCTCACCAAACTTGTATCTTCTTCCGCAATCCAGTACAATCTCCTGGCAAACATATGTCTTTTCCACAATTCAGTCCGATCTTCTACTAAACTTGTATTTTCACACGTGATTCAGTCCGATCTTCCTCTAAACTTGTATCTTCTTCCGCAGTTCAATCCGATCTTTCACCAAACTTGTATTTTCACATGCAAGTCAGTCTGATCTCCCGCCAAACTTGTATCTTCTCCCACTTGTTCATTTTAATCTCTCACCAAACTAGTATCAGCTTTCGCAATCCAGTACAATCTCCTGCCAAACATATATCTTCTTCCACAATCCAGTACAATCTCCTACTAAACTTGTATTTTCACATGCGATTTTGTCGGATCTTCCTCCAAACTTGTATCTTCTCCCGCAGTTCATTCTGATCTCTCACCAAACTTGTATATTCACATGCAAATTAGTCCAATCTCCCGCCAAACGTCTATTTCCTCCCGCAATCCAGTACAATCTCCTGACAAACATACATCTTCTTCCCCAATTCAGTCCGATCTCCTACTAAACTTGTATTTCACACACGATTCAGTCCGATCTACCGCCAAACTCGTATCTTCTCCAACAATCCAGTTCAATCTCCTGTCAAATTTATATCTTCTTTAACAATTCAGTCTGATCTCCCACTATACTTGCATTTTTAAGCAATTCAGTCCGATCTCCTGCCAAACTTCTATTTTCCCCGCAATCCAGTACAATCTCCTGCCAAACTTGTATCTTTTCCCACAATTCAGTCCAATCTCCGGCCAAGCTTGTACATTCTCCCGCAATCCAATCCGATCTCCCACTAAACTTGTATCTTCTTCCACAATCCAGTCTGATCTCCCACTAAACTTGTATCTTCTTCCATAATCCAGTATGATTTACCGCCAAACTCGTATCTTCTCCAACTATCCAGTTTGATCTCCGGCCCAGCTTGTATGGAACTGAACTGCTGCAGATGAGGTGATGATGAAGTGATGCTACACTACAGACCACTGACTTCAGCAACTTCACTATGTATTAAAAGGTTGCAAATAAATTTTAAATCAGACATTTCTGACCTCCAACTAGGAAGATTATGATGGAATGCTCCCCGGAGTTGGAATTCCAGTTGGGAAATTCGAGTGAATAGCCAGCCGCACCTACGAGGCCCAGCTAAACGCAACTCTTCTTCTAAAACCTGGTTTGTTGTTTCTCTGTGGAAGATGTTTGTAACTGCGTGTCTGATTTCCAGCTGTGATTTATACTGGCACAACTCCATCACTCCAATTCTCCCTCCAACATAACTCCTCAAAGCTGACACCCCCGAATATCTTAGTTACACTGAACATCTGATCTTCTAAAGTAAGAACAGGATGGATCTGGGAGATACATGCACATACATGTATCTGAGGTGAACATCAATTGCAACACACACACTAGTGAGCACACTTGCCCGGAGTGGTGGGTAGACCTATTCACAGCACAGTAGTTGGGGGTTAGGTGTCCTTTAAGGGTGTTCAAGGGTCCTTTAGTCATGTGCAGGGGATCAAACCCTCTGGTTACAAGACCGGTTCCCTAACCTCCAGCTCCCAACCGCCCCATTAGGTAATAACCGCCCACCTATTCCGCTAAATACTGCTGGAGGTCCGACTGTCAGGGCCTCCTCGTCACCTGGCACCAACCAGCTCTTATTAGTATTATTATTTTTTTCTTATTTCCTATTCTCTAATTATTTATTATTATTTTATCATTTATTTTACAAGTAAATGGTGTGTTGGACAACTTAAGCCTAACCTTGTGCAAACCCTTGACGTGGTGCCTCAAAAATGTGAGCTAATGTGAGTAATGTATTGCCTGCAACTGTGATTGTCATCGCAAAGGAGTTGCATAGAAATGATGTTGTAGGGTATGTACAACATGCAACTAGATCATGCTTATTCTGTTAGAGACCTTCAACGACAAGGGTAAAAGCCTGAGGCCCTGTTTTACTGGTTCCTCAATTGATTAGTGTTCTCCTCCAAGCATGTTTAGATGCTTCAGATGCATCAGAAACATTCAACCTTGGCTTTAAATCTGAAACGCCAGTCAGTCAGTTCCTTAAAGTGATTCTGAACATCAGAGCAGACGGTTATTCCTAATGTAGAAACATTCCCTGCTCACACTTCCCGCTGTGAATCATCTGAATAGTTTACTACGATATTAATCCTTAGGGGCCTTAAAAGTATGATGACCCAACGCTCCTGAATCTACGATTATCCTTCTCTCCATACGTAAGGAGCTGTGTAATGATCCACAGCTGCCAACGAATTACGTCAGTCTAGGAGAACAAAACATCCCACGAGAAAAAAAGAGTCGTCTGCATCTCACCTCTGATGTGGTTGACCTCCAGATAGAGGTACTGAAGGGTGGTGGGAACGACTGGTATCTCAGTGAGCTGATTGTAAGACAGGTCCAGTTCCACCAGGGAGGTCACGTTGAAGGTGCCATGGGCCAGCCCTTCGTTCTTCAGCTGGTTACGGCCGAGGCGCAAGTAGCGGAGTCCGGCGAAGCCTCCGAGGCTGTCCTCCGACATGCCTGTCAGGGCGTTGCTGGTGAGGTAGAGCTGCTGAACAGATGGAGGCAGATGCTTGGGGAACGTGTCCAAGAGGTTGTGACTGAGATCCAGCAAGTTGAGGAATGGAAGCCCTGATGATGAACATGACAGACAGACACAACAATGTAATTCCAGCGTTTACATCTACGAGTGTGACAGCTATGGTCACTAATTCAAACTTTCCACATAAATCCACCGTCTGAGGAAAAAACGTCCCAGTGGATTTTTACAGGATGGCGTAAGTGTTAGAGAGAAGACTGTTTGTCTGACCTTGATTGTAAGGAGAAGTACTGCGTTTACATGTTGGCGAGTGTTCCTCAGAGCATCAGTGTACAACCGAAGACCGTGTAAACATTGCACCATGTGCTCACTGATGGTGTTCACCACTGTTTTAACCTGAGATGTTCCAAACACATGCTAATGTTAATAGTAGTGTGGTTTCAGGAGTTGATGTAAATGACCATGTAGGCCTGGACTTCAAGCTTTCTACGCCCAGGTTTCTGTACACATTGCCATCAGGGTCATTCCAGCGCCATGGCAGAAGTTGGGAATATCTGAAAGGACATTCTGTTGCCTACCTACTGGGGGCAGAATTTGTCCATTCCTGTTATGCTGTGTTCATGTAGGTGGTAGACGAATAACTGGAATGACCAGAAAGTTGCTGGTTCAATTCCCTGAACCGACAGGACACAACTGAGGTGCCATGGAACAAGACACCTAACGGGCCAACTGCTCCCCAGACGCTGTGGATAGGGCCACCACCTCTTCGGACAAGTGTGCACACTGCCCCCTAATGTGTGTGTTCACTATTGTGTGTGTGTATGTGAGTGTTTCATTGCCCCCTAATGTGTGTGTTCACTAGTGTGTGTGTGTGTATGTGAGTGTTTCACTGCCCCCTAGTGTGTTTGTTTACTAGTGTGTGTATGTGGGTGTTTCACTGCCCCACAATGTGTGTTTACTAGTGTATGTATGTGGGTGTTTCACTGCCCCACAGTGAGTGTTTACTAGTGTGTGTATGTGGGTGTTTCACTGCCCACTAGTGTGTGTTTACTAGTGTGTGTATGTGGGTGTTTCACTGCCCCCTAGTGTGTTTGTTTACTAGTGTGTGTATGTGGGTGTTTCACTGCCCCACAGTGTGTGTTTACTAGTGTGTGTATGTGGGTGTTTCACTGCCCCCTAGTGTGTATGTGTTTACTAGTGTGTGTATGTGGGTGTTTTGCTGTCCCCTAGTGCGTATGTGTTTACTAGTGTGTGTATTTGGGCATTTCACTGCCCCATAGTGTGTGTGTTCACTAGTGTGTGTTTGTATGTGGGTGTTTCACTGCCCCCTAGTGTGTGTGCATATGTGGGTGTTTCACTGCCCCCTAGTGTGTGTGTTCACTAGTGTGGTGTATGTAGGTGTTTTACTGCCCCCTAGTGTGTGTTCACTAGTGTGTGTTTCACTGCCCCCTAGTGTGTGTGTTCACTGGTGTGTGTATATGTGTATGTTTCACTGCCCCCTAGTGTGTGTTTTACTGCCCCTATTGTGTGTTCACTAGTGTGTGTTTGTGGGTGTTTTACTGCACCCTAGTGTGTGTTTCACTGCCCCCTAGTGTGTGTGTTCACTAGTGTGGTGTATGTAGGTGTTTTACTGCCCCCTAGTGTGTGTTCACTAGTGTGTGTTTCACTGCCCCCTAGTGTGTGTGTTCACTGGTGAGTGTATATGTGTATGTGTCACTCCCCCCTACTGTGTGTTTTACTGCCCCTATTGTGTATGTTCACTAGTGTGTGTGAATGTGGGTGTTTCACTGCCCCCTAGTGTGTGTTCACTAGTGTGTGTGAATGTGGGTTTCATTGCCCTTTAGTGTGTGTGTTCACTAGTGTGTGTTTCACTGTCCCCTAGGGTGTGTGTGTATGTGTGTGTTTCACTGCCCCCTAGTGTGTGTTCACTGGTGTGTGTATATGTGTATGTGTCACTCCCCCTAGTGTGTGTTTTACTGCCCCTATTGTGTATGTTCACTAGTGTGTGTGTTTGTGGGTGTTTCACTGCCCCCTAGTGTGTGTTCACTAGTGTGTGTGAATGTGGGTTTCACTGCCCTTTAGTGTGTGTGTTCACTAGTGTGTGTTTCACTGTCCCCTAGGGTGTTTGTGTATGTGGGTGTTTCACTGCCCCCAGTTTGTATGTTCACTAATGTGTATTTCACCACCCCTATTGTGTGCGTTCATTAGTGTGTGTATGTGGGTGTTTCGCTGCACCCTAGAGTGTGTGTTCATTAGTGTATGTTTCACTGCCCCCTAGTGTGTGTGTTTGTGTGTTTCACTGCCCCTGGTTTTTGTGTTCACTTGTGTGTGTTTCACTGCCCCTATTGTGTGTGTGTGTGTGTGTGTATGTGTGTATTTCACTGCCCCTATTGTGTGTGTTCACCAGTGTGCGTTCACTAGTGTAAGTGTATGTGTCACTGCCCCCTAGTTTGTGTGTTCACTAGTGTGTATTTCACTGCCCCATTGTGTGCATTCACTAGTGTTTGTTCACTAGTGTGGGGGTATGTGTGTGTTTCACTGCCCCCTAGTTTGAGTTTTGTTCCTCTGTGTACAAACACATATGGTGAACAGTTCTTCATCTCTTTTATCAATGGAGCCGAATAGAATTTCTGTCACTGTCAGCGTCAGTGCTACACAGAACTCTTCTGGTCAATCACTTTCTCCAGTTTTCATCTCAAATTAGGAATCAATGGTGCGAAACCCCTTCTCTGATAATTAGCTACTCCAGTAATTTTGAATTTGTGTACGTTGTTGTTGGTTATACTCTAGTTAGAAGCATGCAGTGATGGTATTTTGTAAATGCAACACAAAAATCAATGTTTTATCAACAACATGTAAACCAGTGGTCTCCAACCTTAAACCTAGAGCGCTATCTTCCTGCAGAGCCTAGTTCCAACCACCGTTTGCCATACCTGCTCTGGCAAATCTTATTGGACATAGATGGAGCATCTTATTGGACATAGATGGAGCATCTTATTGGACATAGATGGAGCATCTTATTGGACATAGATGGAGCATCTTATTAGACACAGATGGAGCATCTTATTGGACATAGATGGAGCATCTTATTGGACATAGATGGAGCATCTTATTGGACACAGATGGAGCATCTTATTAGACATAGATGGAGCATCTTATTGGACATAGATGGAGCATCTTATTGGACATAGATGGAGCATCTTATTGGACACAGATGGAGCATCTTATTAGACATAGATGGAGCATCTTATTGGACATAGATGGAGCATCTTATTGGACATAGATGGAGCATCTTATTGGACACAGATGGAGCATCTTATTAGACACAGATGGAGCATCTTATTGGACATAGATGGAGCATCTTATTGGACATAGATGGAGCATCTTATTGGACACAGATGGAGCATCTTATTAGACATAGATGGAGCATCTTATTGGACATAGATGGAGCATCTTATTGGACATAGATGGAGCATCTTATTGGACACAGATGGAGCATCTTATTAGACATAGATGGAGCATCTTATTAGACATAGATGGAGCATCTTATTGGACATAGATGGAGCATCTTATTGGACACAGATGGAGCATCTTATTAGACACAGATGGAGCATCTTATTGGACATAGATGGAGCATCTTATTGGACATAGATGGAGCATCTTATTGGACACAGATGGAGCATCTTATTGGACATAGATGGAGCATCTTATTGGACATAGATGGAGCATCTTATTGGACACAGATGGAGCATCTTATTGGACATAGATGGAGCATCTTATTGGACATAGATGGAGCATCTTATTGGACACAGATGGAGCATCTTATTAGACATAGATGGAGCATCTTATTGGACATAGATGGAGCATCTTATTGGACATAGATGGAGCATCTTATTGGACACAGATGGAGCATCTTATTAGACATAGATGGAGCATCTTATTAGACATAGATGGAGCATCTTATTGGACATAGATGGAGCATCTTATTAGACACAGATGGAGCATCTTATTGGACATAGATGGAGCATCTTATTGGACATAGATGGAGCATCTTATTGGACACAGATGGAGCATCTTATTAGACATAGATGGAGCATCTTATTAGACATAGATGGAGCATCTTATTGGACATAGATGGAGCATCTTATTGGACACAGGTGGAGCATCTTATTAGACATAGATGGAGCATCTTATTGGACATAGATGGAGCATCTTATTGGACATAGGCTGCAACTCAACTCTGGTAAAGTAGCTGTCCAGCACTAGGGCTGGAGACCACCGCCATAAATGCAGCAGGCATACTTCATGCAAAAGTATTAACGGGATGCAATTTTGTGAATTTTATGGACATACCTTTGAAGTCAGCCTCTCCAACAGCCTTCAGACGATTGCCTTGCAGCAGGAGGAGGGTTAGATTCTGTAGATTCTGGAAAGCTCCTGGAGAGATCTTCTCAATGTGATTGTAGGCAAGTCGAAGCTGCTTCAGTCCTCTGGGCAACCCTGTTGGCACCTCTGTCAGATTGTTATGGTTCATGAAGAGGTTGACTAATTGGCTGAGATTGGAGAGCAGGGTGTGATCAAATCTCTCACTGAGAACCTGGTTACGGTCCAGGAACAGCCATCGTAAACCAGAGGTGTTGGCGAAGGCTCCAGCTTCGAAGCCAGTGATCGCATTGCCTTGAAGAAATAGGTACTGGGCTCTGGAAGGAAGGCCTTCTGGAAGGTGGCGCAGGCCTCTATGCTCGCAGTACAAAGCTGTGGGCCACTGGATGGGACAGTCGCATTCCAGGGGGCAACTCTGGGTGTTGACCGCCCGGAACCACCCAGACTCCATCCGGTCTCTCAAAGTCAACGCGCTGGGCTCCCCAAGAAAGCGGTTGATCCACAGAGGCACGCCACCGTAATCCATGTCTCCAGGCGTGGCCCATGTCGGCCCACACACAGCCAGCATGAGCAGCAGCGGCGCGGCGTCCATCGCTCAGCCTGAGTTCAACAAAAACAGGCTGTAATGACACATTGTTCCCCTGATGCAGGGCTTTGTTATTAGAGAGCACATAGGATGCACCTATGAAAACATACAAATCATGGCGAGCGTAGATAAATGGCAGCTTCCCCACGTGCCATTGGGTGGAGGACGGTGGCTCGTTCTCTCTGTAGCTCCTGAACGTCTAAGGAGAAGCAACGTTCTGCCCTCCAGTTTATAAGAACAGTCATTGTATTGTATTATACTTTCTTACATTCAGAGCTTGTCTTGCTGTTGCACACACCATATAACCTCAACGACTACAAGGCTGCTGTTCTTTTATCCTCTTACACTGTATCATATTTTCCACCCCCTCCCCACCAGTCAGAACCACCCCGAGCCCAACACACAGATCACCGTTTAGTTGCCATGTTTGCGCATACCTCTGTTTCCACAGCCGGCTGATGGTTTTTGCGTCTGCGGAGCAGTTCCAGCAGGTTCGACTCGCCTCCTCTCGCCACAGCCTGCGCAGGTTACTGCAGGCGGCTTGTGCAGGCAACCTGCGGAGCTCCCCAGCCGCGGAAGCATTCCTCACTCTTTCATGGCCAAGGCCCCAGAGTCCTTCCTCACTTCCATTCCATACCCTGCAGTCTCTCATCTGGTTTTTCTTCCCCCCCCTCGACCTGCCTGTGTTTAAGGCCTAGCAACATTTGGTGGAAGCATGTGCCGGAATGGCTGCGGAAAAGGGAATGGCTCGGGTTTTAGAGCCACTAAACTTTAAATGCAAGGCTTTAGGACATTGTATGTAGGGTGCTGGTGCTAATTTAGGGGGGCGGGGACTGTTTGCTCCACTTTGTGAATTGATTCAGGGGATGGTAGTGATGGAAAGCATAAACCTTTATGGCTGAGTTGTGAAAAAAGCTGTCAGGTATTAATTATTCACACTAATTTTCAGACTTTGGGTCACTTTAAAACCATGTGTTCACCATGTGGCCAGGGATGCAGTCTCCCTTCTTGTTCTAAAATGCAGGGGTGTGGCTAAAATAAGGCTCCGCCTATGAACTAAAACTGTGTTTCGTTAATGACAATACATACGGTTTCACACAGATTTTCAGACTTTGGGTCACTTTAAAACTATCATGTGCTCACCATGTTGCCAGGGAT
The DNA here is from genome assembly GCA_021613375.1 of Megaleporinus macrocephalus. NCBI lineage: Eukaryota > Metazoa > Chordata > Actinopteri > Characiformes > Anostomidae > Megaleporinus > Megaleporinus macrocephalus. Next base: position 24,774,951 of record CM038714.1, read on the forward strand.
GCAGTCTCCCTTCTTGTTCTAAAATGCAGGGGTGTGGCTAAAACAAGGCTCCGCCTATGAACTAAAACTGTGTTTCGTTAATGACAATACATACGGTTTCACACAGATTTTTAGACTTTGGGTCACTTTAAAACCATGTGCTCACCATGTTGCCAGGGATGCAGTCTCCCTTCTTGTTCTAAAATGCAGGGGTGTGGCTAAAATAAGGCTCCGCCTATGAACTAAAATTGTGTTTCGTTAATGACAATTTATAATGTTTTTGCTCTAATTTTCAATAATCTTGAATCACTTAAAACTATGGGAACTCATCATGTGGACAGGGATGCAGTCTTATGTCCTGCTCTAAAATGCAGAGGTGTGGCTAAAACAAGGCTCAGCCTATGGACTGAAACAATTTGCGTTTCGTTAATGACAATTTATAATGTTTTTACTCTAATTTTCAATAATCTTGGATCACTTAAAACTATGGGAACTCACCATGTGGCCAGAGATGCAGTCTTATGTCCTGCTCTAAAATGCAGGGGTGTGGCTGAAATAAGGCTTCGCCTATGAACTAAAATTGTGTTTCGTTAATGACAATACATACGGTTTCACACAGATTTTCAGACTTTGGGTCACTTTAAAACTATCATGTGCTCACCATGTTGCCAGGGATGCAGTCTCCCTTCTTGTTCTAAAATGCAGGGGTGTGGCTAAAACAAGGCTCAGCCTATGGACTGAAACGATTTGTGTTTCGTTAATGACAATTTACAATGTTTTACTCTAATTTTCAATAATCTTGGATCACTTAAAACTATGGGAACTCATCATGTGGCCAGAGATGCAGTCTTATGTCCTGCTCTAAAATGCAGAGGTGTGGCTAAAATAAGGCTCCGCCTATGGGCTGAAACAATTTGTGTTTCGTTAATGATAATACATATGGTTTCACACTGATTTTCAGTGTGAACTCACTTCAAAACAATAAAATCACATCGTGTGCCGTGAGGGACAGGGAGGCAGATTTAGTCCATGCTCCAAAAGGCTAAAGCACAAAAAAAACTATTTGTGTTTCAGAGGTGACATGAAAATGTCATACAAAATTAAGTTGAAATTGAGGTGTTTCTTCAGCCCAGGCACCTATCATTAAAAAGGGCTTTATTGATGATCAGTTTATATGTATTTAGCTTATTATTTAGCTTATTATCTCAATGCTTTGGCTTTTCAATACATCTTTGTACAAAACTAAGCCCAGCAAACTTACTGTACATATTGTTTTCAGTGCTGATGGACCATCAGTTACAGACTGAAACCATAATACAACTCAAAACAGGCAGTATCAAGAAGAAGGACGTATTGGACCCTTTTCTTGCTAATCATTTGTGGACACAATCCATAAGAGCTGATTGATAATCTATCATCAGTCCTTCATCATGCTTATCATTATATGTGCACAGTATATTTGAGTTGTTGTTGTTGTTGTTGTTGTTATTGTATGTAATGCAACATGACTATGACACACGCAGTTGTATGCAAGCTTTGTTTGCACAGCTCTATGTTTGAATACACATCACCCCCGCCCCCCGACTTTGTACCCCTGATGTCGAGCTCAGCTGCGCATAACAAGGTGACGTCATCCTCATATTTATTTTGCAGTTTCTTTCTCAACTGCATGCAAACACAAGCTGCTCTCGCTGCTAAGCTGCGAACCTACCGAGCATTTTTCTCTTTTCCAGGCACGTAACGAAGGAGAGGCACGAGCTGAAACATCTGTAACGCTTTGCAGAAAGTTGCACATGCATAGAAAAGAAAACTCCGAACCTCAACCACCATTCAGCAGCTGAAGGAGAAATATGATGCATAGGCTGGGACTCTGCAAATGCTGGTCGGAGCAGAATGGAGAGAGAGAGAGATAGAGAGAGAGAGAGAGAGAGAGAAAGCCTGTATGCAACAATCCCATGCACAGCGGTCCGACTGAGAATACTGAAAGAGTCCAGATACAGAGCTAAAGCTGGAGTGGGCCTGGGGAGCCAAACAGACCCTGTGCGATTGTGTGTGTGTGCTTGTGCTACAGCTGCAGAAGCCTCTTCTACATGAAAAGCATGACAGTGTTTTTGGGGCATGAAAGTTGAAAGCGGTCAGAGTGCCCCCTACCACACAAATGGACCATGACAATCCCAGTGGAGCTTTATGTTCAGCTGTGTTTCTCTGTAAGCTCGTCCTGTAAGAACAGGGATGCTTGTTTATCTGTCTGTAGCGCGTATATATTAGGGCTGCACCTAACAGTTCATTTCATAATCGATTAATCTAACGATTATTTTTTGATGAGTCGATTAATCTCATGACTAATTTTTAGATTACTCTAATATGAGTGTGTTAGGAATTTATATATATATATATATATATATATATATATATATATATATATATATATATATATATAAACGGTTAAAAACTAAGAGTCTACACTCTGACTTAACTTCTATAGGCACAAATGACACGTAGCCTACACGCCTCACACACAAGAACTTGGACCGTTTGTGGACTATATATATATATATTTTGGCAGAGAGTTGTTTGGGAACCAGCTGTGTGTGTTGTAAAGCTCCCGCGGTATCTAGAACAGTCTTAGGTTCTACACTGGACGATTAAGAAACGGTTAGCAATGCGTAGTCCAGTGACACTACTGAAAGAAACATGTTAAAGACTGATTTATGCTCAACGTTAAATACGGATATGCACGGAGCCTTCTGTCCGTACTCTGCATTCATTCCGTACATACATTCGTTTTCGGAAAGCTTACGGATACAGACGGGTTGGAGCAGTACCGCTGGAGATCGTGGGGGCAGTGCAAGACACGACCACTTCCACACGGACAGGACGATATATCTATATCGCTTCAAACTCACGCAGAGTATAAATCAGTCTTTACATGTTAATAATTTTAAAATCTGTGTTTCTGTGTGAAACACACCCACAACTTTAGATACACACAGATAAATCCATGCTTTCAGTAGGAGTGGCCATCTTTGCAACGCATTCACGCACGTTATGCTACCCTTACAGAAAATAAGTATACTTAAAGTTAATTTTATTAAGTATACTTTATGTAGTTACTATACTAATGTCATTGTACTGGTAGTAAACTTGTGTATGTACTATTTTAATACTTCTTGGGACTAAATTGGTCCACTTTCTAGTTTTTAAAAGTATACTTTTAAGTACACTTTAAGTGTAAGGGTAGTAAACCAAGTATACAACTAGTTTACAGCTTTTTTACTGCAACTACACTAAAAGTAAACTTAAGGGTTCACTGTTATTTTACTAGCTTGTAAGTTTTCTTTAAGTGAACATAATACTTGTACTTTACTGCTTATATTATTGTTGTACTTTAAAGTATATGACTAGGTTTAAGATTTTTTTTCTACTTAAAATAGAACTTAACAACGTTTACTTACTCACCAGTGGACACACATAAAATAAACAAGACACACTCAGATTAAGTAACATATTTGTATCTATATAAATCTTTATAAATCAATTTTTTTTGTGCTATCTCTATCTTATTCAAAAGATGATGTACTAGTAAGTAAGACCAAATATACTTAGACTGTTCTATACTTATCAGTATAACCCAAGCATACTTAAGTATAACTGTGTTTAGTATATCACTTCTCAGTACAAAAAAAGTAAACTGAAAGTATACTCACTTCCTTTAGTTTAAAAGAAATAAACTAATGGTACACTTATATAAATAAACTTCTTTTTTGTAAGGGTAATCGAAATAATTCCATAATCGATTACGTCGACGCGTAATATACTGTGTATATATACACAGTACTGAGCATGTCCAGTGCTAAATGTCCAGTCAACAAGTTATTCATTTGTTGGCAGATATTTTGGAGGGTTTTGTATGTAATGTGATCAAATTTCAACAACAAGCATCAGAGGAGACAATGTGCTCACGTGGTTTGTTGGGGCGCATTTTGGTGCTTTTGGGTTTTTGCCTGTGAAAACAAACTTAACCGAGGAGGAAACGCTCCAATTAAACAAACTCATTAACTGATCCAGACCAGAGAAACTAACTACAGGTGTGAAAACACCCTAGGATTACTTTAGCACCATGAGAAGCAGCAAATAATGTGACCAGCTTGTAAGACTGAACTTTGGAGGAGTGAAAAGATGGAAGCTGTAATAAAGTGAAAGAGTGGCCACACTAAATACTGAAGTATTTGATATTGCATTAAGTAGGTGATAATAATATTACATTTAGCTGTTAGCAATGATTTAGCTCTTAAATCAGCTTCACACGGCTTCAGAATTATTCTGATATATATTCTGCTTTTGTTCCGCTGACTGAATGTACTAAAGCGGATGGAAATTAAATGAATGGAGAGTGATAATTTAGAATTTTGAGTTTATATGTTTTCAGCTTGAGTGCTTCCAACATTCAAACATTTGTACAGAAATCCTGTGTGTATATCTTGTAAGTTAGCGAGTTTGAATGGCGCGTTTGTTAGCACAGCTTCTACCGAGTCCAGCTGTCAGCAAGTTTCCTGTCTATCATCCAAAATGCCTTTTAGACTTTCCTCCAAAACAGAAATATTTATTCTCTGTGGTTTGGTAGGAGCCTATGTATGAGCTAAACCTTCTTGGTGTTAGTCACTGGTCAACCACTGTGTAGTCCACTGTGTGGTTGCAAAGGTGCTGAACGTTCACAGACTAGAACATCAAATGTAATACATTACATGGCCAAAATTATGTACCCACTCAAGCACGGAGAGACCATACACACTCCACACAGAACCACCCGGACCGGGAATCCAACCCAGATCATCTTACTGTGAGGAAACAGTGCTGACCACTACACCACCATACTGACCACTACACCACCATACTAACCACTACACCACCATACTGACCACTACACCACCATACTAACCACTACACCACCGTACTAACCACTACACCACCGTACTAACCACTACACCACCATACTAACCACTACACCACCATACTAACCACTACACCACCATACTGACCACTACACCACCGTACTAACCACTACACCACCTAGCTGACCACTACACCACCGTACTAACACTACACCACCGTACTGACAACTACACCACCATACTAACCACTACACCACCTAGCTGACCACTACACCACCATACTAACCACTACACCACCGTACTAACTACTACACCACCATACTAACCACTACGCCACCATACTAACCACTACGCCACCGTACTAACTACTACACCACCATACTAACCACTACGCCACCATACTAACTACTACACCACCATACTAACCACTACACCACCATACTAACCACTACACCACCATACTAACCCCTACACCACCGTACTAACTACTACACCACCATACTAACCACTACACCACCATACTAACTACTACGCCACCATACTAACTACTACACCACCATACTAACCACTACACCACCATACTAACCACTACACCACCGTACTAACCACTACACCACCGTACTAACCACTACACCACCGTACTAACCACTACACCACCGTACTTACCACTACACCACCATACTAACCACTATGCCACCATACTAACCACTACACCACCGTACTAACCACTACACCATCATACTAACCACTACGCCACCATACTAACTACTACGCCACCATACTAACTACTACACCACCATACTAACCACTACACCACCATACTAACCACTACACCACTGTACTAACCACTACACCACCATACTAACCACTACACCACCATACTGACCACTACACCACCGTGCCGCCAGTTCAGCCAGGTCATTACCACCAACACTTGATAAGCCCAGTGACTTGTTTCACTGTCATACGGTGAGACCTTTCCAACAAGGCCTTTTGTTAAATGATGTATTCTAGAGCTGCAATGCTGTGTCTAATCCACTCATACCAGCACAACCCACACTAACACACCACCTCCATGTCAGTGTCACTGCAGTGCTGAGAATGATCCACCTTCCTAATAGTATCTGCTCTGTGGTGGTCCTGTGGAGGTCCTGACCATTGAAGAACAGAGTAATAAAGTATACAGAGAATCAAATGAACTACAGTCTGTAAGTGTAGCTCCTATATGGTCAGTGGAGCTGATATAATGGACACTGAATATTAATCTTATGGCTGATCGGTGTATAAATGGTGGTCTTGATTTATTTAACAGACCTTGCAGCACCTGCGCTGAGCTAAACGGCATTCAGTCTTAAAGGGCCAACCTTACGCCAAGATATACAGAGCGTTTATTGTAGTTCGCCTCGTGTGCATACTTTTCACAACCCACAGTGTAATTTCAGACTCGTTCTCGTATTCCTCTATTGTTTACATATGACCACAGGATTGCTGAGAGGACGTTAAACACATGGTCAGTTTTCCAGACCCAGATTAAGCCTTGTGATGGTGAATGACCACTGACGTTGTAATTTAGTCCAAGATTATATGTAATCCTTATTTAAGAAACCAGCTAATCTTCATACATGTTTACTAGAAATCACTGATATTTGAAAACCATGTCATGTATAATAGTAACTCATAGTTATGATGCGTATTGAGAAATATCCTGCAAATGAGAAGCAGATTTTGCTGTAAAGCATCCAATCAGGTTGTTGTGATTTTGTTTACGCCAATCTTTAAGCCACACTTTGGTACTTTAATGGGGTTCAAAGGGGGAGATATTAAAGGTGGCTAATAAAAACACCTACAAACATTTACCGATGATATCATTTCATTGGCTTGACAATGCTCACCTTTGCCGATCTCATCTTAAGGCTCATTCAGCTCACAGATTTCTGTTTCATTTAAGAGCATGCTTTCTTTTTATTTGACTTTAAATATTAAATATGACAAGTAAATAAATAAATAAACAGATGACGTTTAAAATAAATTCATGGCTCTGGCTGCTTTGGAACAAGTGACCACTTTCCTTCAAAGCGATTGGCCTCGTTCTACTTCTTCTCTTCAATAATTAATTCATCTTCTAAATAGCTTGTTTTTCTGGGCCGTGGGGGGTTCTGGCGCCTAATCCAGGGCCTAATGGTCCATCACATGGCAGACACACGCAGATCTACGATTTGCTAGGTTGCTTCTCTTTTTGACTGTGGGAGGTCACCAGAGGTCTCAAAGGAAACCCATGCAGACACACAGAAAGGACGAGGGTTGTCTGACTGGGGGATCGAACCCAAACCCTCCTTGTTGTGAGGTGGCAGTGCTACTCACTACTGTCCTCTCTTCAAGAAGTTTGCTGCTCCATAATTGGCGGCTACCAATGTCTAGTGGGTGTAATCAAGCTGGACTATATAATATACACAGTGGAGTCACATTATTATGACCATTTCTTACTTTCGGCAGCGGCAGAGTGTAGGTGGCAGCTTTAGTGTTATAGTCTGGACCCACGCATCCATGTGGAAGACACTCTCTACCAATTTGGGTCTGAATCCATCCTTGCAGACCACGTACACCATACATGCTGATTGTCTTCTCTGGGGCAGATGGGATCTTCCAGCAAGACCATGTGACACGTCACACAACTGGTTGGAAGATCATGACCAAAACTTCCAAATACTACCCTTGACCCCCTAATTCCCCAGACCTGAACCCAATTGAGTATTGGTGGGACCACCTGGATGGTGGTGTTGGCTCTATGGATCCTCCTCCACGCTCCCCTTAGCAGTTGTGGGACTGCACTGCAGTCAGCATGACTCTAGATACCTGTAACCACCTACCAGGATCTTATTGAGTCTCCCAGTCCGTTTATGTCTAGTTCACAATACACGATTTCAGCCTGGCTTTTCAGTCGCCAACTGTTTTTTGTAGATTGCCAACAAAAACCTCAGCTCGGAGGCAAATCACCGACCACTCGGCGCTCGCTCAGTCGTGTAGTGTGAACGACTGAAAGACGCTCGCCGGCTAATCTGGCAAACGCCCGGCAAACATCTAGCATGTTTAATATCTAGACCAGTCGGCGACTGTGAGTCAACAGCAGCATCTAGCTACAGCCAATGGGATCACGTAGAGAGAGAACCGTGTCAATGTTCAAACAATCTCTCTGCGGCTCGTCGACACGTACGTTTTCACGTAAGTTTTCGTTGATAAAATATTAAATATTTACCACCAGCTCTCTCTGCAGAACCCACAGTCCCTGCTGGCCCTGTGCCTTCATCCATTGTCATACCATTTCTTCACTCTTGCAGATCAGCTCAGTATCAACTCGTATCGCTGGTTTGTTGACGTCCGTTTTGAAAATAGTGTATGTTCTATGCATTTAGTTTTCGTGTGTTCTCGTGACAAAAACGTTTTTTGGACCGAAGCCAGATGAATCATCGATTCTCCAGAGTGAAAGTCGTGTAATTGGTGACCCCGTGTTGTCGATCAGTCATGTAGTGTGAAAGCCACAACAACTGAAAGACTCCTGATTACAGCACAAACAGTTGTGTAGTGTGAACCAGGCATAAGCTGCTGTCTGTGCTGCACACGCCGGTTACTCTGACTATTAGCCTATTAGACTATTGGTCATAATAATGTGACTCCGCAGTGTATAATGCTTATATAATATATAATGCTTATTATTACACCCCCTCAGTCAGCAACACCTTGGCATACATTTTTTCTCTGGACAGCTGAACTGCTCATAATTCTGTTTATACATCCAGAGCAGGCAAGACTTGCCAAGATTTGGTTTGCAATAAAAACTCAGCATCAGTCCTAGCTGTACATAGCTGTGCTCTCACGCTGCGGTGAATAGGAGCAGCTCCAGCAATGCTGCCGGGCGTGATACACTCAGCAGCAGTTCTGTGGTTAGAAGCTCACCAGTGATAAATGGGGTGAAGGTTAATTGATAGATCATGCATGACAACGACTAGGCTCCAGCCCGTAATTGTACACCCGTGTAATGGAGCTGTAACGTAGGTGGACTGCAATCGGGCAGCTGTTTTCCATGTGGACAGCGAGTGTACATATATACACATGTTCCCATGAGTAGTAAATATTAAGCAGATCCCAAAAAAAGTATGCAATATTAATTCATATTAACATGCCAATCAGAGAAGATACCTACTCTACCATGCAGTCCACTGACATGTTACATAATAAGACTACTGGCTAATGCGCTTCAGCCCTACTCCTGTGACTCCAGGCCCTTTTGCCCTTCCTCGTTTGATGTCTGGACACTTAATTTGAGTGAAAACATTGACTTAACCCCGAAAGTATTACGTTTTGTCTGAAGCAGCGTGTTTGTGAAAAGGTAGCACATGCCATTCCCCCCAGAACACAGCAGCCTGATTTCTTTTCCATGAAAACAGAAGGAAATGAAGGAACCATGCAGAGCGTTTTGGACCGAGAAGCTCACTCTGCTGAATGCTGAGATGTGGAGTCGGAGCTATTTGGGTCATGTTGTTTATATTTAAATGTTAGACCTATAGGATCCAGAAAGTCTGGCTCATCTAAAATGCAAAGTCAACATTATGTTGATGAAGAAAGTAGTAGATCATTCACTTAAATTCTTGGAAGACATGTCCTTCAGCAAGGTTTCTAAGAATAGTCTTCCAGTGGAAGGGGGAAGGGGTCCAGAACACAACCCACAATTTCGCTTGCGATTATATGTTTTCACCAGAGATTGACAGCTTATGAAGGTATATAAATATATATATATATAATATTCAATATGGCAACTTCACAGAAAAGGACAAAACTGTCTTTCAATGTTACTTTCAATGGAACCAAATTTTTTAAGTTATTTTGAAGCATAACTTAAAAATTCATCACAAAATACAATACAATACAATATAAACAGCAGCTGTTACTGATGAATCTTTTCAGAAATATGGTTCCCATCTTTCAGAAGGCAAAGTTAATGTTTTAACATTCACTACTATATTGTTGGATCCAAACCCGTATCAAAGACCAGGGAGCCAAATGCCTGTAGCATAGACCTTTATTTCTTCAGCACACCACCAAAATCCATTGACAGACTTGTGGTTTTATAGGCTTCCACATATAGGAGTGTGTTTTGGAGTGATGTGTGATGCCTTCCAGATGACGTCTTTTTCAGGAACGTCCATGCTTATTTATTTCAGCAATCAGTGAGTGCTACTTCTGTCTCTATTCAGTTTTGAGTCTTAGTTCCTCTCAAAGTTAGGGTTAAATTTTGACTGGTTAAATATATATATATATATATATATATATATATATATATATATATATATATATATATATATATATATATATATATATGTGTGTGTGTGTGTGTGTGTGTGTGTGTGTGTGTGTGTACTATACATGGTGCAGGAGGTAAGGACTACATATATATGAGCGGAACTAAAATGGACTGGGGCCTAGCTGCAGTCCAGACTCATCTCCAAACATGTCGCACAAGTACTAAACAAACAATAACACAGCTGAAGACTTGTATTTCAGAGTTAAAAATAATTCCACTGGTGTCTTCGGTTCCCAAACCATTACTCAGTGCTAAAAACTTTTCTTGGAACGTGTCGCACACGTCAGTGTCGAAATGAGCATTTAACGCAATAACATGGTTGAAATGTTGTGTTTTTGTAGCGATTTAAGTCACACCAGACCAAGATTTATTTATATAGAGCCGGTTCACAATGACTGTTGCCACAAAGCAGCGCTATAGAAAATCCCCATCTAAGCCCCAAATGAGCAAACCTGGGGCGAACGTGGCCGGGGAAAACTCCCTGCGAGCACGAGGATGCAAGAATACGACTTTGCTATAAATATAAATATAAATATAATATCAAATATTAAAAAAAAGAGAATACATTTGTCTCTCTTTTGACCAGAAGTACTTAGATTAAGTCAAATCAGAAAATGCATTTACACACAGTGCTTTTCACAGCAGTTGTTTACAACAACAGCCTTACCGAAAATCCAGGTCCAAACCCCGAATCACAGTGGCAAGAAAAAATTCCCCAAACGCAAGAGGAAAAACAACTGAGACTCAAGAAGAGGAAAGCATCCTCCTCGGGTTGGTACCAGCTAGGAAACAATAACACAATAAAATCAATGTGAATAGAAGATATCTAAAAATAGAAATAGAAGTGTTTAGATTAATCAATCTGTAGGCCTATTATAGTATTCAATAGATATACAGTACTGTGTAAAAGTTTTAGGCACTTAGGGACATTATTATATATAATATTAACAATATTAATAGAGTAAGTAGTGCTTTTCCATACATCAGTGTGTTTATTTAACCCTTTCCAAGCTTCTCCTAAACAACTCAGTGTTATTTACAGTTCTCATCTAATACCTGCTTTGACTGCTCAGTACTTCATTAAGCTAAATCAAGATTGCTGCTGAAGGAGCTGAATACATTCATACAATGTCTGGGGCGTCCAGGAGAAATGGAACTACACTTCTCTAGTTCTTCAAACTAGAGCTCAAGATATGATCTACTTCTCTCACAATAAGATATTCATGTTACTTTGTATTGTATGTATGATTATTTACATCTGTTCTAATCAGATCTGGTGGTGAAAATACACTTATTGATCAGATAAAGGCTTTTAAACCATCAGCATAGATGCCTCAGACTTTTCCACAGTAGTACTGTAGCACAGAATGACTGAGCAACCAGCTTAGGTGCTGAAGACCTATGCACAGTTGTGTAGATCTGTGAAAGTCAATCAGTGTTAACAGTGCAAACCAGTCACTACTCTTAGGATCTCATCATAATGAAATACCATAAGAAGTCAACGACTACAGTAACATCGTCCGGGATCCGTCACACCCTGGACATCACCTGTTCCAGTATCTTCCCTCAGGTCTGTGTTTCAGCCAGTTGAGGATCAAGACCTCCAGCCTACAGTTGACCATTACAACACTACATTCTGGATACAGTCTACAACCTACATACATCCATATCCAGATGTTCTCTCACTCTTCTTTCTCTGTACAGTCCACTACATACATACATCCATATCCAGATGTTCTCTCACTCTTCTTTCTCTGTACAGTCTCCTAAATACATACATCCATATCCAGATGTTCTCTCACTCTTCTTTCTCTGTACAGTCTACTACATACATACATCCATATCTAGATGTTCCCTCACTCTTCTTTCTCTGTACAGTCTCCTAAATACATACATCCATATCCAGATGTTCTCCCACTCTTCTTTCTCTGTACAGTCTACTACATACATACATCCATATCTAGATGTTCCCTCACTCTTCTTTCTCTGTACAGTCTACTACATACATACATCCATATCCAGATGTTCTCTCACTCTTCTTTCTCTGTACAGTCTACCACACTCATACATCCATATCCAGATGTTCTCTCACTCTTCTTTCTCTGTACAGTCTACTACATACATACATCCATATCCAGATGTTCCCTCACTCTTCATTCTCTGTACTGCACTTATTTTTATCTGGTAGAGTCTCAGAACACTCTGTACCACCATCTCTACCAGTGACTCTTCTGTTCTTCATATTTATATCTATTTAATTCAGTCTGCACTGTCCTTCACTGCTGCACTCAGCACTTTACTTTAAATATACAACTCTGCACAGGTTAAGTTTACAGGTGTGTCGGTACGTGTAGGTCGTTGTGTGTGTGTGTGTGTGTGTGGTAGGATGACTAGGTTGGGAGCACTGTGAGCTACTGTAACCAAACACAAATTCCTTCTATGTGTGAGCATACTTGGCCAATAAAGTCCAACTCTGTTTCTGATTCTGATTCTGAACAAAGCAATTCTCTGAAGAGTCTGTGCAAGCAGCTGCATCATCAGCAGGGACAGTGGCATGCAGTTGAGGCTTTCTGCTGCACACCTGGAAGCTCCATGGTGGCCAAACAGTTCCAGAAGGTGGGCGAGAAGGGGTTCCTGGTAGGCAAGGCAACAGCATCAGCCCGCACAGGATGGGCAGTTGTTCATCACGCCAAAGAAACATACCGGCAGTGCTGTGGGCGGTGACAGAAAACGATATATAGTGTTAACTTGAGTTTAGGCAGTGACTCCAACAGGCCTGGCTTTGACAGCCCAACTGAAAAAGGGAGGTAGCTTTATGAAATCCAGTGTCTGCTGTTGGTGAAGAGGCAGATATAACATTGTTTATGACTGAATATCATAATAAAATACCATGAGAGTCAATGACTATTGTAACAATGGTGATCTACTTCACGGGATGAAATGGCTGTGATTGAAATAGCTTGGGCCTGTACAAGCAGCCTCATCATCAGGAGGGACAGTGGAGTACAGGTGAGGCTTTCTGCACACGTTCAAACAATTCCTGAAGGTGAGCAAGCGGGGGCACCCGGTCGAGGCAGACGAGGCCACAGTATCAGCCTGCCCAAGAAAACCAAAAAAAAGAAATTAGTGCTAAATTATGCTAAGCTAACGTAGTTGAATTAGAACGATTTATGGTGTCGTATGAGTGCGAGTTCCACTTTAATCATATTTAAAACAATAACTGTACCTCTATGTCTGAGTTTAGCTGGTTGCTGGGCTACTTTCATGAATAATCTAGCTAGATGCCCTCAGGATGAGCTGCTCAGATACCTCTATATCTGAGTGTAGCTGGTTGCTAGGCTGTTGTCATGAATAATGTTAGTTATTTAGCTAGATACTGTTTACACTCAAGATAAGCTGCTTTTGCATGTGTGGTTTGACTAAAAGTGAGGACTAAGTGATATGGTGGTCTTTACCACAGATTTCAAGCTGGCAGAGTCCAACAGGCCTGGCTTTGACAGCCCAACTGAAAAGGGAGGTAGCTCAAACATGAGGCCGTCCACAGCAAACCCAGCGCTCACATGAGAAAAAGCACTATGGAAACCAGTGACTGCTGTTGGTGAAGAGGCAGATATAACATTGTTTATGACTGAATATCATAATGAAATACCGTGAGACCGAGTAAGCGCAGTTACTGAGCCTGTTTTAGCTGATGTTAGCTAACATTAGCTTCACTTGCTAAGTTCAGTAGCTCAAGTTATGCTAAGCTAACGCAGTTGAATTATGAAGATTTATAGAGTCGTATGAGTGCGAGTTCTACTTTAATCATATTTTACAACAATAACTGTACCTCTATATCTGAGTGTAGCTGGTTGCTAGGCTGTTGTCATGAATAATGTTAGTTATTTAGCTAGATACTGTTTACACTCAAGATAAGCTGCTTTTGCATGTGTGGTTTGACTAAAAGTCTCAGGACTAAGTGATATGGTGGTCTTTACCACAGATTTCAAGCTGGCAGAGTCCAACAGGCCTGGCTTTGACAGCAGAGGCTGAAAAGGGAGGTAGCTCAAACATGAGGCCGTCCACAGCAAACCCAGCGCTCACATGAGAAAAAGCATTATGGAAGCCAACGCCTGCTGTTGTATGCGGTGTGTTGTGATATGTTGGTATGAATATGCGAAGAGGCAGATATAACATTGTTTATGACTGAATAGTTCTAGTTTGAGTCACCAGCACCCTCAGGAGGGTGAGTAAGAGCTCCATAGTGGTTCAACTGGTCCGGTGGACAGACAGTGAGTCTATGTTTTGCTGAACATCAGCATGTAAGGAGTTCATGTGTCCAGCAGAAATGCAACCCAGTGCACTGTGCATTCCTTGTAGCCATATGCAACTAATAAGTCTCCAGTACCAACAATTTCCCCCCCAACCGCACCATCTCTTCAGCCCTGCATGAGGCTGTCAGCCCGCATGTTGTTGTTTTCTACCTACCCACCCACCCACTCACTCACACACATGCCAAGCCAAAAATCTGTACCTTGCAGCGAGATGATGCACAGCACTGCAGGTTTTCCTGTTTGCTGCATATTATGGATACGCACCGCTCGCTTGCGCATCTTGGCTGGCTGGAAGACTTGCGGTCGGCCCTCCGCTGTGGGGAAGCCTAGCCAAGCCACAACGACAAAACAGGTATGCTGAGGTGTTACTCAGCACCCAGCAGACACGGGATTTGACTCATCTCGCGCTCTCTCTTTCTGCTGTCCCATTTCGCAACACACAAAGCGCTCGGTCATACGAGGACAGATGTGGCAGCGGTTACTAACAGTGCGAGGGAATTATGAATAAGTGGAGGAACAAAAACAGGCTCATTGAGAGGCGTCTGCTCTTTAGAATGACTGTTAGCCTGAAACTGCAACACTTGAGCTGAACTGTATTCTTATGTACTTGTGTAGTGATTCTTCTATCTATCTCTTAATCTACCTTTTTCTTGTTATCGTGGATCCACACTACTGTGCACGCACGCATCTGAGGCACCTAAGCTGAGTGTTTAAAAGCCTTTATCTGATCAGTAAGTGTGTGTTCACCACCAGATATGATTAGAACAGATAAATGATCAAACAATACAATACAAAGTAACATGAATATCTTATTGTGAAAGAAGTAGATCAGATCTTGATCCAGTTTGAAGAAGTGTAGTTCCAGATTTCTCCTGGACGCCCCAGACATTGTATGAATGTATTCAGTTCCTTTAGCAGCAATATTGATTTAGTTTAATGAAGTACTGAGCAGTCAAAGCAGGTATTAGATGAGAACTGTAAAAAATACTGGGTTGCTTTCACAAGGGGAAGCTTGGAAAGGGTTAAATAAACACACTGATGTATGTAAAAGCACTACTTACTCTATTAATACTGATTAATATTTAAATAATGAAGTGTTTTGCTGAGTAAATACTTTTATACAATACTTTGTATGTACCATTTATGTGTTTATGTTCCTGTTTCTGACATTAGAATTGAAAATGCTTTCTTACTGCTCCTTTAACAGCAACATGTTTAAACAAGCTCGGTTTTGATTGGCTACCCTGTAATGTAGCTCATTTAAAAAGCCATGCAGGCTAAAGCTCTCCTCACTACTTCAATACAACTTTTCAGCAAGGTCATTTATTTTAAATGATGAAAAAATATAACGTTTTCATGATTTGGGCCCTTTAAAGGAGCAATGTGTAAAATCTTGCCATGTGCCGAATCCATGCTCCAAACAATGAAGGGGCAACATATCACTAGAAAAGTTGTGGTGGCCACCTCTAATGTAAGAAACACACAGGTCCTCCTTTGCAATGTTAGCTTAAACAATGTTAATCCCAGTATTGGGTTCAGTCTTCATTTCATTGGCTGCCTGTCATTAAATGATCTGATTGGAAGCAGAACCTTCCACATGATAGCTTGACATAAGATCACAAAACAATATCAGGGAAAGTTCAATCTGGGAAGTTGAAGGGATGCAGGACAATGATGCAGTGACTCACTACCGCCTCCTGAGGTACAAAGTGGTATTACAAGACAAATATATGTTGTAGATATCTCTGCAACACTATGTATATGGAAGTCTTCAATGTAGCATCAAAAAACTTATTTCTTCCCACTTGGTTGATAAATTGAGTCAATTTTGGAATATTTTAACCAAAAATCTTGCATGTGGCTCCTTTAATATATGGATATGAAACTGCAACTTCAGTCAAGCAGGTTCTTAAGTGATAGTTGTTACTGAAAAAGGAAAGAAAGGCTAAATTCCTGGAAACTTAAATGCCCAAGCAATAAAATCACAACACAGCATTTCTGCACACACAAAGAGGCTAATACAGAGGCTCACACTCACAAGGGCTTCTTTTCAGTGAGTTCATGTGACCCAGTCCTCCAGCCCAGATGTAGTGAGTCAGGACTTGGCTGCAGATTGTCCTGGCTCTCCCCTGTGTGATGGCTAGAGGGAGCTACATCCCAAACCACAGGCACCGCTCTGGCCTACTCAAGTCTGTTTCAGCGTGTATGCGTTTGATTATCAGCTGTATTACTGCAGCGTTTCTGTTTTTTCGCTCCTCATGTGTTTTTGATCTTCCATGCGCCTTTTCTGTGCTCTGGAGGAAGAATGAGAAGCTTTTGAAGAGGTCTTAATTTTTGCCATATGTGGTGACAGGCTGTATATACCCAGCCCGGGAGGAAATGTATATATTTGATTGGGAGGAACTTGGCTTCGGTGCACTACAGCTGCGAGAAGCTTGAGGATCCACTCAAGGGTGTCATTCAAAGCCTCTCCTGCTTTGTGAATCTCGTGCTCGATCTTGTGGAGACGTGAGCAATACGAGATGCCGGCTTTGTGGCCGAGGCTCTTGGATTCATTTTAGGAGGCGCAGATAAACTGTGACAGAGTTGGACTTCACAGGTCAAGCTCATTGTGAATGGAATCCAACTGCAGGGCCAAAACAGCAAGAGACCAAACTGCAAAGAGAGCTGATTTGCTTGATGTGCACGGTTTTCAGTCACATGACCACGACAGCCAACGTTTGAGGGATATATAGGAGGGGATTTGGAGTTGAGCCAGTTAGTCTTCAGTCTACCTATTCAGTATGAATCACTCCATTAACATTACATATCAGAAACACACTTGCAAACCAAGGTTTAGAAGAAAAGCAGCATTTATCTGAGCTTCACTGCTGCAGTGTGGCAGAATTCCGAACTGGAATTCCAACTTTCCAGAGCATTCCATTATACACTTCCTAGTATGGCTTACAGCATTGTAAGACAGTTCAACTCCTCAAGTCTTAACCAATGGGAGGACTCTCTGTCTAGAAGCTATGTACCTGTATTAAGATATGATGGGTCTCTTTCAGCTCACTCCCACTTTCCACAATGACTTAGTCAGAGACTGCCTCAGTCAGAGACTGCCTCAGCCAGAGACGGCCTCTACCTGTGCAGTCTCCAAAGCTTTTACCATCCAGACCTCAAACAGAGATTCTCTTAATTCTGTTTTTTTTATTATTTATGTTTAATAAACTGTAAATACTGTTTGGACAGAGGAGGGTAGGTCGCCCATTGTGAGTCTTGGTCCCTCCCAAGGTTTCTTCCTCCAGTCTTGAGGGAGTGTTTTCTCGCCACCGTCGCCTCTGGCTTGCTCCCTGGGGAATACTTCATGTTTTCATGTCTTTAAAGCTGCTTTGGGACAACATAGGTTTAAAAAGCACTACACAAATAAACCTGACTTGATACCAGAGTTTAGGAAAATCTTGATTGGACAAGCTTCAATTGGAGTTGTTTGAAGACCTTAAACCTTTTGTTACCAACCAAATCTTAACAAAGACATAATAGTGCTCCAACAGCATTTGAGTACAGCTGGAATACAACAAGCATGATATTTATATGAAATTTGTAAGTATTTTAAGTATTATAATGTTTTCTCTGGAGGCTCAGAAGGCCATGAAAGTTCCCCGCTGCCATTTGTATTGCTTTTATAACATCTCTAGAGCTGTTACATAGTTATTCCATGTTTGCTCTTCTCTTTTTTCGCACCAAATTTGCCAACAGTGGCATAAAAAATATGCCAATATATGTATATATATATATATATATATATATATATATATATATATATATATATATATATATACACTACTGCTCAAAAGTTTGGGATCACAGTAAATGTTCTTGTTTTCAATAGAGTATCTTCTTCCTTAACACAACAATGGACTGACCGTCTCTAAAGAAAGTTATTTCTTTCTGGTCATTTTGAGTCGGTCAGCAAGCCATCAACTGCTGATCTTCAGATACTAAACTAACCTAGAATGTTGTTCCCTTTTATACTCACTTATTAGTAGAATGTTTTTCAGCTGTGATCACAATTGAGTAAGAGTGTCCTAACAACCAATTAGTCCAATAACATCCTTAACTTGGATTGGTGGCCGTACCAGGAGATTTAGACAGAGGACTGAGAATTGCTGATAATAGGACTATATGCAAATAAGCCTCTATACAAAAATAGACTTTAATACAAACATT
This sequence comes from Megaleporinus macrocephalus, assembly GCA_021613375.1. NCBI lineage: Eukaryota > Metazoa > Chordata > Actinopteri > Characiformes > Anostomidae > Megaleporinus > Megaleporinus macrocephalus. The sequence continues at coordinate 24,793,700 of CM038714.1, forward strand.
TTTATTCTTTAAAAATCATCTGATACACTTACATTAATTGTGAAATGGACAAAAGTTGCTTTTTTTCATTGGACAGTGATGAGATAAATAAATAAAATAGATAAATAAATAAATGAATATATGAGGCCTTTGGGTTAATATAGTTAGGGTTGGTGTTAAGATGAGGTGTAGCATTATGTAGTTTTACCAAATATGTGTGTGTCTGAGTGTTATGGACATGTGTTTTATGTTTGAGGTCCCATGGTGCTTTTTTAGGGGTCAATGGTTCAAGTTACAAGGATGAAGCCATTCCTGCTTGAAGCTCTGTAAAAAAACAAGACCCGCCTTACGAGAGTTTTGAGTAAGTCATATATAAAAAGTTCAATAATTAGATATGCATGTTCGTGAGGATGAAATAACATGCTAACACTGCTTGGTGGGGCTGAACACAGCTCCGGCCAGCTGAGGCTTTGTAATATATTCCTCAGGGGCAGATGATCAATCAAGCGACCCCAGCATGCACTGAGCATAACTCAGCGAGTCACTTCAGTTTTGCTAAGATCCACAGTAGACGGCTGTTTATTGATTTTTCCTGCCAGGTGAGTGAAATGTGTGTTTACGATTCTCGTAAAGCGTCTCACCTCTTTATCAGAAACTAAGAGCAATGATACATGCTAACCAGAAACATCTCCGCTCCATATACGTCATCTGTTTACATATCACGTCAGTTTCCTGTCAGATTACGAGAACATACAACTAATGTCTCGTCAATTATGAGCATCTCTTAATCTATCATCAAAGAGTGATTCATTGTTAATCTTGGTTGGCACTGTCTCCTCACAGTAAGATGATCTGGGTTGGATTCCCGGTCCGGGTGGGTCTGTGTGGAGTGTGTATGTTCTCTCTGTGTTTGAGTGGGTTCCTCCAGGTACTCTGGTTTCCTCCCACAGTCCAAACACATGCATGTTAGGATCCTCGCTCTAAACTGCCCGTAGGTGTGAGTGTGTGCGTAAGTGTGTTGGCTATGTGATGGACTGGCAACCTGTCTATGGTGTGCCCGCCTTCGCCCGATGACGCTGGGTGATGGTAAGTGTAAAGTTGAAGAAGACGGGAAAGGCGGATGATTTCTATTGACGTCCATAATGAGTCAAAGCAGAAACCAAGATATGAAAAAACTAAGTAACAAAATAACAAAAGGTAAACAAAGAAAGTTAACAAACTAAGAAGTCATAATGAAATACTCAGAATAAACAAAACACAAACCACAAAGCACGGCATACAGAACACAAGGCAAATGGCACATATGAACACCTGGGAACTGGAGGAGTCACAGACTGGGAGTAGATGAAGAACAAAACATGAGCACATGGCTAGAACAGGGGAGTGTGAACAAAGACCTAGACAGACAGGAAAAGGGAGAATGTGACAGTGAGGCCTTCAGGATCTGCAAAGAAGGACTAGATCAGGTTAGCTGTCAGGATAATTAAGAAGTGATGGTGGAATCAACCTATTATGTTTTGATTTACAATAAATGGGATTACGTTTGAGCATAGGAGTCACTTTGGCCACTCTGGATACATCACTCACCAGTTTCAGGTAGTTAAAAGCACATTAATTGAAAGAGTCACTGTGAGATTTTAACAAACCACAAGGCACGGCGTACAGAACACAAGGCTAAAGGCACATAGGACAGATTAACAGACTAACACATGGCTAGAACAGGGGAGTGTGAACAAAAACCTAGACAAACAGGAAAAGGGAGAACGTGACAGTGAGGCCTTTAGGATCTGCAAAGAAGGACTAGATCAGGTTAGCTGTCAGGATAATTAAGAAGTGATGGTGGAATCAACCTATTTTGTTTTGATTTACAATAAATGGGATTAAGTTTGAGCAGAAGAGTCACTCTGGCCACTCTGGATACATCACTCACCAGTTTCAGTTTATCAGAAAGGAAGCAGATGCACATTAACCGAAAGAGCCATATATATATATATATATTATATATTATATATATATATATATATATATATATATATATATATATATATATTATATATATATATATATATACAGAGAGAGAGAGAGGGAGCTATATATATGTATATATATCTACATAAATTGAACACCTTGTGTAAAGACTTCATAATGAATCCACCAATGAAAGTGCTCCAAAATAGTTTGGAAAAAAAATCTGGTTCCATTGACTTATATCACAAGCAAGAAGTTTTTTGGCCTCTCCTGTAAAGTTGGCTGGTAACTGATGCATTTCGTCTTTGCTCATTAAGGACTTTGCCTTTGCTTGCTTCTCCTTTTATACTTAATTGCATTGCCTGTTTATGATGTTCTTTAAACACTGAACACATGGTTGTTGTCTCCATTTTTTGCTCATTTTAATTTTGTTACAGTTTTCTATATAATTAAGCTCTACAATTGTTCTTCACATAGTCTCAGAATGTTTTGATGATTGGACCAAAAAGCTTTCCATTCTTTTCAATCTTTTCATTAACTTACATTGAAAGTGAAGGTTCTTGTCCTCCGCAGTAAAGTTATCATTTTGGAGATACTCATTTTACTTTAGGTAGCGACTTGTGTTCCAGCTTTTTTGGAATGTGTTGCAGGCATGGATTTCAGAACTGGTGTACATGAAGGATAAACATATATATATTTTTTAATGCAAGTCACCTTCTTTATTATATTTGACCATCTACTGAAAAGCAAAGACCTCAACTACCAGTTACTGCCAGCTGCCTACTGATTATTTACCCTGTGCTGAATATTACAAACCTTTACAGCATGTCATGTCTCAGCGCAGTCATGTTAAAGCCTTTAAAGTAGGCTTTGAGCGAGCGTAAGATTTGTTCTTTATTTATTGCTTGCTTCCATGTTGCTAGACCTTCATGTAATATTGCCACACATGGAAAATCCCACAAATCAGTATGTCGTTCAAAGAGCTTCGAGCCGTCGCGCCTGGAGAGAGTTTACCGCGCGAGGACATAGGGCGGCAGGAATGTGAAGTGTTTCCTGATGTGGGGCTCAGCTCCATATGGGATGAGACCCAGGTCAGTGCCTGCATGACGGGGCCATGAAAGTGGGGGAGGTGGGTGCGGGTAAATCATCTAAACACAACATCTGATCGGTTGCTTTCTTTTGGGCTGCTTACGAGAGTTTGGTAGCAGTAGCCAATGTTATGTCAGTGTTATGTCATCGTCTCTGTCCAAAGAAAAACGAGTATCTCCAAAATAGGAGCTCTACAGAAGAGGACAAAAACTTCTTTATTTTTAATGTAAATTAATGTGAAGAGGATTTTGAATGCCTTGTATGGTGCCCAGACACGATTTCCCCCACTTCACAGCATTTATGTGTTATTGTTTCGTGCTTGGGCTCCAATAGTGATCACACCAGATGCGTACTGTAAGTCCAGCTGAACCGAGCCCAGGCACGGAGTGATCACACTTGCCAAACAAAAATTAACTTTGGGAGTCCACCATGCTGGGGCACAGTATGGATCACTAGAATGACTCCATGCTGCACGCTCCATTTGGACGCTAGAATGACTCCAATGCTTCACACCATTGCTACGCTACCGGTAACAATGGTGCCACTTATAAAGTTTGGTAGAGGAGGAATAATTGGCACTGCCTTTTAATGTTTGGGCCCCTTATAAAGCATGATAATCATAAAGAAATGATTTGGTGTGGACGCAACTCAAGTGCAGTATCCTAAACTGCGTGTTAAGTGCTGTATCTTGTATCTTGTTGGAGATTTGTTTTCTGGTGACTTCTGTAGACTTACATTTGTGTAGTTTACAGCCGACGCAGAGGAAGATTTTCCAGCCATTACTGTTGGTCCATTATGAAGTCTTTGGAAACTACAACCCATAGGGTGTAGCAGGGAGTCATTCTAGCGTCCAAAGACACTCAGGGCCGTTCTCCCTCCACGCCTCATGAAGAAACAGTCGGAAATCTCTCCAACCTGAGGCTGCCTGGCCCCATTCCTCAGTTCTGGTAGTAATCTGTAGTCCAGCTCTTCTGTCTCCACTTCTGGCTCCTTGGATTTGCTTATCTAAAACCAGCTGTCTGCTCTAGCCAGGCATTAGAAAGGCCTCTGAGGGCAAGGAGGGACCAGGCATTCCACAGCAGGGCAGACGGGACATGCAGAATAAAGAAGAGCAGGAGAAAAACAACCAGAGATCTAGAGAGCTTCTTCAGAAGTTCTTGTTTTGTTTGATTTTCTCTCGGTTTTGTGTGAGCAGTGAGCATTTGATGGCATGTGTTTGATGATCGTCTGACCGGCAGCTTCTCGAGAGAGAAGTCCTGTACCTTTCACCGCCTCATATGCCTCAATGTGGCTTGGCAAACGTTACATCCTGGTTCCATGCAGAGAGTGGAAAGTCTCTTTACACACAGCAAGCCCTGTTCTGTCCAATAACACTCATGCTCTGCACTTGGCGGCTGAACACTCGGCCTCTGCTTTGCTACTTTAACAGAGATGTTCGCTGTCTGAGAGGCTGCTGTCGTTAGGGGATGTTTGGGACTGTTCTTTCTTCTACTCAGTGTATGCAGTACTTCATTGCAAATGAAGCAAAATGGGACAAATGTGGTGGTCAAACCTCTAAACCAGGGGTCACTAATAGGCGGACCACGGTCCGGATCTGGACCTAGATGTTGTCCAATGCGGACCCAAACTGATAAACTATTGAGAATTATTTATTTTAGACTGTGTTTATTTTAAGAGGTGGAGCTTTTCTCTTCTTTACAGTATATGGGCTTTATGGCACAGTGAACTCAGAGACCAATCACGTGCGCTGTAAGATCACCGAAGGCTCCTCAGCCAATCAGATCTGTACACATTGGTGAGGTAGGAGGTGAGGAGCAGCAGCCGGAGACTAAAGCGAGTCAGAAAGAATAAGGAGCTCTAAAATCAGAAAAGTGAACAGAGAGAACTGAGTGTGTAACAGGAACGGTTCTGGAATGGACCTGCTCGTCTAGTTCTGGAGAACACCGCTCTGTACAACCAACATGTCAATCTGTGAAGCTGAGTTAACAAGAAGACACACGTTTTATTAACTTTCTCTATAAATAAACACTTTAAGATCCACTTTTGTTCAAAAGAATTTTTTTAATGTAGCGCTTGTTTTTACTGAAGTGAGTAAAAACATTTATTTGTAGTTTTATAAATAATTAATTCAGCAATTAAACAGTAAATATACTGAAATATACTGAACGGTATGTGTGATGTGTTCCAGAAGCTGATGGTATAACGGATGGAAAGTACTAACTACTAAATACCCCTGTTGTAAACTGTCTAAAAAAAGCTAATAAAATAACATTTATCACACTGTAATAAATAATTTCATCTTTTTGCCCTTTTTTTGCATTTACTGAACTTAACTGAGTTTTGTTCACACAACAACCTAGAAATTTACTAATTATTTCAAATGAATTGGACTCGGACAGAAATAAATGTTTTTAACTTAAATCAAATTGGCAGAACTTATTTTTTTCATAACAATGAAGCAAGTTCTCTTAACATGATATGGTAAGTGTTTTCAACATATGTAACTGCATTGGTCTTATTTAAATAACAGTTTAAATATTAATAACAGTTCAAATCAGCCTGCTGAAAAATTACTCTGAATCCAGAAATACATTTTGGTTTGGTAAGATCCAAAACCTTTTATTAACAATTCATAATATTTCCATTAGTTTGCTGAAGAAGAAATGTGACAGTTGGTAGTTCACAGTATTTCCATTAGTTGGCTGAAGCAGAAACATTATCAGCAGGGGGGGCAAAGGCCCTCACACTGTTAACACTTCTACGAGCCAGAGATTCTGAAAAGAATACATAAAAAACTAAAACCATAAAAAACTGAAACAAAACTTCAAACACTTGTTTTAATGCATCCAGTTAATAGTTAAAATGTAAAATGCCTGTAAAACATTAAAACTTCTAATATCACTATGACAGCTCAGCATTACTAATTATTGTGGACTGTTAGGCACAAGTATGCATAATATACCATACTTAATTTTAGAATTAGATAATTGGATTAAGAAGGGTATTGAAACAATTTCACCAGTGCATATAACTGGACCAGAAGCAGTCAGCTGCTGAACTTCTACATCTTTAACATCTTTAACTCTGCAGTCTGTACGTTTCACTCTGGACAGTTTCTCCAACTCTTGGAGCAGCTTCAGCTCAGCGTTCTACACGGAAGAGCCTGAAGAGACGAGCAGCTCCACCTTTATTAGCAACACAACCCCAACAGTTACTGTAAGTAGCAGCCATGCTGTCGTAGGACTAAAACACTGACTAGTAATCTTGCATCTGGGCATTGAACAAGGTCACAAACCTTCTATGTAGACATCAGAGAACAGATTGAAATGCTGAATGAATCCATTACGTAGATCCGGAATAATTCATAATAGTAGCAACCCAAGTCAGCTAGAACACATACACTGCTTTGAATGTGTTCTTTGCACTCGAGAAACACATCTATGTGCTGAATTGGGTGGGGTTTTTTTTCAGTCATGCCAACTTACATCCATTCTCCAATGATGCCAGGCTTGTTGTTGTTGGAGCCGCGCCTCCATAAAGTGTTGGACTGGTTTGAAAATATCATGCTCAGTTTATTCCCACCCTCATAAGTCTGCGTTCCCACCTTCATATACACTGTAAACCCGGATAAGTTGATTGTACTTAAAGAATTTGAGTGATTGCCTTAAAATACTTAAGTAATGCATACTAGAGAAAATCAAATGGTTTGAGTAGAACTTAAATTTCAAATAGACTGGAAGTGATCATTTGAGTTGAATACAATGAAATCTAAATTGTTTGTACTTAAAATATTTTGTAAAATCAACCCTACTGACCATTTAATTCAACCCAACATTAAGTTTCCTGTAAATTAAGTTGTGGAAAACTTAAAACTAGTCTCCATAAAAAGCTGATGTTTTCCTACATCAAAAGAACACAAACAGCAGTTAAATTTAGTTTGATTTTATTTAAAACTACATCACTGGGATCATCTAGGATGATTCTGACCCTTGAAGTGTTCAGTAGTGATGATGACTGGTTTTGATTGGTCTAGTTAGAATACTGTTTATCTTACAATAATTCTTAAATACAGTTTATACATTGAAATGATAAAAACACAGTAAATTACATTTTCTAACATTAGATCAGCATCAACTACAACAGTTTTACACGACTTGAACACGGAAAACAACTTACCAAGTTCCAGAATGTGAAAAAGAGAGGGAAGATGGCGGCTTGGTTAATTGTAGTCCTCTGTAGTTCTTCAAGAAAAGAAAACAATGGAGAAAATGTCCACTGTAGAGAAATCCCAGCACTACAGAGTTTCTGTCCGAGGAAAAGAAGTTAAACACAGAAAACACCAAACCTCACAGTGAAAATAGAAAAAGACTTCAAAACCTTTACAAGCTCCACTAAACAACTCAAACTAGTCTTGATTGAACTGACCAATGAGAATCTGGCAAGGTGCTACAGGGACGTGGTCCAAGCTAAAACCTGATGTTTTAAGTTTGTTCAACTTAAAAATATTAGCGTACTCAGTTATTCTTTAAAGATAGTAGAACATACTAAATAATTTTAAGTAATGCAATAAAACTTTAGTTTTAAGCAATCAGTACACAAACTCTTTACAAAGAAACTAATTAGGGGTTAACAGTGTAGCTGTACCTGGATGTTCTCCACATCTACCAATGCAAGACTAAATATCTCTAAACTGTCTAATAAGAAGCTAATAAAACAACATTTATCAGTAATATCAGTAGCAAGTTTATAAGCAATAAGTAACAAGTTTCACTTAGTTATTCTACCACCTCTAGCTTCTATGGAGCTCAGAGACCCTCGTTGTTTGGTCTTTCACTCTGAAATGTGTGTTATGGTGCGGATGGGAAATGCATTAGGAAAACACAGCATAGACTAGCACAGCCGGCCAACAGCACATGTTGTGTTATGGAAGCTGGTATGCGGGCCAGCAGCAGTGGAAGCTCTTATGTCAGGCTGATGATCACCATAAGCTAAACCAGCACCAGATGGAATGTATGCAGGTCTGTTCTGTTTTTATGTTTCACCTGCAGGACTGTTCGGTTTACAGGCTCAGTTTGTGTTTATGTAGGCATGTGGTTTTCACAGTGCTAAATAATAATAGAGCTTATTAACTCCAGCGCAGAGAACATAAGCTGCACTGGAGTTAATAGTGATCTAAAACGTTTGACTGGTAGTGTATCTAAAACGTTTGACTGGTAGTGTATCTAAAACGTTTGACTGGTAGTGTATCTAAAACGTTTGATCTGGTAGTGTACTAAAACGTTTGACTGGTAGTGTATCTAAAACGTTTGACTGGTAGTGTATCTAAACGTTTGACTGGTAGTGTACTAAAACGTTTGACTGGTAGTGTATCTAAAACGTTTGACAGGTAGTGTACTAAAACGTTTGACTGGTAGTGTATCTAAAACGTTTGACTGGTAGTGTACTAAAACGTTTGACTGGTAGTGTATCTAAAACGTTTGACTGGTAGTGTACTAAAACGTTTGACTGGTAGTGTATCTAAAAGTGTTTGACTGGTAGTGTACTAAACGTTTGACTGGTAGTGGTATCTAAAAACGTTTGACTGGTAGTGTACTAAAACGTTTGACTGGTAGTGTATCTAAAACGTTGACTGGTAGTGTTCTAAAACGTTTGACTGGTATGTGTATCTAAAACGTTTGACTGGTAGTGTATCTAAAACGTTTGACTGGTAGTGTATCTAAAACGTTTGACTGGTAGTGTATCTAAAACGTTTGACTGGTAGTGTTCTAAAACGTTTGACTGGTAGTGTATCTAAAATGTTTGACTGGTAGTGTATCTAAAACATTTGGCTGGTAGTGATCTAAAACGTTTGACTGGTAGTGTACTAAAACGTTTGACTGGTAGTGTTCTAAAACGTTTGGCTGGTAGTGTACTAAAACGTTTGACTAGTAGTGTATCTAAAACGTTTGGCTGGTAGTGTACTAAAACGTTTGACTGGTAGTGTATCTAAAACGTTTGACTGGTAGTGTACTAAAACGTTTGACTGGTAGTGTTCTAAAACGTTTGACTGGTAGTGTATCTAAAACGTTTGACTGGTAGTGTTCTAAAACGTTTGACTGGTAGTGTATCTAAAACATTTGACTGGTAGTGTATCTAAAACGCTTGACTGGTAGTGTATCTAAAACGTTTGACTGGTAGTGTACTAAAACGTTTGACTGGTAGTGTATCTAAAACGTTTGACTGGTAGTGTATCTAAAACGTTTGACTGGTAGTGTACTAAAACGTTTGACTGGTAGTGTATCTAAAACGTTTGACTGGTAGTGTACTAAAACGTTTGACTGGTAGTGTATCTAAAAACGTTTGACTGGTAGTGTACTAAAACGTTTGACTGGTAGTGTATCTAAAACGTTTGACTGGTAGTGTACTAAAACGTTTGACTGGTAGTGTATCTGAAAACGTTTGACTGGTAGTGTACTAAAACGTTTGACTGGTAGTGTATCTAAAACGTTTGACTGGTAGTGTATCTAAAACATCTTTGACTGGTAGTGTTCTAAAACGTTTGACTGGTAGTGGTATCTAAAATGTTTTGACTGGTAGTGTATCTAAAACATTTGGCTGGTAGTGATCTAAAAACGTTTGACTGGTAGTGTATCTAAAACGTTTGACTGGTAGTGTATCTAAAACGTTTGACTGGTATGTACTAAAACGTTTGACTGGTAGTGTATCTAAAACGTTTGAGCTGGTAGTGTACTAAAACGTTTGACTGGTAGTGTATCTAAAACGTTTGGCTGGTAGTGTACTAAAACGTTTGGACTGGTAGTGTATCTAAAAACGTTTGACTGGTAGTGTACTAAAACGTTTTGACTGGTAGTGTATCTAAAACGTTTGGACTGGTAGTGTACTAAAACGTTTGACTGGTAGTGTATCTAAAACGTTTGACTGGTAGTGTATCTAAAAACGTTTTGACTGGTAGTGTATCTAAAACGTTTGGCTGGTAGTGTACTAAAACGTTTGTCTGGTAGTGTACTAAAACGTTTGTCTGGTATTGTATCTAAAACGTTTGACTGGTAGTGTATCTAAAAACATTTGGCTGGTAGTGATCTAAAAACATTTGACTGGTAGTGTATCTAAAAACGTTTGGCTGGTAGTGTATCTAAAAACGTTTGGCTGGTAGTGTATCTAAAAACGTTTGACTGGTAGTGTTTCTAAAACGTTTTGGGTGGTAGTGTACTAAAAACGTTTGACTGGTAGTGTATCTAAAACGTTTGGCTGGTAAGTGTACTAAAAACGTTTGACTGGTAGTGTGTCTAAAAACGTTTGACTGGTAGTGTATCTAAAGAACGTGTTGACTGGTAGTGTATCTAAAACGTTTGACTGGTAGTGTATCTAAAACGTTTGGACTGGTAGTGTATCTAAAACGTTTGACTGGTAGTGTATCTAAAACGTTTGGACTGGTAGTGTATCTAAAAACGTTTGACTGGTAGTGTATCTAAAACGTTTGACTGGTAGTGTATCTAAACACGTTTGACAGGTAGTGTATCTAAAAACGTTTGACTGGTAGTGTATCTAAAACGTTTGACTGGTAGTGTACTAAAAACGTTTGACTGGTAGTGTATCTAAAACGTTTGACTGGTAGTGTATCTAAAACGTTTGACTGGTAGTGTATCTAAAACGTTTGACTGGTAGTGTACTAAAACGTTTGACTGGTAGTGTATCTAAAAACGTCTTGACTGGTAGTGTACTAAAACGTTTGACTGGTAGTGTATCTAAAAACGTTTGACTGGTAGTGTATCTAAAACGTTTGGCTGGTTAGTGTATCTTAAAACGTTTGACTGGGTAGTGGTATCTAAAACTGTTATGACATGTAGTGTATCTAAAAACATTTTGGCTGGTAGTGATCTAAAACGTTATGACTGGTAGTGTACTAAAACGTTTGACTGGTAGTGTATCTAAAACGTTTGACTGGTAGTGTACTAAAAACGTTTGACTGGTAAGTGTTCTAAAAACGTTTGGCTGGTAGTGTACTAAAACGTTTGACTAGTAGTGTATCTAAAAACGTTTGGCTGGTAGTGTACTAAAACGTTTGACTGGTAGTGTATCTAAAACGTTTGACTGGTAGTGTACTAAAAACGTTTGACTGGTAGTGTTCTAAAACGTTTGACTGGTAGTGTATCTAAATACGTTTGACTGGTAGTGTTCTAAAAACGTGTTGACTGGTAGTGTATCTAAAACGTTTGACTGGTAGTGTATCTAAAATGTTTGGCTGGTAGTGTATCTAAAAGCGTTTGGCTGGTAGTGTATCTAAAACGTTTGGCTGGTAGTGTATCTAAAACGTTTGACTGGTAGTGTATCTAAAACGTTTAACTGGTAGTGTATCTAAAACTTCTGACTGGTAGTGCTTTAAAACGTTTGGCTGGTAGTGCTTTAAAACGTCTGAGTGGTAGTGCTTTAAAACGTTTGACTGGTAGTGTATCTAAAACGTTTGACTGGTAGTGCTTTAAAACGTTTGACTGGTAGTGTACTAAAACGTCTGACTGGTAGTGCTTTAAAACGTCTGACTGGTAGTGCTTTAAAACATCTGACTGGTAGTGCTTTAAAACGTTTGACTGGTAGTCTACTAAAACGTCTGACTGGTAGTGCTTTAAAACGTCTGACTGGTAGTGCTTTAAAACATCTGACTGGTAGTGCTTTACAACGTTTGGCTGGTAGTGTTCTAAAACATCTGACTTGTAGTGTTCTAAAACGTCTGACTGGTAGTTCTTTAAAACGTTTGGCTGGTAGTGTATCTAAAATGTCTGACTGGTAGTTCTTTAAAACGTTTGGCTGGTAGTGTATCTAAAACGTCTGACTGGTAGTGTATCTAAAACGTTTGGCTGGTAGTGTACTAAAACGTTTGACTGGTAGTGTATCTAAAACGTTTGACTGGTAGTGTACTAAAACGTTTGACTGGTAGTGTTCTAAAACGTTTGACTGGTAGTGTATCTAAAACGTTTGACTGGTAGTGTTCTAAAACGTTTGACTGGTAGTGTATCTAAAACGTTTGACTGGTAGTGTATCTAAAACGTTTGACTGGTAGTGTTCTAAAACGTTTGACTGGTAGTGTATCTAAAATGTTTGACTGGTAGTGTATCTAAAACGTTTGGCTGGTAGTGTACTAAAACGTTTGACTGGTAGTGTATCTAAAACGTTTGACTGGTAGTGTACTAAAACGTTTGACTGGTAGTGAATCTAAAAACGTTTGGCTGGTAGTGTATCTAAAACTGTTTGACTGGTAGTGTATCTAAAACGTTTGACTGGTAGTGTACTAAAACGTTTGACTGGTAGTGTATCTAAAACGTTTGACTGGTAGTGTATCTAAAACGTTTGACTGGTAGTGTTCTAAAACGTTTGACTGGTAGTGTATCTAAAATGTTTGACTGGTAGTGTTCTAAAACGTTTGACTGGTAGTGTATCTAAAATGTTTGACTGGTAGTGTGTCTAAAACGTTTGACTGGTAGTGTATCTAAAATGTTTGGCTGGTAGTGTATCTAAAGCGTTTGGCTGGTAGTGTATCTAAAACGTTTGGCTGGTAGTGTATCTAAAACGTTTGACTGGTAGTGTATCTAAAACGTTTAACTGGTAGTGTATCTAAAACGTCTGACTGGTAGTGCTTTAAAACGTTTGGCTGGTAGTGCTTTAAAAATTGACTGTAGTTTGTCTAAAACATCTGACTGGTAGTTCTTAAAAACGTTTGGCTGGTAGTGTATCTAAAATGTCTGACTGGTAGTTCTTTAAAACGTTTGGCTGGTAGTGTATCTAAAACGTCTGACTGGTAGATCTTTAAAACGTTTGGCTGGTAGTGTACTAAAACGTCTGACTGGTAGATCTTTAAAATGTTTGGCTGGTAGTGTTCTAAAACGTTTGACTGGTAGTGTATCTAAAATGTTTGACTGGTAGTGTGTCTAAAACGTTTGACTGGTAGTGTATCTAAAATGTTTGGCTGGTAGTGTATCTAAAGCGTTTTGTGGTAGTGTATCTAAAACGTTTGGCTGGTAGTGTATCTAAAACGTTTGACTGGTAGTGTATCTAAAACGTTTAACTGGTAGTGTATCTAAAACGTCTGACTGGTAGTGCTTTAAAACGTTTGGCTGGTAGTGTTCTAAAACATCTGACTTGTAGTGTTCTAAAACATCTGACTGGTAGTTCTTTAAAACGTTTGGCTGGTAGTGTATCTAAAATGTCTGACTGGTAGTTCTTTAAAACGTTTGGCTGGTAGTGTATCTAAAACGTCTGACTGGTAGATCTTTAAAACGTTTGGCTGGTAGTGTACTAAAACGTCTGACTGGTAGATCTTTAAAATGTTTGGCTGGTAGTGTTCTAAAACGTCTGACTGGTAGATCTTTAAAATGTTTGGCTGGTAGTGTTCTAAAACGTCTGACTGGTAGTGTATCTAAAACGTCTGACTGGTAGATCTTTAAAACGTTTGACTGGTAGTGTATCTAAAACGTCTGACTGGTAGTTCTTTAAAATGTTTGGCTGGTAGTGTTCTACAACGTCTGACTTGTAGTGTTCTAAAATGTCTGACTGGTAGATCTTTAAAACGTTTGGCTGGTAGTGTTCTAAAACGTCTGACTGGTAGTGTACTAAAATGTTTGGCTGGTAGTGTACTAAAATGTTTGGCTGGTAGTGTATCTAAAACGTTTGACTGGTAGTGCTTTAAAACGTTTGGCTGGTAGTGTTTTAAAACGTTTGACTGGTAGTGTATCTAAAACGTCTGACTGGTAGTTCTTTAAAACGTTTGACTGGTAGTGTATCTAAAACGTCTGACTGGTAGTTCTTTAAAACGTTTGGCTGGTAGTGTACTAAAACGTCTGACTGGTAGTGTACTGAAACGTCTGACTGGTAGTGTACTAAAATGTTTGGCTGGTAGATCTTTAAAACGTTTGGTTGGTAGTGTATCTAAAACGTTTGACTGGTAGTGTATCTAAAACGTCTGACTGGTAGATCTTTAAAACGTTTGGTTGGTAGTGTATCTAAAACGTTTGACTGGTAGTGTATCTAAAACGTCTGACTGGTAGTTCTTTAAAACGTTTGGCTGGTAGTGTTCTAAAACGTCTGACTGGTGGTTCTTTAAAACGTTTGGCTGGTAGTGTATCTAAAACGTCTGACTGGTAGTTCTTTAAAACGTTTGACTGGTAGTGTATCTAAAACGTCTGACTGGTGGTTCTTTAAAACGTTTGGCTGGTAGTGTATCTAAAACGTCTGACTGGTAGTTTTTTAAAACGTCTGACTGGTAGTGTATCTAAAATGTTTGGCTGATATATATATATATATATATATATATATATATATATAACTTTCTGTCATTCACCACTACATGTTCTACCACTTCCTATTTGAGTCCAGGCCAGACTTTTACCCCAGCCTAAAACCAACACAGTCTGTGCCTCTGATTGGGAGGCCAACTTGGGGAAACATCTCTCTGATGCCCCATTAATGGGGTCGGGTTGGTCACATCTTGGAACAAGAAAAAGTCAACTTGTGGATGAACATATGTTGTTAACTCGTTCCTCAGCTAGGAGTGAAGGAGAGCGGTCACTCACCCCTGATTGGTGAAGAGTGGACCAGGGATGGAGGGGGAGAGAAGTGTGCGATAATTGGCTGGGGTTTGGGAGGGCTGTTTTTTGTGGTGGTGGGGGGGTGGGGTGGAGGCGAAGGGCTTGAAGGGGAGAGGGGGTATTCACAAAGACTTTGGCAGACGCCATTCTGCACAGTGCTACAGGAGCTCTGGACAAGAAGGAGGGAGTGCCTTTGAACTTAATCAGGTAGGTGTGTTCATGTAATATGCTGGACGTGTAAAGTGTTTATTGTTTTTATTTATTTTTTTAGGATATTTTGCTCCTCTGCTTCAAGGCACACTTGTTGAACATTTGGATGTGATTGTAAGGGGAGTCCGTCTGAATGTCAATGAGCCGGTGGTTTTATATGAAATGGGAAGTTAAAGGTGTAGGAGCAGTTTTTCTCCTGGTTTTCACTTCATGCCAACTTGATGTTTAATGAAATAACACCAGGTGGCTTGTAGGAACATGGCTTGCTTGTTTGCTTGCTTGCAAAGAGACACGAGTGCACTGTTCCTTTCTACTTTACACCCAAATGGACCAAACTGTAGATGTTTTATATAGAATAACTTTTGGGGGCAAGCAGCCCCCCAGGTTAAGATACCTCCTCCCACCATTATTTACTCACCTTATTTCTCTTCTCAAATGATGGGGGGAAATCTAATTTCAGCATACTAACTGAGTGGCTGTGGTGTAATTAATTCTGAGATGTTATTATTCCAGCATTTCTGGAATTTACTTGGATATATTTGGTTAGATGAGCATTTTTTAAATCTTTGGGTATTAGTGGTCTATGCATGTGCATGACGTGTTCTCTTATTTTTAGGGGTGGGGTTGTTGTGGAGAGATCAATATCCTTTGGTTTTTAGATGGATTTTGTTTCTCCTAAAGGCAAAATGTAAAGTTAGATTTAGATTTAGAGCAAAAAGCAAATTTCACCCCAAAATATTATGAAAGATTATGATTAGATGACTTTAGACCAGCATTCCAATCACAGACAGTAAACACAAGTATGCCTTTAATTCACAGGTCATCTGTATAATTACAATAATAATAATAATAATAATAAAAATAATAATAATAATAATAGGCAGCACGGTGGTGTAGTGGTTAGCAAACACATGCATGTTAGGTTGACTGGTAATTCTAAACTGCCCATAGGTATGCATCTTAGCGTGAGTGTGTGTTGGCCATGCGATGGACTGGTGACCTGTTCATGGTATACCTTTAACCAATGATGCTGGGATTGGTTCCAGCCCCCTGTGACCCCGACTACCGGGATAAAGCAGAAGATAATGGATGAATAATAATAATACAATACATTGTATCGTTATGAAAGTCATATGATAACAATGACAAATGAATAACCATGATAACAAAGTTATGGACAGATGTTTCATATGTTCCTGTATAATTGCCATCTCTGTTCATTTTGATGTATATATATATATATGTTTCTTTTTTTAAAAAATGGATGACTAGAGATGACTTGGCAAACATGTGGGGTGCCTGGGGGAGAGGGCTTATAACTAAAGTGGGTTGAGGGTAGTAGCAGAGCCTCAAAAATCAGAGATTATATTAATTTATTTAATAAATTGTAACTTTTTTGTGCTATGAAACAAAATCGGCTGTTGTTCCAGTTCTTTTTCCACACAGTATGTAGGTTTAGGAATCATCCTGTACATGCTAAACTGAATTGTCAATTGGTGCTATTAGTAAATGGTACGGTAGAGTAAACAAGGCTCTGTTCTTAAGGGGGATCATTTCCGTTCCCATTCCCATTTTGATCTGATTCCAACTGACCTAGTTTCCCAATTTATGTGTCCACATTTTCAGCATTTCCATCCTTGGGGTCTCCTCTAAGCAGTTGTTGACAGCATTGGTCTTGCTGTGACAGACCTAATTTAACTAATCAGCTAATGAGCTCGCTCTTCCTAAGTGGGCATGTTAGAGCACGGAAGACCCTAAGACCCCAAAATCTGGAACCTCTGCTAAAGTGCATTGTTGTATTCTGTTGCAGTTGCAGAGCGTCCTCTTTTCCGTAACCATGCGCCTGGCGGCTCTCCTGCTGGCAGGGCTCCTGCACCTCACGTTGGCCCAGGAAACAGACCCGCTCGCATGGATCTACAGGCTGCACCCCATGGCCTCCCTGAAGGCCGACAACTCCGGAGGAGACTGCCCAGCCGAGTGTGACTGCCCCCCAACCTTCCCCATCGCCATGTACTGCGACAACCGCGGACTTAAGCAAATGCCTTACGTCCCCTCTCGCATGAAGTACGTCTACCTGCAGCACAACCACATCACCACCGTCTCGGACGACGCCTTTGGGAACGCCACCAATCTGGTGTGGCTCATGCTGCACGAGAACCACATCAACACGGTGGGTAAGAAGGCCTTCGCCAAGCTGGCCAAGCTGGACCGCCTTTACCTGAGCGGCAACAACCTGACCGAAGTCCCAGCCAGCCTGCCTCGGTCCCTGCGCGACCTCCGCCTCAACCACAACAAAATCGCCAAGGTCCCACCCAGCGCCTTGGAGGGGATGGTGAACCTGACCGTCCTGCTGCTCAACAACAACGCCATCCAGGACATGAGTGGCGCACTGAAGGGCCTCAGTTCCCTCACCCTGCTCGACGTCAGCAACAACCAGCTTAAGAAGGTCCCGGAAAGCCTGCCTAATATGCTCCACCAGCTCTATCTGGGCTCCAACTCCATCGACGCCATCCCGGACAACTTCCTCAACAGCTTCTCCAACCTGCAGTACGTGCGCTTCTCCCACAACGAGCTCACGGACAAGGGCATCCCGCCCAACACCTTCAACGTGAGCGGGCTGGTCGAGCTGGACCTTTCCTTCAACAAGCTAGAGAGGATCCCTCCGGTCAGCACCAGCCTGGAGCACCTCTACCTCCAGGCCAATCAAATCAAAGGTGCAGCTGTTTCCCATTTCCACATCTGTGTGCATGTGCAGTGTATGAACAGCTGAGCTTTATGCAATCTCCGTTGCTGCCCCCTGGTGGTGAGAAGAGTTTATTTCCAAAGTCTGTGGTGGTTGTTTTTTAGGAGGCTGAACTGGGAATCATATGTTTTGGGGTTGTTGTTCTTTGTTCATTTGCATTAGGTTTAATGGGAATTAAAGAATAACCAATGGTGCATAAACATCTCAGTCATCTTTGGAGCTTTGCTAGGATGAGCTCTCCAACCACTATACTCAAAGCTTAGCAAGCTTAGGCTGCTTTGAATTAGGATGGAACTCCATGGATTTTGAATCATTTTGTATTAAAATAGTTCAGATGTGAACAAAGAGATGGTCTAATATGAAATGCTCACAAATGTTCACAGGGGGGTGGTGGTTAGGGCTTGGGTAGTGATAGAAACCAGACGTCTGAAGCCGTAGATGCCTCTAAAAGCTCCCTCACTGGCAATTATTACATGGTCGCTATCCAAAGGAAAGGAACATGGCTTTCACTTCTTGTCTATTTTTATTTTTTTACATCCTTTGAACACAACAGCTGTTTTTTTTTTACATCCAGTAAGAGCTTCATGACCAATGGACCAATAGAAATGCTCCAAAATCAATCCAAATCAAACCTCCTTATATTGACTTACATTGAAAGTAAAGACAGTTTTTGGTTTCTTTAGACAGCGACCAAATACGTCCTAAAGCCGGAAACATTGTAGTTTTGAGAAGTTTTTGGGGCCCAAAATACCCTAAAGAGATACTTCTACACTACTATGCAAAGGTTTGAGGCACTTGAGGACATTATTATATATAAAATGCTGTTATTCCCAAACAGAAAGCTTTTATTTACTCAGTAACCCTTACAAAAAAGAAGTTTATTCAGGTGTACCATTATTATACTTCTTATATACTAAAGGAAGTGAGTATGCTTTCAGTTTACTTTTTATGTACTTCTCAGTGATATACTAAACACAGCTATACTTAAGTATGTTTGGGTTATACTGATAAGTATAGAACAGTCTAAGTATATTTGGCCTTTACTAGTACTTCATCTTTTGATTGAGATAGAGATAGCACAAACACATCCAGTACAATATTAATTTAAAATTTGATTTATAAAGATTTATAAAGATACAAATATGTTTCTTAATCTGAGTGTGTCTTGTTTATTTTACGTGTGTCCACTGGTGAGTAAGTAAACGTTGTTAAGTTCTATTTTAAGTAGAAAAAAACCTTAAACCTAGTCATATACTTTAAAGTACAACAATAATATAAGCAGTAAATTATAAGTATTAAGTTCACTTAAAGAAAACTTACAAGCTAGTAAATTAACAGTAAACCCTTAAGTTTACTTTTAGTGTAGTTGCAGTACAAAAGCTGTAAACTAGTTGTATACTTGGTTTACTACTCTTACACTTAAAGTGTACTTAAAAGTATACTTTTAAAAACTAGAAAGTGGACCAATTTAGTCCCAAGAAGTATTAAAATAGTACATATACAGGTGTACTACTAGTACAATGACATTAGTATAGTAAATATGTAAAGTACACTAAATAAAATTAACTTTAAGTATACTTATTTTCTGTAAGGGAAAACACTTTATTATTGAAATATTAATCAGTATTAATAGAGTAAGTAGTGCTTTTCCATATTAGTGTGTTTATTTAACCCTTTCCAAGCTTCTCCTTGTGGAACCCAGTATTATTTACAGTTCTCATCTAATACCTGCTTTGACTGCTCAGTACTTCATTAAGCTAAATCAAGATTTGCTGCTGAAGGAACTGAACACATTCATACAATGTCTGGGGCGTCCAGGAGAAATCTGGAACTACACTTCTTCAAACTGGAGCTCAAGATATGATCTATGATTTATGGTGGCGTACCTTCGTACACTATTGTATTGGCATTATCTGTATAGCATTACTCATTACTCAATGTGAGGCCTGGTATCACGGCCACTGTAAAGAAATCCACGTTGGTATGTTTCTCTGCAATGACTTTAAGTCATAACACACTGAATGACTGTATTTCCATCTCAGTGGTCATATTTTGCAGACATTTCGAAAAATGATGGAATATCCGCTCAGTAGATATTTGCTTTGACGCGATTACGAAAAAGACCTATATTAAGAATACTCCAACATCAAAAGGAGGTGAAGTGTCTCCAAACGCAGTCGTGCGTATCACTTTTAGTAAGTGGGTGAATATTACTCTAGCGAAAAAGGCCCTTTATTGTTTGACGCAGGCTGCTTTCGCTCGAGCCCCGTATAGGGAAATACGAAGGCAGATCACTTGCGTCCATGTTTTAACACTCTGTAATAATGAGAATCACAGTCTGCTCCGTAAATCACCTCGTCCGTGGGGCGAGCGTGAAAATGCCCGTAATTGGTCGCGGGGCATGTTTTTGTTTTGCATCACCAGCACAGCTGTGAACATTGGGCCCTCTTTATGACTTCACACCTTGCTTTTGCTTTACTTCAGAGATGATTCTCTAGGAGGAGAAGCTTTGAACCTCGAATTGCCTCCATTGATTTCTAACGACATGCTCTTCATCTCGCTGTCTCAGAGTTCACGTTGGGCAGTTTCTGCAGCGTGGTGGACGTCATGAACTTCTCCAAGCTGAGGATCCTGCGTCTGGAGGGCAACGAGATCAGCCGCGGCGACATCCCTTCCGAGTCGGCCATGTGCCTCCGCCTGGCCTCCGACATTGCCCTGTAACTCCGGAGACAGAGGGCGGCCGCGTCCACTTCGCTCGTCCACTCTGTTTATCTTCTCTTTAACATTGAACCGTTTCTTTACTGGCCTGTTGGTTTACTGCCTGATTACTACTCTGTGTTGATGTATATTTTATAGTTTTAACGAAGAGACTGTGTGGTTTGTTTGTGGGCTGGCGTGTGGATAGAAGGAGGGAAGAGATAGAAGAGCAGAAGGAGATCATAAGAACTTCTAGATAGGTAGATATTGAATATCGTTGCTGTCCAATATAAAAAAAACATGTTTCTCTGTTTTGGTCGATTTTGAGTTTCCTACATCATATGAACACAACAATGCTTGTTTACATTGTGTGAACGATTAATGATGAATGGGCCAATAGAAATGTTCCAAAATAGCTTGGAAAAAAATTCTGGTTCCATTGACTTACATTGAAAGTAAGGACCATTTTTGGTCTCTCCTGTAAAGTTGGAGTTTTGGAGTTTTTCATTGGACAGACGATATACTATGTAAGACTGTGTTTATCTGTTTATCTGCTAGATCAGTTTGTGTTCACCTGCTTTCTTTGTATGTTTAGTCTTATTCTGGACACTGGAAAGGGTGAGATTTGCTTCTAAGCATATTATATACAGTACTCTGCAAAAGGTTGAGGCACTCGGAGACATTATTATATTCAAAAAGCAGTTTTTTCCAGATATTTAATAATATTTAAATATTAAAAAAGTATTAATAGAGTAAGTAGTTCTTTTACATACATCAGTGTGTTTATTAAGCCTTTCCAAGCTTCTCCTTGTGGAACCCAGTATTATTATTATTACAGTTCTCATCTAATACCTGCTTTGACTGCTCAGTACTTCATTAAGCTAAATCAAGATTTGCTGCTGAAGGAACTGAATACGTTCATACAATGTCTGGGGCGTCCAGGAGAAATCTGGAACCTAACTTTGTTCTTCAAACTGGAGCTCAAGATATGATCTACTTCTCTCACAATAAGATATTCATGTTACTTTGTATTGTATGTATGATTATTTATCTGTTCTAATCAGATCTGGTGAACATACACTTAAGCTCAGTAAGGTGCCTCAGACTTTTGCACAGTAGTGTATAGAGAAGCTGATATAATGGGCAGTGAGTTAGTTTATGGTACCTGATAAAATAGCCACTGTGTATGTTATATGAATACAGCTCCAGCTCTAGTTTGGTATTGATGGAATATGCAGAAAGGATGTACACATTTGAATCAAATACTTGCAGTGCACCAGTTTTTCCAGTGTCTGTTTCGCTGTTGAAAGAGAAACACATATCTCCATATCTTGCTGTTGACATTGTTTGAAAGTGTTATGATGAATGGGCCAATAGAAATGCTCCAAAATAGCTTGGAAATAATTCTGGTTTCATTGACTCATAATGAAAGTGAAGACTGTGAAGCTGGCAGTTTGGAGGTACCTGTTTTTCTTTGGAGAGCAACGCTATGTCATGTCTGTGATGTATGCAGAGCCGGCTCTACCTAATAAGCGACACGAGCAGCAGCCTCTGGGTTGTTGATGTACCAATTATGGTCTCGGTTTAGATGCTCTAGAGCAGAGGTACTAATAGGCGGACCGTGGTCTGGATCCGGACCCAGACGTTGTCCAATGTGGACCCAAACTGATAAACTATTGAGAATGATTTAATTTAGACTGTGTTTATTTTAAGCGGCGGAGCTTTTCTAGTCTTTACGGTATACGGGCTTTACGGCACAGAGAACTCAGAGACCCATCACGTGTGCTGTAAGATCATCGAAGGCTCCTCAGCCAATAAGATCTGTGACATTGGGGCATGCGGCGCCCGCACACAGGCGAGGTATGAAACTAGGAGCAGCAGCCAGAGACTAAAGCGAGTCAGAGAAAATAAGGAGCTCTAAAATCAGAAAAGTGAACAGAGAGAACTGGCTTTTTAACCAGGAACGGTTCTGGAATGGACCTGCTTGTCTAGTTCTGGAGAATACTGCTCTGTACAACCAACATGTTAATCTGTGAAGCTGAGTTAACAAGAAGAAGCACGTTTTATTAACTTTCTCTATAAATAAACACTTTAAGATTCACTTTTTTAAAAAAGAATTCTGTTTTTTTTAAATGTAGCCCCTGTTTTCACTTGAATTACTTGTAGTTTTATAAATAATTTGTTCAGTTCAGCATTTAAACACTAAATTTACTGAAATATACTGAACGGTATGTGTAATAAGTTTGTTTTTCAGTTGCTGATGGTATAAGATGCTTATACTAGGTAACTAAGCAACATAACACAAGTTAGAAAAGATGACAGTCCGGACCTTGGCCTGAGGAAATCTCCTCTAACTGGACTTTACTGAATTCTAATTTAATACCCCTGCTCTAGATGCTCAGGCAGCAATCAACCCTGATGGAACAGCCAATGGAACAGCCAATGGCACCAAAGATGTACCTAACTGTGGTAGTAAAGCATTTATAACCATATAAAAGCAAGACTGAGATAGACTAGAACCATAAACAAACATCTAAACAGAATCAGTGCCCACAATCACCAGCTATACATGCATAGACAGCTTAGCCATTGCCATTAGGCAGCCTTCCATTTGACTGGGGGTCCGCCAAAAGGCTAGAGCCGGCCCTGGATGCATGCAGTATATTAGTGTGAGTCTCTTTGTCCATGTTTGCCTAGTCTGGATGTCGCTCAGCGTGTACGTCTCTATCTATCTATTGCCGTCTTTTACATTGTGGTCAGTCGGTCACAGTTACCGTTTGCTGGTCAGCTCTAGGTGTGCTCCGCCTGGACTCGTTGAACAAAGATGCTGTGAGTATTTATTGAGTGCCTGGGGCGGGAAGAATCCGGCCTATGGTCACATCCTTCGGCAAAAGCTCGTTCTATAAACACTCTGTTCCTTTTTTGTTTTTGTTTTTCTTGTTTCTCATTTGTTCTCACTTCAAATAAGGAAACGTGGCTCGGCTCAAGCTTGCCTTTGGGAGAGGAGCATGTGTATTGCATGTAACATGTTATGGAAGACTAAGGTCCTGATGTTGTTTTGACTATGTCTGCAGACCTTTGACCTGAGTTAATAAAAGTACTCTGTATTTTAGTAAGAAAAAAAACCAAACAAACTCACGAGTCATTAACGTAAACATTTCCTGTCTGCAGACGTTGTTTGTTTCCTTTTTTTGAAAGCCAATCCATCATCGTTTGGGAAGGAAGTGACAGATCGACATCCAGTGAAAGGAGTGAAGAGTAAACACTCTGGTGGAAGATGAAAGCCAGACACCAATAAGGAAACCTTTATTCCTAGTAACTGTTTTGGCACCAGTACTGGTTTATTAGGGCTCTGGTAAAGAGAAACAGGAGCAGGACAGTATGATATGGTAACAGCAGACACGCTGATTCACCCTGGATAACAACAAATAAAGCCTTATAGTACATACACTACTGTTCAGAAGTTTGGAATGAGAGTTTCACTAATATAAACCAGTATGTGGGGTCGTGTGCAAAGGTTTGGAGACCCCCGGCCAGTAGACTTGTGTTGTAAATTTAAAATAATGCTCTGTTGAGTGTAATTAAGTTAAAACCTCTATAGTGAACTCACCTCTGCAGACTTTAAAGCACAATTTCTGAGGTTTAATGTCAAATACGTCCTGTGTAAATGGTATGGCACAATTGTTACGTTAACCTGTTAAACTTACATAACAGTAAACAAACAGCAGATATATTAATAATTTTATTAATTAATAAAAATGTTTAGTTTTGCATATGACTGTAAATGATTGCAAGTTAGAAGCAGACTTAAAACTAGGTATAATGCATTGGGTTATAGTGGTGCTCTCTCCACGCTGTAGACTGGGGTTCAGTTCCCCACCACTACACCACCGTACTAACCACTACACCACCGTACTAACCACTACACCACCGTACTAACCACTACACCACCGTACTAACCACTACACCACCGTACTAACCACTACACCACCGTACTAACCACTACACCACCGTACTAACCACTACACCACCATACTAACCACTACACCACCATACTGACCACTACACCACCATACTAACCACTACACCACCATACTAACCACTACACCACCGTACTAACCACTACACCACCATACTAACCACTACACCACCATACTAACCACTACACCACCATACTAACTACTACACCACCATACTAACCACTACACCACCGTACTAACCACTACACCACCGTACTAACCTCTACACCACCGTACTAACCACTACACCACCATACTAACCACTACACCACCCTACTAACCACTACACCACCATACTAACCACTACACCACCCTACTAACCACTACACCACCATACTAACTACTACACCACCATACTAACCACTACACCACCGTACTAACCACTACACCACCGTACTGACCACTACACCACCATACTAACCACTACACCACAATACTGACCACTACACCACCCTACTAACCACTACACCACCATACTAACCACTACACCACCCTACTAACCACTACACCACCATACTAACTACTACACCACCATACTAACCACTACACCACCGTACTAACCACTACACCACCGTACTAACCACTACACCACCATACTAACCACTACACCACCGTACTAACCACTACACCACCATACTAACCACTACACCACCGTACTAACCACTACACCACCATACTAACCACTACACCACCGTACTAACCACTACACCACCATACTAACCACTACACCACCGTACTAACCACTACACCACATACTAACCACTACACCCACCGTACTAACCACTACACCACCGTACTGACCACTACACCACCGTACTAACCACTACACCACCATACTAACACTACACCACCGTACTAACCACTACACCACCATACTAACTACTACACCACCATACTAACCACTACACCACCGTACTAACCACTACACCACCATACTAACCACTACACCACCATACTGACCACTACACCACCATACTAACCACTACACCACCGTACTAACCACTACACCACCGTACTAACCACTACACCACCGTACTGACCACTACACCACCATACTAACCACTACACCACCATACTAACCACTACACCACCGTACTGACCACTACACCACCATACTAACCACTACACCACCATACTAACCACTACACCACCGTACTAACCACTACACCACCATACTAACCACTACACCTCCATACTAACTACTACACCACCATACTAACCACTACACCACCGTACTAACCACTACACCACCGTACTAACCACTACACCACCGTACTAACCTCTACACCACCGTACTAACCACTACACCACCATACTAACCACTACACCACCCTACTAACCACTACACCACCATACTAACTACTACACCACCATACTAACCACTACACCACCGTACTAACCACTACACCACCATACTGACCACTACACCACCATACTAACCACTACACCACCATACTAACCACTACACCACCGTACTAACCACTACACCACCATACTAACCACTACACCACCACGTCTCCAAGGTCTAAATTTACTGAAAATATCTTTTTTTTGGTGAACGAAGTAGAAACCAACGTGGAAAATATGGCAAAGCTTAATATCTGGGAAGTATGCCAAGTTAGCCACAATTGTTGGGAGGAATTCGTTCCAACAAAGTCCCAGGCACGTTTTCTCTCGGACGGCTGACAGAGGAATGTGAAATTTCACCATCAATCAGCGACTTATCAGTCGATGAGGAGAACGCTTCTAACATTGTTCTAAGGAGCTGAACCATTACGCCCTTATTGCCCGCTCTCTTCCTCCAGCCAGGTTCTGTTTTCCACTTACGTTGCTCATGAGCTCAAAGCCAACACGTGCGACGCGGCGGCCAGCCATTGTTTTGGGCTTTAAGCTGAGACGTGAGGTTTGAGGTCGTTTGTCACGCTCACAAGGAGCTCTTTAATGACACCATGTCATGCACGTCATAATGGACCCACATCAGTGCGGAGAAACAGGGGGCTTAACTCGAACCACTGACCAACTGATCTAACAGGCTGCAGAATGAACTGGTCATAGGAACTCATCTACCTCTGCAGTTAAACGTCTGTACATACCACAAATAACAAACATACAAGGTATCAGTAACAAGGTCTCAGTAGGTATATACTGTACTGAGTAAAGGTTTTAGGTACTTAGGTATATTATTATATATAACAAGCTATTTATTCCAGATAGAAAGCTTTTATTTACTTAGTAAACACATTATTATTAAATATTAATCAGTATTAATAGAGTAATAATGCATTTCCATATGTCAGTGTGTTTATTTAACCCTTTCCAAGCTTCTCCTAAACAACCCAGTATTATTATCAGTTCTCATCTAATACCTGCTTTGACTGCTCAGTACTTCATTAAGCTAAATCAAGATTTGCTGCTGAAGGAACTGAACACATTCATACAATGTCTGGGGCGTCCAGGAGAAATCTGGAACCTAACTTTGTTCTTCAAACTGGAGCTCAAGATCTGATCTACTTCTCTCACAATAACATATTCATGTTACTTTGTATTGTATGTATGATTATTTACATCTGTTCTAATCAGATCTGGTGGTGAGATTAACACTTATTAATCAGATAAAGACTTTAAAACTACAAGAATAGGGGTGTCAGATATTATAATATTTAGTTTGTCAGTATGTAGAGTATCCACTCTGTACCTCTATAACAGTGTCTACTTTTTTAGGAGAGCTGCTCTTTCACTCCTCCACCGTTCAATCTGCTTGCATTTTCTGCATCTCACCGTCAGTGATGTTGAGGTCTAGACATTTACTGGTATATTTACCAGTAAGAACACTAGATCTGATTAGAATAGATAAATAATCATACATACAATATAAAGTAAGATGAATATGTTATTGTAAGAGAAGTAGATCAGATCTTGAGCTCCAGTTTGAAGAAGTGTAGTTCCAGATTTCTCCTGGACGCCCCAGACATTGTATGAATGTATTCAGTTCCTTCTGCGGCAGTCTTGGGGTGGTCAGTCCATTTCATCTGCTTCCTTTTCTCAGTGAGGAGCTTGTGGAACAGCTGCACATCCTTTCAGATCCATAGTGTTGAATTGTCCTCTCACAGAGGAAGAACGGATGGACATCTGAGGTCTGAAGTAAGATTAGATGAAAAGAAGAAAGCTTTATATTCTGTTTACCTGATGGTGGCAGTTTTGGAGGTCTAACAGGTCTTGCACATTGATTAGAAGTTTCCTTTTCTCTACAATTTATAACGTTTTTGTTATTATTTTCTTTTAACCCTTTGAAACCCAGGCTAAGCAAACACTTTTTAATGCACAACATGGTTCAAACTCTGTATGTATGTTACTGTATGTACTGCTGAGTATCTCTTTGGTAAGTATATTAAAGTCAGTATATTTCATTATTTAATGTTCCAAGTGTCCATCTTGTTTTTGATCTCAAATCATGATTTTAATTCTTATTTATTTACTTCATGAACAGAAATAGTGATTGTAAATATGTTCCCGACTGCAAATGTTTACAAATGTCAACAGTTCCTATCAAACTCCATAGTGAACACATAAGGGTTAATTCTGAGCCATGTTGTTTGTTAGAAGGCAGAGATACAAAAATGGATTTGTGATGATGAAAAACAAGTAAACTGAAAAACTGATGAAAGCTTGAATGATGAAATTAATTAATTACATAGATATAAAATATAATCAAAGTCGGGCCACTTTTGAACCAGGTTGTGCATCAAAGGGTTAATGTTCTTAGGCAAGTATATTATAAAATATCTAATCTTAGAAATACCTCCTGGGAAATTAATGAACTGTACTGAATGTTTTTACTTGAGAAGAAAGTAAAAACATTGTAAGGGACTGGCGGCCTGTCCAGGGTGTTTCCTGCTGTCCATAGGGTTTAATATGATGTTGGCCCAACCTTTGCAGCTATAACAGCTTCAGCTCTTCTGGGAAGTCTCTCCACACGGTTTAGGAGAGTGTTTATGGGAATGTTGGACCGTTCTTCCAGAAGACCATTAGTGAGGTCAGACACTTATGTTGGACGAGAGGGTCTGACTCACAGTCTCTGCTCTAATTCATCCCAAAGGTGTTCTATCAGGTTGAGGTCAGGACTCTGTGCAGGCCAGTCAAGTTCTTCCTCACCAAACTCGCTCCTTCATGTCTTTATGGAACTACTTTGTGCACTGGTGGGCAGTCATGTTGGAACAGGAAGGGGCCGTCCCCAAACTGTCCCCACAAAGTTGAGAGCATGAAATTGTCAGAAATCTCTTGGTCTGCTAAAGCATGAAAACAACCCCCCACCATAATCCCCCCTCAGCCAAACTTTACACTCGGCATAATGCAGTCAGACAAGTACTGTTCTCCTGGAAACCACCAAACCCAGACACATCCACTGGATTCCCAGACAGAGAAGCGTGATTAGTCACTCCAGAGAACACGTCTCCATTGCTCTAGAGCCCAGTGGCGGCGTGCTTTACTCCACTGCATCCGATGCTCTGCATTGCGCTTGGTGACATAAGGCTTGGATGCAGCTGCTCAGCCATTAAAACCCATTCCATGAAGCTCTCTACGCTCTGTTTTTGAGCTGATCTGAAGACCACATGAAGTTTGGAGATCTGTAGTGATTGACTCTGTAGAAAGTTGGTGACCTCTGTGCACTATGCTCCTCAGCATCCGCTGACCCGCTCTGTCATTGTACGTGTTCTACCACTTGGTGTCTGAGTTGCTGTCGTTCTCAATCACTTCCACTTTGTTAGAACACCACTGACAGTCCACTGTGGAATATTTAACAGTGAGGAAACTTCACCACTGGACTTGTTGCACAGGTGGTGTCCTATCACGGTACCACGCTGGAGTTCACTGAGCTCCTGAGAGCGACCCATTCTTTACTAATGTGTGTAGAAGCAGTCTGCAGGACTAGAAACTAAATAATTTGGATGTGTTTTGGTAGTGTAGCGTATATGGAAAGAAATGAAACATAAAATGTGCTCTCTGTAATAAAAAATGGCAAAAACAAGAGATGCATTGAGATCTAAGTACATTAGATAATCACAATTCAGTAAATATTCAGTTCTCTTTTTCAGTGGGGGCGCTAGTTCTACAGTAAAATTGAGATCAGTGTAATTTAGCTACGAACTGTCTGATGTAACCAACCACAAAAAAGAGTTTATGAATGTATTTGTCAGATTTTGATGTTGTTCTTTGTTCAGTCCATCCGATTCTTCAACACCAGTAAGTGTCAAAGAAGACAGTGTTATTTACCTCTGACCGCTGCGCACCTTGCAATTGCTTTAATGATGACCTTACAGACGCACGTCATTCCGTGTGCGAGTCACGGCCGATGATGTACAGCTCACATATTTTGGTGGCTTGTATACGTGTGTGACCCTTATAATTAGCGGCAGCGTCAAACTGCTGAATGTGAAAAGTCATCGCCGCAGCTTGTTTAGCTGGAGCTCAGAGCGGCTGCTGGTGTTTGAAAGCAGCTGTTGGCGCTTTGGACGGTAAAAGCCAGGAACATTGTTGACGGTGGTCGGAGTTTTGTTATTTCTGAAGAAAAAGAAAAAAAAAACAGGGAAGTTGAGTCAGAATTCCAGACCAGTGGATAAACACTACAGCCATTAGCTTATAGTGATAAGAGACAATGCTGGTTTATTTCCTCCAAGGTTATTTATTAAAAGAGAGAATTAGGTGAACAAAGGAAGTGCCAGCTGTGGTGAAATAAAAGTTTATAAAAGCTCCACCTTTATTATATTGTGGATTGTTTTTATGGTGGGTGGTGTATTTGTATTTATATATTTATATATACAGCTCCGGAAAAGATTAAGAGCCACTGCAAAATGATCAGTTTCTCTTATTTTACTGTTTATAATTATATGTTCAAGTAAAATGAACACTGTTGTTTATTCTATAAACTATTGAGAACATTTTTCCAAAATTCCAAACAAAAATTTTGTCATTTAGAACATTTATTTGCAGAAAAAGAGAAATAATGAAAAAGTTGCAGTGATTTCAGACCTCAAATAATACAAAGAAAACAAGTTCATGTTCATTTAGAAACAACAATGCTAATATATTAACGGAAGAGTTCATAAATCAATATTTGGTGGAATAACCATGATATATATATATATATATATATATATATATATATATATATATATATATATATATATATATATATATATATATATATATATATCCAGTATATCCCACATATATCCAAAAATAAGTAAACAAGTTTAAGTCACAAAACATATCCCCACTGTGGGACTAATTAAGGATTGTCTTAGCTTATCTTATCTTATCCAATCACAGCAGGTTACATTAAGCAGTCAGAGGTCCATAGGTGGTTCCCAAATGTTCTGAAAGATGTCTCCTCTATTGTTTAAACAGTAAATAAGCTGTTCCAGTTGCAATGTTTCAATCATAGTTTTTTAATAGACTGAGTGTTGTAGGCCTTTGTTGATTGTTAATTCTGATATTCAAGATTCAAGAGTTTTATTGTCATATGCACAGCAGAACAGACAGTTACACTGTACAATGAAATTCTTACTTTGCTGTTTCTCAATATTCACCAATAGATAAGATAACAAAAAAGAAATAATAAAAAAAATATATACCAAGTATAATAATATGTTATATATATATATATATATATATATATATATATATATTATATATATATATATATATAATATATATATATATATATATATAGTATTTTTATATGATTAAAAAATAAAAGTAAGTGTGATTTTATGTGCAAGTATAAAGAGCACTAGCCATAAAGTGCAAGTTGCAAATAACAAATGTAAACAATAATGTTTTGTGTGAGTGGTGAATGTAAACAGTATTGTATGTAAGGTGCAGTTAAAATCAGACCAGTTAAAACCAGTTCAGAAAGGAGAGGTTGGAGAGGTGATGCGTGATGTGTTTACAAGCCTGATGGCCACACTCCTAAACCACTCACACTCTTAAACCAATCCTCTTGACAGACATGGGGTCCAGATCGGTACCAAACAGGTAACATTAAAGAGTAAAATGTATCAGAATTTCTAGAGATTTTACAGTCCAGTCATTTGGCCCCAACTCAAAAAGAGAGATTAATAAACTCAGAGGCATATTGAATGCCGGCAGTGGATACATTCACAAACATAGAATGGTTCTTGAATGTACGGCTCTAGGAAAATCACAGTTTCTGCATAATTGCATGTTTTAGATGTTGTCATTGTGGTTTAATTTTAAAAAATGCCTAATTTTTAAAAAAAAACAAGATGGTGCAGCAATGATAGGAGCCAGACATCTGAAGATTTTAGGGCTTCCTCTCAGAAAGTCTTTGGAAAAAATATTAAAAACAGACATTGCCTGCATACATACAATAGACTTGAGATTTTAGATGTTACTATGACTAACACTACATAAACACTACTGTGTTAAAGTCTGAGGCTCCTGTGCTGATAGTTTAAAAGTCTTTATCTGATCAATAAGTGTATTTTCACCACCAGATCTGATTAGAACAGAAAAACAATCATGCATACAATACAAAGTAACATGAATATCTTATTGTGAGAGAAGTAGATCAGATCTTGAGCTCCAGTTTGAAGAAGTGTAGTTCCAGATTTCTCCTGGACGCCCCAGACATTGTATGAATGTGTTCAGTTCCTTCAGCAGCAAATCTTGATTTATCTTAATGAAGTACTGAGCAGGCAGCGCGGTGGTGTAGTAGTTAGCACAGTGGTGTAGTGGTCAGTATGGTGGTGTAGTGGTTAGTATGGTGGTGTAGTGGTCAGTATGGTGGTGTAGTGGTTATTATGGTGGTGTAGTGGTTAGTATGGTGGTGTAGTGGTTAGTATGGTGGTGTAGTGGTTAGTACGGTGGTGTAGTGGTTAGTACGGTGGTGTAGTGGTGTAGTGGTTAGTACGGTGGTGTAGTGGTGAGTACGGTGGTGTAGTGGTTAGTACGGTGGTGTAGTGGTTAGTATGGTGGTGTAGTGGTTAGTATGGTGGTGTAGTGGTTAGTACGGTGGTGTAGTGGTTAGTATGGTGGTGTAGTGGTTAGTATGGTGGTGTAGTGGTTAGTACGGTGGTGTAGTGGTTAGTATGGTGGTGTAGTGGTTAGTATGGTGGTGTAGTGGTTAGTACGGTGGTGTAGTGGTCAGTATGGTGGTGTAGTGGTCAGTACGGTGGTGTAGTGGTCAGTACGGTGGTGTAGTGGTCAGTACGGTGGTGTAGTGGTCAGCACTGTCTCCTCACAGTAAGATGATCTGGGTTGGATTCCCGTCCACAGTCCAAACACATGCATGTTAGGATCCTCACTGTAAACTGACCATAAGTGTGAGTGTGTGTTGGCCATGCAATGGACTGGCAACCTGTCCATGGTGTACCCAGCCTTTGCCCGACGACGCGGGGATTGGCTCCCGTGACCCCGACTAGCGGGATAAAGCAGAAGATAATGGATGGATGAATGGAAGTACTGAACAGTCAAAGCAGGTATTAGATGAGAACTGTAAATAATACTGGGTTATTTAGGAGAAGCTTGGAAAGGGTTAAAAAAGCACTATTTACTGTATTCATACGGGTTTAATACTTAAAAAGTGTTTTCCTGAGCAAATAAAAGTTTTACTGTCTGGAAAAATGGATTTCTAAATATAGTTGCTCTCCTAAATGGCCAAAAACTGTCTTTACTTTTAATGTAAGTCATTGGTACCAGAATTTTTACAAGCTATTTTGGAGTATCATGAAATTGAAAATGGCCAAAACTGGAGGTACATGGTTTTCTTTGGGCAGCCACGATATAATAACATTAATATAATATTAATATAATAACATATAATAACACTGTACATGCCAATCTGTCAGTACGTT
Organism: Megaleporinus macrocephalus; assembly: GCA_021613375.1. Classification (NCBI taxonomy): domain Eukaryota; kingdom Metazoa; phylum Chordata; class Actinopteri; order Characiformes; family Anostomidae; genus Megaleporinus; species Megaleporinus macrocephalus. Next base: position 24,826,857 of record CM038714.1, read on the forward strand.
CCTCTAGAATGAACGGTTTATATAATAGGAACGGCCTTGTTTACATCACTTCCAATGACCTGTGCAGATTATTTCCAATTTAACCTCGTTTGCAGGAAGACTTTCCATTAAGAAACCATTCATCAGGTGAACTTCAAGCAGTTCTAGGTGACTTCTGAAGGTGCCTGTGTTTGTTCTTGGTTTCACATGTAAAACATTGACCTTTATGTTCTTAGCCTTCCCTTTTATAGTTCTATCAAAGGCTTTTTAGTGTCTCGGGTTAATGTATTAAGTCAGGAATTAGTGCCCAGGAAACCTGCGAAGGAGAGGTTTTGTTATTAATGGTCAAGTCTAGTGCTGCCTACAGGAGGAGGAGTGAGGAGGGAGGAGGAGGAGGAGGAGGGTGGGTATATAACTCTGGAGACAGTGTTTTGATTCCCATTCATGTCGTCCAGGACTTTCATCCCTGCCTTACGTGGAAAAAATGAGGAAATACGGGTTGAACAACATCTCAGAGCTAGTTTTTAAAAACCCTGCGGTGTCTGACCAGGTAACGGCCACATTACAGGCTGAACAGGTTGAATCAGAGTCAACAGGTGTCCACGTGTAGTGTCTTTTAATCTGATAGATTCTGATTCTGCCTGCTGGTTCCTATAATAATCCATACTAACCCGTCCAATGCTGCAGGAGAAGAATGCGGACCCCCATGTTGGGAGTGGAGACGAGAACGCGGACCGAGGAAACTGGAGCAGTAAGAAAGAGTACCTGCTGTCTATGATCGGATATGCGGTGGGGCTGGGAAACGTATGGAGGTTTCCTTATCTGACCTACAAGCACGGAGGAGGTAAGTGAGCAGTCTCGCCTCAAAGAATAGAGAATTTCATAGACATGAAATGGGTATAATCAAAATCAAGGCGGCACGGTGGTGTAGTGGTTAGTACGGTGGTGTAGTGGTTAGTATGGTGGTGTAGTGGTTAGTATGGTGGTGTAGTGGTCAGTACGGTGGTGTAGTGGTTAGTACGGTGGTGTAGTGGTCATTAAGGTGGTGTAGTGGTTAGTATGGTGGTGTAGTGGTTAGTACGGTGGTGTAGTGGTTAGTACGGTGGTGTAGTGGTTAGTATGGTGGTGTAGTGGTTAGTACGGTGGTGTAGTGGTTAGTACGGTGGTGTAGTGGTTAGTACGGTGGTGTAGTGGTTAGTACGGTGGTGTGGTGGTTAGTACGGTGGTGTAGTGGTTAGTACGGTGGTGTGGTGGTTAGTACGGTGGTGTAGTGGTTAGTACGGTGGTGTAGTGGTTAGTACGGTGGTGTAGTGGTTAGTACGGTGGTGTAGTGGTTAATATAGTGGTGTAGTGGTTAGTACGGTGGTGTAGTGGTTAATATAGTGGTGTAGTGGTTAGTACAGTGGTGTAGTGGTCAGCATGGTGGTGTAGTGGTTAGTATGGTGGTGTAGTGGTTAGTACGGTGGTGTAGTGGTTAGTATGGTGGTGTAGTGGTTAGTACGGTGGTGTAGTGGTTAGTATGGTGGTGTAGTGGTTAGTGTAGTGGTGTAGTGGTTAGTACGGTGGTGTGGTGGTTAGTACGGTGGTGTAGTAGTTAGTACGGTGGTGTAGTGGTTAGTACGGTGGTGTAGTGGTTAGTACGGTGGTGTGGTGGTTAGTATGGTGGTGTAGTAGTTAGTACGGTGGTGTGGTGGTTAGTATGGTGGTGTAGTGGTTAGTACGGTGGTGTAGTGGTTAGTATGGTGGTGTAGTGGTTAGTATGGTGGTGTAGTGGTTAGTACGGTGGTGTAGTGGTTAGTACGGTGGTGTAGTAGTTAGTACGGTGGTGTAGTGGTTAGTACGGTGGTGTAGTGGTTAGTATGGTGGTGTAGTGGTCAGTATGGTGGTGTAGTGGTTAGTATGGTGGTGTAGTGGTCAGTATGGTGGTGTAGTGGTTACTATGGTGGTGTAGTGGTCAGTATGGTGGTGTAGTGGTTAGTATGGTGGTGTAGTGGTTAGTACGGTGGTGTAGTGGTCAGTATGGTGGTGTAGTGGTTACTATGGTGGTGTAGTGGTCAGTATGGTGGTGTAGTGGTTAGTATGGTGGTGTAGTGGTTAGTATGGTGGTGTAGTGGTTAGTATGGTGGTGTAGTGGTCAGTATGGTGGTGTAGTGGTCAGCACTGTCTCCTCACAGTAAGATGATCTGGGTTGGATTCCCGGTCTGGGTGGTTCTGTGTGGAGTGTGTATGTTCTCTCTGTGTTTGAGTGGGTTCCTCTGGGTACTCCGGTTTCCTCCCACAGTCCAAACACATGCATGTTAGGATCCTCTAAACTGCCCGTAGGTGTGAGTGTGTGTTGGCCATGCAATGGACTGGAGGCCTGTCCATGGTATACCCCACCTTCGCCCAATGACGCTCGGATTGGCTTCAGCCCCCTGTGACCCTGACTAGCGGGAAGAGGAAGATAATGGATGGATATCATTCCGAAATATAAAGACATGACCTCAGAGCTCTTAATAATGGTGGTAAATGGAACCAGAACACAGATATAGGCTTTGTATGTACTGTACAGCAAACCAATGTGTGCCTTCTAGGTGTTTATTATGTTTATTATTAATGATGGGGGTAAAATAGTGATGCCTTGCGCCCTACATGTACACTACTGCACATAAGCCGTTATCTGATCAATAAGTGTATATGTTCACCAGCAGATCTGATTAGAACAGATAAATAAGCATACATACAATACAAATTAACATGAATATCTTATTGTGAGAGAAGTAGATCAGATCTTGAGCTCCAGTTTGAAGAAGTGTAGTTCCAGATTTCTCCTGGACGCCCCAGACATTGTATGAATGTGTTCAGTTCCTTCAGCAGAAATCTTGATTTAGCTTAATGAAGTACTGAGCAGTCAAAGCAGGTATTAGATGAGAACTGATAATAATACTGGGTTGTTTAGGAGAAGCTTGGAAAGAGTTAAATAAACACACTGACGTATGGAAAAGCATTACTTACTCTATTAATACTTTGTTCTCTGTAAGATTCTTGTCTGTATAAAACAGATTCTTATATATAATAATGAGAGGCTAAAGCATTTAAAGCTTCAGACGCCTGGTTCCCATCACCACCACTGGTGACCAGTTCTGACTCAGCAGGCATTTCACCTCAAACCACTCAGACGTCTACACAATTAGATAAGGCCTGGGTTTAAGCTCAGGGTCAGCTCTGGCCTTCTGAGGGCACGCAGCAGGATCTTGCAAGGCGAAGGCAATGACTTCCACAGGCTGTCTACGTGATATACCTTAATACCTGGCTAATGACTGGATGCTCAGAAATTACAGCTTGCAGATAACATTCTCAGCATTCTCGATCAGAATCCACACTCACGCTGACCCACCACCTCTTCCACCGTACTAACTTATTTTGATTCTCTCTTTTCAGGGGCTTTCCTGATCCCTTATGTGATCATGCTGGCTGTGGCGGGGCTGCCCCTCTTTTTCATGGAAAGCTCCTTCGGTCAGTTCTGCAGCCAAGGACCCATTAACGTGTGGAAGGCTGTGCCAATCCTGCAGGGTAAGACACTATATATATATATATATATATATATATATATATATATATATATATATATATATATATATATATATATATATATATATATATATATACATATATATATACACACAATGTCCATTACTACTAGGGTGGTGGATCATTCTCAACGCTGCAGTGACACTGATGTAATGGTGCTGTATTAGTGTGTGTTGTGCTGGTGTGACTTTACATCTACAGGGTGGACCAGCAAGTAGTAGGAGTGTCTAATAGAGTGTCAAAAGCTTCCTGTCTGGAAAAAATAGCTTTTTAAATAAAATAATGTCCTAAAACTGTTATACAGTAAGAACAAGTATCTCTGAAATGGCAACTTTACAGGAGAGACCAAAAACAGTCTTTACTTTCAATGTAAGTCAATGGAACCAGAATAAATTCCAAGTTATTTTGGAGCATTTCTATTGGTCTGTTCATTGAGGAATTGCCACACAAGATAAATGGCAACCGTCGTATTCCAATGATGTAGAAAAAATAAAATCAACAAAAATAGAGATTTCTTTGGACTGCGGTGATAAATATATAAAAAATGAAAAGGTTACTCAATTGCCAACAAAACAGCCACGGCCATCTGATACTAACGATACTAATTGTATGTTACAGGTGTGGGCATTACCATGATGCTGGTCAGCACTTTCGTCTCCATCTACTACAACGTCATCATCGCGTACAGTATCTACTACATGTTTGCTTCGTTTCAGTTCCCTCTACCGTGGAGTGATTGCTCAAGCCACTTCAACATGGACTGCAACATCACTGCTAGAGGTTTGTCCAGCACTTGTATCTGTTTGCACAGATAAGGTTAAGCATTCGTGACACACCTAATCTTGAGCGAGCATTCCTTGCGGCCTGGTTTATGTGAAGGAATTTTACTTTTCATATTGAACCAAGACAAAAATCACAGAATTTCCTTGTTGGAGAACTGTCTGGAAAACTGTCCACCGCTGATAGAAGCTTCCAGTTATATTGGCTTCCTTCACAGAATGTATAACAATGGGCAGAATCCCAGAAGAACACTGTACTGCTCTGTGGGGCAGTCGTGGGCTGGAGGTTAAGGCCTCATGATAAGGTCACTAGCTTGATCTTCTGAATTGACAGGACGTGACTTGGGCAAGGCACTTCACCCTCTACTGCACTGTGGACAGAGCTCACTGCTCACTAGTGTGTATGTGGGTGTTTGTTTCAACACAGGGATGACAAATAGTTCTAAATTCTATTACAAATTCTATAATGGCTCTGAGACGACACGGTGGTGTAGTGGTTAGTATGGTGGTGTAGTGGTTAGTATGGTGGTGTAGTGGTCAGTATGGTGGTGTAGTGGTTAGTATGGTGGTGTAGTGGTTAGTATGGTGATGTAGTGGTTAGCATGGTGGTGTAGTGGTTAGTACAGTGGTGTAGTGGTTAGTATGGTGGTGTAGTGGTCATGTGATGGACTGGTGACCTGTCCATGGTTTACCCCGCCTTCGCTCAATAATGCTGGGATTGGCTCCAACCCCTCCGTGACCCTGACTAGCAGGATAAAGTGGTAGATAATGACCTCATCGTCAGAAAGCAAAGCCACTGCTTGTTAATTCTGGCAAACTCTTAATCTTGACGCTGGGGGCCTTCAGTTCCAACACTGTGGTTTGTGTAGATGCGTGGCAACGAACTTAATAGACTCATGCAAAACTCTACATTGTCTCTTCATCTGATCTTAGAGATACTGAGACCTCTGAGCCTCTGGGTTCTGCTATTTCATGGCTCAAGTATGACCATTATTGCGACTATTCCATTTGCCTTACCTTGTGCAATTGTGGAATAGCTACTATCTATCTATCTATCTATCTATCTATCTATCTATCTATCTATCTATCTATCTATCTATCTATCTATCTATCTATCTATCAGCACACAGTCAGCACACCACACTAAACCCCTCGCTTTCCTCTCTCAACAGAATACTGCAATATGACTTCCTACAATAGCAGTGCAATGGCTCTGAACACAAGTTTGATGGCTGAGAAGAACCAAAGCTGTATAGAAGATTTTTTAGCTAGTGTCCCCTTACAGAGCCCCAGCGAGCGCTACTGGGAGTGAGTACAACTCATATATTTCTCTGTATGTACAAGTGTGTATATGAAACATTTTTCAAAATTGGTTCAAAGTACAGATTTCAGGCTTTTAACTGGCTTTAGATTGCCCTCAGTGACCCCATATACCCTGATTATGATCCTGATTATGTTTTTTAACTGAAATAATTGATGAAACCTTCTATGTTGTCACTCCCAAAACAATCAAATCTGGTCCATGAGGTGCCTCGCATCTCTACAGGGTGATGTGCTGATAGACCTTCGTGACAGATGAACACACATAGTTTATCTACCAGGCCTAGCCCCCGGGCTTTAGGGACTGGTGTTATTTTAAAGTGACCTCAATGCTTTGTCCTTTTAGCAAAGTGGCCCTACAGCGCACCAGTGGTTTGGATGAGACGGGGCCAGTAGTGTGGCACTTGGCCCTCTGCCTGCTGCTGGGCTGGATCCTGATTGCGGCAGCGCTCTTCAAAGGCATCAAGTCCTCAGGGAAAGTGAGTGTTTCTAGAACATTACTTACTAAATCTTACTAAATCTTTAATGTCCGGCGTGTACTTGTTCAGTAATTGCAGGACGGAGGGTCATTGGGGTCATCTTGGCCTTCAGAGAAGGCCTAATTATTTTGGCAAATGAAAAATACAGATGACTTCATGTGTGTTCAGTAGATCGTGGTCTGCGAGGATTAGAGTATAGTGTTGTTTCGTTGCTAAGCAGAGGATATAAACAAAACTGACCAATCAGAAATCGAGTTTTTCTGTCATATCTAAGCAAAGAGAATTAGCTCTTCTATTGGTTGCAACTTCGGGAGCTGAGGAGAAGCTCCAGAGTTAACAAATCCAAAAAACAATTTTGGATAATTATACTTATCAACATACCAAATACATGCCTCCATTCAGTGCTTCTTCAGAAGCTCCGCCCCCTTTTATCCCCCCTGCCCAAGTTTATGTTATGCTGCCTACAGGACACTGTTGTCTGGATAGTTTTGGTTGGGGGACAATCCTCAGTCCAGCCGTAACACTGAGATGTTTAAACACTCCTGCCGCAGCACTGCTGTGTCTGATCCACTCCCACCAGCACAACACACACTTACGCACCACTACCACGGCAGTATCACAGCAACCCACTACCTAATAGTAGCTGCTCTGTGGTGGTTCTGTGGGGGTATACAGAGAATCAGATGAACTACAGTCTGTAAGTGGAGCTCCTATATGGTCAGTGGAGCTGATGTAATTGACAATGTGTGTAGATACAATGAGGTGGTTTAGATGATAAGGCTGATCAGTGTGTATATATATATATATATATATATATATATATATATATATATATATATATATATATATGTCTGTGTGCATTCAGGTGGTGTACTTCACGGCCACGTTTCCGTACGCCGTCCTGCTGATCCTGCTGATACGCGGCGTCACTCTGGAAGGTGCACGAGACGGTATTGAGTATTACATCGGCGCTCAGTCCAACCTCACCAAGCTGGCTGAAGCTGAGGCAAGATACCGTGTTAGATGTATCCCGTATTCCTGTGCAGCTGTTGTATTTCTTAATAAGCTGTTCCTTTTATCTCAGTGTGCTTTTCTTTTGTCCCGCAGGTCTGGAAGGACGCGGCCACCCAGATATTCTTCTCTCTGTCTATTGCGTGGGGCGGTTTGACAGCACTGGCTTCTTACAACAAGTTTTATAACAACTGCTACAAGGATTCCATCATCGTATGCATCACAAACTGCAGCACCAGCATCTTCGCTGGCTTTGCCATTTTCTCCATCCTGGGACACATGGCGCATATCTATGGGAAGCCAGTTTCAGAGGTTGCACAGGCCGGTAAGTGCACTCTAGCTCTCTCTCTCTCTCTCTCTCTCTCTCTATATATATATATATATATATATATATATATATATATATATACCTCTGTGTAATAGTCTGAGGCCCCTAGGCTGATCTGATCAATAAGTGTGTTTTCATCACCAGACATGATTAGAACAGGTGTAGATCATATCTTGAGCTCCAGTTTGAAGAACAAAGTGTAGTTCCAGATTTCTCCTGGACGCCCCAGACATTGTATGGATGTATTCAGTTTCTTCAGCAGCAAATCTTGATTTAGCTTAATGAAGTACTGAGCAGTAAAAGCAGGTATTAGATGAGAACTGTAAATAATACTGGGTTGTTTCCACAAGGAGAAGCTTGGAAAGGGTTAAATAAACATACTTATGTATGGGAAAATACTACTTACTAGGGGTGAAAATATTAAAATATGGAATATTTGGATATTATGTTTAGTGATACTGTATCGATTCTCAAAAACACAGTATTGATACACAGATTCCTGGCAGACAGTGAATCATTGTGTGTTGTGTTTAAACCTCTGAACACTAGATTGCGGTGTTGTAATCCATTTTCAGCTCCACTCCAACATTAACAAGCAGCACAAGAGCGCAATGCTAATGTAAGTATTCACAAACCTGTTCATATAGTGGAGTGTTTTAATAGTAAGATTAGAAAAATCGTAGTATATAACTTTACTTACAGTATCGCAGAATATCGTGATATATTGAATCGTGAGCGCTGTATCACGATACGTATTGTGTTGCCAGGTTCTTGCCAATACACAGCCCTACCACTTACTGTATTAATACTGTTTGAATATTCAAATAATAAAATTTTTTTTCAGAGTAAATAAAAGCTTCCTGTCTGGAAAAAGTAGGTTTTTAAGTATAATAATGTTCCTAAGTACCTCAAACCTTTTCACAGTATGCATGTATGTACACTATCGCTCAAAAGTTTAGGATCACTTTAGAATTTCATTTCATGCAATTTTCATGCAATTCACAAACAATATTGTCTATTTCACAATTAATATACGTGTATCAGATGATTTTTTAAAAAAAAATTTTTTAAAAACTATTTTTGTATAGAGGCTTATTTTGCATATAGTTCTATTATCAGTAATTCTCAGTCCTCTGTCTAAATCTCCTGGTACGACCACCAATCCAAGTTAAGGATGTTATTGGACTAATTGGTTGTTAGGACACTCTTGCTCAATTGTGATGCACAGCTGAAAAACATTCTACTAATAAGTGAGTATAAAAAAAATACAATACAAACACCAAATTTAGTTTTATTGTTTAAAGCGTGCTTTCTTTTATGAACCCACACGTTCACCCACACATTCACACCAGGTACTGACTTTCACATTCTCTGTTTTAGGCTTTGGACTGGCTTTCATTGCTTATCCTGACGCCCTCTCCAAACTTCCCATATCCCCCCTGTGGTCCATCCTGTTCTTCTTCATGCTCATAACTCTCGGTTTGGACTCCCAGTTTGCAGGAATAGGTGAGATAATCTGAGCACACAGATCAAACTTGCCAAGCAAGTTTCAGCACGCTCAGTGTAAAGAGAATGTTTGTCATGGAGTATCAGTTTGCTGGCGTTTGACCGTGAGTGAGTTGCCTGAAACTATATGGTCAGTGGTCATTAAGTAATTAACCCTTTGATGCACAAGCTAAGCAAACCCCTTCTAATGCACAACTTGACTTTATACATTTCCTATATTACTGTATGTACTGCTGAGTATCTCTTTGGTAACTCTGTTAAAATCAGTTTTTTTATTATTTAATGTTCCTTTTAAAAGTTCATTTAAAATCTTGTTTTTGATCTTAAATCATTATGTTAAATCTTATTTATTAGTATAAATAGTGTTCGTAAGTATGTTTCTGAATGCAAAGGTTTACAAATGTCAAAAGTTTCTATCAAATTCTGAGCCATGGTGTGTGTTAGAAGTAGAGATACTAAAATGATTTTTATTAATAAAGTAAATAATAGAACTGAAATCAGGATTTGTGATGATCAAAAACTAATAAACTGAGGAACTTATGGAAGTTTGAAAGATGAAATTAATTTATTGCAGAGATATAGAAGATAAACTATTAGTTAGGTCACTTTTGACCAGGTTGTGTATCAAAGGCTTAAAAACACATTCGCATCACATCACATTCAGTTACTCCAGCAGTGATCTGCAGCATCTTTGTATATTTTTTCCAGCCTTCATTGTCGTTCTCATTCTGTCTCATATCTGTCACGCTGGTCAGACGCTTGCAGATTAAGTCTGTTTAAGCCCAGTTGCCAATTTACTGGCTATATTTAGCTACTTTTTTTTAAAAGCGACTAGTGACAAATCTATTGACTGTTTCTGGTGTGATTGGAGACTTTTAGAGACTCTGAGTTGAACACACATGATCTTCACTCCCAGTGCTCATTCTCACAAGGTGCGTTCGATATCGTCTACTAGTCAGTAGGTACTGGATTAGAGTCAGTACGTACTGCTCGAGCGGTAGACTAGTAGATAATTTCAGTAGGAAAGTTTTAGTACCACACAATCTCAGACGTACTACGTCCACCATATTACCAGCGTCCTGTTAGCTAGACGTCAGACCACCACCGTAAAAGTCCTGCTGTTCATTTAAAAGCTCGTTTACTGACAGATTTAGATCTTTTAGTGACTCTGATCTGTGTTTTTATCTGATTATGTATCAGACGGTGTGGAGCTGTAGATCAGAGAAGATGAAACGGGAGGAATGTAATCATTGTTTATCTCAGCAGTAGCGCTAACTCCTGTAGCGGCAGTTCACTAGCCGTAGCTATGTACACGCCTACTGATTTACTACTGAGTATTCAGACATACTAGCCACGCTCGCCTACTGATTTACTACTGAGTATTCAGACATACTAGCCACGCTCGCCTACTGATTTACTACTGAGTATTCAGACATACTAGCCACGCTCGCCTACTGATTTACTACTGAGTATTCAGACATACTAGCCACGCTCGCCTACTGATTTCACTACTGAGTATTCAGACATACTAGCCACGCTCGTCTACTGATTTACTACTGAGTATTCAGACATACTAGCCACGCTCGCCTACTGATTTCACTACTGAGTATTCAGACATACTAGCCACGCTCGCCTACTGATTTCTCTACTGAGTATTCAGACATACTAGCCGCGCTCGCCTACTGATTTCACTACTGAGTATTCAGACATACTAGCCGCGCTCGCCTACTGATTTCACTACTGAGTATTCAGACATACTAGCCACGCTCGCCTACTGATTTCACTACTGAGTATTCAGACATACTAGCCGCGCTTGCCTACTGATTACACTACTGAGTATTCAGACATACTAACCGCGTTCGCTACTGATTTCACTACTGAGTATTCAGACATACTAGCCGCGCTCGCCTACTGATTTCACTACTGAGTATTCAGACATACTAGCCGCGTTTGCTACTGATTTCTCTACTGAGTATTCAGACATACTAGTCACGCTCGCCTACTGATTTCACTACTGAGTATTCAGACATACTAGCCGCGCTCACCTATTGATTTCTCTACTGAGTATTCAGACATACTAGCCGCGCTCACCTACTGATTTCTCTACTGAGTATTCAGACATACTAGCCGCGCTCGCCTACTGATTTCACTACTGAGTATTCAGACATACTAGTCACGCTCGCCTACTGATTTCACTACTGAGTATTCAGACATACTAGCCGCGCTCGCCTACTGATTTACTACTGAGTATTCAGACATACTAGCCGCGCTCGCCTACTGATTTACTACTGAGTATTCAGACATACTAGCCGCGCTCACCTACTGATTTCTCTACTGAGTTTTCAGACATACTAGCCACGTTCGCTACTGATTTCTCTACTGAGTATTCAGACATACTAGCCGCGCTCGCCTACTGATTTCACTACTGAGTATTCAGACATACTAGCCGCGCTCGCCTACTGATTTACTACTGAGTATTCAGACATACTAGCCGCGCTCACCTACTGATTTCTCTACTGAGTATTCAGACATACTAGCCGCGTTCGCTACTGATTTCTCTACTGAGTATTCAGACATACTAGCCGCCTTCACCTACTGATTTCTCTAATGGGTATTCAGACATACTAGCCGCGCTCACCTACTGATTTCTCTACTGAGTATTCAGACATACTAGCCACGCTCGCCTACTGATTTACTACTGAGTATTCAGACATACTAGCCGCGCTCGCCTACTGATTTACTACTGAGTATTCAGACATACTAGCCGCGCTTGCCTACTGATTTACTACTGAGTATTCAGACATACTAGCCGCGCTCGCCTACTGATTTACTACTAAGTATTCAGACATACTAGCCACGCTCACCTACTAATTTACCTACTGAGTATTCAGACATACTAGCCGCGCTCGCCTACTGATTTCACTACTGAGTATTCAGACATACTAGCCACGCTCGCCTACTGATTTACTACTGAGTATTCAGACATATTAGCCGCGCTCGCCTACTGACTTCACTACTGAGTATTCAGACATACTAGCCGCGCTCGCCTACTGATTTACCTACTGAGTATTCAGACATACTAGCCACGCTCGCCTACTGGTTTACTACTGAGTATTCAGACATACTAGCCGCGCTCGCCTACTGATTTCACTACTGAGTATTCAGACATACTAGCCGCGCTCGCCTACTGATTTACTACTGAGTATTCAGACATACTAGCCGCGCTCACCTACTGATTTACTACTGAGTATTCAGACATACTAGCCGCGCTCGCCTACTGAATTCACTACTGAGTATTCAGACATACTAGCCCCGCTCACCTACTGATTTACTACTGAGTATTCAGACATACTAGCCACGCTCGCCTACTGATTTCACTACTGAGTATTCAGACATACTAGCCGCGCTTGCCTACTGATTACACTACTGAGTATTCAGACATACTAGCCGCGTTCGCTACTGATTTCACTACTGAGTATTCAGACATACTAGCCGCGCTCGCCTACTGATTTCACTACTGAGTATTCAGACATACTAGCCGCGCTCGCCTACTGATTTACTACTGAGTATTCAGACATACTAGCCGCGCTCACCTACTGATTTCTCTACTGAGTATTCAGACATACTAGCCGCGTTCGCTACTGATTTCACTACTGAGTATTCAGACATACTAGCCGCGCTCGCCTACTGATTTCACTACTGAGTATTCAGACATACTAGCCGCGCTCGCCTACTGATTTAACTACTGAGTATTCAGACATACTAGCCGCGCTCGCCTACTGATTTCACTACTGAGTATTCAGACATACTAGCCGCGTTTGCTACTGATTTCTCTACTGAGTATTCAGACATACTAGCCGCGCTCACCTACTGATTTCTCTACTGAGTATTCAGACATACTAGCCGCGCTCGCCTACTGATTTCACTACTCAGTATTCAGACATACTAGCCGCGCTAGCCTACTGATTTACTACTGAGTATTCGGACATACTAGCCACGCTCACCTACTGATTTACTACTGAGTATTCAGACATACTAGCCGCGCTCGCCTACTGATTTACTACTGAGTATTCAGACATACTAGCCGCGCTCGCCTACTGATTTACTACTAAGTAGTAGACAAATAAATGCAAGTCCGTGTTAGATTGATAGATACTTTATTGATCCCAGAGGGAAATTTTTTAGTGTGACACGGCCGATTTCAACAAAAACAAAAAAGAATCTACAGAAGAAGTTCAATTATTAAGAGTTCATTTGTAGTTAAAACATATTTAGGGTGTTTTTACTCACTTTTTACTCTCCCACACTGTTTTTACTTCAAATACACACAAATAGACCATTATGCAAATTAGGCGATTACATCATTTAGCGACTTTAGCGAGCCAGTAGCTACTTCCCTCACTGAGGAGTTGGAAACAGTGTTTAAGCCTGGCTGTGGTCTTTGCGGGCCGATATGTGGTCACTGTATCAGAAAGAACTTCCTGCAGAATGTCAGGGACCCCTTTTCAAAGTGATCTTTCCGACAGAGGTCATCACAACGTGTCTCCAGGATGCCTATCCCAAAGTCTTGAAAGCCAAACGAGGCCTCATTACCATCCTCATCTGCATATGTCTCTTCCTTCTTGGCCTGCCCTGTGTCACTGGGGTAAGTACCATCCTTGCCATTGACCCTTCACCATGTTCTAATAAAGAAGATAAATATTCTAAATGCTATACGGGAGAGAAAGTCTATGTAACTGAACGTAACAAGCTGCAGCACAGTTTCTAATGAGGTGCTGTTTCTAAAGGCAGGTATATACTGGGTGAATCTCATAGATACCTTCTGTGCTGGTTGGATTCTTCTGGTTGCTGGACTGTTGGAAGTTGTTGGGCTCTCTTGCATATACGGTCAGTGTATGGCTTTAAATGTTTGTTGGCTGATCTCGTCCCACACTGGCCTGCCCTATTTCTGAGCTGGAATTCTTCTTGCAGGGGGGAACCGGTTCATCAAAGACATTGAGATGATGATAGGGAGCAAGCACGCCCTCTTCTGGATCTGGTGGAGAGCTTGCTGGTTTTTCATCACTCCTGTTGTTCTTATTGTGAGTGTATGAGTCCAGTGTTGATATTGTCATTCCTCTATATAACTTGTATTCATTGGAACAAAATGTGGAGAACATACAATTAATACACAAGACAATAAAACTATACAGGACAACCAGCAAACTGGGAAAACATGTAGCAGCAGGTAGTGATTTAAGGAAGTACTGCAAACACTAATCTAGACCCTCTCCAACATCCACCTGGACTAATCTAGACCCTCTTCAACACACACCTGGACTAATCTAGACCCTCTTCAACACACACCTGGACTAATCTAGACCCTCTTCAGCACACACCTGGACTAATCTAGACCCTCTCTAACATACACCTAGTCTGATCTAGACCCTCTCCAACAGACACCTGGACTTAATCTAGACCCTCTTCAACACACACCTGGACTAATCTAGACCCTCTCTAACATACACCTGGACTAATCTAGACCCTCTCTAACATACACCTAGTCTGATCTAGACCCTCTCCAACAGACACCTGGACTTAATCTAGACCCTCTCTAACATACACCTGGACTTAATCTAGACCCTCTCTAACATACACCTAGTCTGATCTAGACCCTCTCCAACAGACACCTGGACTTAATCTAGACCCTCTCTAACATACACCTGGACTAATCTAGACCCTCTTCAACACACACCTGGACTAATCTAGACCCTCTCTAACATACACCTAGTCTGATCTAGACCCTCTCCAACAGACACCTGGACTTAATCTAGACCCTCTTCAACACACACCTGGACTAATCTAGACCCTCTCTAACATACACCTAGTCTGATCTAGACCCTCTCCAACAGACACCTGGACTTAATCTAGACCCTCTCTAACATACACCTGGACTTAATCTAGACCCTCTCTAACATACACCTAGTCTGATCTAGACCCTCTCCAACAGACACCTGGACTTAATCTAGACCCTCTCTAACATACACCTGGACTAATCTAGACCCTCTCTAACGCACCTTGAATAATACTGACCCTCTCCAACAGACACCTGGACTAATCTAGACCCTCTCCAACATACACCTGGACTTAATCTAGACCCTCTCTAACATACACCTAGTCTGATCTAGACCCTCTCCAACAGACACCTGGACTTAATCTAGACCCTCTCTAACATACACCTGGACTTAATCTAGACCCTCTCTAACACACCTGGACTAATCTAGTCCCTCTCCTACAGACACGTGAACTAATCTAGTCCCTCTCTAATGCACCTTGAATAATACTGACCCTCTCCAACAGACACCTGAACTAATCTAGACCCGCTCCAACATACACCTGGACTTAATCTAGACCCTCTCTAACATACACATAGACCAATCTAGACCCTCTCTAACATACACCCGGACTAATATAGACCCTCTCTAACACACACCTGGACTAATCTAGACCCTCTCTAACAAACCTGGACTAATCTAGTCCCTCTCCAACAGACACCTGGACTAATCTAGACCCTCTCTAATGCACCTGGAGTAATACTGACCCTCTCCAACAGACACCTGGACTAATCTAGAACCTCTCCAACATACACCTGGACTTAATCTAGACCCTCTCTAACATACACATAGACTAATCTAGACCCTCTCTAACATACACCTGGACTAATATAGACCCTCTCTAACACACACCTGGACTAATCTAGACCCTCTCTAACACACCTGGACTAATCTAGTCCCTCTCCAACAGACACCTGGACTAATCTAGTCCCTCTCTAACACAACTGGACTAATACTGACCTTCTCCAACATACACCTGAACTAACCTAGAACCTCTCCAACACACACCTGAACTAATCTAGACCCTTTCTAACATACACATAGACCAATCTAGACCCTCTCTAACATACACCTGGACTAATATAGACCCTCTCTAACACACACCTGGACCAATCTAGACCCTCTCTAACACACCTGGACTAATCTAGTTCCTCTCCAACAGACACCTGGACTAATCTAGTCCCTCTCTAACACAACTGGACTAATACTGACCTTCTCCAACATACACCTGAACTAACCTAGAACCTCTCCAACACACACCTGGACTAATCTAGACCCTTTCTAACACACACCTGGACTAACCTAGACCCTCTCCAACATACACAGGGACTAATCTAGACCCTCTCCAACACACCTGGACTACTCTAGACCCTTTCCAACATACAACTGGACTAACCTAGACCCTCTCCAACATACACGTGGACTAATCAAGACCTTCTCTAACACACACCTGGACTAATATAGACCATCTCTAACATACACCCGGACTAATCTAGACCCTCTCTAACATACACCTGGACTAATCTAGACCCTCTCTAACACACACCTGGACTAATCTAGACCTTCTCTAACACACCTGGACTAATATAGTCCCTCTCCAACAGACACCTGGACTAATCTAGACCCTCTCTAACGCACCTGGAGTAATACTGACCCTCTCCAACAGACACCTGGACTAATCTAGACCCTCTCCAACATACATCTGGACTTAATCTAGACCCTCTCCAACATACACATAGACTAATCTAGACCCTCTCCAACATACACCTGGACTAATACTGACCTTTTCCAACATACACCTGAACGAATCTAGACCCTTTCCAACATACAACTAGACTAACCTTGATCCTCTCCAACACACACCTGGACTAATCTAGACCCTTTCTAACACACACCTGGACTAACCTAGACCCTCTCCAACTCACACAGGCACTAATCTAGACCCTCTCCAACACACCTGGACTAATCTAGACCCTTTCCAACATACAACTGGACTAATCAAGACCCTCTCTAACACACACCTGGACTAATCTAGACCATCTCTAACATACACCTGGACTATCCTAGACCCTCTCTAACATACACCTGGACTAATCTAGACCCTCTCTAACACGCACCTGGACTAATCTAGACCTTCTCTAACACACCTGGACTAATATAGTCCCTCTCCAACAGACACCTGGACTAATCTAGACCCTCTCTAACGCACCTGGAGTAATACTGACCCTCTCCAACAGACACCTGGACTAATCTAGACCCTCTCCAACATACACCTGGACTTAATCTAGACCCTCTCCAACATACACATAGACTAATCTAGACCCTCTCTAACATACACCTAAACTAATATAGACCCTCTCTAACAAACACCTGGACTAATCTAGACCCTCTCTAACACACCTGGACTAATCTAGTCACTCTCCAACAGACACCTGGACTAATCTAGTCCCTCTCTAACACAACTGGACTAATACTGACCTTCTCCAACATACACCTGGACTAATCTAGACCCTCTTTGACACACACCTGAACTAATCTAGACCCTTTCCAACATACAACTAGACTAACCTAGATCCTCTCCAACACACACCTGGACTAATCTGGACCCTTTCCAACACACACCTGGACTAATCTAGACCCTCTCCAACATACAACTGGACTAACTTAGACCCTCTCCAACACACACCTGGACTAATCTAGACCCTCTCCAACACACCTGGACTAATCTAGACCCTCTCCAACATACATTTGTACTAATCTAGGCCCTCTCTAACATACACCTGGACTAATACAGACCATCTCCATCATACACCCAGACGAATTTAGACTCAATACAAAACACACCTGGACTAATCTAGTAAATCTATTAAACCTCTGCGTTTGTGCAGGTCATTCTCGGCTGGTCAGTGTACACGTTCACGCCACCCACATATGGCTCAGTTGAGTATCCACGGTGGGGCATTGCTCTGGGCTGGTGTATGACTGCCTTCTGCCTTGTGTGGATCCCAATCGTGGCAGTCTGGAAGCTAGTGAAGGCCAGCGGAAACCCCTGGCAGGTAATGCATCTAATAACAGTAGCCTGATAAACGCTGTAGCAGTTCATTTGTTCTTCTGCTCTGATTCCATTATTCATTTTTCATATAGCGTCTCAAGTCAGCGTGCTCCCCCACTGAGGACTGGGGTCCCTACCTGGAATGCCACAAAGGCGAGCGCTATGGACTAGCAGGGATGAACAACACAAACGTCTTTATGATCTCAAACAAAAACACCACTCGACTGTAAGATAGTAAATGTCTGTATTTTGTACATTTTTTTAATTCAGCTTGTTTTTAGCTGCAATGTTTACAACACTTTCTAGACTGTACAGTATCATCTATTACTATCTATTTCAATCAAATGTTTGGGTACACTTACTCTAGTAACTGGTTAATCAAGGCATAACTGACTTCAGGATTAAACATAAGAACTTGTGCAAATACCCTTCTGTCTTTTCAGATCCAGTAACTTTAATAGAAGTTTAATAGAATAATTTTATTTGAAAAATTACATTTTGCATACATTTCACATGACTCGACTGGTTAGTGTGGAAATACATTTTCTGAGATTTCTAAACTAGTTTAACATCTAATGAAGGTAGAGCTCAAAGTAGAAGGTGCTGGTGCGCTCATCAACACTATTCAATGGACAACAGTGAGCAAGTTTACATACACCTAAAAATACAAACTGGAGAAAAACTGATTCTCCTCAACACCTGGACTAATCTAGACCCTCTCCAAAATACACCTGGACTAATCTAGACCCTCTCCAAAATACACCTGGACTAATCTAGACCCTCTCCAACATACACCTGGACTAATCTAGACCCTCTCCAACATACACCTGGACTAATCTAGATCCTCTGCAACATAGACCTGGACTAATATAGACCCTCTCCAACATACACCTGGACTAATCTAGACCCTCTCCAGCATACACCTGTACTAATATAGACCCTCTCCAACATTCACTTGGACTAATCTAAACCCTCTCCAACATACACCTGTACTAATCTAGACCCTCTCCAAAATACACCTGGACTAATCTAGACCCTCTCCAAAATACACCTGGACTAATCTAGACCCTCTCCAAAATACACCTGGACTAATCTAGACCCTCTCCAAAATACACCTGGACTAATCTAGACCCTCTCCAAAATACACCTGGACTAATCTAGACCCTCTCCAACATACACCTGGACTAATCTAGACCCTCTCCAACATACACCTGGACTAATCTAGATCCTCTGCAACATAGACCTGGACTAATATAGACCCTCTCCAACATACACCTGGACTAATCTAGATCCTCTGCAACATAGACCTGGACTAATCTAGATCCTCACCAACATACACCTGTACTAATATAGACCCTCTCCAACATTCACTTGGACTAATCTAAACCCTCTCCAACATACACCTGTACTAATCTAGACCCTCTCCAGCATACATCTGTATTAATCTAGATCCCCTTTAACATACACCTGGACGAATCTAGATCCTGTCCAACATACACCTGGACTAATCTACACCCACTCCAACATACATGAGGACTAATATAGACCCTCCCCAACACCCTCCCCAACATACACCTGGACTAATCTAGACCCACTCCAACGTACACCTGGACAAATAAACACCCTCCACAACATACACCTTGACTAATCTAGACCCACTCCAACGTACACCTGGACAAATAAACACCCTCCACAACATACACCTTGACTAATCTAGACTCACTGCAACATACACCAGGACTAATATAGACCCTTCCCACCCTTCCCAGGCGTTCTAACAAACGCCTGGACCAATCTAGATCCTCTCTAACATACACCTGTACTAATCTAGACCGTCTCCAACATACACCAACATATACTAATATACACCCTCTGCAACACTACTGTAGCTACGACTAGCAGTCTGCAGGATAAAGGCTGCAGTAATTAAAGGTGCAGTAAGCAATTCTGGAGAAGGATTGTTGGTATTGTTTATCAATAGCTAGAAAAATACACCCCTCCCTTCAGGGCTGTGTCCCCCAAATTCATGGGACATGGCAAACGATGACACAGCAAGTGATGTAATTGACATTAGCCAGGTTGCTAACCAGTTGGGAGAAGCTATGATAAACATTAGCACATATATTTCGTTCCACCTTAAAAGGTGCCTCAGGTCCACTTTGTTTTCAATTTATGGAGCCAGGGCGGTGCACAGCCTCTTTTCCCGTTCGCACACAGAACACAGATAAAATTACTTACTGCACCTTTAAGTGATGCAGTCACATGGATGAGAACCTCAACCAATCCATGCTGTTCTGAGGGCCCAGTATTAAGAATATGTTTCTATATATAAGCATTCAGTACAGACTGGTGGACAGTTGCTCTTCACATCTGTGGTGCTGTACAGTTTTAGGGTGTCAGCAGTTGAAGTATTCTTATTTTATACAATGCTCAATATGTATATGATGAAAAGATTCTGTTTGAATCCCAAGTTTTGTTTTATTTGTCTGAAATAAGTTTGATTTTGTTGTTAAAGTCCGTGTTTCGGGGTCTCTATTCAGTCTTTCAGGGTCTGTTTTGCTCGAGTCATCCGTTCACAAGCAGTTGTTTGATATTTGTAATAAAAATGGACACAAACACAGTTAACTCCCGCTCCATATATATATATATATATATATATATATATATATATATATATATATATATATATATATATATATATATATATATATATATAAATCAAATGATTAGTAGCACAGTAAGACACAGGAGGCAGAGCCTGACTTTGCTGGTTTTATTTTAGAACTGGGATTAACATGACTAAGCAACAATCTAACGAATCACATCAAGAGAAGCCTGCCGGCTTGCTAGGTTTAACACATGGACTTAAGCCCAGTTGCAGCAAGAGCAGCTAGCATCGAAGACCAGGCCGGTGGCGCAGTGCTGAACGTAGGTCACGCCCTGGTCGCAGCTGTAGAAGTCGTTCTTGCTGGTTGGGTCGGGATACAGCCCGTTAGTCTTGCCAGCGCAGAAGCCGCTGCCTCTGCTGGAGCTGCTGCCACCGCTGCTGCTGCTGCTGCCGCCACTGCTTGGTTGAGCTGGGGCAGCGGTGACGGGGGGCAGGGGGTTGGCAGGGGCAGAGCAACCTGCAGTGGTGGAAGAGAGTAAAATGGAGAGTTAAAACAAATAATAGGACTGTCCTTGGTACAGAAGCATGTGGTGCACGTGACTCACTCTGGCCAGTTCCCAGGCCGCTCTTCAGGGTGCTGATCAGAGGGTATTTGCCCTGGTTACAGAAGGTGCCACTGAAGTCATCCAAGTCCAGAGTCCACACCATAGCACCACCAAAGTTGTTCTTCTTCAGCCAGTCAATCTGTAGGCCAATGGAAATGGAAGGTAGGTGAAAGGATGCCGACAGGCCTCAAAGGTTGTATGAGTGAAGATAGCAGGTCATTGGCTAAAGGTTACCTTAATCTGGAAGCTCTTGATGTTGTCATAGCCAGCCCAGATGTTCTGGCTGTTGTAGGCATATGGCACATCCTGGGGAGCATCCCATGCCTCGGTGGCTCCTTGAGACAGGAAGCTACAGATCTGGGAAGAGAGCGTTGGGTTGAGTAACAAGACAAAGCCAAAGGAAGGAGTCAACAACATTGTATGTTCCAAAGTATGTCCAAACCAAGAAGCACTTGGGGGGCTCCTTGTTTTGTTCTGATTTTAAGGATATTACCAACATGAAGACATTTAGCTGTTTCTTTGTGATAGCCTCACCTCATAGTAAGCCCAGAATCCAGTCTGTCTGGTGTAGGTTCCAGCAGGGCCAGGTCCAGCAGTGGGGGCTCCGACACCAGTGTTGGAAGAGCTGGCCAGCTTGAAGGTGTGTCCGTAGGTGGGGAAGCCAACAAGCAGTTTCTCGGCAGGAGCGCCGTTGCTCTTCCAGTAGTTCATGGCGTAGTTCTAAAGCGGTGGAGGAGGTAATTTAGAAGACAACACAACTCAAACAGAGACTAGCTTGGGTCAGGTTATGTGCACAGTAGGTCCACGTACCACATTGAAGTAGATGTTAGATCCCTGGTCAGCTGGTCCCTGGTACAGGGGGCTGTTCTCCCCAGTCTGAGTCTCCCAAGAGCCATGGAAGTCGTAGGTCATGACATGGAAGTAGTCCAGAACCCTGTGTTGAAAGCAGATGGATTTGTAGTTTTCAACTTCTAGTGACTTTGTTTGTATGTTAAAATGCTTAGAATGACTCGAGAAGGTGTACAAACTGGCCAATCTGTGCAATCTGGTATCCGCTGTCAATGGTGCTCTTGCCAGCAGCCACGGCAGCAGTCAGCATCAGACGAGGGCGGTTGGTCTGCTGTCCCTCAGCCACAAAAGCAGCCATCATTTCCTAATAGGGAAAGCCACAAATGCCAATTAAGGGTTGTACTGATACATTCAAAAAAAGACAGACTTAGAACCATTCTAGAGACCACAACAACAACAACAATAAACAAAATATAGCAACTGCATATACTGCATAGCTGATTGGATGCCCATCTGCTATCATCTTAGTTAATCAGTCTATTGCTTAACTGACTGTAGCTGACGTGACTCTCAGCCAATCACAAGTATCTCTAAGAACTACTTCCTCCAGAACTGGTATCGGCAACCAGTGCGGTACATGGTCAGGATGCCAGTGCCTACCTGCACAAGAGTGGTGTAGAGCTGTTGGTCCTGAGCAGGGCTACCACGGGATCCAGGGTACTCCCAGTCAATATCCAGACCGTCAAACTCATACTGCCTCAGGAACTTGATCACAGAGCTGATGAAGGTCTGACGGGTAGCAGAAGTAGCCACCATGGCAGAGAATCTGAGAGAGAACAAAGAAAGCAATGAATAAGAATCAGGAAAATGCCTCCTGCATGTTTTCTACCAGGTCATAATCAAGGCTTTACATACTTGGCAGTCCCAAAGTTCCAGCCGCCAATAGCCAGGAGAGTCTTCAGGTTGCTGTTCCTGTTGAAAACACAAGGAGCATTCAAGGAGTCACTACTTTGGTCACTAGTGGCATCAACTGGCTCTAATAAGTAACGTAAGCTGTCCTACTGGTTCTTCAGGGCCTGGAACTCGCCATAGAGCTTAACATCATCCCACTCGTAGGTGGCAATCTCGTTGTTGTTCATGCCAGCGAAAGCATAGATTAGATGGTCACACAGGCATGGGTCAATGTTGGTGGGCATGTACTTTCCTGCTCCAGGTCTGTACTGTGCCCAGTTGCTGAAGTAACATGACAGGATGTAGGAGGATCCTGGGTGAGGGATTAAGGTGAGGTAAGGGTAAAGGTGAGGGATGCTGTCTGATCATTCTGGGAAAGTATTAGTTTCACAGTGGAACTATAAGCAAGGCTAATATGATGGGAAAAGATGACTGGGTGGTATAGGCTTTCATTACTTTTAGCTAGCCTTGTAGCTCATGTACAAACCACACCTTGGACAATGTTCTGGATGTACACCTGGACTTTTCTGTGATTTGTCTCCTTCCCAGAAGCGTTACAAGTACACAAAACTACACTTCAGAGAAAGTTTGGGTACTTTATCAAAATCGTACTCATTTAAAATATGGAGTAGAGGCGTAGGCAAGGTTTGAGCACAGGCCTAATATTTACTAAGCAGGCATTTTTAAGATAACTAAATCTGGTTTTTGTGCTGTCTTATATAGCATATAATCAAGCATTCGCAATCTTCATCTTATTTTCTCAGCCCTCCAATAACTGCTTAGCATCAGTTGCTATTCGCCATTGCCTCAAGCCTTCACAACTGTTTATCCGTCATACTTCATCAAGGCAAGATATAAATGGTCCATAAACATTGTACATGCCTGTAGGCAGTATACTTTAGCCTAGGAAGCTTCCATTCAGGATTTTTCAGTTTGCCTGGTGAAGGCTATGGCTAAGCCTTTTATCCAAAAAACAAAACCCTGAAAATACAATACAATGAAGTTGTAACTTACAGTAGCTCATGTTTGCATGTGTTAGCAAGACAGCAACACAGACCATGTGAGTACTTGATTGTTTAAATTACTTTAAATAGTTTATTCAGGTGTACCATTAGTATACTTCTTTTAAACTAAAAGGAAGCAAGTATGCTTTCAGTTTACTTTTTATGTACTTCTCAGTGAAATACTAAACACAGTTATACTTAAGTATGCTTGGGTTATACTGACAAGTATAGAACAGTCTAAGTATATTTGTCATTTGCTAGTACTTCATCTTTTGATTGAGATAGAGATAGTACAAACACATCCAGTACAATATTTATTTAAAATTTGATTTATAAAGATTTATAAAAATACAAATATGTTTCTTAATCTGAGTGTGTCTTGTTTTTTTACGTGTTTCCACTGGTGAGTAAGTAAACATTGTTAAGTTCTATTTTAAGTAGAAAAAAATCCTTAAACCTAGTCATATACTTTAAAGTACAACAATAATATAAGCAGTAAATTATAAGTATTATGTTCACTTAAAGAAAACTTACAAGCTAGTAAACTAACAGTAAAGTTTACTTTTAGTGTAGTTGCAGTACAAAAGCTGTAAACTAGTTGTATACTTGGTTTACTACTCTTACACTTAAAGTGTACTTAAAAGTATACTTTTAAAAACTAGAAAGTGGACCAATTTAGTGCAAAGAAGTATTAAAATAGTACATATACAAGTGTCCTACTAGTACAATGACATTAGTATAGAAACTACGTAAAGTATACTTAATAAAATTAACTTATTTTCTGTAAGGGTACTAGAAGCTGCTAAGATCAGCTAAGCTCTTACTTGTTCAGGGGAAAATTAGCCAACTTGGTATCCATCCTAAAGTCTACCTGCATCGCCGATACCTACTTGTGATGCAACAACTCTGCTCAGGGAACGTTTAAGAAAAATCCCAAAGCTTTTAAGGTTAGATAGACTTTAACGCTATATCTGTTGATTACTTTGTTTGCTTGCTTCCATGGCTGCGGCACGCTGTGTTTGCCTGCCACTTCGTTTTACACATGTAAACTTGGGTTGTACTGGAAAATAGGCAGCGGGTTTTAATATGGGCAGAGTTTCTGCTGCTGAACGACAACTTCAAAGGAGAATATATCTGCTGCAGCACTGTTTTCAGAAAAGCCAGTACACCAACGTAGCATGTTTTCTTCATCTCTGATAACACATCATGGTGATTTTATGATTTAGTAAACTACATATTTTACATATTGTTCCTTTAATGCAGTTCAATGGTCACATGCAGTGACTTAAAAGCATCAGAAATGAAGGAACAACTGAAATCTAAAAGCTTGTGGTGTGGGGAACTTACCTAGCTGCACGTGCAGCAGGAGAGCCAGTCCTAGAAAATGAAAGCAAGACAATTTCCATCACATCTCCTGCATCATGCATGAAGTTTGGCAGACAAAAAGTTTAATCTAATTTAAAAGTGAGCTGAATATTGTATGACCAGCAGCTGGACAGTGTAGACCCCAGAATTAAAGCAACAGCAGTGGGTTATCAAGATGCAGAGAGTAAAAAAACCCCAGGATTTTGTTCCAACCGCCTGGCTGCTCTAGCTTGACTCCAGCATCAAAGGTGTTCAAGCAGTTGGAACAGAATTCTGGGGGTGGGTTCTCCTTTCTGGCCCTGGATAACCCACCCATCAAGTTCCATCAATACTCAGTAGTAGTAGGTCTAATCATTGCAACATACAGATTAAGCTTATTAGTGTTTTTAAAGCATCAATAATATTTCTAAGATAGAAACCAGACTGATGATACAGACCCAGTCATTTTAGAATTATTTCTATTTTACTCTGTCCTATATATACACATCACATGATCTACATGCTGACTAATGGATTGCTCAGAAGCATGAAGGCATATTGCAACTTACCAACACAAATCAGTAGCTTGCCCATGTTGCCTATGTGCAAGGAACAGTGGGCATCTCCCCCCTATATATACCCCCAGAACAACCTCGCTATCGTTGTTCCGTTCTCCCTCATATTTACTCAGCACCACTCTGAGAGCTGTCAGCACTTTTAAAGAGTTTGAACAACGATAACTTTCCAGACATGCCTTGTTGTTCAACAGATAAACTTCATCTGCCCTTGCTGACTGCTGACATTTCAAAATGCATTTCAAAAATCTCACAACCTGGCACCTAAAAGACATATGAGGTCACAAGCACATATTATAAGGCATGTGTTTTCTATTTCTATTTCTATTTAGATTTCAGAATCAGAATCAGAGATACTTTATTGATCCCAGGGGGAAATTGCAGTTATTGCAGTAGCAGCCGGTTATGTAGAAGAATAAACACTCTAATAATAATTTACAACATAAAAGAAATGTGTCATATGTACACATATATAAGTCTTATATTACAATAGAATAATAAAATGTAAAGTGACTGTGGCACATATATAAGTCTTATATTACAATAGAAGAATAAATATAAAGTGACTGTGGCACATATATAAGTCTTATATTACAATAGAAGAATAAATATAAAGTGACTGTGGAACATATATAAGTCTTATATTACAATAGAATAATAAAATGTAAAGTGACTATGGCACATATATAAGTCTTATATTACAATAGAATAATAAAATGTAAAGTGACTGTGGAACATATATAAGTCTTATATTACAATAGAATAATAAAATGTAAAGTGACTGTGGCACATATATAAGTCTTATATTACAATAGAATAATAAAATGTAAAGTGACTGTGGCACATATATAAGTCTTATATTACAATAGAATAATAAAATGTAAAGTGACTATGGCACATATATAAGTCTTATATTACAATAGAATAATAAAATATAAAGTAACTGTGGCACATATATAAGTCTTATATTACAATAGAAGAATAAAATGTAAAGTGACTGTGGCACATATATAAGTCTTATATTACAATAGAAGAATAAATATAAAGTGACTGTGGCACATATATAAGTCTTATATTACAATAGAATA
This sequence comes from Megaleporinus macrocephalus, assembly GCA_021613375.1. Lineage (NCBI taxonomy): Eukaryota > Metazoa > Chordata > Actinopteri > Characiformes > Anostomidae > Megaleporinus > Megaleporinus macrocephalus. The sequence continues at coordinate 24,853,718 of CM038714.1, forward strand.
ATAAAAATGTAAAGTGACTGTGGCACATATATAAGTCTTATATTACAATAGAATAATAAAATATAAAGTGACTGTGGCACATATATAAGTCTTATATTACAATAGAAGAATAAATATAAAGTGACTGTGGCACATATATAAGTCTTATATTACAATAGAAGAATAAATATAAAGTGACTGTGGCACATATATAAGTCTTATATTACAATAGAAGAATAAATATAAAGTGACTGTGGCACATATATAAGTATTATAGTACAATAGAATAATAAAATGTAAAGTGACTGTGGCACATATATAAGTCTTATATTACAATAGAAGAATAAATATAAAGTGACTGTGGCACATATATAAAGTCTTATAATACAATAGAAGAACAAAATATAAAGTGACTGTGGCACATATATAAGTATTATATTACAATAGAATAATAAAATATAAAGTAACTGTGGCACATATATAAGTATTATATTACAATAGAAGAATAAAATGTAAAGTGACTGTGGTACATATATAAGTATTATATTACAATAGAATAATAAAATGTAAAGTAACTGTGGCACATATATAAGTCTTATATTACAATAGAATAATAAAATGTAAAGTGACTGTGGCACATATATAAGTCTTATATTACAATAGAATAATAAAATGTAAAGTGACTATGGCACATATATAAGTCTTATATTACAATAGAAGAATAAAATGTAAAGTGACTGTGGCACATATATAAGTCTTATATTACAATAGAAGAATAAATATAAAGTGACTGTGGCACATATATAAGTCTTATATTACAATAGAATAATAAAAATGTAAAGTGACTGTGGTACATATATAAAGTCTTATATTACAATAGAAGAATAAAATGTGCTGAATGTGCTCCTGCGTCTCATCACTGTGTGATAAAGAGGGTGGGAGCTATTCTCCATGATGGCCTGCAGCTTAGACAGCGTCCTCCTCTCAGACACTGCCGTCAGCGAGTCCAGCTCCACCCCACAACATCACTGGCTCTGCGGATCAGTTTATCAAGTCTGTTGCCGTCTGCCACCCTCAGCCTGCTGCCCCAGCATGCAACAGCGTATAGGATGGCACTGGCAACTACAGACTCATAAAAGATCCTCAGCATAGTCCTGCAGATGTTGAAGGACCTCAGACGCCTCAGAAAATAGAGACGACTTTGGCCCTTCTTGTAGAGGGCGTCAGTGTTCTTAGCCCAGTCCAGTTTATTGTCAATGTGCACGCCCAGATATTTATAGTCCTCCGCAGTGTCCAACTGACCCCCCTGATGGAAACAGGGGTCACCTGCGTTTTGTCCCTCCTCAGGTCCACCACCAGCTCCTTTGTCTTTGTCAAGTTGAGCTGCAGACGGTTCAGCTCACACCACGCAACAAAGTCGTTCACCGTCGCCCTGTACTCATCCTCATCGCCCCTGCTAAAACATCCAACTAGTTTGTAAAGAGATTTACATATAGATATAAATCATTTTCTTTGGCGTCCAAAGAAGCATATCGAAAATAGGAACTTTACAGGAGATGATTAAAAAGTTCTTAACTTTCAATGTAAGTTAATGTAAAGAGGTTTTGTGATTTTGGAGCATTTCTATTGGTCCATTTCTCATGAAAGTGCAGCTGTTGATATAAAGAGCAACTGTTGTGTTCAAATGATTAAAAAATTTAAAAAACAACCAAAATGTAGATGTTGACTAGAGATGTTGGAGATATTGACAAATACCTAAACATTGAGGTTCAAGATTTTGATCATTGCAAGGATTCACAAATTCACACTTGTATGCTTGGGTTATACTGATAAGTATAGAACAGTCTAAGTATATTTGGTCTTTACTAGTACTTCATCTTTTGATAGAGATAGAGATAGTACAAACACATCCAGTACAATATTCATTTAAAATTTGATTTATAAAGATTTATAAAGATACAAATATGTTTCTTAATCTGATTGCGTCTTGTTTATTTTACGTGTGTCCACTGGTGAGTAAGTAAACGTTGTTTAGTTCTATTTTAAGTAGAAAAAAACACTTAAACCTAGTCATATACTTTAAAGTACAACAATAATATAAGCAGTAAATTATAAGTATTATCTTAAGTTCACTTAAAGAAAACTCACAAGCTAGTAAACTAACAGTAAACCCTTAAGTTTACTTTTAGTGTAGTTGCAGTACAAAAGTTGTAAACTAGTTGTATACTTGGTTTACTACTCTTACACTTAAAGTGTACTTAAAAGTATACTTTTAAAAACTAGAAAGTGGACCAATTTAGTCCCAAGAAGTATTAAAATAGTTTATACACAAGTGTACTACTAGTACAATGACATTAGTATAGTAAGTACGTAAAGTATACTTAATAAAATGAACTTTAAGTATACTTATTTTCTGTAAGGGTAGCCGCAGCACATTTAAAGCATTTAAAATAATTACATAAGTGCATCATAATAGTATAATGAGAGTGAGTTTTAAAAACACTGCATGTCATTACAATGAAAACGTAAACACAGTAAAACAGTACAAATAAAATACAAATAATCAAAGTAACAAGAATTTCTCCATTCTTTCTGTCTTTCAGTGTTGTCCTTTACATTGTGTATACATTTTCTGATGAAGGGAATGGTCCAAAGTCTGGTTACCCAGACTTCCATTTCACTGAAAGTATGTTTTGATAAATCAAGTGACAATAAGTTTAAATGTACCATTAATAAATGATTAATTATGGTAATTATGCAAATTTAATACACTGTTTCACTGTTTTATTTGTTGCTACTTAACATATAGAACACAACATACATTACCAAAAAAATTGTGTGTGTGGTATTAGGTTAAGCACATTAAGTTTGTCTATACTTGGGATCAGATCACATCATTTTATGACCAATTAATGCAGAAAAACAGGTCATTTCATATATATATATATATATATATATATATATATATATATATATATATATATATACATTTCCAAGCTTCTCCTTGTGGAAACAGCCCAGTATTATTATCAGTTCTCATCTAATGCCTGCTTTGACTGCTCAGTACTTCATTAAGCTAAATCAAGATTGCTGCTGAAGGAACTGAACACATTCATACAATGTCTGGGGCGTCCAGGAGAAATCTGGAACTACACTTCTTCAAACTGGAGCTCAAGATCTGATCTACTTCTCTCACAATAACATATTCATGTTACTTTGTATTGTATGTATGATTATTTACATCTGTTCTAATGATATCTTGCTAAGTTGCTAAAAGTTTTAAGCAATGGGATTAGGTACCTCAGACTTTTGCACAGTACATATATATATATATATATATATATATATATATATATATATGGACGTGTGTCTGTACATGTAAACACATCACTTATTTCCATTCAAGATTACATGTCCTGAATCTCTCCTTATCAACTATCAGTTGAAAAAAGCACTTCCAGGTATATTATCAAAGCCCCTGTAATCATACCTATTTTCTGTAAATGAAAGGCAAATATATACTGTAGATAATATGGGAGCTTACGAGGGCAAACTAAAGAACATACAGCCAGGTCAGGTATTTGCATTAGCTGTTTCGGAATTACAGCCATATGTAGTTTCATAGCCTGCCTTTGCCAGTTTACTCATTATTTCATTACAGATTAAAGAGGATAAAAGGTTGGTAGCTATTTATGGGAATATACAGCCCAAAGAGATGTTGGTTTGAGTAAAGCCCTCTGGGAGAACATCAGAATTGCAGTAAAAGAGACTTAAAAGATGTTAAATCTGTATGTATGTTCTGTTGGACTATGTGGTGTTGAGCTGTACAGCTGGTAGAGGTGCAGTGCTGGTGCCTACAGTCACCCGTTTTGTATATATATATATAGCCAAAAGTATTCACTCATCCAAATCATTGAATTCAGGTGTTCCAATCACTTTCATGTCCACAGGTGTATAAATCCAGCACCTAGTCATGCAGACTGCTTCTACACACATTAGTAAAGAATGGGTTTCTCTCAGGAGCTCAGTGAACTCCAGCGTGGTACCGTGATAGGACGCCACCTGTACAACAAGTCCAGTGGTGAAGTTTCCTCACTACTAAATATTCCACAGTGGACTGTCAGTGGTGTTAGAACAAAGTGGAAGTGATTGAGAACGACAGCAGCTCAGACACCAAGTGGTGGAACACGTACAATGACAGAGCGGGTCAGCGGATGCTGAGGAGCATAGTGCACAGAGGTCACCAACTTTCTACAGAGTCCATCACTACAGACCTCCAAACTTCATGTGGTCTTCAGATCAGCTCAAGAACAGAGCGTAGAGAACTTCATGGAATGAGTTTCCATGGCAGCTGCATTCAAGCCTTACATCACCAAGCTGACTGACTGCATTGTACCGGGTGTAAAGTTTGGTGGAGGGTGTGGGGTTGTTTTTCTGGAGGTGGGCTCGGCCCCTTCGTTCCAGTGAATTGAAATCTTAATGCTTCTGCAGACCAAGAGATTTTGGACTCTCAACTTTTCAACAGTTTGGGAACGGCCCCTTCCTTTTTCAATATGACCACCCACCAGCCCTTACAGAAAATAAGTATACTTAAAGTAAATTTTATTAAGTATACTTTATGTAGTTACTATACTAATGTAATTGTACTAGTAGTACACTTGTATATGTACTATTTTAATACTACTTGGGACTAAATTGGCCACTTTCTAGTTTTTAAAAGTATACTTTTAAGTACACTTTAAGTGTAAGAGTAGTAAACCAAGTATACAACTAGTTTACAGCTTTTGTACTGAAACTACACTAAAAGTAAACTTAAGGGTTTACTGTTAGTTTTCTAGCTTGTAAGTTTTCTTTAAGTGAACATAATACTTATAATTTACTGCTTATATTATTGTTGTACTTTAAAGTATATGACTAGGTTTAAGATTTTTTTTCTACTTAAAATAGAACTTAACAACGTTTACTTACTCACCAGTGGACACACGTAAAATAAACAAGACACACTCAGATTAAGAAACATATTTGTATCTTTATAAATCTTTATGAATCAAATTTTAAATGAATATTGTACTGGATGTGTTTGTACTATCTCTATCTCAATCAAAAGATGAAGTACTAGTAAAGACCAAATATACTTAGACTGTTCTATACTTATCAGTATAACCCAAGCATACTTTAGTATAACTGTGTTTAGTATATCACTAAGAAGTACCTAACAAGTAAACTGAAAGTATACTCACTTATTTTTAGTTTAAAAGAAGTATAATAATGGTACACCTGAATAAACTTCTTATTGTAAGGGAGAGCACAAAGCAGCTCCATTAAGACATGGAGGAGCAAGTTTGGTGTGGAAGAACTTGACTGGCCTGTACAGAGTCCTGACCAAAATTCTGGTTCCATTGATTCACATAGAAAATAATGACCAAACAGTTATTATTATTAATATCCATCCATCCATCATATTCCACTTTATCCCACTAGTCGGGCTCATAGTGGGCTGGAGCCAATCACAGCGTCATGGGGCAAACACCATGGACAGGCTGCCAGTTCATTGCATTGCCAACACACACACACACACACACACTCACTCACTCACACCTACGGGCAGTTTAGAGTGAGTGATCAACATAACATGCATGTGTTTGGACTGTGGAAGGAAACCACTACACCACTGTGCCATTATTATTATTATTATTATTATTATTATTATTATTATTATTATTATTATTATTATTATTATTATTATTGTTGTTGTTGTTGTTGTTGTATACAAATTAATCTTACATGCAGCTTTTACAGTGAATGTTTACTTTTATTGTCAACAAAAAAAATCTGTTTACCATCTAACAGTGCGCTGAGTCGCTCCAGGCCAGAAGGGGCGACACACACCAGTTTAAACCCCCCACTGGAGCAGCAGAGGAAGAGCGGTCGCGTGATTGAAGTCCTTCTCGTGTTTTTCCAAAATGAACAAACTGGAATATCTGAATGCTTTTCTGACGGAGCGCTTAATGGCAGTCGCTGGAGAGATACTGGAAGCGTTTAGAGACTCAGTGAAGGAGTATGAGGGAGAGATAGAGCGCGTTAAAGAGGAGAACCGCTGTCTGAGACTCACGCTGGCTCAGATCGACTCTAACAGAGTTGAACAGCGAGCAGCTACACCATCCACAGTCACACGAACCAGAGGCGAGTTATCAACCTACCACTGTACTTCAGCTTCTCTTTATAACTTAATCCTCTTTTAATAACGGGACACACATTGTTTTGCTGCCCACAGTGTTCAAATGTAATTCCTCAGAAAGTTCTTTAGCTAAAGGGCCACTTCATAGAAAATCAAATTTCTTTTTTCACTCTCATTGGCCTAAAAGAAGAGGCTGATGTAATATGTAAACATGGTAACAGTTTTTAATATATGTTCACCAGTACATGCAGTTCATACTTAGAAAAAGAGCTGCACGAACAGATAGTTTTAAATTCATTGTTTTTGTGATGTCACATATCGTCGCTGTCCAATGAAAAATATGTATTTAATTTTCATCGATTTTCATTTTTCTACATCATTTGAATGCAGCAACTGCCGTTTACATTTTGGGGAAAATGTTATGATGAGTGGACCAATAGAAATGCTTCAAAATAGCTTTGAAACTATTCTGGTTCCATTGACTTCCATTGAAAGTAAAGACAGTTTTTGGCCTCTCCTGTAAAGTTGCCCTTTTGGACATACTAGTTTTTCATTGGACGGCGACGGTATAGTGAACAGCGAATCAGAGGCGAGTTATGAACCTACAGGCTGTGTTTTAGCTTCTCTTTATAACTTTGTCATCTTTTAATAACAGGCCACACATTGTTTTGGTGCCCACAGCTAAAGGGCCACTTCATAGAAAATCAAATTCCTTTCCTTCACTCTCATTGGCCTAAAAGAGGTTGATGTAATATATAAACAGTTTTTAATATATGTTCACCAGTACAAACAATTGATATGTAGATAAAAGAGCTGCACAAGGAGGTGGTTTTAAATTCATTGTTTTTGTGATGTCACATATCATCGCTATCCAATGGAGAAAAAAAAAATTGTCGATTTCCATTTTTCTACATGATTTGAATGCAAAAACTGCCGTTTGCATTTTGGGAGAATTTTATGATGAGTGGACCAATAGAAATGCTTCAAAATAGCTTTGAAATGATTCTGGTTCCATTGACTTACATTGAAAGCAAAGACAGTTTTTGGCCTCTCCTGAAAAGTTGCCGTTTTAGACATACTTGTTTTTCATTGGCGAATCAGAGGCGACTTTTGAACCAACAGCCTGTATTTCACCTTCTCTTTATAACATCATCACTGCTTTTATTACTTTTAACAACAGGCCACACATTGTTTTGGTGCCCACATCGTTGAAATGTAATTCCTCAAACAGTTCTTCAGCTGAAGGGTCACTTCATAGAAACTTAAATTTCCTTCACTCTCATTGGCCTAAAAGAGGCTGATGTAATATGTAAACATGGTAACATTTTTAAATACACGCTCACGAGTACATACATAGCAAAAGCTGCGCAAACAGGTGGTTTTAAATGCATTGTTTTTGTGATGTCACATATATTGAACAGTGAGCAGGTACTTTAACTACAGTCATATAAATCAGAGGCGAGCTATGAACTTATAGGCTGTGCCATATCGTATCGTGAACGATATTATACCCTGAAATATCGTGCCATATCACCCATCACTAATTATCACATCAGGTACTACTTTTACTGTTTTTAGCAAAAGATAAATTCACACTTTTCTCATTTCCTATTATATATCTACTAGAGACAGAATTTATCTATCATTCACTTCAGTTCTGGATATATGGAGATATTTGGAGTGCATTATTTAGTATCATGACATTCTGGATCATTGACTTCTGTTACAATCTGATGAAAATTCTTTTATTTTTTAATATCTCAGTTAGGGGTGTGCCATATCATATCATATGCAATAATAAAATTTAATTTTCATTTTGTTGCAGTAGTGTATTCTTGATTTTTTTTATTTTATTCAATGTTTAGTCATATCGCCAAGAGTATCGTTATCACAAAAATACCATGAAATATTGTGATATTATTGTAGGGCCATATCACCCCATAGAATAGTTTAGAATAGTTTAATTCCAGTTTGTCAATACACAGATGTGTATCGTTGGTGTCCAAAGAAAAAAACGAATATCAACACAACAGAAGCTTTACAGCAGAGGACAAAAAGTCTTTACTTTCAATGCAAGTCAATGGAACCAGAATAAATGATACAGCAAAATGAACATGGACATAAATGGAGATGTTTTTTCCAGACTAATCCCCTCCCTTACTTCCTACAGACTCCCAGACCAGCTATGCAGCCAGAGCCAAGAAGCAGACCTCAAACCCTGAGCCTCTGGACTCTGAGCCTTCAGTAATACAAGTGAAGCTGGAGCTCGCAACCGTAAAGCAGGAATGTGAGCCACCACCGTCTTCCCATAATCCATATACGAGCGGTTCCAGCCCTTCTTCAAAGAGCGCTCGCGGTCCGGAGCCAGCTCGGAATGTTCCTGAGAAATCTGCTCGCTTGGTGGACGAGGAGGACAGAAAGGTAGAGAGCTCAGACTCCACAGCTCTGGTCAAAGCAGAACCAGACGCGTCCCAACGTTTCCCTCCCGGCACCAGACGCTCGCAGGACAGAGCCAACGCTCAGGCCGGAGGTGGCCGAGACCTTCTGTCCTGCTCTTACTGCGACCAGACGTTCGACGAGGTGTCTCGTCTAGCCTCGCACCTGCAGAGCCACGCGGCCCTGTTCAGCTGCGAGTTGTGCGGCAAGTCCTTCAGGAAGAAGGGCTCCCTGAGGACCCACATGGTCGTGCACCAGAAGGAGAAGCCCTTCCGCTGCAGGCTGTGCGGCAAGTCGTACAGCTGCGCCAAAGTCCTCAACGTGCACCTCAGAAGCCACACGGGCGAGAGACCCTTCGGCTGCGGCTACTGCGAGAAGCGCTTCAAGCTCAAGAGCCACCTGAAGGAGCACGAGAGGATCCACACGGGCGAGAAGCCCTTCAGCTGCCCGGTGTGCAGGAAGAGCTTCAGCAGGTCGAACGCCGTCAAGATGCACATTCGGAATCACCACCAGGAGCAGCTGCCGCTATCGCTGGACGAGTAGATGCTCGACGGAGCCTGAAGACGTGCTTAGACTGGTCAGTAAGAGGCGCCAGATCCATAAAACGACTACCAGTCAGTAGTTAGATGTTTAGATATGTGTTGAGAGACGAGTGTAAACAGTAAAGTTGGAGCCCATGTACACAAATATTACTAAAACTAACATTTGACTGTATTTAAATGTAAAAATGAGAATGTATATTTTTATAAGAGCTATAAAACCCCCAAACCTGTTTATCAGAACAAGATCTCAGCATCTACACTATCTTCTTCAGTCCTGTTAGAGAAGCAGCTCAAGGCGGGGTACACCATGGACAGGCCACAACACCTACGGGCAGTGTAGAGTGAGGATCCTAACATGCATGTGTTTGGACTGTGGGAGGAACCCACTCAAGCACGGGGAGAACATACACACTCCACACAGAACCACCCGGACCGGGAATCCAACCCAGATCACCTTACTGTGAGGAGACAGTGCTAACGCCCTGGTTTACCTTAGAAGGATTATGGTCCATCCAGTGAACTGGTTCTTCTCAGAGTATGTCCAGAGTAGTGTCTCTTCGAGTGAAAGGTGCGAGCTTGTTTAAAGTCATCTGTATGTTTTTTTTAGTCTTGCTTTTTTTTGTTGTCCAGCTTTCACGTCCACATACATCCACAGCGAAGACCACAGTCTGGATGGCTCTGATGTTTGTATGAAGAGACAAACTGTTGCGTTTGAAGATCTGTTCGAGCTCCTTCGTCCTGCTGACTGCCGTCTGTGTGCTGCAGAATAATGAACTGAAAAAAAGTTAAAATTCAGTGAGAAATTAAATCTTACAGGTTAAAATACATTTTATATGATTAAACGTTTAAGATGCTGTTAGTTGTTTTTTTAGTATCAATATTTTCTGATAAAGATGTTAAACGATAGATCTTACTCAAACGGTTTACTGTCATTTATCAGCTTTTACAATTGATACTTACAGACATACCCTCTGTCAGTGACTCAGTGACTCACTGACTTACCCCTTTATTACTGACCTGCCATCCCTCACTAACTCTCCCTCCATCACTGACTCACTCCTTTATTACTGACCTGCCATCCATCACTGACTCTCCCTTCATCACTGACTTATCCCTTTATTACTGACTTACCCTCTGTCAGTGACTTTCCCTCCATCGCTGACTCTCCCTCCATCACTGACTTACCCTCTGTCAGTGACTCAGTGACTCACTGACTTACCCCTTTATTACTGACCTGCCATCCCTCACTAACTCTCCCTCCATCACTGACTCACTCCTTTATTACTGACCTGCCATCCATCACTGACTCTCCCTTCATCACTGACTTATCCCTTTATTACTGACTTACCCTCTGTCAGTGACTTTCCCTCCATCGCTGACTCTCCCTCCATCACTGACTTGCCCTCTGTCAGTGACTCAGTGACTCACTGACTTACCCCTTTATTACTGACCTGCCATCCCTCACTAACTCTCCCTCCATCACTGACTCACTCCTTTATTACTGACCTGCCATCCATCACTGACTCTCCCTTCATCACTGACTTATCCCTTTATTACTGACTTACCCTCTGTCAGTGACTTTCCCTCCATCGCTGACTCTCCCTCCATCACTGACTTGCCCTCTGTCAGTGACTCAGTGACTCACTGACTTACCCCTTTATTACTGACCTGCCATCCCTCACTAACTCTCCCTCCATCACTGACTCACTCCTTTATTACTGACCTGCCATCCATCACTGACTCTCCCTTCATCACTGACTTATCCCTTTATTACTGACTTACCCTCTGTCAGTGACTTTCCCTCCATCGCTGACTCTCCCTCCATCACTGACTTACCCTCTGTCAGTGACTCAGTGACTCACTGACTTACCCCTTTATTACTGACCTGCCATCCCTCACTAACTCTCCCTCCATCACTGACTCACTCCTTTATTACTGACCTGCCATCCATCACTGACTCTCCCTTCATCACTGACTTATCCCTTTATTACTGACTTACCCTCTGTCAGTGACTTTCCCTCCATCGCTGACTCTCCCTCCATCACTGACTTGCCCTCTGTCAGTGACTCAGTGACTCACTGACTTACCCCTTTATTACTGACCTGCCATCCCTCACTAACTCTCCCTCCATCACTGACTCACTCCTTTATTACTGACCTGCCATCCATCACTGACTCTCCCTTCATCACTGACTTATCCCTTTATTACTGACTTACCCTCTGTCAGTGACTTTCCCTCCATCGCTGACTCTCCCTCCATCACTGACTTACCCTCTGTCAGTGACTCAGTGACTCACTGACTTACCCCTTTATTACTGACCTGCCATCCCTCACTAACTCTCCCTCCATCACTGACTCACTCCTTTATTACTGACCTGCCATCCATCACTGACTCTCCCTTCATCACTGACTTATCCCTTTATTACTGACTTACCCTCTGTCAGTGACTTTCCCTCCATCGCTGACTCTCCCTCCATCACTGACTTGCCCTCTGTCAGTGACTCAGTGACTCACTGACTTACCCCTTTATTACTGACTTACCCTCTGTCAGTGACTCTCCCTCCATCACTGACTCTCCCTCCATCGCTGACTTACCCTCTGTCAGTGACTCTCCCTCCATCGCTGACTTACCCTCTGTCAGTGACTCTCCCTCCATCACTGACTCTCCCTCCATCGCTGACTTACCCTCTGTCAGTGACTCTCCCTCCATCGCTGACTCTCCCTCCATCGCTGACTTACCCTCTGTCAGTGACTCTCCCTCCATCGCTGACTTACCATCTGTCAGTGACTCTCCCTCCATCACTGACTCTCCCTTCATCACTGACTTACCCCTTTATTACTGACCTGCCATCCATCACTGACTTACCCTCTGTCAGTGACTCTCCCTCCATCACTGACTTACCCCTTTATTACTGACCTGCCATCCATCACTGACTCTCCCTCCATCACTGACTCACTCCTTTATTACTGACCTGCCATCCATCACTGACTTACCCTTCATCACTGACTTACCCTCTGTCAGTGACTCTCCCTCCATCACTGACTTATCCCTTTATTACTGACCTGCCATCCATCACTGACTCTCCCTTCATCACTGACTTACCCTCTGTCAGTGACTCTCCCTCCATCGCTGACTCTCCCTCCATCACTGACTTACCCTCTGTCAGTGACTCTTCCTCCATCACGGACTTACCCCTTTATTACTGACCTGCCATCCATCACTGACTCTCCCTCCATCACTGACTTACCTCATCATTACTGACTCACTATCCATCACTGACTCTCCCTCCATCACTGACAAGTTTAAACAAGTTTCAAGTTTATTTGTCATTTGCACATCATGTAGGACATAACATGCATTGAAATGCTTGGGGTGAGACTCAGATAAAACTCTACAGCAGGGCAGCATTATAAATGTAAAACAGTGCAAACATACAATAAATAGACAATATTAAAGTACAAATAAGCTAGAAAATATACATATAGTTATGACTGAAATATTTAAAGGACTATACAAAACATACACAAGATATATACATAAGATATACAGGAGGACTTACCCTCTAACACTGACTCTCCATCTCTAATTGACTATCCCCCCCATCATAACCCTTTAATCACTGATTTACCCTCTTCCTTAACAACTGTTAAACATTGAGAACTAAACCGCACTAACAGAAAGTCTATGGACCCTTTAAACTCCGGCAGTGCGTTCAGAGGAAAGTGCTCTGAGGTTCCGACAGATGGCGCTGTGGTGACGGCGCTGAGTCCCCCCGTGTTAAAAACAGGAGGAGGAGGAAGAAGCCGGAGGTTCGCTTTGCGATGGCCTGCTCTGTGAAAATGACTCAGTTAGAGACGCTAAACTCGTTTTTCTGTGAGCGTTTGATGGCTGTCGCTGCGGAGATATTCCAGGCAGTGAAGGACACTCTGTCCGAGTACCAGGACGAAGTGGACCGCTCCAAACGGGAGATTGTTTACCTCCGAAAAATGCTAGCAGAAGTTAGCATCAGCGCTGGAGCAGGTGGGTTGCTCGGTTTCGCTTCTGACGTAAACAAGCTTTCAGGCCTCCACACAGCTACTAACGTTAATATTCTACAACAGAAAGGCTGGTTTTACCTTAGATTTGTTTCTTATTTTAGTTATACAGTATAACTTCAGTGAAACACGGTTCTGAATTAAATATGCCTGACAGGTTTCGTTCCATCGAATTAATTTTAGATAGTCTTCAACGAATTCCCCGTTCCACCTTAAATAGTGTAGCAGTTACATTCTGGCGCCTCATACGTTAGTTTGCTTCTTATTTAAATGATCCGTTCCACCTTAAATGGTGTAGCAGTTACATTCTGGCGCATCATACGTTAGTTGGCTTCTTATTTAAATGATCCGTTCCACCTTAAATGGTGTAGCAGTTACATTCTGGCGCCTCATACGTTAGTTGGCTTCTTATTTAAATGATCCGTTCCACCTTAAATGGTGTAGCAGTTACATTCTGACACATGAGAAGTTAGGTAGCTTCTTATTCGAATTCCCAGTTCCACCTTAAATGGTGTAGCAGTTACATTCTGGCGCCTCATACGTTAGTTTGCTTCTTATTTAAATGATCCGTTCCACCTTAAATGGTGTAGCAGTTACATTCTGGCGCCTCATACGTTAGTTGGCTTCTTATTTAAATGATCCGTTCCACCTTAAATGGTGTAGCAGTTACATTCTGACACATGAGAAGTTAGGTAGCTTCTTATTCGAATTCCCAGTTCCACCTTAAATGGTGTAGCAGTTATATTCTGACACATGAGAAGTTAGGTAGCTTCTTATTCGAATTCTCAGTTCCACCTTAAATGGTGTAGCAATTACATTCTCACACTGAAGAAGTTAGCACACTACTCGAATTCCCAGTTCCACCTTAAATGGTGCAACAGTTCCGTTCTGACACTGAAGAAGTTAGTTAGCATACTATTCGAATTCCCCGTTCCACCTTAAATGGTCTAGCAGTTACATTTTGACACAGGAGAAGTTAGCCCTCTTATTCGAATTCCCCGTTCCACCTTAAATGTGCAGCTGTTACACTCTGGTGCCTCAGACGTTTGTTGGCTTCTTATTAAAATTATCCGTTCCACCTTAAATGGGACAGTAGTTGCATTATGGCACCTGAGAAGTTAGTTGGCTTCTCATTCGAATTCCCCATTCCACCTTAAATGATTGAATTGGACCCGTTATTGAGCGTAAATCTAAAGAAAGACGTGTTAGTCGTCCCATGGTGCACCATTTAAGGTGGAACTGGGAATTCGAATAAGAAACCAATTTCAGAAAGCAACCAGTTGCGCTTTTCCAGTAAACTGAAAGAGTGCGAGTCGATTATGACAGTAACTTTTCACATTAGTTAGATTTCTGAAACAAGCAGGGTTATGTTCTGAGTATACAACCTGAAATAAAAGAAAACAGTAAAACGTATCACTGAGACGATGCTGTAGTGTATCACTCTGACTGTACAACCAGTATTAGTTATAGTGTAGTGTTTCACTCTGACTGTACAACCAGTATTAGTTATAGTGTAGTGTTTCACTCTGACTGTACAACCAGTATTAGTTACTGTGCAGTGTATCACTCTGGCTGTACAAGCAGTATTAGTTATAGTGTAGTGTATCACTCTGACTGTACAACTAGTATTAGTTATAGTGTAGTGTTTCACTCTGACTGTACAACCAGTATTAGTTATAGTGTAGTGTTTCACTCTGACTGTACAACTAGTATTAGTTATAGTGTAGTGTTTCACTCTGACTGTACAACCAGTATTAGTTACTGTGCAGTGTATCACTCTGGCTGTACAAGCAGTATTAGTTATAGTGTAGTGTATCTCTCTGTGACTACAGCCAGTATTAGTTATAGTGTAGTGTATCACTCTGACTGTACAAGCAGTATTAGTTATAGTGTAGTGTATCACTCTGACTGTACAACTAGTATTAGTTATAGTGTAGTGTATCTCTCTGACTGTACAAGCAGTATTAGTTATAGTGTAGTGTTTCACTCTGACTGTACAGCTAGTATTAGTTATTGTGTAGTGTATCTCTCTGTGACTGTACAGCCAGTATTAGTTATAGTGTAGTGTATCACTCTGACTGTACAAGCAGTATTAGTTATAGTGTAGTGTATCACTCTGACTGTACAACTAGTATTAGTTATAGTGTAGTGTATCTCTCTGTGACTGTACAGCCAGTATTAGTTATAGTGTAGTGTATCACTCTGACTGTACAAGCAGTATTAGTTATAGTGTAGTGTATCTCTCTGACTGTACAACCAGTATTAGTTATAATGAAGTGTATCACTCTGACTGTACAAGCAGTATTAGTTATAGTGTAGTGTATCACTCTGACTGTACAAGCAGTATTAGTTATAGTGTAGTGTATCACTCTGACTGTACAACTAGTATTAGTTATAGTGTAGTGTATCACTTTGACTGTACAAGCAGTATTAGTTATAGTGTAGTGTATCTCTTTGACTGTACAAGCAGTATTAGTTATAGTGTAGTGTATCTCTCTGACTGTACAATCAGTATTAGTTACTGTGTAGTGTATCACTCTGACTGTACAAGCAGTATTAGTTATAGTGTAGTTTATCACTCTGACTGTACAAGCAGTATTAGTTATAGTGTAGTGTATCACTCTGACTGTACAAGCAGTATTAGTTATAGTGTAGTGTATCACTCTGACTGTACAATCAGTATTAGTTACTGTGTAGTGTATCTCTCTGACTGTACAAGCAGTATTAGTTATAGTGTAGTGTATCACTCTGACTGTACAAGCAGTATTAGTTATAGTGTAGTGTTTCACTCTGACTGTACAAGCAGTATTAGTTATAGTGTAGTGTATCTCTCTGGCTGTACAAGCAGTATTAGTTGTAGTGTAGTGTATCACTCTGACTGTACAATCAGTATTAGTTACTGTGTAGTGTATCTCTCTGACTGTACAAGCAGTATTAGTTATAGTGTAGTGTTTCACTCTGACTGTACAAGCAGTATTAGTTGTAGTGTAGTGTTTCACTCTGACTGTACAAGCAGTATTAGTTGTAGTGTAGTGTATCTCTCTGACTGTACAAGCAGTATTAGTTATAGTGTAGTGTATCTCTCTGACTGTACAACCAGTATTAGTTATAATGAAGTGTATCACTCTGACTGTACAAGCAGTATTAGTTATAGTGTAGTGTATCACTCTGACTGTACAAGCAGTGTTAGTTATAGTGTAGTGTATCACTCTGACTGTACAACTAGTATTAGTTATAGTGTAGTGTATCACTTTGACTGTACAAGCAGTATTAGTTATAGTGTAGTGTATCTCTTTGACTGTACAAGCAGTATTAGTTATAGTGTAGTGTATCACTCTGACTGTACAAGCAGTATTGGTTATAGTGTAGTGTATCACTCTGACTGTACAAGCAGTATTAGTTATAGCGTAGTGTATCACTCTGACTGTACAAGCAGTATTAGTTATAGTGTAGTGTATCACTCTGACTGTACAAGCAGTATTAGTTATAGTGTAGTGTATCACTCTGACTGTACAATCAGTATTAGTTACTGTGTAGTGTATCTCTCTGACTGTACAAGCAGTATTAGTTATAGTGTAGTGTATCACTCTGACTGTACAAGCAGTATTAGTTATAGTGTAGTGTTTCACTCTGACTGTACAAGCAGTATTAGTTATAGTGTAGTGTATCTCTCTGGCTGTACAAGCAGTATTAGTTGTAGTGTAGTGTATCACTCTGACTGTACAATCAGTATTAGTTACTGTGTAGTGTATCTCTCTGACTGTACAAGCAGTATTAGTTATAGTGTAGTGTTTCACTCTGACTGTACAAGCAGTATTAGTTATAGTGTAGTGTATCTCTCTGGCTGTACAAGCAGTATTAGTTATAGTGTAGTGTATCACTCTGACTGTACAATCAGTATTAGTTACTGTGTAGTTTATCACTCTGACTGTACAAGCAGTATTAGTTATAGTGTAGTGTTTCACTCTGACTGTACAAGCAGTATTAGTTATAGTGTAGTGTATCTCTCTGGCTGTACAAGCAGTATTAGTTATAGTGTAGTGTATCACTCTGACTGTACAATCAGTATTAGTTACTGTGTAGTTTATCACTCTGACTGTACAAGCAGTATTAGTTATAGTGTAGTGTATCTCTCTGACTGTACAACTAGTATTAGTTATAGTGTAGTGTATCGCTCTGACTGTACAAGCAGTATTAGTTATAGTGTAGTGTATCACTCTGACTGTACAAGCAGTATTAGTTATAGTGTAGTGTATCACTCTGACTGTACAAGCAGTATTAGTTATAGTGTAGTGTATCACTCTGACTGTACAATCAGTATTAGTTACTGTGTAGTGTATCTTTATTTCCTACAGATGTGCAGACGAGCCAGACAGATGAGTTTCCTGCTGAGCAGCAGATCTGCAACCAAGAGCCGCTGGAGTCTCCAGTGATCCAAGTGAAGCTGGAGCTTAGTACCGTGGAGGACGCTGAAACGCACCAGCCTACAAGCGACGCATCTGCTTGCTGCGTCCGAGCAGACGCTGCCAAGGCCAGTGAAGCCCCGCACTACCAAACCAGCAGCGTAAACAACAACAACAACAAGGAGGAGGAGGGGGAGGCTGGCGTACCTGTGGACTCGCAGGTCACGGTGAAACTGGAGCAGTGCTCGGACGACTTGAACTTGTGCGCGGTCCAAACGGAAAACTTGTGGAGTCAGTTCAGGAGCGCCGAAGACGAGCCCGGCCCCCACCCTTCCACTCAGTGTGACTTTGCCCATCAGACCTTTCACTTGCAGAGCCCCTCCGCAGAAGACGTGTTTCGTTACAGGGCGTGCGGCAAGCCTTTCCGAGGTGGGCTTCTGAAGACCCGCATGGTGGTGCACCACAAAGCGAGAACGTACCGCTGCGATTTGTGTGGGAAGTGCTACAGCACGTCGTACGCCCTGAAGCTCCACCTGAGGACTCACACAGGGGAGCGGCCGTACACCTGCAAGTTCTGCGTGAAGACGTTCAATCAGAAAGCTCACGTGAAGGAGCACGAGAGGATCCACACGGGCGAAAAGCCGTACAGCTGCTCGGTGTGCGGGAAACATTTCAACCGCACGTACCAGGTGAAAGTGCACATCCAGAACTATCATCCCGACGAAGTGGCTACGATCATCAGGAGTCGGCAACACAAGTGACCACGCTGAAACATCCCAGTCGTGCGGCCGTCGTGCTTCTTTCTTACTCTGCCAGTGAGGGCTTTGCTGAAAGTGACTCAGAAAGACTGATGTGTGCACGAGATTTTCTTTTATTGAAGGTGTTCTTGTGGGCCGTGGATAAGAAATTAATCCTACTCATCATATGACATCATATGACTGGCGGTCCCAGAGTGAAAACAGCACATGCGATCAGTGCTGTCAGTTTGCACACAGACCTGTCATGTGGGAGCTCATGCTGTGCAGCTTCTCTTACTCCTAAAATAAAAACTAAAACTAAATATTAAAATTGCAGAAACTGATTATAATCAGAATTTAGAACTATTTGCTGGGTGTGTCCTGCATATAGTGGAATTCGACCTCCACATTTAACCCAACCAGGCAGTGAAACACAACACACACACACACACACTCTGGGGGCGGTGAAACACACACACACGCACACACACATTAGGGGCAGTGAAACATACACACACACACACACACTCACACAGACTAGGGGGCAGGGAAACATACACACACACACACACACAGACTAGGGGGCAGGGAAACGCACACATACATACATACATACACACACACACTTGGGGTCAGGGAAACACACACACACACACAGACTAAGGGGCAGGGAAATGCACACACACACACACACACACACACATACATACACACACACACACACACACACACACACACACACACACACACACACACACACACACACACACACTAGGGGCAGTGAAACGCACCCATACATACACACACACACTAGGGGCAGTAAAACACAAACACACACACACACACACACACACACACACATACATACACACACACACACACACACACACACACACACACACTAGGGGCAGTGAAACGCACCCATACATACACACACACACTAGGGGCAGTAAAACACAAACACACACACACGCACTAGGGGCAGTGAAACGCACCCATACATACACACACACACTAGGGGCAGTAAAACACAAACACACACACACACACACTAGGGGCAGTAAAACACAAACACACACACACACACACTAGGGGCAGTAAAACACAAACACACACACACACACACTAGGGGCAGTGAAACGCACCCATACATACACACACACACTAGGGGCAGTAAAACACAAACACACACACACACACTAGGGGCAGTGAAACGCACCCATACATACACACACACACTAGGGGGCAGTGAAACATACATACACATGCACATACACACTAGGGGCAGTGAAACGCACCCATACATACACACACACTAGGGGGCAGTGAAACATACATACACACGCACATACACACTAGGGGCAGTGAAACATACACACACACATGCACTAGGGGGCAGTGAAACACACACTCGCACATACACACTAGGGGCAGTGAAACACACACGTACTAGGGGGCAGTGAAACACACACTCGCACATACACACTAGGGGCAGTGAAACACACACACATGTACTAGGGGGCAGTGAAACACACACTCGCACATACACACTGGGGCAGTGAAACACACCCATGCACATACACACTAGGGGCAGTGAAACACACTAGGGGCAGTGAAACGCGCACACACACAGACTAGAGGGCAGTGAAATATACACACACACTTGTGAAATATACACACACATATACACAATTACACACACTCTACTGAGCAGCCCTATCCACAGTACCCGGGCAGCAGTTGCGGGTTTGGTGTCTTGCTCAAGACCACTTCAGTCGTGTCCTGTCACTTCAGGGGATCGAACCAGTGACCTTCCCATCACCTGGCTAGTTCCGAGACCTCCAGTCCACAACAAAGAAACTTAATTCTTACTCACAGCTGAGTTTAATGGAATTGGAATGAAGTTTGATGCTAACACTGTTGGGTTGCCACGTGCGTCACATTAGGGCGGTTCTGCTCGGCCTGTATTATTGACCCTAAACCTGTTTCCTTTTCTACACTGTGCTGTTTTGTTTTACTAGACTTTAAAGTTTTGGGGTGTGAAGAATAAATTAAGAAAAAAAGAGAACTGAGCACTGTCTCTCTGGCTTACACACAGCTGCTTATTGTGATGATGATGATGATGATTATTATTATTATTATTACTACTATTGTTATTATTGGTAGTCATGGTGATATGTGGAGTTGACCAGAGGGGGAGGGGTTCCTCCCTTGAGCCTGGGTTCCTCTTACCAAGGGAGCTTCTGGGACAAAAAATCGGCCCTAGCATTTTTGGCTTAGAGTGGCTCCTCATAATTAGCGGAGTACAACCAACTAGTAATTTATGTATGTGTCCCTGAAGGAATGTATTTTTTACTATTATCTTATAATAATTCTCAAATAATAACAGCCTTTTAAAAAAAATACATAAACATTGTTGAAAACAAGTAAGTAAATTTACACGTACTGTAGTTCTCTCAATGATTTTCTACTTTTATTTATTTATTTATTTATTTATTAATTCATTGTTTGTTACCAAAGTAGTACACATCACACTGTAATAAGTAAATGGAAGGAGAGAGAGAGAGGAGAGAAATGCCTCCCCTCGTCTCTCCTCCTCTCTCGCAATTGCACGAAGACACGCCAGGTGGCGGTATAGACATCCAGTTCGCGAGCCGCCATCACCCGGAGAAGAAGAAGAATGTTTGGCCATGGCGTCCAGTGCAAGCGTCTCGAAATTTGAGTGTTTAAACTCGTTTATTCACGACCGACTGGCGACCACAGCGGGGGAGATCTTCCAGGTCGTTAAAGACGCGCTCGCGGAGTTTCAGGAGGAGGTGTTTCGCTCCAGACAGGAGAACATTTACCTGAAACGGAGACTAGCCGAGATCAGCAGCATCAGCAGCAGCATCAGTGAAGCAGGTGAGCAGACCACAGTATAGCTGTTTATTCTCAGACCCCCAGACCTGCAAACCCCCAGACCTCCAGACTCTCATTTAACAACACCTGTATTTCTCAAAGTTTACAGCTAGTACAGCACATATAGTGTGTGTTGTGGTGGTTTTGGAGGTGGGGGTTGTGTTGGCGTGGGGGGGTATGGTGGTGGCGGGGTGGGGGGTTGGGGGGGTATGGTGGTGGCGGGGTGGGGGGTTGTGGGGGCATGGTGGTGGTGATGGTGGCGGCGGCAGTGGGGGTTGTGGGGGGCATGGTGGTGATGAAGGTGGCGGCAGTGGAGTTTGTGGGGGACGTGATGGTGGGGTTTGTGATGGTGGGGTTTGTGGGGGGTATGGTGGCGGTGATAGTGGTGCTTGGGGTTGTGGGAGCATGGTGGCAGTGATGGTGAAGGTGGGGTTTGTGGGGGGCATGGTGGTGATTGGTGGCACTGGGGTTTGTAGGGGCATGGTGGCAGTGATGGTGGAGGTGGGGTTTGTGGGGGGCATGGTGGTGATTGGTGGCACTGGGGTTTGTGGGGGCATGGTGGCGGTGATGGAGGTGGGGTTTGTGGGGGGCATGGTGGTGATTGGTGGCACTGGGGTTTGTGGGGGCTATGGTGGCGGTGATGGTGGAGGTGGGGTTTGTGGGGGGCATGGTGGTGATTGGTGGCACTGGGGTTTGTGGGGGCATGGTGGCGGTGATGGAGGTGGGGTTTGTGGGGGGCATGGTGGTGATTGGTGGCACTGGGGTTTGTGGGGGCTATGGTGGCGGTGATGGTGGAGGTGGGGTTTGTGCGGGCATGTTGGCCGTGATGGTGGAGGTGGGGTTTGTGGGGGCATGGTGGCGGTGATGGAGGTGGGGTTTGTGGGGGCATAGTGTTGGTGATGGTGGCAGTGGGGTTTGTGGAGGCATAGTGTTGGTGATGGTGGCAGTGGGGTTTGTGGAGGCATAGTGTTGGTGATGGTGGTGGTGGGGGTTGTGGGGCCAGGGTGGTGGTAATGTTGGCACTGAGGTTTGTGGGTGCATGGTGGCAGTGATGGTGAAGGTGGGGTTTGTGGAGGCATAGTGTTGGTGATGGTGGCGGTGGGGTTTGTAGGGCCATGGTGGCAGTGATGGTGAAGATGGGGTTTGTGGGTGCATGGTGGCGGTGATGGTGGAGGTGGGGTTTGTAGGGCCATGGTGGTGGTAATGATGGCACTGGGGTTTGTGGGTGCATGGTGGCGGTGATGATGGAGGTGGGGTTTGTGGGTGCATGGTGGCAGTGATGGTGAAGGTGGGGTTTGTGGGTGCATGGTGGCGGTGATAGTGGAGGTGGGGTTTGTAGGGCTGTGGTGATGGTGGTGCTGGGTATTGTGGGGAGAGGGTTAATTTATCCTCCTATAGAACTTCCTTCTTCTAAGTCTTCTTTTAAATTCAGCCCGGTTTATGTTTTGTGTGCTTCACCTGTACACATGTATTTGTATTTCCTGCAGATGCTCACACTAAGCAACAAGAGCTTCCTCCCGAGAAGGAGAGCTCCACCCCAGGCCCGCTGGATTTGGAGACCCCAGAAATACAGGTGAAACTGGAGCTTAGCACCGCGCACCAGGATCCTGAGACCCTGCAGCAGTTATGCGCGTCGTCCGAAAGCAGCTTCGTTCAAGCAGCCGCGACTCTCGGCTCCACCGACGCTGCCTCAGACCCGGCAGCCGACTGTGACGGAAGCAGTGGTCCTGGTTTGTATATGGACTCGTATGTGATGGTCAAAATAGAGCAGGGAGACCCCCAGCTGACTTACTCCAACAGCTCGAGCACGTCTCAGAATAAAAACAGCAGCGCTCAGGTGGACGTCCACCTAGAAGAAGAACCTGCTCTGCGTCCCTCCTCTCAGTGTCCCTCCTCGCAGAACGTCCAGCCAACCAGCAACCCGGCAGTGCCTGTGGGTCCGGCGGGAGAGCTGTTCCCCTGCGAGGTTTGCAGCAAGTCCTTCAAAAGCAGGGTGCTGCTGAAGAAACATCTACTCACGCATCAGAAGGAGCCGGCGCACCGCTGCGAGTTCTGCGGCAAGTGTTACAGCCACAACCACGCGCTGCAGTACCACATCAGGACTCACACGGGGGAGAGGCCCTACCAGTGCAAGTTCTGCAACAAGACTTTCGGCCGCAAGGGCCACGTGAAGGACCACGAGAAGATCCACACGGGCGAGAAGCCCTACAGCTGCTCGCGGTGCGGGAAGCGCTTCATCTGGCTCAACCAGGCCAAGCTCCACATCCAGAAGTACCACTCGGAGGAGATCAGCATAGTCATCAAGAAGTCCACCAAACACGGCATCTTGAAGATCGTCCACCAGAGCGAGAACAAGCACCGCTGCGAGGTGTGCAGGAAGACCTACAGCAGCCAGCACGTGCTGAGAAACCACCTGCGCGTCCACACCGGCGAGAGGCCCTTCAAGTGCAAGTTCTGCGACAAGACCTTCACGCAGAAGAGCCACATGCACGAGCATGAGAGGATCCACACCGGGGAGAAGAAATACAGCTGCTCCGAATGTGGCTCCAGCTTCACTTGGTTGCGTCAAGCCAAGGTCCACATTCGGGACCATCACGAACAGCGCGCAAAGGTGGTCAAAACTTGAGGACGTTCAGAGTGGCACCTGGAGATGTTTCGCTGGTCGTGGAGAGCGGGGCACAAGCAAACCTATACGTAACGTGGATATTTTGTGTAGGCTAGAGTGGAAATGTCATCATCTGAGGATTCTGTTCTCAGATATTTATTTAGATTCATCCTGAAGTTGCAGAAGAACATCTCTATTGTTTATAGCAGTGTTTCTAAATCCTGGAGGGAGCTTGTTCTACACACTTTATACACTATATACACTATAGTATAGGGCTGCACCTAACGATTAATTTCTTAATCGATTAATCTAACGATTCGTACAATAAGATAATCCTTTATTAGTCCCACACTGTGAATTTCCCCACTGTGGGACTAATAAAGGATTATTTTGTCTTATCTTATAGCTATATAAGTATTCACACACATAGGAACTCAAGTATAGGGCTGCACCTAACGATTATTTTCTTAATCGATTAATCTAACGATTCTTACAATAAGATAATCCTTTATTAGTCCCACACTGTGAATTTCCCCTCTGTGGAACTAGTAAAAGGATTATCTTATATAGCTAAATGTATTCACACGTCTCCCTTCACACACATAGGAACTCGAGTGTTCGGCTGCACCTAATGATTAATGTCTTAATCGATTAATCGAACGATTCTTACAATAAGAAAATCCTTTATTAGTCCCACACTGTGAATTTCCACACTGTGGGACTAATAAACGATTATTTAATCTTATCTTATATAGTTAAAAGTATTCACACGTCTGCCTTCACACACATAGGAACTTGAGTGTTGGGCTGCACCAAACAATTAATTTCTTAATCAATTAATTTCTTAAACGATTAATCTAACAATTCTTACAATAAGATAATCCTTTATTAGTCCCACACCGTAAATTTCCCCACTGTGGGACTAATAAAGAATTATCTTATATAGCCAAAAGTATTCACACGTCTGCCTTCACACACATAGGAACTTGAGTGTAGGGCTGCACCTAACAATTAATTTCTTAATCGATTAATTTCTTAAACGATTAATCTAACAATTCTTACAATAAGATAATCCTTTATTAGTCCCACACCGTAAATTTCCCCACTGTGGGACTAATAAAGAATTATCTTATATAGCCAAAAGTATTCACATGTCTGCCTTCACACACATAGGAACTTGAGTGTAGGGCTGCACCTAACGATTAATTTCTTAATTGATTAATCTAACGATTCTTATGATAATCTTTTATTAGCCCCACACGGTGAATTTCCCCACTGTGGGACTAATAAAGGATTATCTTATATAGCTAAAAGTATTCACATGTCATTGTGTTGCCTTGTTGTTTAATGGTCAGGACCTCCACAGAGCAGGTACTATTAGGGAGGTGGTCATTCTCAGCACTGCAGTGACACTGACCTGGTGGTGGTGTGTTAGTAGTGTGTGTTGTGCTGGTGTGAGTGGATCAGACACAGCAGTGCTGCTGCTGGAGTGTTAAAACACCTCACTGTCACTGCTGGACTGAGAATCATTAAACATTCAGTCAGATCTATAAGACCCTGTGGTCTGTGACTTTACATCATCTACATAGGAGTGTCTTATAGAGTGGGCAGTGAGTGGACAACGTGTTTAAATACTCCAGCAACTCTACTGTGTGTGATTCACGGATCTCTTGTGGTCAAAATAAGTTGAATCGTTTAATCCTATATGGATTGTTGGGAAACGGTAGACGCTGAAGCGATGTTCTTGTTCTCGTTTTGGTTGTGCTCCACTCTCCTGTATTTACAGTCTGAAGAATTAAAAGTGCCACACGGGCTCTTCTTTGAAAGTGATGTGAGTTTGAAGAACCGTATAATGTTATGCTTCTTAAGGACCTTTAAATTGGCATCCAACGTTTACATAGTATGATGGTTTTGGTTCTGCCTATTTCAGTTATATATGGTTCTAAAGGTTGTTTTATGGGCTCACCTAAGACTTAAGAAACACCTTGTTGCCCTTCTTTTGTATGTAGAGTTGACTTCGCTGAGTGTATGCGTGTTTGGTTGAACCCACTTGTGTTTAGAGACCCGACTCTAGGCTCTGGTGAAATATAATGTTTTATCCTCTACCTCTTTTCATTCATTTGGTTGGACAATAAAAACTCGCTGTTCTGCTACATTGGATGTATTTCTTTGTATGTAAATTAAAACAATTGGTTCTTAATGTAAATGTTACTGAATGTTTTAATGGCAGAATGTATAATACACTGAAGTAACCAACTAGTTCTGTTTCAGCACAAGGGGGCATTATATCTGGGGTTCTCAGTCTTGGTTCTGGAGATCTACCACTCTGGAGAATTGAGCTCCGAAACACCTGGCTCTAATATTCCGAGGCTCCTGAGGACCTTTACTGGATGGATGAGGTGTCTTAGGTCCGAAGTGGAGCTGAACTTCACAGGTATACTGTATTGCCACAAGTATTCGCTCGTCTGCCTTCGCACAAGTGTATGAACTTGAGTGACCTCCCATTCTTAATCCATAGGATTTAATATGATGTCGGCCCAACCTTTGCAGCTGTAACAGCTTCAACTCCTCTGGGAAGGCTCTCCTCACGGTTTAGGAGAGTGTTTATGCAAATCACTCCAGAGAAGACGTCTCCACTGCTCTAGAGTCCAGAGTTGGCATGCTTTACACCACTGCATCCGATGCTTTGCATTGTTCTTGGTGATGTAAGGCTTGGATGCAGCTGCTCAGCCATGAAAACCCATTCCATGAAGCTCTCTACGCTCTGTTCTTGAGCTGATCTGAAGACCACATGAAGTTTGGAGGTCTGTAGTGATTGACTCTGTAGAAAGTTGGTGACCTCTGTGCACTATGTTCCTCAGCATCCGCTGACCCGCTCTGTCATTGTACGTGTTCTACCACTTGGTGTCTGAGTTGCTGTTGTTCCCAATCACTTCAACTTTGTTCTAACACCACTGACAGTCCACTGTGGAATATTTAGTAGTGAGGAAACTTCACCACTGGACTTGTTGCACAGGTGGCATCCTATTACGGTACCACGCTGGAGTTCACTGAGATCCTAAGAGCGACCCATTCTTTACTAATGTGTGCAGAACTGGTCATGGAAGTGATTGGAACACCTGAATTTAGTGATTTGGATGGGCAAGTGAATACTTTTCCATTGAGACTGAGGATTAACTCCTCAGCAGTGGATCTATTAATGTATTCAAGCCCAACTTCCAACGCCAGCCGCACCCCCTAGTAATCAGATTTTTTTTGGATTACAAATAGCACTTTTTATTCTTTATTTTTGTGTCATATTGTATTTTAAAACATGGTTTGTGTGGTTGTAAGAAAATATTTGGTCATAGAAATTTCTCACTGAAATATTCAGCATGTGTATAATAGGGGTGTGTATAATATGAATAATCCAATATCGATTCAAAATATCTGGCTACATTTTGCATTCAGAAACCATGACGGTATAAAACATATAAACACTAATGTTTTTAGTAATGGTAGGTTAAGTGCTTCTTGTACATTTTTCACATTAGGTCTCTGAAAATCTCTTTTCATATTCAAACAAAACATATTATTGTAACTGAAATATCCCTAAATGAATCCATATTGAATTGAATCGAATTAGAACTCGAATTGAATTGGGACCTTGTGAATTAGGATCGAATCGATTCAGGAAATCAGTGGCGATACCCAGGCCTAGCCTATAAGTTTCAACCCATGAGTTGTAGCAGCTCCAAGTTTACACAAATGAAAGGTTTGGCCCCTAAAAGTTTACAATTGGCCTCTACTAATAAATCGTTGAAATTATGACTCAGTCTTTGGTGGGACAGTGAATCTGAAGGAAATGTGTAAACATAAAGGCTAAAAAACATATTAAGGAAATAAAAAATAGAGTTATGCATGTACACAAGATATGAGAGGGACACAAAATATTGCCCTAGTGATTGTATATCACATTGAGCACAGTTGGGTCAATTGTAAAGAGATGGAAGTTGCATCATCACACCTAGGCCCTACTGAGTGAAAGCTGTTAATCAGACATGCTGTTCGCTCTTTAGTAATCAAGTTTTGACTGTTTGCCGATGAAAGTGCTACTTAAAACTTTGACCTCTCCATAATTGTGATCAGATCTTTATTAAACTCATAATAACAGATAAAGAGAACCCAATAAAACTAATTCTGCAAACAGTTCTAGAGTTTTTCTTACATTTATTGAACAACGTGATCTAACGTTGAATGTCTTGATTGGCAAAACATGATGACTGGTGTAGGGACGGTTAGGGTCAGGAGGTTCAACCAGCTGGATGGCCCTACCTATTTAAAATATTAAATATCTGATATTTATGGTAAGTCTGACAGTGTTGCAGTCAAATGAGGGACTAAGTGTCTCAGAAAATGGTCATTTGGCTAGATGAGGCCCCAAAACTAGTTCTAACACCATTGTTACCTTTACCTGGAGTAGACATCTGATGAAAACAACTCCGAGACTAAAGTGTAGAAGTTTTGGGAGCTCACAAGGAACTCCAGGGCTGTAGATTTGGGCTCAGTATTGGTAGGGACAATACTGCTAGCCTATAGATGCCAAAGAATCAATCATAATCCATCTGTTTCTCTGTATACTGTGTTAGTCCTTTTTAACCTGTTCAGCAATTCTAAGTACCTCCATGGGACCTTTACAGAGAAGGTATAATATGGGTGCTGGTGTGAGTGGATCAGACATAGCTGTGCTGCAGCTGGAGTGTTTAAACACCTCTTCAGTGTCACTGCTGGACTGAGAATCGTCCACCAACCAAAACTATCCAGACAACAGTGTCCTGTGGGCGGCGTCCTGTGTCCACTGATGATGAAGGACTAGAGGAACACAAACTGTGCAGCAGCAGATGAGCTACTGTCTCTGACTCTACATCTACAAGGTGGACCAGCAAGTAGTAGGAGTGTCTAATAGAGTGGACAGTGAGTGGACACAGTGTTTAAACACTCCAGCAGCAGCACTGCTGTGTCTGATCCACTCACACCAGCACCATGTCAGTGTCACTGCAGTGCAGAGAATGACCCACCGCCCAAATAATGACCATTGAAGAACAGAGTAATAAAGTATACAGAGAATCAGATGAACTACAGTCTGTAAGTGTAGCTCCTATATGGTCAGTGGAGTATGGTGGTGTATTTTGGTGGAGATGTAATGATTTTCCGCTACCGTCCATGTGGGGGCGCCAGAGAGAGACCGTTGCAGTCAAACCCGCCGTTCATGAAAGAAGCAGCAGCAGCAGCTGTTTGGCGATGGCGTCTTCAGCCGAAATGAATAAACTGGAGTCTTTAAACTCCTTTTTCTACGAGCGGCTGGTGGCGGTGGCTGGAGAGATATTTCAGGCAGTTAAGGACACTTTCTCCGAATACCAGGAGGAAATACGCCGCTCCAAACAGGAAAATCTACGCCTGAGGAAAATGCTAGCAGAAGTTAGCATAAGCAGCCGTTCAGGTAAACACTGGAGCCCATTTAACTGGAACCTGACCGTTAAATCTGATATAAATCGATATTTAAGGGGGCAAACGTGCTGCAGACCCCCCAAAACAAATAATCACATACATTATAAACCTTTTCACAGCCCGACCTTGTTTATTTAGACACCATTGTGGGTTTAAAAGGGTCTAAATCTCTTTCACCTGCGCCTGTAAACGCGCCCGAGTCTCTACTGACCCAGCAAACGTTGTTACAATGTTGCTACAACGTTGTCGAAACAAAGTTGTCACTACTAAGTGTTAACTACCAATCTAGCACACATCCACGTTCAGTGCAGGTATAATGGAACAGATAGGAGGGTTTCTAAGTTGTTGTGATAACGTTCTAACAACGTTGTCAGATAATGTTGAGGCTGAGGTTCTGTCTTTTCGTCATGGCACTGTCTAGAGTCCAGATAGCACTACTTAGTTTTCAGTGTTCAGTTATATTCTAATTCAGCCACTGGGCAGCTAGTGGGCAGTCGTGGGCTCATGGGTTCGATCCCCTGGACCAACAAGACATGACTGAATTGCCCCTTGAGCAAGACACCTAACACCCAGCTGTGGATAGGGCTGCCCACCACTGTGCTCACTGCCCCCTCACTAGTGTATGTGGGTGTTTTACTGCACGGATGTGTTAAATGTGGAGGTCAAATTCAGTTAGTGGCAAATAGTTCTTAATCCTATTTATAACATTAACACCCACTGAGAAAAGCCAAACTGGTCCTTTGTGGATCTCATTAATGTAAACTATGGGGTTTTATAGGGTGTTTCTTGCTACGAACTCACATCTTTTTGTTCCTTTTGTTTACTATTTATATGTCCTGCCCAGCTAAAGCGAACATAACTGGCCTTAACCACCTATTTCTGCCTTAGCCAGCTATCTAATGTCAGCTCCACCATAGCTAGATGGCTAGCTGTCTTTGTCAGCCCTTGTTTGGCCGACAAGCCTGACAACCAAAACAGGATCCTGTGGCTTCATAGCAAGAAACACCTTATAAAACCCCATAGTTTGTAGTAAGAGTGTCCACAAAGAAGCAGTTTGGCTAGCTAACGTTAGAGCCCACTGGCATCAAACTTTGTTTGTCTTCATTGAAGAATTTGAACTCATATTAACTGCAAATGTTTTCTCTGTCTCTAATCACAAGGAGACACTAAAATGAAAATCGTTAATCTTTTTGGAATCAAATCTATTCGAGTAAAGAGAGGCTCGGATGCGTAGGTTGATACACCAGGGCTTAACAAGCAGATTGACACGAGTAGATATATCAGAGGAATATATCAGGGTAGATTCTGTATTAGCAGACCCTACAGACCTCTATAGAAATGCTAAAAGGAACTTTAAGACATACACAGCACGAGGATTATCTGTAATTTGTTCTCTCTATTTAATATTCCTGTAATACAGTCTATAATCTATATCTCCTGTT
The DNA here is from genome assembly GCA_021613375.1 of Megaleporinus macrocephalus. Classification (NCBI taxonomy): domain Eukaryota; kingdom Metazoa; phylum Chordata; class Actinopteri; order Characiformes; family Anostomidae; genus Megaleporinus; species Megaleporinus macrocephalus. The sequence continues at coordinate 24,884,459 of CM038714.1, forward strand.
CAAGATTTATTTAGTATAAGAGGTAGGGGTGTAAGAAAATATCGAAAATATCGGGATATTATGTTTGGTGATCTGTATCGATTCTCAAAAAGTATCGATACACAGATTCCTGGCAGACAGTGAATGATTGTGTGTTGTGTTTAAACCTCTGACCACTAGATGGCAGTGCTGTAATCAATTTTCAGCTCCACTCCAACATTAACAAGCAGCACAAGGGCGCAGTGCTATTGTAAACAGTGATAAACCTGTTCATACAGTGGTGTGTTTTGATAGTAGTATTTAAAAAAAAAATAGCTGCTTCCCACACTTTGACTTAACCTCTTTCCACAATGCTTAGATTTTTTTTTAAATTGAATTCCAACTAAAGGGGATGTATTGTGCTTTTCTTTAATCCATTTACTTTAATAAGTTGTAGCTTTTTGTACTTGTAGATGTTCTGCAAAGTTATAAAGCCCAGAGGCAAATACTCTCTCCCACTGAAACCACTTTAGGGATTCCACGTCATCTCATAACACAATCTTTGTTGCGCACCTACTGCCAAGCCAGGCCGGTCATCAAACAAGATACAGAGAGCAAAAAACAACAACTCTGAAACCTCCAGCTCCAGTTCAGTTTGCCATGGTGGCTCAGGTCCTGAAAGTTTTACCAGACTTTCAGGATCGGACTCTGGCTCAAACTGATACTCAAACTGAAACTGACCCCATTGTTAGAACACCCACAGAGCTATTGAGAGATGGCGGTTGAGGAGTCAGAAGAGAGGGGTGATCTGACCAAACAGAGCAGACCCTGTGCTTACTGGGGGCGGGGCTTAAAGACACAGGAGCTCTGTATTTTCGATCCATTTCAGCATGTAAATCCATTTTAGTAGAACCCAAACATAAAATTGAGCATAGTAGATCCTCTTTAGTGAAAAGAATGGATTGTCTCGTTGGAATAGCCAACATTTGTTGAAGTGTTTTATTTAATTAATTAATTAATTGAACAAACTGGATTATCACATAACTGCTAAGCCTTAGTGTGAACCGTACGTGCATGTAAGTTCTTTTCGTCTGCCAGAGTTTTAATGAAATCTGTGTTTCCAACAGATTCGCAGCTAACCCAAGCAGAAGGAGTGTCTCCCCAGAACGCCAACCAAGGCCCGCTGGACTCAGTGGTACAGGTCAAGCTGGAACTTTGCACTGCTCAGCAGGATGCCGAGCCACAGCAGCCAGCCAAAGATCCCGTTCCTCCTTATGCAGTGCCTGCCTACGTCCCGGAGCCACCTCACCCTTTTTCACTTGAAACTCTGAGCGCTGAGAGAGAAAAGGTCGACTGCTCGCTGACAGACTCCTCAAGCAGAGTAGAAACCTGGAACTCTCAGGTCATGGCGTCAGATGACTCGAGCCTTACTTCGTTGCGCTCTGACGGCGGACACGAAAATCAGTCGGTGGTTGTAAAAGATGATCCGGAGTCCAAGCCCTACTCCCAGTGCAGGGACTCGTACGGCGATTTCTCTCATTTATCATCTCACTTGCTAAACCACACGACAGATAGATCGCTTTATTGCCAGGTCTGTGGCAAGTCGTTCAAATACGACCGGCTCCTGAAGGCGCACATGGTGGTGCATCAGAAAGAGAGGCCGTATCGCTGTGAGCTTTGTGGGAAGTCCTACAGTTACGCACACGTACTCAAAATCCACCTCAGAACCCATACAGGAGAGAGACCGTACCACTGCAAGTACTGCGGCAAGACCTTCAACCAGAAAGGCCACGTAAAGGGGCACGAAAGGATTCACACTGGAGAGAAAATCTACAGCTGTTCCGTCTGCGGGAAGCGATTCACGTGGCTGGGTCAAGGAAAGGAACACCTTCGGGTTCATCACGATCAAGTGGCTACGATAATACGAAAAAGAAAAAGCAACTGCTGAATGTTAAGAAATTCCAGAATTTCACCTTCCACCCATGTTATTCAGAAGTTACTGCAAACTGAATACCTTCATTAGCGTTCCTCAGTCAGATTTGAATATTTGTAGCACATATACAGCATAAATATACAGTATGGAGGATGCAACTACTTTAATGACCCAGATCTGCTGTTGTAGTTACATAGACTCAGTCGTGGGCTGAAGGTTGGAGATTCGATCCTTTGGACCAACAGGACACGACTGAAGTGCCCTTGAACAAGACACCTAGCCTCCAGCTGCTCCCTGTGTGCTGTGGATAGGGCTGCCCACTGGTCCGGGCAAGTGTGCCAATACTAGGGGTGTGCCATATCGTATCGTACACAATAATATCGCGAACATTTTTGAATATCGTGAACAATATTATACCCTGAAATATCGAGCCATATCACCCATCACTAATTATCACATCAGGTACTACTTTTACTGTTTAAGCAAAAGAAAAATTCACACTTTTCTCATTTTCCATTATACCTACTAGAGACAGATTTTATCTGTCCATTATCATTCACTTTACTTCAGTCCTTGATATATGGAGATATTTGGAGTGCATTATTTAGTATCGTGACACTCTGGATCATTTACTTCTGTTATAATCTGATGAAAATTCTTGTATTTTTTAATATCTCTGTATTAAATTTTTAATACAAAAAATTAAATTTTCATTTTGTTGCAGTAGTGTATTCTTGAAATATTTTTTTTTAATTCAATGTTTTGTCATATCGCCAAGAGTATCGTTATCACAAAAAATACCATGAAATATCGTGATATTATTGTAGGGCCTTATCGCCCACCCCTAGCCAATAGTTTAAAATTCAGTTCAACATGTGCCTTTTCAATTAACCCTTTGGTCGTCGTCATCGTTGTTCACTGGTGCTTTACCCACTCAAACTAACGAGGGATGCTGGAATAGAATGGAAGGAGTCCTGGACTTGTCTAATTTGTTGCTCTGTTGTGTATGGTATAGAGCTGGGTGAATAAAAAATTTTAGATTTTTTCCCAAAAAAAAAAATGATTTTAGATTTTAATCTATTTTTTTTTTTGCTGTTTGAACGCAGACGGTTTACAGAGCTCTCCAGCTCTCTAGTGATTGGCTCTAGTGATTGGCGCGTGTACAGTGTTAATAAACCCTGACTTTTCCACCCAGTGTTGCCAACTTAGTGACATTGTCAGACCCTCTAGCGACAAATCTAGCGACCTTTTCGTGTGTTATTGGAGACTCTGAGGTGAACACATATGATCTTTAGTAACTCTTCTGCCGTGAGCCCCGTCCCACAACACTCCCAGTGCTCAGTCTCGCGATCAGAGCAGACCCTCACCACTCCACAACCCACTACACTATGGTAGCCTGGGGGAGCGTCATTGGCGGAAGTTAAAACAGAGAGAAAAACGATTTTTATGAAACACATTGTCCGTAATTCAAATTAATCGATAAAATCTATTTATGGCCCAGCTCTAGTATGATATGCATACAGTAGCGTATGTTAGCCTAGTTCTGTTAAAATCTGAGAACCACACCGTGTTTCCTGCGTTCTGAAAAAAAATAAAGCTTTTTCCATGTGGGAACCTTCTGGACTCATACAATGACACAGTCTCCTGGTTGTACCTTAATGATTCCACTGTATGTATGTATGTATCTTTGGAATTAAGCAACAGTGGTGAAAGAAAGTGAACGAGAACCTAATACGTGTGATTTGTTTTGATTTTTCATTTACGCTCACCTCACCACAAACTAATTGTCGCTGTCTGATGAAAAACATCTCCACAAGCATCTTTATTTTTTCTATTTCTATTTTTCTACATCACTTGAACGCAGCAGCTGCCGTTTACTTTGTAGGAAAATTGTAATGATGAATGGTCCAATAGAAATGCTCCAAAATACCTTGGAAAAAATCTGGTTCCATTGACTTACATTAAAAGTGAAGACAGTTTTTGTTCTCTCCTGTAAAGTTGCAATTTTGGTGATATGTTTTTCATTGGACAGCAACGATATACAAACCTTAATTCTGAAAAAGAATTGGGAAAGTATGACTGTTAAGACTGCCAGCACAAATCCAGGTTGTATCCAGATTGTTTTTATATAGTCTGGACAGCAAAAACAAACAAACAAACAAATGAAAACACCAATTTGAAATCCAATTTTAAGCAGATTGGATCCAAATCACGTTCTGTAGGTGGTTTGAAATGCGATTCCAGTCGGTTGTTTACAGATACGTCTCAGTCTGGAAGCTCAAATTAAATTTCATAGTGTCTCTGTGCTCATAACTCAAGGAACTACAACTGTGTCAAATCCAGAGTGACAGAAATGCAGGGATTCCTGAAAAACATCTGAACCACAACTTCACAGGCCAATTGCCTCCTGCATTCAAAATCCATATCAGCAGCATAGTTATGTAGTTGCTGACCCCAGTGCCATTACTGCCACAGCCCATACAGATCAGTTGATGATGTCTGGACACACAAATCTGATCTGATCATTTGCAAATAACAGCAAAGACAGTTTTAGTACACGACCAGGGCAGGCCCCCAACCTCTAATGATGACCTGCACTCCTCTAGTTTGTCGTTTATCTGCAACCATACTATAATATATATATATATATATATATATATATATATATATATATATATTAGTGAGAATTGGCCACACTGACAGCACCAAAACACAAACACGCAGTTCTCCTGTTGACCGCTGGGTGGCGGTGATGAGTTAAATCTACCAGCAGAGCCCCAGCACCCTACAGAACGAGACGCTGGTGTTGTTGTGGATGCTGCTGCTGCTAACATGGCTGCTAATAAGTTCGAGTTTTTAAACTCGTTCGTCTCTCAGAGGCTGTTGGCTGTGGCTGGAGAGATTTTCCAAGTGGTTAAGGACACTATTAACGAGTACCAGGAGGAGATAGATCGCACCAAACAGGAGAACCATTACCTGAAGAAAATGCTAACGGAGAAACGCGACGGAGCAGGTAGTGTTATTATAAACCTCACCGTTACATTTCACCTCCTCTCAGACTCAGAGACTTCTGACTCAGACTGACTCAGTCCGAGCTCTGAACTGATACAGAGACACTGACGAAGCTCACGTTGTTTATTTTGACTCTCTGAATGTTACGGTTCACCTTAAAAATATGTCTAACAGGGACTGAACGGCGAGTCTCTGATAGAAACCTCACATCAGATTAACCGGACCCTTGTTTCTGGACCCGGTATTAAACGTAAACCTAAAGCTAGACTGATTTTAGCTTCTTATTCGAATTCCCCGTTCCACCTTAAAGAGTACAGCGCTTACGTTCTGGCCTTTAAGGTGGACCGGGCTATTCGAGAAGAAGCTAACGTCAGAAAGCAAGCAGTCGAGTTTTTCCAGCAAACCGGCAACCCTCTCATTCCACAGACTGTAAACTACTTATCATCAGATTCTGCTGGACTAAGACTTTTAGGCTGCTGACCAGCTTGACATCCAGCTGGACTACGTGAAGCCACGCCCTGTGTTAGCCTAGTGGTCGACCAGCACGACCACCAGGACCGTGATGCTACAGTAAACCCTGTAATATTACCATAAAGGCTGTCTTGTCATATTAAGGGTCTTAAATCAGTTTACCAAGAAAAACAACCCCCTAAATGAGCTCATTTAAAAGGGTTTTCTGTTCATTCATTCTAAAAAAAAGAAAATCCATCCTTCCTACTTACATACATATACATAAAATTCAGTTTAACGTATATATAACGTATATGTGATGTATATTATTTAAGGTTATTCAACGTATTTTTACACCAGCTCTGTGATCAGCTCTAAAAAATAGCATATATATATATATATATATATATATTACAGATGGAAGGATCGATCGGCTATGTATCGGTATCGGTCGATTTTTAATAAAAATATGTGATTGGCTGATATTTCTCCAGTTTAGTTGATCCTGAGAGCTGATCGATGGTGTCTGTATTTGTATTTGTCTGTATTTATGGTGTCTGTAATTTCTGTATTTACAGCTAGCGTTTCATCCAGGAAGAGGAGCCCTCTGGTCAATTCCTATCTGAACCACTAGGTGGACATACATACTCTTTCATTTTCCACAGACTGACTAAAGCAGCGGCTTCGTGAGATCAGTTTAAGCGTTCACCGTATGTGTGGAAAGAAAACATCGTCCGTCTGGCAGTTTGTTACCGTATGTGTCTCAGACTCATCCAGGACAGTTTATAACATCTGTAAAATTAGTAACATCAGCGTCTCTCACGGAGAACCAAGACAAAGACATTTAACTCTACTAATCTGATACAGCACTTCAGAGACACCACGCGACTGAATACTAGGGGTGTGTTTAAAAAATAATTTTTTTGATTCAAATCGATCTTCATTTGAATAATCAGATATCAATTCGTATAAACCCGAGATCGATCTTTAAAATTAGCATTAAATTAAGGGGCGCACATCAGTTAAGCCTGGCTGGAGCACAAGTAAAGGTGCCCTAGAACTTGAAAGCAGATGTCTGGCTACATTTTGGATTCAGAAACCATGACGGTACATAAACATAAAAATACTAATGTTTTTAGTAATGGTAGGTTGAGTGTTCCTTGTACGTTTACCACATTAGTTCTCTGAAAATCTCTTTTCATATTTAAACAAAACATAGTATTGTGACTAAAATATCCCTAAATGAATCGATATTGAATTGAAGCAAATCGAATCGGAAGGCGAATTGAATTGGGACCTTGTGAATCGGGATCGAGTCGATCCGGGAAATAAGTGGCGATACCCAGCCCTACTGAATACAGTGAGCATATAGCCCCGCCCTCAATTGGCTATCGGACGATCGCGCTGAAAGGTGATCGGCGATCAGAATCGGCCTCAAAAATGCTGATCGGTCTATGTATATATATATAATATATATATATATATATATATATATATATATATATATATACACTTTAATCAGAAACTGGTGTTAAGCGAAAAAGACAACTGAGCCACCTTAAAGTAAAGTAATAAAATAAGAGAAACTTACCTTATAACATCTTTCCGTTGTTGTTTACACCAAACTACAGCGTCTGCATTCATAAAGGACTTAAACAATAGCATCCATTGAGTCTTATTAATATGCTGGGGGTTATCGCCACTTCTGATTGGGTCACATCAGTCAGAAGGAGAAACAACATAAAACATTTAATTACATTTACATTACAGCCCACAGACTGCACTGTTTGGGATTTAGACACTCCACATTGTCCAGTCCTAACAGACTTTCTAACTTATCATCCTTCTGGCTCTGCTGTCCAATTTAAGATTTCTGGTCAAAGCTCATGGATAAGTTATCCCAGATTCTGGTCCTTGGCATCCCCGTCTGTCTCTTCTATTACTTTACCCAAAAACATTAAGCCTTTTCTATTGATCTCTCTCATCATTGCCAAAAATCTTCTCAGAACTTGCCTGAGTACGAGTTTAGCCACAAACAGTATCTATAATGATGTCTGGATGGAGCTTTGAATGAGTAGTGGGATGTGTACAGTGGTGGTACCCTGCCTACTGACTTAGTATGTGATTTTGGACGCACCGGGGTGTAAAAAAATATTGAAATATTGAATATCGGGATATTATGTTTGGTGATACTGTATCAATTCTCAAAAACATAGTATCGATACACAGATTCCTGGCAGACAGTGAATCAGAGTGTGTTGTGTTTAAACCTCTGACCACTAGATGGCAGTGTTGTAATCCATTTTCAGCTCTACTCCAACATTAACAAGCAGCACAAGGGCGCAGTGCTATCGTAAGTATTGACAAACCTGTTCATACAGTGGTGTGTTTTAATAGTAGGGTTTGAAAAATCTCAGTATATCAGTTTACTTGCAGTATCGCGATATATTGAAGCGTGACTGCTGTATCACGTTACGTATTGTATCGCCAGGTTCTTGCCGATACACAACGCTAATACATATTGACCTGCATTCCTCTATTTGTCATTTATTCATCCCTAGTTCCTCCAATAGGATCCTATTCATTTTCGGCCGAACTCAAACCTTGAGGTTTCTTTGAACCTACAGTCACCAAACTACTGTACTTGTACTCACTAAGGGCAGATCCCCAACCTCTAATCCACAGACATACTGACCCGCACTCATCTATTTGTCATTTATTCATAAACATTCTGTACTTTTCTAGTTTATATTTAAGATTTCTTAACAACCTGATGCTGTTTGAGACAGGTGTGTGATGGTTTAGCTATAAGTTTCAGATACCTATTGTAAGTATTGACAAACCTGTTCATACAGTGGTGTGTTTTAATAGTAGGGTTTGAAAAATCTCAGTATATCACTTTGCTTTCTATATTGGAGTATATCATGATATATTTAATCGAGACCGCTGTATCACGATATGTATTGTATCGCCAGGTTCTTACCAATACACAGCTCTGCTAGCCTTCAGTAGAGATTGTCTGCTCTGTGGAAGTATCTTTCCACACACTTCTTAATAACTGGTTAGTTTTGGGTATGAAGAGATGTATGTTACACTCTTTCAGCAGTTATGTGGTCACACTATTTTTGGGGGGGGGGGCAGATAAAGATATTTTGTTTATCTTGTTAAGTCAGTGTTCAATAAATGAGGTTAAGTTCAGAAATGTTGTGCATCTACGTCTTATTACTAGTGACATTTTAGAAGTAAATAAAGCAGAAAACTTCTAGATATTGGCTCTAAAATTCAGCCGCACATATATCGGCCATCGGCTGACCCTGACCATTCCTGTTCTCTCCATCTCAGAGTTGCAGAGAGAGGAGACTCTTCATACTCGTTTTGCTGGACTCTTAACATTTTTTTCATATACCTTCCCAACAGATAACGAAACCAGTCAGGCGGTTCCTCAGGAGCTGCCCACCTTCAACCCAGAGCCACTGGACTCCATTATACAAGTGAAGGTGGAGCTTTCCACCGTGCACCAGGATGCTGAGCAGCAGGGGCCGTTAAACGGCCCGTCCTCCTCTCCGTCTGCGGCGGCTGCTCACCAAGAACCGTCTTACCACTTCTCAGAAAAGACTGTGAACGAGGAAGAAGCTGACGACGCTCTGCATAAGACAGGAGTCACCGTCAAGCTGGAGCCGTGGGACTCTCAGGTCAGCTATTCGGACGACGGGCCGCCTGCGGCGCCGAACAGTTTCGAAGGCGTCAGGGATGTTCAGGGCACGTCTTCCTCGGGCGTACCTCACGCCGACGGTCGCCTTCAGAGTCAGCCTGCCGAGAGGGTGGTTTACTGCGAGTACTGCGGAAAGCCTTTCGGGACTCGGGAGCAGCTGAAGCAACACCTGGTCGTGCACCAGAAGGAGAAGCCGAGGCCGTACCGCTGCGACCTGTGTGAGAAGAGCTACAGCTACGCACAAGTACTAGAGATACACCGGAGGACTCATACCGGAGAGAGACCATATCACTGCAGGTTTTGCGGGAGGCGGTTCAATCAGCAGAGTCACCTTAAGTACCACGAGAGAATTCACACTGGAGAAAGACCGTACGGCTGTTCCCTCTGCGGGAAACGCTTCATTCAGAGAAGTCAGGTCAAGAAGCACAACTGCAAACAACAGATTATTCTACAGTGATGATACTTTTCTCGCTGTGTGTGTAAATGAAATGTGTGGAGGAGTCGGATTGAAGCGTTCTACCATAGAGATCGACCGATATATCAGTTGGCCGATATATTGGGCCGATATTTGCTCTTATTTATTATATCAGCATCAGCCGATATGAATGTTTCTGGCCCTTAAAGTCGGCCACTGCCATCGTCTATAGAAAAACCCATATCGGTTCTGGCCCTTAAAATCGGCCACTGCCATCGTCTATAGAAAAACCCATATCGGTCGATCTCTATTCTACACCTACTTGGAGTGATGTACTTACTCTGCTGCATGTCCATGTAGTAAAGCATCTGATGTGTATGGCAGTCGTGGTTACAACAACAAAGTATTCATAAACACTACGAATGGTTTGAGGGACTGGTTTGCTGCAAGTAAATATCCCATTCATGTTTTGTTGTCATTCATTACAATATAAATAGTGTTGCACCGATACCGTATCGATATCAGCCCCGATACTGGCACTTACACACAGTATCGGTATCGGCAATAGAGAGCGCCGATACCATGAAGCTTATTGACGCGCATGCGCACCACTAAATGGTGCTTGCCTGAAGCCAACAGCTTGTCCGCGCTGTGGGAGTATTTCTCAGTTGAGATGAGCAGCAGCAAATATGCCCGCTGCAAAATTTGTAACGCCAGCATTTGGAGGGGAGGCACGACCAGCAAAGACTTCAATACGTCAAATTAAATTAAGCATTTAAAGCAAAACCACGTTAAAGAACACAGCGACTTCATCCAAGCAAGCACAAAAAACAACATATAAAAAGTGGAACACTATAAATATCAGGATTTATAGCCATATATCGAGCATTTAAGTCAGAGTTGGTATCGGTATCGGCAGATACCTTAAAAGTTGGTATCAGTATTGGTATCGGTAAGGAAAAAGTGGTATCGGTGCATCCCTATTTATAAATAAATGAACAGATTTCATGAGTTTAGTGCTTTTCGTGCTGTGATACACTTTAAAGGCTCATTTATACTCTGACGTTAAATACGGATACATGCAGAGCCTTCTATCCGTACTCTGTGTTCATTTGCACATATTTTTCTGAAAGCTTATGTATCTGGACGGGACGGAGCGATACCGCCCTCTATCGGTGGCCGAGAAGACTCAACACACTGCTGATTCACAAACGCGCTGCAAACACAATAGGTGCGTCTGAAATCGTCTACTTGTCTATTACTCAGTAGTGAAATCAGTAGGTGAGCGTGGCTAGTATGTCTGAATACTCAGTAGTAAATCAGTAGGTGAGCGTGGCTAGTATGTCTGAATACTCAGTAGTGAAATCAGTAGGCGAGCGTGGCTAGTATGTCTGAATACTCAGTAGTGAAATCAGTAGGCGAGCGTGGCTAGTATGTCTGAATACTCAGTAGTAAATCAGTAGGCGAGCGTGGCTAGTATGTCTGAATACTCAGTAGTAAATCAGTAGGCGAGCGTGGCTAGTATGTCTGAATACTCAGTAGTAAATCAGTAGGCGAGCGTGGCTAGTATGTCTGAATACTCAGTAGGTTAATCAGTAGGCGAGCGCGGCTAGTATGTCTGAATACTCAGTAGTAAATCAGTAGGCGAGCGTGGCTAGTATGTCTGAATACTCAGTAGTGAAATCAGTAGGTGAGAGCGGCTAGTATGTCTGAATACTCAGTAGTAAATCAGTAGGCGAGCGTGGCTAGTATGTCTGAATACTCAGTAGTGAAATCAGTAGGTGAGCGTGGCTAGTATGTCTGAATACTCAGTAGTAAATCAGTAGGCGAGCGTGGCTAGTATGTCTGAATACTCAGTAGTAAATCAGTAGGCGAGCGTGGCTAGTATGTCTGAATACTCAGTAGTAAATCAGTAGGCGAGCGTGGCTAGTATGTCTGAATACTCAGTAGGTAAATCAGTAGGCGAGCATGGCTAGTATGTCTGAATACTCAGTAGTAAATCAGTAGGCGAGCGTGGCTAGTATGTCTGAATACTCAGTAGGTAAATCAGTAGGCGAGTGTGGCTAGTATGTCTGAATACTCAGTAGTAAATCAGTAGGCGAGCGTGGCTAGTATGTCTGAATACTCAGTAGGTAAATCAGTAGGCGAGCGTGGCTAGTATGTCTGAATACTTAGTAGTAAATCAGTAGACGAGCGTGGCTAGTATGTCTGAATACTTAGTAGTAAATCAGTAGACGAGCGTGGCTAGTATGTCTGAATACTTAGTAGTAAATCAGTAGACGAGCGTGGCTAGTATGTCTGAATACTTAGTAGTAAATCAGTAGGCGAGCGCGGCTAGTATGTCTGAATACTCAGTAGTGAAATCAGTAGGCGAGCGCGGCTAGTATGTCTAAATACTCAGTAGTAAATCAGTAGACGAGCGTGGCTAGTATGTCTGAATACTCAGTAGTAAATCAGTAGGCGAGCGCGGCTAGTATGTCTGAATACTCAGTAGTAAATCAGTAGACGAGCCTGGCTAGTATGTCTGAATACTCAGTAGTAAATCAGTAGGCGAGCGTGGCTAGTATGTCTAAATACTCAGTAGTAAATCAGTAGTCGAGCGCGGCTAGTATGTCTAAATACTCAGTAGTAAATCAGTAGGCGAGCGCGGCTAATATGTCTGAATACTCAGTAGTGAAATCAGTAGGCGAGCGTGACTAGTATGTCTGAATACTCAGTAGTAAATCAGTAGGCGAGCGCGGCTAGTATGTCTGAATACTCAGTAGTAAATCAGTAGGTGAGCGTGGCTAGTATGTCTGAATACTCAGTAGTAAATCAGTAGACGAGCGTGGCTAGTATGTCTGAATACTTAGTAGTAAATCAGTAGGTGAGCGTGACTAGTATGTCTGAATACTCAGTAGTAAATCAGTAGGCGAGCGCGGCTAGTATGTCTGAATACTCAGTAGTGAAATCAGTAGGCGAGCGTGGCTAGTATGTCTGAATACTCAGTAGTAAATCAGTAGGCGAGCGTGGCTAGGATGTCTGAATACTCAGTAGTAAATCAGTAGGTGAGCTTGGCTAGTATGTCTGAATACTCAGTAGTGAAATCAGTAGGCAAGCGTGGCTAGTATGTCTGAATACTCAGTAGTAAATCAGTAGGTGAGCTTGGCTAGTATGTCTGAATACTCAGTAGTGAAATCAGTAGGCGAGCGTGGCTAGTATGTCTGAATACTCAGTAGTGAAATCAGTAGGTGAGCGTGGCTAGTATGTCTGAATACTCAGTAGTGAAATCAGTAGGCGAGCGTGGCTAGTATGTCTGAATACTCAGTAGTAAATCAGTAGGCGAGCGTGGCTAGTATGTCTGAATACTCAGTAGTGTAATCAGTAGGCGAGCGCGGCTAGAATGTCTGAATACTCAGTAGTGAAATCAGTAGGCGAGCGTGACTAGTATGTCTGAATACTCAGTAGTAAATCAGTAGGCGAGCGCGGCTAGTATGTCTGAATACTCAGTAGTAAATCAGTAGGCGAGCGCGGCTAGTATGTCTGAATACTCAGTAGTAAATCAGTAGGCGAGCGCGGCTAGTATGTCTGAATACTCAGTAGTAAATCAGTAGGCGAGCGCGGCTAGTATGTCTGAATACTCAGTAGTAAATCAGTAGGCGAGCGCGGCTAGTATGTCTGAATACTCAGTAGTAAATCAGTAGGCGAGCGCGGCTAGTATGTCTGAATACTCAGTAGTAAATCAGTAGGCGAGCGCGGCTAGTATGTCTGAATACTCAGTAGTAAATCAGTAGGCGAGCGCGGCTAGTATGTCTGAATACTCAGTAGTAAATCAGTAGGCGAGCGCGGCTAGTATGTCTGAATACTCAGTAGTAAATCAGTAGGCGAGCGCGGCTAGTATGTCTGAATACTCAGTAGTAAATCAGTAGGCGAGCGCGGCTAGTATGTCTGAATACTCAGTAGTAAATCAGTAGGCGAGCGCGGCTAGTATGTCTGAATACTCAGTAGTAAATCAGTAGCGAGCGCGGCTAGTATGTCTGAATACTCAGTAGTAAATCAGTAGGTGAGAGCGGCTAGTATGTCTGAATACTCAGTAGTAAATCAGTAGGCGAGCGTGGCTAGTATGTCTGAATACTCAGTAGTAAATCAGTAGTCGAGCGCGGCTAGTATGTCTGAATACTCAGTAGGTATCGAGTAGTAGGTGAATGGTGCCCGGATGACCTCCTGAATCAGCAGCCGTTTTTATGTAGGTGAACACAGCACACTGTGTATCCCATGATTCACCTGGAGTGGTGGATGAATTCAGAGTGGAGTAAATAAACGGTGTAAAGCTGAACGTCAGCTGTGTGTACGTAGCTACTGCTAGTGAACTGCCGCTACAGGAGTTAGCGCTACTGCTGAGATAAACAATGACTACATTCCTCCCGTTTCATCTTCTCTGATCTACAGCTCCACACCGTCTGATACATAATCAGACACAAACACAGATCAGAGTCACTAAAAGATCTAAATCTGTCAGTAAACTAGCTTTTAAATGAACAGCAGGACTTTTACGGTGGTGGTCTGACGTCTTGCTAACAGGACGCTGGTAATATGGTGGACGTAGTACGTCTGTGGATTGTGTGGTACTAAAACTCTCCTACTGAAACTAACTACTAGTCTTACCTACTAGAAATTAGCTACTATTTTATGTACTGACTCTAATCCAGTACCTACTGACTAGTAGACGATATCGGACGCATCTAATGACAAAATGGGCGCTACATTTAACAAACGGGCTGCAAAACCATTCACAACACAACGATAGTGTTTTCGGAGGACACTTCAAGGATGTGGGACCATGTACGGTGACCATATATATGGTATTTACTCCAATCTGAAGTCACAGAAAGGGCGTACTATTTGACAACGTTATGACAACGTAGTGGCAAAGTTCAGTAGAATCGTTCATACGTTCCATTATATCTGCATGGAGTTTTGCCATATTGAAAAATAACTACATGTAGTTATTAGCGCAAGCAAGTCATGAAACATGATCTAAACTGATTTATTACTAAATACTCAAATGCTCATTTGTGTAACGCCATCGATCGGCTCTCGGGATCGGCTAAATTGGAGAAATATCGGCCGATCACTGATCGCATATTGTGATTAAAAATCGTCCGATACCAATAAATAGCCGATCGGTCCTTCCATTTTACTTGAAACGCACACAGACATAGAGAGGGAGTATAAATGAGCCTTTAGACTGAACCAGCTGTCAAGGATTGTGTTAGCATGCCAATGCCTGGAGACTGGACGGTGATTATATGTCGTTATTTAATAAAGGAATCCAGAGGAACGCGATTCCAGACTGTCCAGGAGTCGTGATCCAGTTTGTAGAGTCATTATTGGGAAGAAAGTGAAACTGGGCAGCGATGACTCTCTCCTGGCACTAGAGTCCTGGATGAATTAGGAATAGTCTGGAATAGTCAGGAAACACCCTGGACAGGCCGTCATTATTACATATTAATAATTTAATTAATAAAGCATTTATAATAGTTCTAGTTTGATTTGAGTCCTGATTTGTTTGTTTGTTTTGTTTATAACTGCAGCCACGAAAGAACTACTTAACACGTTTGCAGTGCATCGTGCGGTACAGTAGGTGTCAGTATGTACCTGAGCGCTGTGTGTTTGCCGCCACTGGTACAGCCGACGAAGAAGAATGCTTCACAAGCGCTTATCAACATCTTTGTGCACAGCTGAAAAACAGCCTCTTTAAAATGAATACAATGGAGCATTTAAATTCTTTTTTTATCGAGAGGTTAATGTCAGTCGCCGGAGAGATATTTGAGGCGGTTAAGGACGCAGTTTCTGAGTACCAGGAGGAGTTAGAGCGAACTAAACAGGAGAACCACCGCCTGAGGGAGATACTGGCCGGGGTTAGCTTTAGTGCTAGCAGCGAGATCCGAGCAGCAGGTAACGTTAGTTATCCGCTTTCTAACTCGAGTTTGTATGAATAACAAATGAATATCACTAGTTTAATAGTCACTGTGAACTGATTAGGACTGTGTGAGTGATTTGTGTGGTGGTTTCTTTCAGTCTGACCGCTTCAGGTCTAGAAATTTAAACAAAAACACTCATAAACACAATCCCCACCTCACCTTGTTTAGGTTACTTCTCCAGAGAAACGTCCAGAAAACAACTTCACGTATTTAATCTATCTTTTCGGAGCTGGCCAACTGAGCCAGAAACCCAGGAACCTTAAACTCATACCACTTTTTCTGTGTTTGTGATAGTTTCACCTTAAGAACGCTACTAATTTAAGGTGGACAGGAAAGTTCTAACATTAGAAAAAAGAAAGCCACCCTTAAGTCCAGAAAAGAAAATACCATATAGGAGCCCTTCGTAGTCCTACACTAACAGACTGTAGCCCATCTGATTCGCTGCGTACATTGTTTATTGCCTTTCACCCATTGCTTTAATGGTCAGGACCACCACAGAGCAGGTACTATTAGGGAGGTGGGTCATTCTCAGCACTGCAGTGACACTAACATGGTGGTGGTGTGAGTGGATCAGACACAGCAGTGCTGCTGGAGTGTTGCTGCTGAGAATCATCCAGCAACAACCAGGCAGCGTCCTGTGACCGCTGATGCTGAAAGACTAGAGAACACAAACTGTGTAGCAGCAGATGAGCTCCTGTCTATGACTTTACATCTACAAGGTGGACCAGCAAGTAGTAGGAGTGTCTTATAGAGTGGACAGTGAGTGGACAAACACTCCAGCAGCAGCACTGCTGTGTCTGATTTACTCATACCAGCGCAACATATACGAACACACCATCATGTCACTGGAGTGCTGAGAATGATCCATCTCCCTAATAGTGCCTGCTCTGTGGTGGAATATATATATAAAACTTTTATTAATAATGATAATAATAATATAATAAGCCTCATTTACCTCTATTGAAAGTATCAGTTCCCCTGTTCTTTGTGTCCACTCATACATTGTTCTGTGTTCAACCCAAGATGTACGACACAGGCATGCTGACGGAGCTCCTCTTGAGCAAGACTCCAACCAAAGAGCTCTGAACTCGGATCCATCAGTGCTAGAACTGAAGCTGGAACTTGCAGCCATTAAGCAGGAAGCTGAGCCACACCTGCCACTGACTGATGCCTCTGAGAAGAGTGGCACCGGTGAGGAGTTTCAGTGTTTATCAGTTACACCGGTTATGGTTAAGAACAAGGAAGATGATGGCTTGAGTATGAACCAGGCGGTCGCTGTCCAATTAGAACACTGTGACACCGAGACCTCCGTCGCTGTGCACATTGTCAACCCAAGTAGTGACCATATGGGAAACGTGCAGGTCGAGCGAGGCGGCTGTGTTTGTCCTCACTGTGAAGAGACGTTTGTTGATTTGTCTTGTCTAACGTCTCATCTACAGAGTCACGAAGACAGATCGCTCGACTGTAGGGTTTGTTGTAGGCCTGTCGCAAGTTGCGATTGCTCGCTGCAGGATAAGAAGGACTCGCGTGAAAAGGGCAGATCCTATCGCTGCAAGCTGTGCGGGAAATGTTACAGGCATCCGCACTCCCTCACAATCCACCTCAGAACCCACACCGGAGAGAAACCATACCGGTGTAAATTCTGCGGGAAGGCCTTCATTCAGAAAGGCCACTGTAACGAGCACGAGAGGATCCACACTGGAGAAAAACCCTATACCTGTCCGCTTTGCGGGAAAGGTTTTATTCAGTCCACTCCCCTCAAGTCGCATATTCGCAACCAGCATCGCAATCAGCTCCAGGCAGGGGAGGGACGGGGGGGACTGACATGATTCAAACCAGGGCCCTCGTGAAAAAGAGCATACGTTCAGCTGAAGTGAAGCACTAGCTCTGTTTTCACTGTTTACAAGTTTGTACCGGAGCACTTGATGGCCATATCATATAATACATTTCCATGATGCAGCACTTAGAGGTATTAAATGCTTCAGACGTCTGGTGGTCATAAGTTTAAACACAACACACAATGATTCACTGTCTGCCAGGAATCTGTGTATCAATACTGTGTTTTTGAGAATCGATAACAGTATCACCAAACATACTCAATATTTCAATATTTTCTTACACCCCTACACCATTGTAAGTAAGCAAAAATTGGTGGAATTCCTCTTAAATAGATTCCGGACTCTATGATTAGATCCTAATGCCCCAGTGTCTAAAATTCAGTTTCAGGCGATGAACAAAAATAGTAATAGTAAAGCAGTTCTGAAGGTCTTCATATAACAAACGTGCTGGGGTGTTGTTCACAGTGCCAAGACAAATCCTATTTCAGTCCTATTCGGATTGTATCCTGATTGTATTCAATAACGTGGACAGAATTTTGCTAATCGGACCCAAAACACATTTGGAGGTCGTTTGAAATGTGGTTCCAATCAATGCTCAATCTAATCTCAGTCTGGACGATCGGTTTTCAGAGTGTCTTCAGTGATGTGGTGGGGGGTATTTACACATTTACACATTATGACCACACATGGCGATATGGGGAAAAAATCTTATCATGATAATTTTTTTCAGATCAGTAGATATCGATATATATCGTGATATAAGTCAAATCAGTATTGCCTTTTTACTTTAACTGAGAAGTTAAGATATCAA
Source organism: Megaleporinus macrocephalus (assembly GCA_021613375.1). NCBI lineage: Eukaryota > Metazoa > Chordata > Actinopteri > Characiformes > Anostomidae > Megaleporinus > Megaleporinus macrocephalus. Next base: position 24,902,551 of record CM038714.1, read on the forward strand.
AATTTAGTTAAACTGTGTTTAATAGAACATACACAACTGCATTTCAAACTAATTACATACATACATTCATTAAGGGCTACCAAACACTCATAAACAGTATTCACACACAGACACTGTGTTAATCAGGCTGTTGCTGGCCCTTTAAGTTGGGTCTGTTTATGTTCACTCATAGCGGTGAGTCGACTCTCTGTTGGCTCTAATGGGGAGCTGGTTTAGTGATTCTGTTTTTGGTAGAAAATAAAGTTTCCTACTCAGGATTTTTGGTTATAAAGTCAACTTTGCCTCAGCGTTCTCACTCGAACTCCTAAAATATGTATATTTATCTTTATCAATTATGAAATGAAGTCTATTAGCATAACGTGCGTTGGTGCGTCGTAAAGATGGCCTACTAAAAGCACTGATTTATCCGGAGCGCGAGCTGCAGCTACAAACAATCACTCACGTACATCTAAAGTTGTGAAAGTCGAGTCAGAGCGTAGACTTTTAGATTAAGGTACCGTTTAATACATCAAGTCTAGGAGGGCCATGTGTTTTCCTCGTGCTTCTGGGCCCCCAGAGCTTTGGACTGTGTCCGTTGAGGTGTGTTCTTCGGGAATGCTCTCACATTAATGTTTTCTGTTATTTTCTCTTATTTTATTCTCTCTGCTCGACTGATGTCTGCAGTAACCAGATTCCTAGTACGTGGGTTAAGCTGCTGCTACCTTTACACTCTGCGCTGTGTGCTTCAACCAAACATGAAATTGCTGGAACTCTAGTTCAGCCACCTGATCAGTTTGGGGGCGGCGCTATTCTCATTCTCATTGGCTATTCGTGTTGTCTCTCAAAACATGGACAGAACTTAATTCTATCGACTTTCTATCAACTACGTCTTCTAGTTCTATCGAGGAAACTTCATTTCGCGATAATTATCGTTATTGTTTTATCGCCCAGCCCTAACCACAACCCGTGTTAAGGTTTGTGATGTCTTATCGCATGGGTTGCGAATAACAGTGTGAGTCATCTTGTGACCTGTAGTCTGAATTGAGAGGAAAGCAGTTGCAAGATGTTGTCCAGCCTTATTTAAGGTTTTGTTTTCATTTTGTTTTGTTGTTTGGAAGAAAACAAATGTGCATGTCATCGCTGTCCAGTGAAAAACATGAATCCCCATTTTTTTGTTGATTTTTATTTTTTTATGTCATTTGAACACGGCAGCTACTCTTTATATCTTGTGAACGTTTAATGATGACCGGACCAATAGAAATGCTTCAGAATGAGCTGGAAAAAATTCTGGTTCCATTGACTTCCATTGAAAGTGAAGCAAGTTTTTGGTCTCTCCTGTAAACTTGCTGTTTTGGGGTTTCATGTTTTTCTTTGGGCAGCGATGATTTGTTTCTGTACACCATCTGGTAAACTCATCCTTATTACGAGGAATGATTATCATAGAGCTGATTGTACTGATCTCAGAATCTGAAAATGCTGTCTATGAGATGTTTGCTGTTCTTATGACAAAACACTGGTTGTTAACATAAATAAGAAGAGGGCTGTTTCACTGACTTCAGGCTTGGATTGTCTTTTCATTTCATGTTTCTACTATTTTGTCTATCCTCATATACCCTTCAGACACATGGTCTAGCCATGCAGACGGAGTACCTCTTGAACAGCAAAACCCCAGCCAGGGCCCGCAGGACCCAGAGCCCTCACTAATACAGGTGAAGCTTGAGCTCTCAGCCTTACACGAGGAAACTGGGCCTTCGCAGCACTTGAGCAAAGACAAACAAGCTCGGGACCAGGAGCCAACACGGCCTGTTTCACTTGAACCATTGGACTCAACGGTGAGGAGGAAGGACGAGCGACTACGTGGGAACTCCTTCGTCATGATCAAGTTGGAGCCATGCGACTCCCAAGTGCCTAACTCCACAACTCCACAGGATCCAGATGATGTCCACTTGGACTCTGAGTCAGGTGTCTGTCCCAGTCCTCTCTATAACCACATATGCAGTGACCTGTCCAGTGTAGCAGCTCGCTCCCAAAGCCATCTACCAGAGAAGGCGTCCAGCTTTGCTCTGTGCGATGAGCCGGTAAGAAGTGCCTGGTTGTTGAAGAAACGCATGAGCTCGTGTCGCAACGAACGGCCGCACCGCTGCCACTTGTGCGGAAAGAGCTACAGCAAAGCCCGTGTGCTTAGAGTCCACCTCAAAACCCACTCCAGCGAGAGACCCTTTCAGTGTGAGGCCTGTGGTAAATTTTACAAGAAGAAAAGTCACTTGAAGGACCATAAGAGGACTCACACGGGGGAAAAGCGCTACAGCTGCTCAGCATGTGGAATGTGTTTTGTTTGGACCAACCAGGTCAAGGTGCACATTCAGAATCATCATCGTGGTCAGCTGGCTACAGTTGTTAAGAATCCCATAAGATAAATAGGAACTCGTTAAGAACTGTATCAGCTCTGCTGACCATACAGGAGCTACACTTACAGACTGTAGTTCATCTGATTCTCTGTATACCTTATTACTCTGTTCTGTAATGATCAGGACCCCCACAGGACCACCACAGAGCAGGTAGTATTTGGGTGGTGGGTCAGTGACACTGATGTGAGTGGATCAGACACAGCAGTGCTGCTGCTGGAGTGTTTAAACACTGTGTCCACTCACTGTCCACTCTATTAGACACTCCTACTACTTGCTGGTCCACCTTGTAGATGAAAAGTCAAAGACAGTAGCTCATCTGATCATTAAAGAACAGAGTAATAAAGTATACAGAGAATCAGATGAACTACAGTCTGTAAGTGGAGCTCCTTTATGATCAGTGGAGCTGATAAAGTGGACAGTGAGTGTAGATACAAGGAGGTGGTTTTAATGTTATGGTTGATTAATTGTATGTGTAATAGAAGTAACCTTTTTTATGAAGTCATCTTTTATATTTATCATACTTTGACCAAACACAGATTTTAGCGACTACATTACAAGCTTTCATAATGCAACAGATAATTAAGACCAAAGAAGAAAATTATTTTCTATTTTTTGTCATTTGGTCAACTCTTAGAAATAATTATATTAATTATATTAGTATATTTTATTATATAAGTATTGCATTTGTAGTTTGTTGCAGTTAAAACTTTCTAAAATAGTAACTTTACAGTAGGACAAATAAACATTGTTTTGTTTTCAAAGTCATTTGGGAAGGATTTCTGTTGCTCCACTCAATATGAAATTTGGAAATGTTAAAAAGAGCTGCTAGTCACATACTGTTTAAACCTAATTTTAATTATAGGAAAATTAAAGGGTTTTTTTAGACACCAGCTATATAACCTTGTTGTATATTGTAAACTGTACACTGTAAAAAGTGCTTTGTTGGTACATCCTAAAAGAAATAATACTTGATGTGGTATCAAAAAACTGAACTTTTTTTTTATTATTCAATCTAAAATGTAATTTTAATTAATAATTTTTTAAATTTGAGTAAAACTAGTTCAATTGTTTTTTACCACATTAAGTAGTTTTTAAGAGGTAAAGGTTTTTTTTTACAGTGTTATGCTGTGAATATCAATTAACAGTATTTTTGTGTATTTTTTATCAGATTTAAGAAGTATTTTCATGATAATATTGTGTTCAAATACTGTTTAATACTAAAATATCATTTTCAATGATAATGTAAAATGAACTGACTGTTCTGGTATTACATATTATTAAACAGAATTCTATAATTTTTCAAACAATGATTGTAAGTAACATTACTGAACATTTAAACTGTTTATAAATTAATAATAATAGATTATATATATATATATATATATATATATATATATATATATATATATATATATATATATATATATATATATATATATACTAACATTATTGTACAGAATTCTGGATGTACTCCATATAGGTATATCAGAATAGTTGACTTGTTTTATATTAAGAATTCCACTTTAAATGGTAATGTATTTCATTGGTATGACATGGTAATTGTATTGTACTGGTATTACATACATTGTGCATCATACATTTTAGATACACTACCAGTCAAATGTTTTAGATACACTACCAGCCAAGCGTTTTAGATACACTACCAGTCAAACGTTTTAGATACACTACCAGACAAACGTTTTAGATACACTACGAGTCAAACGTTTTAGATCATTATAAGTCAAACGTTTTAGTACACTACCAGTCAAACGTTTTAGATACACTACCAGACAAACGTTTTAGATACACTACCAGACAAACGTTTTAGATACACTACGAGTCAAACGTTTTAGTACACTACCAGTCAAACGTTTTAGTACACTACCAGTCAAACGTTTTAGATACACTACCAGTCAAACGTTTTAGATACACTACCAGCCAAACGTTTTAGATACACTACCAGTCAAACGTTTTAGTACACTACCAGTCAAACGTTTTAGATACACTACCAGTCAAACGTTTTAGATACACTACCAGCCAAACGTTTTAGATACACTACCAGTCAAACGTTTTAGTACACTACCAGTCAAACGTTTTAGATACACTACCAGTCAAACGTTTTAGATACACTACCAGCCAAACGTTTTAGATACACTACCAGTCAAACGTTTTAGATACACTACCAGCCAAACGTTTTAGATACACTACCAGGCAAACGTTTTAGATACACTACCAGTCAAACGTTTTAGATACACTACCAGCCAAACGTTTTAGTACACTACCAGTCAAACGTTTTAGATACACTACCAGTTAAACGTTTTAGTACACTACCAGTCAAACGTTTTAGTACACTACCAGTCAAACGTTTTAGATACACTACCAGTTAAACGTTTTAGTACACTACCAGTCAAACGTTTTAGATACACTACCAGACAAACGTTTTAGATACACTACCAGTCAAACGTTTTAGTACACTACCAGTCAAACGTTTTAGATACACTACCAGTCAAACGTTTTAGAACACTACCAGTCAAACGTTTTAGATACACTATCAGACAAACGTTTTAGATACACTACCAGACAAACGTTTTAGATACACTACCAGTCAAACGTTTTAGATACATTACCAGTCAAACGTTTTAGATACACTACCAGACAAAAGTTTTAGATACACTACCAGACAAACGTTTTAGATACACTACCAGTCAAACGTTTTAGATACATTACCAGTCAAACGTTTTAGATACACTACCAGACAAACGTTTTAGATACACTACCAGTCAAACGCTTTAGATACACTACCAGACAAACGTTTTAGATACACTACCAGCCAAACGTTTTAGTACACTACCAGTTAAACGTTTTAGTACACTACCAGTCAAACGTTTTAGATACACTACCAGTCAAACGTTTTAGTACACTACCAGTCAAACGTTTTAGATACACTACCAGTCAAACGTTTTAGAACACTACCAGTCAAACGTTTTAGATACACTACCAGACAAACGTTTTAGATACACTACCAGACAAAGTTTTAGATACACTACCAGTCAAACGTTTTAGATACATTACCAGTCAAACGTTTTAGATACACTACCAGACAAACGTTTTAGATACACTACCAGACAAACGTTTTAGATACACTACCAGTCAAACGTTTTAGATACATTACCAGTCAAACGCTTTAGATACACTACCAGTCAAACGTTTTAGATACACTACCAGTCAAACGTTTTAGATACACTACCAGCCAAACGTTTTAGATACACTACCAGTCAAACGTTTTAGTACACTACCAGTCAAACGTTTTAGATACACTACCAGTCAAACGTTTTAGATACACTACCAGTCAAACGTTTTAGATACACTACCAGACAAACGTTTTAGATACACTACCAGACAAAGTTTTAGATACACTACCAGTCAAACGTTTTAGATACATTTCCAGTCAAACGTTTTAGATACACTACCAGACAAACGTTTTAGATACACTACCAGACAAACGTTTTAGATACACTACCAGTCAAACGTTTTAGATACATTACCAGTCAAACGTTTTAGATACACTACCAGTCAAACGCTTTAGATACACTACCAGTCAAACGTTTTAGATACACTACCAGTCAAACGTTTTAGATACACTACCAGCCAAACGTTTTAGATACACTACCAGTTAAACGTTTTAGATACACTACCAGCCAAACGTTTTAGATACACTACCAGACAAACGTTTTAGATACACTACCAGACAAACGTTTTAGATACACTACCAGTCAAACGTTTTAGATACATTACCAGACAAACGTTTTAGATACACTACCAGTCAAACGTTTTAGATACACTACCAGACAAACGTTTTAGATACACTACCAGACAAACGTTTTAGATACACTACCAGTCAAACGCTTTAGATACACTACCAGTCAAACGTTTTAGATACACTACCAGTCAAACGTTTTAGATACATTACCAGTCAAACGTTTTAGATACACTACCAGACAAACGTTTTAGATACACTACCAGTCAAACGCTTTAGATACACTACCAGTCAAACGTTTTAGATACACTACCAGTCAAACGTTTTAGATACACTACCAGTCAAACGTTTTAGTACACTACCAGTCAAACGTTTTAGATACACTACCAGTCAAACGTTTTAGAACACTACCAGTCAAACGTTTTAGATACACTACCAGACAAACGTTTTAGATACACTACCAGACAAACGTTTTAGATACACTACCAGTCAAACGTTTTAGATACATTACCAGACAAACGTTTTAGATACACTACCAGACAAACGTTTTAGATACACTACCAGTCAAACGTTTTAGATACATTACCAGTCAAATGTTTTAGATACACTACCAGACAAACGTTTTAGATACACTACCAGTCAAACGCTTTAGATACACTACCAGTCAAACGTTTTAGATACATTACCAGACAAACGTTTTAGATACACTACCAGACAAACGTTTTAGATACACTACCAGTCAAACGTTTTAGTACACTACCAGTCAAACGTTTTAGTACACTACCAGTCAAACGTTTTAGATACACTACCAGTCAAACGTTTTAGAACACTACCAGTCAAACGTTTTAGATACACTACCAGACAAACGTTTTAGATACACTACCAGACAAACGTTTTAGATACACTACCAGTCAAACGTTTTAGATACACTACCAGACAAACGTTTTAGATACACTACCAGACAAACGTTTTAGATACACTACCAGTCAAACGTTTTAGATACATTACCAGTCAAACGTTTTAGATACACTACCAGACAAACGTTTTAGATACACTACCAGTCAAACGCTTTAGATACACTACCAGTCAAACGTTTTAGATACACTACCAGTCAAACGTTTTAGATACACTACCAGCCAAACGTTTTAGTACACTACCAGTCAAACGTTTTAGATACACTACCAGTTAAACGTTTTAGTACACTACCAGTCAAACGTTTTAGATACACTACCAGTCAAACGTTTTAGTACACTACCAGTCAAACGTTTTAGATACACTACCAGTCAAACGTTTTAGAACACTACCAGTCAAACGTTTTAGATACACTACCAGACAAACGTTTTAGATACACTACCAGACAAACGTTTTAGATACACTACCAGTCAAACGTTTTAGATACATTACCAGACAAACGTTTTAGATACACTACCAGACAAACGTTTTAGATACACTACCAGTCAAACGTTTTAGATACATTACCAGTCAAACGTTTTAGATACACTACCAGACAAACGTTTTAGATACACTACCAGTCAAACGCTTTAGATACACTACCAGTCAAACGTTTTAGATACATTACCAGACAAACGTTTTAGATACACTACCAGACAAACGTTTTAGATACACTACCAGTCAAACGTTTTAGATACACTACCAGACAAACGTTTTAGATACACTACCAAACGTTTTAGATACACTACCAGTCAAACGTTTTAGATACACTACCAGTCAAACGTTTTAGATACACTACCAGCCAAACGTTTTAGTTACACTACCAGTCAAACGTTTTAGATACACTACCAGTTAAACGTTTTAGATACACTACCAGTCAAACGTTTTAGATACACTACCAGTTAAACGTTTTAGTACACTACCAGTCAAACGTTTTAGATACACTACCAGTCAAACGTTTTAGATACACTACCAGTCAAACGTTTTAGATACACTACCAGTTAAACGTTTTAGTACACTACCAGTCAAACGTTTTAGATACACTACCAGTCAAACGTTTTAGTACACTACCAGTCAAACGTTTTAGATACACTACCAGTCAAACGTTTTAGAACACTACCAGTCAAACGTTTTAGTACACTACCAGACAAACGTTTTAGATACACTACCAGTCAAACGTTTTAGATACACTACCAGACAAACGTTTTAGATACACTACCAGACAAACGTTTTAGATACACTACCAGACAAACGTTTTAGATACATTACCAGTCAAACGTTTTAGATACACTACCAGTCAAACGTTTTAGATACACTACCAGACAAACGTTTTAGATACACTACCAGTCAAACGTTTTAGATACACTACCAGTCAAACGTTTTAGTACACTACCAGTCAAACGTTTTAGATACACTACCAGTCAAACGTTTTAGATACACTACCAGCCAAACGTTTTAGATACACTACCAGTCAAACGTTTTAGTGCACTACCAGTCAAACGTTTTAGTGCACTACCAGTCAAACGTTTTAGAGCACTACCAGTCAAACGTTTTAGATACACTACCAGCCAAACGTTTTAGATACACTACCAGTCAAACGTTTTAGTACACTACCAGTTAAACGTTTTAGATACACTACCAGTCAAACGTTTTAGATACACTACCAGTCAAACGTTTTAGATACACTACCAGCCAAACGTTTTAGATACACTACCAGTCAAACGTTTTAGTACACTACCAGTCAAACGTTTTAGATACACTACCAGTCAAACGTCTTAGATACACTACCAGTCAAACGTTTTAGATACACTACCAGCCAAACGCTTTAGATACACTACCAGTCAAACGTTTTAGATACACTACCAGTCAAACGTTTTAGATACACTACCAGACAAACGTTTTAGTACACTACCAGTTAAACGTTTTAGATACACTACCAGTCAAACGTTTTAGAACACTACCAGTCAAACGTTTTAGATACACTACCAGTCAAACGTTTTAGATACACTACCAGACAAACGTTTTAGTACACTACCAGTTAAACGTTTTAGTACACTACCAGTCAAACGTTTTAGTACACTACCAGTTAAACGTTTTAGATACACTACCAGCCAAACGGAGTGGTGGTTTTAATGTTAAGGCTGTAAGCTGGTTTAATAAGTTCATAAGGATATATCATCACTACTCCAGCCGTCAGGTGGCGCTAGTTCACCTGTGGTGTCGCTGTGAATATCGCCATGTTTACAAGTCGAAGGTAAGGCAGAAGTTTGGCGGTATCAGTTTGTGTTTCTGCGGTTCACAGATACCAACAAAATGACCAAATTAGACGCGTTTAATTCTTTCCTGAGGGAGCGCTTAGTGGTGGTCGCTGAAGAAATCTTCCAGGCTGTTCAGAACATCGTTTTGGAGCAGCAGGGCGAGTTAAACCGCGCTAAAGAGGAGATCTGCTTTCTGAAGAAGGCTCTGGCTGAAGCGAGCCTCAACAACGAAACAGGTAAACATGTGTGCTAACTTAGCCAGCAGAGCTAACCTGGATCACCGTTTGGCTTTTTAACCTGTTTTAGCCTTTAATTTTGATTATGCAGGCAATATTTTCATTCTCCTGTGCTTTTAAGGAAAAACCGTTCATGTAGTCAGTACGAGTCTTACAAGGGACCCGTTATTAAACGTAAACCTGAAGACAGACGTAGCTGAAGTTAGCTTTCTCTTCGAATTCTCCGTTCCACCTTAAATTGTGTAGTAGTTTCGTTCTGGCGCCTCAGATGTTAGTTATCTTTTTATATGAATTCTCCGTTCCACCTTAAATTGTGTAGTAGTTTCGTTCTGGCACCTCAGATGTTATCTTCTTATATGATTTCTCCGTTCCACCTTAAATGGTGTAGCAGTTACATTCTGGCACCTCAGATGTTAGTTATCTTCTTATATGATCTCCCCGTTCCACCTTAAATGGTGTAGCAGCTACGTTCTGGCGCCTCAGATGTTAGTTGTCTTCTTATATGAATTCTCCGTTCCACCTTAAATTGTGTAGTAGTTTCGTTCTGGCGCCTCAGATGTTATCTTCTTATATGATCTCCCCGTTCCACCTTTAATGGTGTAGCAGTTACATTCTGGCGCCTCAGATGTTAGTTATCTTCTTATATGAATTCTCCGTTCCACCTTAAATGGTGTAGCAGCTACGTTCTGGCGCCTCAGATGTTAGTTATCTTATTATATGAATTCTCCGTTCCACCTTAAATGGTGTGGCAGTTTCGTTCTTGCGCCTCATAAGTTAGTTAGCTTCTTATATTAAATCCCCGTTCCACCTTAAATGGTACAGCAGCTACGTTCTGGCGCCTGAGAAGTGAATAAGCTTCTTATTCGTATGTAACTGCTCCACCATTTAAGGTGGAACGGGAAATTCGAATGGTAAACAAACCAACTAATTAAAATCACAGCTGCAGTATTAGTCTGAAAATAATAATTTCATACCTAATTACTCTGACTGGCTTTGTTTACGTATTAAATTATACACACATTAGTCTTCTGTTAAATAAACGGAGCCTGGTTGTTAAATATTTCTGTACCTGCATGTGGATGCCAGCTGCCAATTTTTCAGATGTACCCACACATAGACAATAATAAACAGTTCACAGCTCGTAAATAGATTGTAGGTTGTGAGTTGATGATTAAAGAAGTTGACCTGGCTCTTAATGAAAAACTTAATGGAGTTTAATGGAGAATCGGGTTAGAGTTTTTTTTTCTGTGATGGTGCCCTGTTTTATGTATATCGTCGCTGGCCAAAGAAAAACATGTCTCCATTTTTATGTATGTATTATTAAACTATATCACTAAAAAACACCGTATCGATTATTAATTAAGTTTACATGCAAAGATTTCTGGCAGACAGTGAATCATTGTGTATTGTGTTTAAACCTCTGACCACTAGATGGCAGTGTTGTAATCCATTTTCAGCTCCACTCCAACATTAACAAGCAGCACAAGGGTGCAGTGCTATTGTAAACATTGATAAACCTGTTCATACAGTGGAGTGTTTTAATAGTAGGGTTTTAAAAACATATCGTATCGCCAGGTTCTTGCCAATACACAGTCCTTATATATATTAGAGATGGAAGGATCGATCGGCCATGTATCTGTGTCGGACGAATTTGAAAATATGTGATCGGCGATTGGCCGATCTCGAGAGCTGATCGATGGCGTTAAACAAATGAGCCTAATTTCTGTATTTCCAGCTAGCGTTTCATCCAGGAAGAGGATCCCTCTGTGAAACCCCCTCTGGCCAGCTCCCTGCAATTCCTATCTGAACCACTAGGTGGAAATACATACTCTTTCATTTTCGTCAGACTGACTAAAGCAGTGGCTTCGTGAGATCAGTATAAGCGTTCATCGCATGTGTGGAAAGAAAACATCGTCCGTCTGGCAGTTTGTTACCGTATGTGACTCAGACTCATCCAGGACAGTTTATAACATCTGTAAAATTAGTAACATCAGCGTCTCTCACGGAAACCAAGACAAAGACATTTAACACACTAATCAGATACACACTTCAGAGACACCACACAGCTGAACACAGTGAGTATCAGCAAACAGCAGAGCTAGCACACACAGCTAACACAAAACAAACAACCCAGAACACCTACAGACCAGATCTGACCGGTACGAACAGAACAGCAGCAGAAACAGCCAGAGAGCTAAAGAACCACAGCCAGAGTGATTGAGTTTATAGTTCTAGATAAGTAGCTCTTCTCGGCTGTAGAAGACGTTCATTCTGCTGCTTAATATTCCACCTGGATTCACGCTCTGCTGTTCCTAGTAGAGATACTTTTCAGATGTGGCTCTTATGGAGCTGTACCAAGCGGTTTACTCCCACATAGACTAACTTCTAATTTAGTTAAAATATTATACTGTTTCACATGAGTTCGTTAAAAATGGTAATAAACCAGTTTAGACCATGTTTCATGACTTGCTTGCGCTAATAACTACATATAGCCCCGCCCTCGCTCGGTATCAGCTATCAGCCGATCGCGCTGAAAGGTGATCAGCGATCGGAATCGGCCTCAAAAAAGCCGTTCGGTCCATCTCATTATATATATATATTAGACAGAGAATCATTGTGTGTTGTGTTTAAACCTCTCACCACTAGGTGGAAGTGTTGTATTCCATTGTCAGCTCCACTCCAACATAAACAAGTAGCACAAGGGTGCAATGCTATTGTAAGTATTGATAAACCTGTTCATATAGTGGTGTGTTTTAATAGTAGGATTTTAAAAAATTGAGAATAGAATCGAGACCCGTAAATCACGATATGTATCACCAGGTTCTTGCCAATACACAGCCCTAATATATATATTTACAATATACAGGAGGGACCTATGTAGAAACTTTTTGTACTTGTGATACTGGGTGGCAGGGAAGACCACACAAAAAGATTCTTGGCGCTGTCCCAAGATTTCTGTTGATTTTTATTTGTCTACATCTTTTAAATGCAGCAGCTGATGATGAATGGACCAATAGAAATGCTCCAAAAAAGCTTAATTAAAATTCTGGTCTAATTGACTTACATTAAAAGTACAGAAGGTTTTTGCTCTCTCCTGTAAAGTTGTTGTTTTGGAGGATATGCTGGTTCTGCTGCTGATTCACAGCTGACTGGGCAGCACAGCTCTTGAGTAGTTGTAGACAAGGTCCTTGCAGACATGCTCAACCTGTGCTGGCCTCTAATCCTGTACTGTTTTTTTGTTTGTTTTTGTCTTTTAGATGCTCAGACCAGCCAACCAGAAGGACTTTGTACTGACCAGCAGAAACCCCAGAACGAACCGCTGAACTCAGAGTCTTCATTAATCCAGGTGAAACTGGAGTTTTGTGCTGTTCAGCCCGACCCCGAGCCCCATCTGTCGAGCAGCCCCTCGCCATGTAGCAGCTCTCCATCTTCAAAGCTTACTGACGTTCAGGAAGTTCCTCCACGCTTGCCTCCAAAACCAAAAGAGAATGAAGGCCTAAAGATGAACTCCTATATCTCCATCAACTTGGTACCGTGTGACGCCCAGCTCCACTCGAGTAACTCGAACTCAAAAGCGGTAAGAAGCCAACCTGCCGACTCTGGGTGGGTGGAATGCATAAAGGAGGAGGAGCTTTATTCTTGTTCCTATTGCAGCTCATCTTTTGATGACGTTCCTCAGCTGCAGTCACACCTGGAGTGTCACAGAAGTGCGACGCCCCCGTTCGAGTGTCGGATCTGTTGTAAGACTTTTAAACACAGGGTAACGTGGAGGAACCACATGATCGTGCACCAGAAAACACGGCCCTTCCGTTGCAAGTTCTGCGGTAAGGGATTCAATCAGAAAGGTCACCTGAAGGAGCACGAAAGGATCCACACCGGAGAAAAACCTTTCGGCTGCTCCATATGTGGCAAACGCTTCACTCAGTTCAATCACGTCCGGGCACATGTTCGCAATCACCATCAGGATCAACTGCAGACGTTGGACGCTACACAAAACAAATGAGACGCTGGAACAGTTGATAGAACTTCAGATCATGTCAGACTTCAGGATCCCAGAGTTGCTCGGAAGGCTTTTAACACTAATCGTGATGAATGAACTAAGAAAGACCCCAGATCTGTGGTGTGATGTGAAACTGATGTGTAGAAGGTATATTAAAGGTTGTGACGGTGATGTTAACTTTTTTTATAGAGATCAATTAGTTTGTTGATTTTAAATTGTCCCTCTGATCTTATTTTCTGTCATCTGTCTTGTTTTAGGCTGAACGAGGAAAAAATAAAGTTTTTATCTTTGGGTTTAATGAAAGACCAGCATTGTCTCCTAGTCTGAGAGTTTGTGTGTGTGTGGGTTCTGCTGTTCTTCTTATGGATTGTTGGAGATACACCCAGGCCTGATTATTGCCACCCCTGTTCTCAATCAAGACATCACTTAAATAGGACCTGCCTGACAAAGTGAAGTCCACCAAAAGACCCTTAAAAGCTACACATCATGCCGAGATCCAAAGAAATTTAGGAACAATTGAGAAAGAAGGTAATTGAGATCTATCAGTCCAGAAAGGATTATAAAGCCATTTCCAAAGCTTTGGGAATCCAGCGAACCACCGTAAGAGCTATTGTTCACAAATGGCGAAGACATGAACAGTGGTGAACCTTCCCAGGAGTGGCCAGCCGCCCAAAATTACCACAAGAGCGCAGCGACGACTCATCCAAGAGGTCACAAAAGACCCCACAACAACATCCAAAGAACTGCAGGCCTCACTTGCCTCAGTTAAGGTCAGTGTTCTCCAGAGGCCTCCACCATCAGAAAGAGACTGGGCAAAAATGGCCTACATGGCAGAGTTCCTAGACGAAAACCACTGCTGAGCACAAAGAACATTAAAGCTCGTGTCAATTGTTCCAGAACACATCTTGATGATCCCCAAGACTTTTGGGAAAACATTCTGTGGACCGATGAGACAAAAGTTGAACTCTTTGGAAGGTGTGTGTCCCAGTACATCTATACGATATTTTTCACGTTCACGATATTGAAAAATGTTGGTGATATTATTGTGTACGATACGATATGGCACACTCCTACTCCAGAACCTTGATATGCTTCTTACGGAGCCACTCCTTGGCTATCCTGGCTGTGTGCTTTGGGTCATTGTCATGTTGAAAGACCCAGCCACGACCCTACTACTACCCCTACTAAAAACTACTGGAAACATTTGACCTCTGTAAATGCAAACAAAGGCTACTGTACCAAATATTAACATTTATACAGGTGTTTAAATACTTATTTGCAGCAGTAACACAAATAAATTATTAAAAAATTATACATTGTGATTTCCGGATTTTCTTATTTTTTTGATTATGTCTCTCACAGTGGACATGCACCTAAGATGAAAATTTTAGACCCCTGCATGATTTCTAAGTGGAAGAACTTGCAAAGTTGCAGGATGTTCAAAGACTTTCTCACTGTATATATATATATATATATATATATATATATATATCTATATATATATATATATATATATATATATATATATATATATATCCATCCTCATACATACATATGGTAGCAGAGAGGAAGACACTGCACAAATTGCTCTCCATCATGGATGATGATGGTCACCCACTGCACACCATCGTCATGGAACAAAGGAGCAAGTTCAGTGGCAGGTTCCTGTCACAGAGCTGCTCTACAGACAGACTCAGGAGATCCTTTGTCCCGAGAGCCATCAGACTCTTCAACTCCTCCCAGTGGAGCCGGAAGAGGGAGGAGGACAGATGAGGAACAAGTCCCTTAATTCACATTACAGTTTATTTTTATTTGTACTCTAATCACATTACTGTACATCTGCACTCCCGGACACTCTCCACACTTTACTGGACATCTTATGTCAGCACTCATAGACACTATTGACACCTTGCCAGACATCCTGTACATTTGCACTCCTGGACACTATTTAACACTATTTAATTTTTATATACCTTATTGTTTTTTTGTACTGTGTAACTGCTACTGGCTGCTAAATTTCCTTCGGGATCAATAAAGTCTCTATCTCTATCTATCTATCTATCTATCTACTCAGATATATATGTGTATACATACATACACAGACAGATGTATGCATACATGCATACAGACATACATATATAGACAGACAGACATATACATACATACATCCCATACTATGCAAAAACGCACACATGGCTTATGTGTAAAGCCAATTTTAATTAAGTTTAATTGGCACCTCTCAGGTTATAAATGGGTTTTACTTAGGAAGCATTACTGTTTTTCCTACATTAGGTCTGCCATAACAGTATTGTTTATTCCTGGACTAGGCTTAATCCATACCTAGTAAACCACAAGTTGATGTACGGTTTTGATCCTATCCTACATTGTATTAAGGTGCACTCCAGCACCTTAGTTTTTCTCTGAGCCAAAAACTTTATTCCTTCATGGACTTAAATATAAATTAAAGGGCCACTGTTTAATAATTTATGATGATTATTAATGAACAGTCCTCAAATGTCAACTCATTAGACATGATTTACTCAAACAATAAAAAAGTCATATTTGTTGTCAGTATTTTATGTGTGTGGTGGTTTTATTTATTTATCAGGCACATCATTAATTAAGGTAAATTAAATATGTCAGTGTAAGCCATCATTTTTAGCTATAGTGCCTGAGATGTGATTAGTTCAAGCAAGTAAATATTTATAAATGAATAACAAATAAATAAACAAACAAACCACTTTTAAAATACAGCCAAACAATAGAAATATTTATCAAGTTTCCAAAATAAAAGTGGTGTACGATTATGTACACTTATTAAACACACTTATTCTTATATTGTATTGTTTTTTTTGTATTATTTATGACAATAAACATCTACTATGCTGGTTTCGTAAATGTATTTTAAATCTTTTTAAACGGCGTCGTACTAAAAACTTTTATTTCAGTCGTACCGGTATTTTGAAATCTGTAACCGCTTTCGACCGGAAGTTAATTCACACCGCTTGAAAGGGTTTTCTTGTTTACATCCCGAGATTTAACGCTTTGAAAGTAATATTTATGAGTTAATTACTTTAGTTTTCTCATATCAAAGATTTAGATGCTTATTTTAGCCAAGTAAGTAATTTATAGGTGAACTGTGAAGTAATTTCACGATGTCTAAACTGGAGTTTCTGAATGGCTTCTTTACGGAGCGTTTAATAGCAGCAGCTGATGAGATCTTTCAGGTAGTTAAAGATACGATTTCTGAATATCAGGAGGAAATAAATCGGGCGAAACAGGAGAATCGCTACCTCCGAGAAATGCTGGTGAGCATCAACAGCAGTGGAGAAGAACGGAGAGGTAACGAGCTGGAGTTAGCACTGTGGCTAAAGGGGTCAAATATAACTGCAGACTAGTTATATGGCTTGCTTTGCCACATAAACGTTGTGGGGAGAAACAAACTGATTTTTTTCTGCATGAGTTTCTTTTAACTGTTCGCGAAAGTTAAAAACCGTGTAGAAGCAGTTGTACACAGTTCGTATTACCTGGATCCGTTATTGAGCAGAAACGTGGCTAAGGCTCTAATTCGTGGAACTCACCGGTCCACCTTAAATGGAGCAGCAGTTACATCCTGGCGTCTCAGACGTTAGTTAGCTTCTTATTCGATTTTCCAGTTGCACCTTCAATAGACACAGAAGTTAGTTGGCTTCTTATTGGTATTTCCAGGTCCACCTTAAATGGTGTAGCAGTTCCAATCTGGCGCCTCAGAAGTCAGTTAGCTTCTTCTTCGAGCTCCATGTTCCACCTTAAATGGTACAGCAGTAACATACTGGCGCCTCTTAAGTTAGTTAGCTTCTTATTGGTATTTCCAGTTCCACCTTAAATGGTGCAGCAGTTCCATTCTGGCGTCCCAGACGTTAGTTAGCTTCTTATTGGTATTTCCAGGTCCACCTTAAATGGTGCAGTAGTAACATACTGGCACCTCAGAAGTAAGTTAGCTTCTTATTGGTATTTCCAGTTCCACCTTAAATGGGGAACAACTGTCACATTATGCCGTCTCAGAAGTTAGTTAGCTTTTTCTTCGAGTTCCCTGTTCCACCTTAAATGGTGCAGCAGTAACATACTGGTGCCTCAGAAGACAGTTAGCTTCTTATTGGTATTTCCAGGTCCACCTTAAATGGTGCAGCAGTAACATACTGGTGCCTCAGAATACAGTTAGCTTCTTATTGGTATTTCCAGTTCCACCTTAAATGGTGCAGCAGTTACATACTGGCGCCTCAGAAGACAATTAGCTTCTTATTGGTATTTCCAGTTCCACCTTAAATGGTGCAACTGACACATTCTGGCGCCTTAGAGGTTCGTTAGCTTATTATTGGTATATTAAATTCCACCCTAAATGGTGCAGCTGTCACATACTGGTCCCTCAGAAGTCAGTTAGTTTCTTTTTGGTATTTCCAGTTCCGCCTTAAATGGTGCAGCAGTAACATACTGACGCCTCAGAAGTTCGTTAGCTTCTTATTGGTATTTCCAGGTCCACCTTAAATGGTGCAACAGTAACGTTCTGGTGTCTCAGACGTTAGTTAGATACTTATTTGATTTCCCAGTTGCACCTTCAATAGACACGAGTTCGTTAGCTTCTTATTAGTTTTTCCAGGTCCACCTTAAATGGTGCAGCAGTTACATCCTGGCGCCTCAGAAGTTCGTTAGCTTCTTAATGGTATTTCCAGGTCCACCTTAAATGGTGCAGCAGTAACATACTGGCGCCTCAGAAGTAAGTTAGCTTCTTATTGGTATTTCCAGTTCCACCTTAAATGGTGCAGCAATTCAAATCTGGCGCCTCAGAATTTAGTTGGCTTCTTATTGGTATTTCCAGGTCCACCTTAAATGGTGCAGCAGTCACATACTGGTGCCTTAAAAGTTCATTAGCTTCTAATTGGTATTTCCAATTCCACCTTAAATGGTGCAACTGCCACATTCTGGCGCCTTAGAGGTTTGTTAGCTTATTGGTATTTTAAATTCCACCCTAAATGGTGCAGCTGTCACATACTGGTCCCTCAGAAGTCAGCTAGTTTCTTATTGGTATTTCCAGTTCCGCCTTAAATGGTGCAGCAGTAACATACTGGCGCCTTAGAAGTTAGTTAGCTTCTTATTGGTATTTCCAGTCCCACCTTAAATGGTGCAGCAGTAACATACTGGCGCCTCAGAAGTAAATTAGCTTCTTATTGGTATTTCCAGTTCCACCTTAAATGGTGCAGCAGTAACATACTGGCGCCTCAGAAGTTAGTTAGCTTCTTATTGGTATTCCCAGTTCCACCTTAAATGGTGCAGCAGTAACATACTGGCACCTTAGAAGTAAGTTAGCTTCTTATTGTTATTTCCAGTTCCACCTTAAATGGGGAACAACTGTCACATTCTGCCGCCTTAGAGATTAGTTAGCTGCTTCTTCGAGTTCCCTGTTCCACCTTAAATGGTGCAGCAGTAATATACTGGCGCCTCAGAAGTTAGTTAGCTTCTTATTGGTATTTCCAGTTCCACCTTAAATGGTGCAGCAGTAACATACTGGCGCCTCAGAAGTTAGTTGGCTTCTTATTGGTATTTCCAGTTCCACCTTAAATGGTGCAGCAGTAACATACTGGCGCCTCAGAAGTAAATTAGCTTCTTATTGGTATTCCCAGTTCCACCTTAAATGGTGCAGCAGTAACATACTGGCGTCTCAGACGTTAGTTAGCTTCTTATTGGTATTTCCAGTTCCACCTTAAATGGTGCAGCAGTTACATCCTGGTGCCTCAGAAGTTAGTTATCTTCTAACTCGAATTACCTTTACACAGGTAGGTAAAGGTTGTGTTACAGTTTACCTGTACACAGGTAGTTTAATCTATTACTTATTTTTATAATAACCGTCTGTATAGTTTTTGTATTGATTACTTTCTATGTCCTGCTCAGTTCCCACAGATATCCCATCCTGTCCTGCAGATGGGGGCCAAACCAGTCAAGGACCACCAGACTCAGAGCCCATCATACAAGTGAAGCTGGAGCTTTGCACTGTAGAGCAGGAACGGGAGCTCCAGCAGCCTCTTAGTGTTGCACCATGCACAACTACTCCCATGGACACAGACCTGGACCAGGATCCACTTCCCAGTCTCCCAGTGAAGTCTATGGATACAGAGGAGAGAGAGTGCAGTGATCTGCTTATGGACCCAGTCCCAGTTAAAACTGAGCAGTGTGACTCCCAAGACCCCTGCACGGATTCATCCGCAGCGCAGAGGGAACCGGATCACTTTGAAGTTGATGAGGACGACCCCAGCTCGCGGTCCAGTTACAGACCTTACGGTGCCTCGTCGCCTGACCGGCCGCCGCAGACCCAGAGCGACCTCGCGGACAGTCTGTTTTACTGCAAGGTTTGTAACAAGCCTTTCAAGACTTACCTATGGCTGGAGAAACACCTGGCGAGTCACAGCAACGAGGAGCGGCACGTCTGCGGCGTTTGTGGCAAGCGGTTCAAACTCGCGCAGACCCTCGAGAGCCACATACACAACCACACCAGGGAGAGACCGCACTGCTGCCGCTTCTGCGGGAAGGGTTTCAGTCAGAAAAGCCACGTGAGGGATCACGAGAGGATCCACACGGGCGAAAAGCCCTTCGTCTGCCCCATCTGTCAGAAGGGCTTCGTGCAGAGGAGTCAGCTAATGACCCACATCCACACACATTCTTACTTGATGAAAGACTTGTCGGAGGTAAAACAGTGGAAGAAGCGAGCATAGCGTGTGTGTGTTAAAGGCTAAGCACCAATTATGGACCCCCCTGGTGATTTTACAATGTTTTAGATTGTTTTTAGATACTGAAAATATATAAACATGACTTAAAATGAAGTTAATTTGCTCTAAGATAGACAATTTTAATAAAATTGATGGAAAAACCTGAGCTCGCTATGGAAATTCCTGAACGCTACCGTGTGACGTCACTGGTGGACAACAGTGAACAGCTCTGCGGTACAACAGCAGACTGACTGGGACTGAGAATGTTCCAGAGCTGCTTCCTCAGATTCTGATGATATTTCAGAATTTGAATTTGAAAGAGCTGTAATGTAGAAATAGACCACCATATCACTTAGTCCTGATACTTTTAGACCACCATATCACTTAGTCCTGATACTTTTAGACCACCATATCACTTAGTCCTGATACTTTTAGTCCAACCACACCCACAACAGCAGCTCATCCTGAGTGTAAACAGTATCTAGATAACCAACCAACATTATTCATAACAACAGCCTAGCAACCAGCTAAACTCAGATATAGAGGTACAGTTATTGTAGTAAATACGACTCTATACATCTTCATAACTCAACTACGTTAGCTTAGCCTAACTTGAACCACTGAACTTAGCAAGTGAAGCTAACGTTAGCTAACATCAGCTAAAGCAGGCTCAGTAACTGAGTTTACCTGGTTTACCTCCACGTACACGGAGGCTCTTGAACTCCTCTCGCTGGTTTCCTATACGCCCATATTGTTAAACAGCGTCAGACTTAAGATCCAGTCGTCGTGTAAGCCTACGTCCCATAGCTGTGATAATCTTCAGACGTGAAATGATCTACAGATGACGGAGTGAGAGGACGCTCCTTTCCACTGTGCCCGTTTAAAGTTTCAATTTAGTCACTTTCTGGAAATCTGGGGGCCGTTTGTGCTTGGGGGTCCATCTACTGGGGATGCATCCAATTTCTGCAGCCATAAACACCAACACCTTTCTGTCATTGTGTATTACCGTAAGTGCGTCTTCTAGCATTGTTGTCCACCATCTACGTCACACGCGCAACGTCTACGGCAGTTTCCGAACAGTGGGCGGAGCTAAACAGTCTTTTAATCCGTATTACTTGACTTTGTAAACAATAAAACGTTTTCTGACTTTTAATAATCTCAAGTTAGGATCTCAAACTCCGCTGTAGTTATGTGTTTGAGATTTTCATATTAGCCGGTGCTTAGCCTTTAAAGGGGAGCTCAAACCAATAGGTATCACTAGCTGTGCTACAAGTTCTAGGTTGCAGCTGAGGAAGGACTGGTCTTCAGTAGGACTGTCCTATGAAGACACCTCCTCAGTAACTCAGGTCACAGTACTGCTACAGTCTAAGGAGGCTGTCCCGCGACAGTGAGTCTCCTAAAGCTAAAAGATTAAAGCAGGATTAGCAATAACATGCCAAAAAGGAAAATACTGCATACAAGCTTATGTAGCAGAAAGTACTTCTGATTAAAATATGAGATACACATACATCTGTGCCACAATTATTGGCACCCTTGATGTTTATACTTTGTACAAGCCCTTCTTGTGTACTTCATAACATTTCACAAGATTGGGGAACACTGAGAGAGGGATCTTCCACCGTTCCTCTCCTGGACCATTCCTGGATCCTCTCCTATGCACTGTCCTCTTTAGCTCACCCCACAGGTTTTCAGTTGGGTTGAGGTCTGGGGATTGAGATGGCCATGGGAGGATTTGGCCACATGTTTAGGGTCATTATCTTGCTGAAAGACCCAGTGATGACCCATCTTTAGCTTTCAGGCACCAGATTTTGATTGAAAATGTCCTGGTATTTCAAAGAGTTCATGATGCCTTGCACTCTAACAAGGTTCCCAGGGGCCTTTGGAAGAGAAACAGGCCCACGGAGTCACCGAACAATGGTGTGTTCTCTCGTCTTTCCCATGCTGAAGAGTGGATAAGAGAAATAGGCCTCTGTGTCACGTCATATTTATACCCCAGGGAAAGGTTCCTGGATATTCTGATCAACTTTATAAACTACAGTAGAAAAATGACAGAAATGCTTCAGTTACATTTATTTTCTAGGAATTGTTAGAGGTGCCAATAATTGTGGAACAAGTGATTTTATGAAGAATAATGATTTAGTCAGGGATTTTTTTAAAGTCACTTAAAATTTACATTTGCGTTTATTTTAAGGTTTTTTAACACATTTCAACAAGGGGTGGCAATAATTGTGGAGGGCGCTGTCTAAAGAAAATTGTATCTCCATTCTGTTTTTGTTTTCACATCATTTGAATACGACAACAGCTCCTTATGCTGGACCAATAGAAATTCTCCAAAATTGCTTGGGAAAAATTCTGGTTCCATTGACTTGCAGTGAAAGTCAAGCTTTGGAGATACTTCATTATATATATATATCTCAATACATCCTGCTCCTGAAGCCTCTTCTTTGCGCACATACACTAGCGCTCATAAGTTTGGGATCACAGTGAAATGTTCTTGTTTTAATGGAGTATCTTCTTCCTTAACACAACAATGGACTGACGGGTCTCTAAAGAAAGTTGTTTCTTTCTGGTCATTGTGAGTCGGTCAGCAAGCCATCAACTGCTGATCTTCAGATACTAAACTAACCTAGAATGTTGTTCCCTTTTATACTCACTTATTAGTAGAATGTTTTTCAGCGGTGACCACAATTGATCAAGAGTGTCCTAACAACCAACTAGTCCAATAACATCCTTAACTTGGATTGGTGGTCGTACCAGGAGATTTAGACAGAGGACTGAGAATTGCTGATAATAGAACTATATGTAAAATAAGCCTCTATACAAAATAGACTTTAATACAAACATTTTTATTCTTTAAAAATCATCTGATACACTTACATTCATTGTGAAATCAACAATATTGTTTGTAAATTGCATGAAAATTGCATGAAATGAAATTCTAGTGATCCTAAACTTTTGAGCGGTAGTGTATGTGCAGAAAGGATTGTGGGTAACCGATATTATCCAAACGTAGGTGTCATTTCTAGGCTGTATATGAAGGGTCTTCACTTTGGAACAGCTTTCTCGGATGTAGTGGCTGTGAAATCCAGCGACCTCAGCGGCAGCCCAGACTTTGGAACCCAGCTACTGTTTCTACACAACTCAGTCAGGATGTAGACTCAGTCGTTTAGGGTGGTCTGATGTGAAATGCTCTATTTCAGAGAAGCTCCAAGTCAAAACTGTTGACGGTGGTGTTGAAGGGGACCTGAAGCTTTACTTAAAAAACTACCTCACATTAAGTTATTACATGGTTACTGCTTGATGGCTGAGACGTTATTTCACAGATGATTTGAGATCTAGTCTATTTATGATGGAGAGACAGATACAGGGCACTGTGGAGCAAAATAGTCCTCCAAGCACACTTATATTACCACCATCAGCTTTACATATAAAAACTCAGATGGCCATTTATACTAGCAAAAGTTTGGGTACATCTTCCTAGGTTCTTCTTATTGATACTATATTAATAATATTAGTGAGTAAGTGTGAAGAGATCAGAACTATAAAATAAGAGGTATGGAATTATTCCTGGAGCAGAATAAAACATCTGGTTGTGTTTAAAGAATGTTTAGAGGGTCTTTTAGAAATGAGCTCATTTGCTCTGATGCAGGTTTACATACTTTGAACATTCTGACCAGCAGCTTCATGAGGAGCCACATGAGCTGCTTCTCTAACAGGACTGAAGAAGATAGTGTAGATGCTGAGATCTTGTTCTGATAAACAGGTTTGGGGGTTTTATAGCTCTAATAAAAATATACATTCTCTACATTCTTTAAATACAGTCAAATGTTTCTTTTAGTAATATTTGTGTACATGGGCTCCAACTTCACTATTTATTCTCGTCTCTCAACACATTCAGATCTAAACCTCTTTATTATTTTATATATATATATATATATATTCAGTTAGGTGGGTCCAAACATTTGATTTGCAGTGTATGTTTACTGGTGGTTTTAGACTGTATATAAAATATATGCAGTGTAAATGTTGTGACCCCTGGTTCCCATCACCACCACTGTAAAGAATTCAGAGTATGCAGGTTTCTCTACAATGAAGTGTTTTATATCAAACCACTCCAAATGACTTTGTTTAGAGCCCAAAAGCCAAATTATGCAAAAAAGTGTTTGTCTTTAATATGTTGACTCCAGTTTCTTGGACTTTTCTTCTTTTGGCCACTACTTGTCTATACTTAAAGTGCTCTGGATAAGCTTTATGAAGCACAAGGTTTATTAGATCTGTGTAATGATGCCAAGTCATGCATATAATTAAATGTGAAAGTGAAAGGGTTTGATTATCTTTTGGTTTATTTGCATACAGAAGTGAGCAACTCCTGTACATTGTTGGATTTTCACATTCTCAATTTCAGAATCTTGTGCTTCCATGTCTGAAGCACACCAGCTGGAACATGAAGTATTACTTAAGTTAGCTGACGAGTTTGTTGAAGTGTATTGGGAGCAGGAGAAGATACATTAACAGCATTTAGTAGACGTTCTTATCCAGAGCGACGTACCAAGATGCTTATTGTTTAGTCAGAGTATGTGTCTCTAGCCGGCGGATCCGACCCTTCCTTTCTTAGGACGCCACTCAGGTGCAGTCTCTTTTCATTTCAAGGCTCGACTACTGCAGCTCGCTCCTGGCTGGTCTTACTCAGAGACCCTAGACAAAAGGTGCATCCGAAATCGTCTACTAGTCAGTAGGTACTGGATTAGAGTCAGTACTGCTCGAGCGGTAGACTAGTAGGTAATTTCAGTAGGAGAGTTTTAGTACCACACAATCTCAGACGTACTACGTCCACCATATTACCAGCGTCCTGTTAGCAAGACGTCAGACCACCACCGTAAAAGTCCTGCTGTTCATTTAAAAGCTCGTTTACTGACAGATTTAGATCTTTTAGTGACTCTGATCTGTGTTTTTATCTGATTATGTATCAGACGGTGTGGAGCTGTAAATCAGAGAAGATGAAACGGGAGGAATGTAATCATTGTTTATCTCAGCAGTAGCGCTAACTTCTGTAGCGGCAGTTCACTAGCAGTAGCTACGTACACACAGCCGACGTTCAGCTTTCACCGTTTATTTACTCCACTCTGAATTCATCCACCACTCCAGGTGAATCATGGGATACACAGTGTGCTGTGTTCACCTACATAAAAACAGCTGCTGATTCAGGAGGTCATCCAGGCACCGTTCACCTACTACTCAATACCCACTGAGTATTCAGACATACTAGCCACGCTCGCCTACTGATTTCACTACTGAGTATTCAGACATACTAGCCACGCTCGCCTACTGATTTCACTACTGAGTATTCAGACATACTAGCCACGCTCACGTACTGATTTCACTACTGAGTATTCAGACATACTAGCCACACTCGCCTACTGATTTAACTACTGAGTATTCAGACATACTAGCCACGCTCGCCTACTGATTTACTACTGAGTATTCAGACATACTAGCCACGCTCGCCTACTGATTTCACTACTGAGTATTCAGACATACTAGCCACGCTCGCCTACTGATTTACCTACTGAGTATTCAGATATACTAGCCACGCTCGCCTACTGATTTCACTATTGAGTATTCAGACATACTAGCCACGCTCGCCTACTGATTTCACTATTGAGTATTCAGACATACTAGCCACGCTCACCTACTGATTTCACTACTGAGTATTCAGACATACTAGCCACGCTCGCCTACTGATTTACTACTGAGTATTCAGACATACTAGCCACGTTTACCTACTGATTTCACTACTGAGTATTCAGACATACTAGCCACGCTCACCTACTGATTTACTACTGAGTATTCAGACATACTAGCCACGCTCACCTACTGATTTCACTATTGAGTATTCAGACATACTAGCCACGCTCGCCTACTGATTTAACTACTGAGTATTCAGACATACTAGCCACGCTCACCTACTGATTTCACTACTGAGTATTCACACATACTAGCCACGCTCGCCTACTGATTTACTACTGAGTATTCAGACATACTAGCCACGCTCGCCTACTGATTTCACTACTGAGTATTCAGACATACTAGCCACGCTCACCTACTGATTTCACTACTGAGTATTCAGACATACTAGCCACGCTCACCTACTGATTTACTACTGAGTATTCAGACATACTAGCCACGCTCACCTACTGATTTCACTATTGAGTATTCAGACATACTAGCCACGCTCACCTACTGATTTACTACTGAGTATTCAGACATACTAGCCACGCTCACCTACTGATTTCACTACTGAGTATTCAGACATACTAGCCACGCTCGCCTACTGATTTACTACTGAGTATTCAGACATACTAGCCACGCTCGCCTACTGATTTCACTACTGAGTATTCAGACATACTAGCCACGCTCGCCTACTGATTTACCTACTGAGTATTCAGATATACTAGCCACGCTCGCCTACTGATTTCACTATTGAGTATTCAGACATACTAGCCACGCTCGCCTACTGATGTCACTACTGAGTATTCAGACATACTAGCCACGCTCACGTACTGATTTCACTACTGAGTATTCAGACATACTAGCCACACTCGCCTACTGATTTAACTACTGAGTATTCAGACATACTAGCCACGCTCGCCTACTGATTTACTACTGAGTATTCAGACATACTAGCCACGCTCGCCTACTGATTTCACTACTGAGTATTCAGACATACTAGCCACGCTCGCCTACTGATTTACCTACTGAGTATTCAGATATACTAGCCACGCTCGCCTACTGATTTCACTATTGAGTATTCAGACATACTAGCCACGCTCGCCTACTTATTTCACTATTGAGTATTCAGACATACTAGCCACGCTCGCCTACTGATTTACTACTGAGTATTCAGACATACTAGCCGCGCTCACCTACTGATTTCACTATTTAGTATTCAGACATACTAGCCACGCTCGCCTACTGATTTCACTATTGAGTATTCAGACATACTAGCCACGCTCACCTACTGATTTACTACTGAGTATTCAGACATACTAGCCACACTCACCTACTGATTTCACTACTGAGTATTCAGACATACTAGCCACGCTCGCCTACTGATTTCACTACTGAGTATTCAGACATACTAGCCACGCTCGCCTACTGATTTCACTATTGAGTATTCAGACATACTAGCCACGCTCGCCTACTGATTTCACTACTGAGTATTCAGACATACTAGCCACGCTCGCCTACTGATTTCACTACTGAGTATTCACACATACTAGCCACGCTCGCCTACTGATTTACTACTGAGTATTCAGACATACTAGCCACGCTCGCCTACTGATTTCACTACTGAGTATTCAGACATACTAGCCACGCTCGCCTACTGATTTCACTACTGAGTATTCAGACATACTAGCCACGCTCACCTACTGATTTACTACTGAGTATT
Source organism: Megaleporinus macrocephalus (assembly GCA_021613375.1). Lineage (NCBI taxonomy): Eukaryota > Metazoa > Chordata > Actinopteri > Characiformes > Anostomidae > Megaleporinus > Megaleporinus macrocephalus. The sequence continues at coordinate 24,930,327 of CM038714.1, forward strand.
CAGACATACTAGCCGCGCTCGCTTACTGATTTCACTACTGAGTGTTCAGACATACTAGCCGCGCTCGCCTACTGATGTCACTACTGAGTATTCAGACATACTAGCCACGCTCACGTACTGATTTCACTACTGAGTATTCAGACATACTAGCCACACTCGCCTACTGATTTAACTACTGAGTATTCAGACATACTAGCCACGCTCGCCTACTGATTTACTACTGAGTATTCAGACATACTAGCCACGCTCGCCTACTGATTTCACTACTGAGTATTCAGACATACTAGCCACGCTCGCCTACTGATTTACCTACTGAGTATTCAGATATACTAGCCACGCTCGCCTACTGATTTCACTATTGAGTATTCAGACATACTAGCCACGCTCGCCTACTTATTTCACTATTGAGTATTCAGACATACTAGCCACGCTCGCCTACTGATTTACTACTGAGTATTCAGACATACTAGCCGCGCTCACCTACTGATTTCACTATTTAGTATTCAGACATACTAGCCACGCTCGCCTACTGATTTCACTATTGAGTATTCAGACATACTAGCCACGCTCACCTACTGATTTACTACTGAGTATTCAGACATACTAGCCACGCTCACCTACTGATTTCACTACTGAGTATTCAGACATACTAGCCACGCTCGCCTACTGATTTCACTACTGAGTATTCAGACATACTAGCCACGCTCGCCTACTGATTTCACTATTGAGTATTCAGACATACTAGCCACGCTCGCCTACTGATTTCACTACTGAGTATTCAGACATACTAGCCACGCTCGCCTACTGATTTCACTACTGAGTATTCACACATACTAGCCACGCTCGCCTACTGATTTACTACTGAGTATTCAGACATACTAGCCACGCTCGCCTACTGATTTCACTACTGAGTATTCAGACATACTAGCCACGCTCGCCTACTGATTTCACTACTGAGTATTCAGACATACTAGCCACGCTCACCTACTGATTTACTACTGAGTATTCAGACATACTAGCCGCGCTCGCTTACTGATTTCACTACTGAGTGTTCAGACATACTAGCCGCGCTCGCCTACTGATTTCACTACTGAGTATTCAGACATACTAGCCACGCTCGCCTACTGATTTCACTACTGAGTATTCAGACATACTAGCCACGCTCGCCTACTGATTTACTACTGAGTATTCAGACATACTAGCCACGCTCGCCTACTGATTTCACTACTGAGTATACAGACATACTAGCCACGCTCACCTACTGATTTCACTAATGAGTTTTCAGACATACTAGCCACGCTCGCCTACTGATTTACTACTGAGTATTCAGATATACTAGCCACGCTCGCCTACTGATTTACTACTGAGTATTCAGACATACTAGCCGCGCTCGCCTACTGATTTCACTACTGAGTATTCAGACATACTAGCCGCGCTCGCCTACTGATTTCACTACTGAGTAGTAGACAAGTAAGTGATTTTGGACGCACCTAAAGCCAGGGTGATCAAGTACCAGTATCGGGGCGTGAACTAGCCCAATCTATAGCCTCTATAGATTAGAGTCTCTAGCCCTGGAAAGCTACTTTGATGTAGAGTTTAGTTCCAGCCTGTACCTAGTGATGGGCAAATTATACAGAGGCTTGGGGATTCGAGAAATCCAGGAACCCGTTTATGAAGTGGGTTGCTTTGTTGAGGGCGAGTGACGTCACTGATGACGTCTAAAGCCTCTCTGTTTCGAGTAATGGTGTGCTTTATTGTTTCTTAATGAAAAAATCTTCATGATCATCAAACCACAATCACTGTCCCGTCTTTTGAAAGCACTGCAACAGTCTTAACATCAACGTCTCACGTCCGCTTGGATTTATTTATTGAAATGAACAGACATCTTTTACCCACACAATCAAAAACAGACTAGATGAACAAATGAATGGACCACAGTGGCAGTGTTTATTCCCATGCCGATGACGTTGCAAGAGGTCATCACAAATAATTGAAATGACAATAAAAGTTTTGGCCAGCAGGGGGGTTAGTGTGCACATGAAGCTTCGAGAAATGAACCTTTGTTTGACCCAGCTGGAGGGAAAGCTTCAACGCTTCAAGAGGCTCCATCTGGCCATCACTACCTGCACCCAGTAAGCTGCCCTGTTCCTGACAATAACATTTCTGATCCAGCCAATCAGGGGCCTGGGGAGAGGCTGATTAGTTTCAGCAGGTGTGACAAGTTGTGGTAGGAACTGGGCTGGGCAGGAAGCTAGCTCTCCAGGATTCTCTCTGTTTTGTATTTATAGTGTTTTTCCTTGTGTCTCAAAATGCTTCGCCAGAACCGTTTTTTAATTCATTCTACTGATTCAAGGATCCATCAAACTTACCTCGCAAGTTCATATCATTAGTACAGCGTAGTGAGTGTTTCAAATATTTCATTGTGTTTATATTGAATGTATATTCAGTACAGAGTCAGCTCAGATTCCATGCCTCCCTTCATTTAGGCTATTAAAACATAATAATTCTAACATTCTTATTATTTTAATGCTGGTAACGTTTGCTGGCTTCTGTTGCAGTTTTACCTTAAAATGGTGCTGCGGTTACACCGTGGCTGCTTAAGCATGAAAATAACTAGGGTTGCAAGAAAATTTATCAGGAATTAATGGGAATAAAATGGGAATATTCAAAGCTAAAAATGAGAAAATTACAACTAGTTGGTAAAAAATATACTGAAGCATAATCTTGGCTAAAATAATTAGATATGATACCAATAGCAAGGCTTCTCCTCAATCCCAGCCACATGGTGGGTCACACACTGAAGGGCTTTTGAGACCACGCCCTATGCATGCAGTGGTCATGCCTCCATCATACGTACAGCATATGTCTAGATAATTTCTAGAAAGCTGACATTTGGATCACTATCTGGTAAATCAGAAAGGAGCAATTTCATTTAAGAGACTGGTGTACCAAGACTAGCAGGCTAGCAAGAGGTTAGCTTGAACTTTTGATTGTTCAATGAAAGAATTAAGCATTTATAAAGTTCTGCTTGCAGCTCACTGTGTGTCATAGTTATTATTTGTATTCTTATGACTTCATGTCTGCTCTTGACAAACAAATGCTACATTAATGATAGTGTGTGATTATAGTTCCTTTAAATTATCCAATATTTCCTATTAGTTCCAATAAATTCCCATAAATTCCCAAAGTTCCCAAAATTTGGCTTCATATCTGTCCACATGTGTTTCTCTCTGTCCTTCCACTGTGGTGAACAGTGGTCTATAGTAGAGAAGACAACTCAGAGCCGAGAAGAGTAGCACAAGAAACTCTGTCAATGAAACATAGAAGCCAGTGATGGTTTCAGAAGAATGGACTGACCTCTTCAGAGTCCAGAACGGGTTCAGGGTTACTTGGATTGTGCAAAATCAGAAAACTCTGGTTTCTGCAGTAAGTCTGTTTAACACACAGTCAGTACTACCTCAGTCTTTATGTGGACCAGCCTGGGGAAGCTGCTGTGCTGACACTAGAGGGCAGCGCAGTACTAATGTTTGCTGGATGAAGTCTGTGCTGGCCTGCTTTTGCATGTTTAATGAGCAGAAATAAGTTAGGGGATAAGAGTATTACAGCTCTCCGTCACTTCATGTCATCTCTTCTCGTTAAGTGGCAGGTGAAGCAATGATTCATTAGGAGATGATGAGGCGGGTCTAGCTCAGAGAGCGTTCTCCAGGGGACGTGTTGTGCAGTTAGTGATCTCCATGATTGCTATCAAGATGTTTAATAACTGCTATGTGTCACACGGCTGATGATACATTGGAATGTGTTTTGTTCAGCTATGCTAATAGGGGGATTGTTTTGAGGTCCATTTAGGAACGGAATATTGAATTTAAATTAGGAATCCTCCCTGTTTGTTCAGAGGAACTGTTATTTACATACGGAGGAGTTTGATTTGAAAAGTCAAGCATAATCTCTTTAATGTAAACATACACTGTATTGCCAAAAGTGTTCACTCGTCTGCCTCCACACATATAAAAACTTGAGTGACGTCCTATTCTTAATCCATAGGGTTTAATATGATGTCGGCCCAACCTTTGCAGCTATAACAGCTTCAACTCTTCAAGGAAAGCTCTCCACACGGTTTAGGACTGTGTTTATGGGAATGTTGGATCGTTCTTCCAGAAGACCATTTGTAAGGTCAGGCACTGATGTTGGAGGAGAAGGTCTGGCTCGCAGTCTCCACTCTAATTCATCCCAAAGGTGTTCTATCAGGTTGAGGTCAGGACTCTGTGCAGGTCAGTCTAGTTCTTCCACACCAAACTCGCTCCTCCATGTCTTTATGGAGCTGCTTTGTGCACTGGTGGGCAGTCAAGTTGGGACAGTTTGGGGATGGACCCTTCCTGTTCCAACATGAAAGTTCTCTTGGTCTGCTGAAGCATTAAGAGTTCATTTCACTGGAACTGAGGGGCCGAGGCTAACTTTTGAAAAACAAACCCACAACATAATCCTCCCTCCACCAAACTTTACACTCAACACAGTGCAGTCAGAAAAGTACTGGTCTCCTGGCAACCGCCAAACCCAGACTCATCTATCGGATTGCCAGACGGAGAAGCATGATTGGTGATTCCAGAGAACACGTCTTCACTGCTCTAGAGTTCCAAAGCTTTGCATTGTGCTTGGTGATGTAAGGCTTGGATGCAGCTGCTCGGCCATGGAGACCCATTCCATGAAGCTCTCTATGATCTGTTCTTGAGCTGATCTGCAGAAAGTTGGCGACCTCTGCGCACTGTAGATCCATGTTGTTGGTACGTGAGCTTCAAGTTTTCTGGATTAAGTGCTTAGTTCCATTTATGTGTGTATGCAGTCAGGAAGATCTGTAAGACCCAGTGGTCCATATAAGATAAGATAAGAGAGGAGATAATCCTTTATTAGTATATATAACCTTGTCTCACATCTTAGAAGTCAGGCTTCGGTGTTCTAGTGTTTCTTAATATTATCAATTATTATCTAGTTGCTTTTCTAGGTAATGGCTTCTTGACAGATACTCATCCTTTCTAACTCATAGCATAGTCTTCTCACAGTGGAGGTCAATATTTAGTCATCATTGTGATGCATTGTATGATACACTAATATGCTTTTCTCTGGATGTTGTCAGTACTTAAAGAACACATCATTTTAAAAGGTTAATGATTGATTAACCTCTGGTTGTCATGCACTTTTCCAACGTAACAATGATCCTAAACACACATCCAAGGCCACTGTTGCATTTCTGAAGAGGAATAGCATAGCAAGTAATAGCAAGTACCCAATCGAATACCTATTAGGAATTCTAAAGAGACAAGTTGAGCATCACTCTTTATCCAGCATGCAGGCTCTAAAAGATGTTGCCAACCTTCCATGCCAAGAAGATTTGGTGCTGTCCTTAAAAATCATGGAGGTCTTACCAAATACTAGAAGAAATAGAGGTTTTTTGTGGGGTGTATTCATTTTTGCATCAAATACTTTGAGTAAAACTGAGGATTTTGTTGTCTAAGTTATATTATTAATGCAGCTCTACATAAGAACACCACCGCCACCATGTTTCACAGTAAGCACCATCCATTTTTCTTTGTACTCCTCACCTTTAAGACGCCATACAGACTGGAAGCCATCAGTTCCAAAAAGATTTATCTTCTCATCACTTCAGAGTATAGAGTCCCAGTAGTCTTCATCGATTTCCGCATGGACCCTGTCAAATTCTATGCAGGCTTTTTGGTGCATAGGTTTTAGAAGAGGCTTCCTTCGTGGATGACACCCATGCAGTGTACGCCGTATTCAAGGACAGATTAAGGATAATCTGCGCCCCTTGTGATCAAGGTGCCTGTAATGGTATGCCCTGCTCTTCTGTAGGGCCCCCTGGTAGGGGCTCTCATAACCAGGGGCCCTCTAAAATTATGCCCCCCTCTTTCCTAGGACCCCCAATAGCCAAAAGTCGAAGATAGAGCAGTGCCACCACGCCTCGTCCATTTTCATAAGGGGCCCAAAAGCATGAGTAGGGCCCCCAAAAGCATGGCCAGGGCCCAAAAGCATGGCTAGGGGCCCCAAAAGCATGGCTAGGGTCCCCAAAATCATGGGGTCAAAGTCCCTAAAAGTCAGAGGATCCTTAAAATGGAGGGCCCTCAGAAAAAATATATATTGTGTCATAAATGTTGATAGGCATCATAAAATGTTTTGGGCCAGGGCCCCACTGGCCCGGTTAGTAATTCAGCCATGGCCGTATTGTGTCATTGGAAACAGTAACCCCAGTTTGGCTTTCTACTTCTTTAGCTAACTGCAGTGGACTTAACTTCCGTGGGCGGCCTACACGTCTCTGTGAGATGATTTTAGTTCCATCTTTGATACGTTTTTGAATTACATAATATGGGCTAAACCAAGGTTCTCTGAAACATTTTTGGAGTTGTCACAGTTTTGGAAATGGTACTTGTGTTCAGTGAAATTTTAATCAAAAGTTTCTTTTCAAAGATGGTGTTCTCGTTTATGCTGAGCACTGTTTATTTCAGGTGTTTATTATGAATGTAGTGGACTTCTTAAAGGGGAACTTTGCTCTTCACCAAGATCCTCTCACAAGAGTCAGGCCCAGAGTGTGTAAACTCATTACCCAAACACCAAAGGAGTGTTTTATGGCCTCTCAAAGTCTCATAAATTAAAAAGTGCAGCATGTTCAGTGGCGGTGTGTGGGTGTTGAGGTGCAGACTGGGCGAAAGGCTGGTCGCGTGGGGTCCATAAACCATGGCGGATGTGAACAAAGCCATCTGAAGTTGTAAACTCTTCCTGACAGCCTTATCTCCTCATTCCCAGCATATAATGGAATCCAATAATTTGCGGGAGGCGTGAATTCTCTCTGAGATGTTTATCGACATCACTGGATTCATAGAGCGGCCGTTATGATGTTCAAGCAGTTTCTCTGAGGAGGCGCTGGCCGTATTTTAAGCTTTGCGGCGAGGGATGGGAGCATACTGTGGGCTTTCCACAGACACAGGACTCTTCCAGTCATTCGGAAATAGTTGTTTTCCCCTCTTGAGAAACATCTTCATGACCCTTCATTTTGGCATTGCATATGCTTAATCAACTTTGAATTCCAGATCTGCGTCCTCTGTGTAATAATGCCCTCCACTCAGGTGCATAAACAAATCACGCCAGGAAATACTTTCCCGCTCCTTGTGGATATTAGGTAGATGGACTGTCGTTCCTGGTGGACGGCAGGAAGGAATATGAGGTGACTAATACGTTCATTTATTTTTTTTTTTAAGCAGAGGCTTTGCTGTAATTTGCAATTCATCCCTCCTGCCCTGGGCTGAATTACGAGGTGCCGTCAAATAAATTGAAAACAGTCCTCCTTAATGTAACCATAAATTGAGGGGCATCAAGCCATGAAAATTAAGCCTCGTATGGCGGAGGAAGGCTGTTTGTGAGACTGTCACTACGCTGGTGAATGATTAGGGCCTGGATAGGGCACAGGTCCACAACCGTGCTCTAAGCCTTTAAGGATGTTTCAGATTGGGTTTGATCTGGAAGAGGACCCCCCCCCAATACTGGCATATGGATGCTATGGATCACATTTGCAATTTTGGTTGTTCTACACAGTCTAGTCACATTATTATGACCCCTTCCTACTTTGGATGGTGATGGCACATAGGGTTAGACAGTGTTCTGGTCTGGGGAATGTTTTCATGGCATTCTCTGGACCCACTCATCCATGTGGAAGACCCTCCCAACCGATTTGGGTCTTCCATCCTTGCAGATCACGTACATCCATACATGCTGATAATCTTCTCTGGGGTGGATGGGATCTTCCAGCAAGACAATGCGACACATCACATGACTAGAAATGTCCAGCATTGGTTGGAAGAGCTGACTAAGACTTCTAAGTACTACCCTGGACCCCTAGTACCCCAGACTTGAACCCAACAAAGCAACTGTGGGACCACCTGGATGGTGGTGTTGGCTCTACGGATCCTCCTCCACGCTCCTTCCAGCAGCTGTGGGATGCATGACTGCAGTCAGCATGATACCTCCAGATACCTGTGCCTATCTATCAGGACCTTATTGGGTCTCCCAGTCTGTTGCATTTCCAAATGGTCAATGCTTAAGGTGTCTTACTAAGCTAATGTTATTGGAATTCTCAGAAATTATTACCCCAAACTAATAAAAATCTGAAAAATAGTTTCTCAAATGAGCAGAAAGCATGTGATTTGCCTCTGAATGCCTAAAAAGTTGTCGACGCACTCTGACACTGGCCCCCAGGAGTTAACTATATTCTGCTGTTTAACTATGTTCTTCACTAAAGCTTTTTTAAAAGAGCAAAAGGTCAAAGTGAGGGTGCAGTGCATGCTTTAACACTCATCCCCACCCCTACAAAACCAGCCCTAAGCTAAACAGTAAATGCACAGCAATGCTTGCACCTCAGTTCTACTTGCACTATGTTACAATGGTTGAAATAATTTTCCTTGAAATGGACAGGAAATGAAAAAAGTCTCCCCACCACTCTTCGCCCACTCAGTTTTACACCTATGCTCTCAATCTTACCCGTGACGCAGCTCAAAGTTTTTCTGAGATCAGGTGGGTGTACAACTGGAGCATAGATATTTTGTGCACAGTGATAAAATTATTATTATTATTATTTTTTTATTTTTTTTTGCAAAGTAAGGTTTGTCCTGACAGGTTATTTACTACTCCAGACTGCTGTTTGCAACATTGTGTAAGTAAACATGCCATTTTTGTTTTTGGTGAGACTCCATGACTTACTTGCACGCATAAGAAACGTTGGCAAGCAGTTTAGTTCACTGTGTAGATTATCTTGGCATTTGTAGCTGTACCTGTAGTCCAAGACTTCTATCCTACGGGAACTACTTGTATCCATCAGGGTGAGTCATTTATTGCTTGGCGCCCTCAGAGCTACAAACTGGGCTGCAAGCCTGAACAAACATCTTTATATCCACTGTGGGATTTGTACAAGGTCATATCAGTAAGTGATGCAGAGAGATGTTCGAGTAGACCAAACTTTGAAGTAGAATGTGGCATTTCTTATTTTATTATTAAGACTAATTATATTTTTATAGTCTTTATGGCGATTAGGCAAATGTAGCTCCTTTGATTTTCTTTTTTCCTTTGTATTGGGAAATGGGAGGGAAAAAATAATGAGTCCAATCCAATTCTACAACAAGTCTATCCTGAAATATCGCACACAACCATTAGTTCTTCTGTTGAGTGGAAGAGTAATGGAGTAGTGTTAGCATGATGATTCTTTGGTGGGATACACATCCATCCATTATCTTGAACCAGTTTGGCACCAGCCTCTGTAGCAGCAGTAACACTACACACACAGCCGACTCTCCACTAACCTCTGTAGCAGCAATAACACTACACACACACAGCCGACTCTACACTAACCTCTGTAGCAGCAATAACACTACACACACACAGCCGACTCTACACTAACCTCTGTAGCAGTAACACTACACACACACAGCCGGCTCTACACTAACCTCTGTAGCAGTAACACTACACACACACAGCCGACTCTACACTAACCTCTGTAGCAGCAGTAACACTACACACACACAGCCTACTCTCCACTAACCTCTGTAGCAGCAGTAACACTACACACACACAGCCTACTCTCCACTAACCTCTGTAGCAGCAGTAACACTACACACACACAGCCAACTCTACACTAACCTCTGTAGCAGTAACACTACACACACACAGCCGACTCTACACTAACCTCTGTAGCAGCAGTAACACTACACACACACAGCCGACTCTACACTAACCTCAGTAGCAGCAATAACACTACACACACACAGCCGACTCTACACTAACCTCTGTAGCAGCAATAACACTACACACACACAGCCGACTCTACACTAACCTCTGTAGCAGTAACACCACACACACACAGCCGACTCTACACTAACCTCTGTAGCAGTAACACTACACACACACAGCCGACTCTACACTAACCTCTGTAGCAGTAACACTACACACACACAGCCGACTCTACACTAACCTCAGTAGCAGCAATAACACTACACACACACAGCCGACTCTACACTAACCTCTGTAGCAGTAACACTACACACACACAACCGACTCTACACTAACCTCAGTAGCAGCAATAACACTACACACACACAGCCAACTCTACACTAACCTCTGTAGCAGCAGAAACACTACACACACACAACCGACTCTACACTAACCTCTGTAGCAGCAATAACACTACACACACACAGCCGACTCTACACTAACCTCTGTAGCAGCAGTAACACTACACACACACAGCCAACTCTACACTAACCTCTGTAGTAGCAGTAACACTACACACACACAGCCGACTCTACACTAACCTCTGTAGCAGTAACACTACACACACACAGCCGACTCTACACTTACCTCTGTAGTAGCAGTAACACTACACACACACAGCCCACTCTACACTAACCTCTGTAGCAGCAGTAACACTACACACACACAGCCCACTCTACACTAACCTCTGTAGCAGTAACACTACACACACACAGCCCACTCTACACTAACCTCTGTAGCAGTAACACTACACACACACACAGCCGACTCTACACTAACCTCTGTAGCAGCAGTAACACTACACACACACAGCCGACTCTACACTAACCTCTGTAGCAGTAACACTACACACACACACAGCCGACTCTACACTAACCTCTGTAGCAGCAGTAACACTACACACACACAGCCCACTCTACACTAACCTCTGTAGCAGTAACACTACACACACACAGCCGACTCTGAGATGTAAATTCAGAATCTTATTATGTATTTGGCAGCCAGACCGTCTTCACGGCACCCAATTTGGGAAAGCTTCTCCTGGGGGAACATTGTAGGAGAGACTGTATTTCATTTTCTTCAATAGAATATTTTTCTCCACTGCAAGGCCACTTCCTCATCACCTGCGGGAGTAACGTATACAGCACTGCATCCAATTTCCTCTGGAAAATTGGAAAGTGCCCCCGTTGAACAGTGTCACGTAGGTCTGGCACTTCATTAAGACCCCCTTTTCCACTGGAAGAACATCCAAAAAAAACGTGAAGTCTGGAACATTGTAAGAGCACCTTATGGGACGCTGCATCACGTTTTCTCCACTAGGGGGCACTCATTACGGTACATCTTTTTGGCTTTAGAGGCACATGGTCATGATTTATTGCACGAAGGGGCACCATAGAGGGCACTCAATCATTTTTTCCCATGTGAAAGTCAGTCAGTAGGGCTCTTCCTCTCACCTTGAGGGCCTTTTCAACCATACTGATACAATATTTATATAACATGGATATAAGCATTGGATTAGTATCAGTATTGGCCCATAATCTATGTTTTACTTCCAGCATTGGTAAACAAAAAAAAGGTGATACACTGTGCTTTGCCAACTTTACTACCTAATAGATGAATAACCTCTAAATATTCATGAGTCAGTATTAATACAGCTTATTGGATTCACTGTGTATTCCTTCTTATTCATGTTTTTATGGCCAAAGTATTAATAAGATTCAACGTGAATCAGAAATAAGTCCCTGACATGCTATTAAAAAAGAGATATCTGTGCAAAATACAGGCCAAACATATAGAACTGGACTCCATTTGGATCGTTCATGAAAGTTTAATGAAGCTGGGTCTAGGCCAAAGCTCAGTCTTATTAATTTACAACGAGCTTGTAATGATGATGTAGTCTCGAGCGCGCCATGCACTCTCCACCAGCCAAACAGTATTGGATTACCTTATGAACTATGTTCTATCAATCTTTGGCAGGCCCTGGGTATTCTTTACAGGGGCCTCACCTCGCCATGTCGTAATTGTCTTTTAATGAAAAATGTGTTTTTCCAAAATAATTCCTTTCATAAATCTTAAAATGGCATTTAGATTTCGCTGAACCTCAAATCAGAAGCCATCGTCACCAAGAAGAAGGTAAAGGTGCTGCCGCTCCACCGTCGGTCGCAGTGGCTTATGAAGTTTATCATGTTAGTAAAAATGGGAAGCAGTAAATGACAATGACTGCAGGTTTATTACTAAATAATTTTGTTTGTTTTCAGGTTTAATGGTTTAATTGCTGGACAAATGTCTTGCCATGACTTAAAAATGTGGGAAACTCTTTTGAAGAATAGAAATGCTAGTAATCCCATTTCCAAGAAAGTTAGGATGCTGTACACAATGTCAATAAAAACAGAATCCAATGGGCAAATCATTTTAACCATATGTTTGATTGATAATAGTATAAAGACATTATATCAAATATTGAATATATCAAACTCACACAGAGAGGCGGAGTCTTTCAGAAGTAAAGAGGGGGAGGGGTCACCCAGAGAGGCGGAGTCTTTCAGAAGTAAAGAGGGGGAGGGATCACCCAGAGAGGCGGAGTCTTTCAGAAGTAAAGAGGGGGAGGGGTCACTCAGAGAGGGGAGTCTTTCAGAAGAGGGGGAGGGGTCACTCAGAGAGGTGGAGTCTTTCAAAAGTAAAGAGAGGGAGGGGTCACCCAGAGAGACGGAGTCTTTCAGAAGTAAAGAGGGGGAGGGGTCACCCAGAGAGGTGGAGTCTTTCAGAAGTAAAGAGGGGGAGGGGTCACCCAGAGAGGTGGAGTCTTTCAGAAGTAAAGAGGGGGAGGGGTCACGCAGAGAGGTGGAGTTTTTCAGAAGTAAAGAGGGGGAGGGGTCACCCAGAGAGGTGGAGTCTTTCAGAAGTAAAGAGGGGGAGGGGTCACGCAGAGAGGTGGAGTTTTTCAGAAGTAAAGAGGGGGAGGGGTCACCCAGAGAGGCGGAGTCTTTTAGAAGTAAAGAGGGGGAGGGATCACCCAGAGAGGCAGAGTATTTCAGAAGTAAAGAGGAGGAAGGGGTCTCCCAGAGAGGTGGAGTCTTTCAGAAGTAAAGAGGGGGAGGGATGACCCAGAGAGGTGGAGTCTTTCAGAAGTAAAGAGGGGGAGGGGTCACCCAGAGAGGCGGAGTATTTCAGAAGTAAAGAGGAGGAAGGGGTCTCCCAGAGAGGTGGAGTCTTTCAGAAGTAAAGAGGGGGAGGGATGACCCAGAGAGGTGGAGTCTTTCAGAAGTAAAGAGGGGGAGGGGCCACCCAGAGAGGCGGAGTCTTTCAGGAGTAAAGAGGGGGAGGGATCACCCAGAGAGGTGGAGTCTTTCAAAAGTAAAGAGGAGGAGGGATCACCCAGAGAGGCGGAGTCTTTCAGAAGTAAAGAGGGGGAGGGGTCACCCAGAGAGGTGGAGTCTTTCAGAAATAAAGAGGGGGAGGGGTCACTCAGAGAGGCAGAGTATTTCAGAAGTAAAGAGGGGGAGGGGTCACCCAGAGAGGCAGAGTATTTCAGAAGTAAAGAGGGGGAGGGGTCACGCAGAGAGGTGGAGTTTTTCAGAAGTAAAGAGGGGGAGGGGTCACCCAGAGAGGCGGAGTCTTTCAGAAGTAAAGAGGGGGAGGGGTCACGCAGAGAGGTGGAGTTTTTGAGAAGTAAAGAGGGGGAGGGGTCACCCAGAGAGGCGGAGTCTTTCAGAAGTAAAGAGGGGGAGGGGTCATGCAGAGAGGTGGAGTTTTTCATAAGTAAAGAGGGGGAGGGGTCACCCAGAGAGGCGGAGTCTTTCAGAAGTAAAGAGGGGGAGGGATCACCCAGAGAGGCGGAGTATTTCAGAAGTAAAGAGGAGGAAGGGGTCTCCCAGAGAGGTGGAGTCTTTCAGAAGTAAAGAAGGGGAGGGATGACCCAGAGAGGTGGAGTCTTTCAGAAGTAAAGAGGGGGAGGGGTCACGCAGAGAGGTGGAGTCTTTCAGAAGTAAAGAGGGGGAGGGGTCACCCAGAGAGGCGGAGTATTTCAGAAGTAAAGAGGGGGAGGGGTCACGCAGAGAGGTGGAGTTTTTCAGAAGTAAAGAGGGGGAGGGGTCACCCAGAGAGGCGGAGTCTTTCAGAAGTAAAGAGGGGGAGGGGTCATGCAGAGAGGTGGAGTTTTTCAGAAGTAAAGAGGGGGAGGGGTCACCCAGAGAGGCGGAGTCTTTCAGAAGTAAAGAGGGGGAGGGATCACCCAGAGAGGCGGAGTATTTCAGAAGTAAAGAGGAGGAAGGGGTCTCCCAGAGAGGTGGAGTTTTTCAGAAGTAAAGAGGGGGAGGGGTCACCCAGAGAGGTGGAGTCTTTCAGAAGTAAAGAGGGGGAGGGGTCACCCAGAGAGGCGGAGTATTTCAGAAGTAAAGAGGAGGAAGGGGTCTCCCAGAGAGGTGGAGTCTTTCAGAAGTAAAGAGGGGGAGGGATGACCCAGAGAGGTGGAGTATTTCAGAAGTAAAGAGGGGAGGGGTCACCCAGAGAGGCGGAGTCTTTCAGAAGAAGGGGAGGGGTTACCCAGATTGGTGAGTCTTTCAGAAGTAAAGAGGGAGAGGGATCACCCAGAGAGGCGGAGTCCTACAAAAGAAGGGGAGGGGTCACCCAGAGAGTCTTTCAGTCTTTCTTTAGTGTTGTTTCTTTTGAGGTACAATATTGAATTATTCTCAAGCTGGTGGTTCCGAGCTGTCGGCGGTCCCACGAGTAGACATGCGGTTCCCTGCAGACGGGCTGATCTCAGCAGAAACACATGCGTAAAAAACTGGGGGGTATTAGTGCACTGTGACTGTGACATTTCAGCTTGTAATCATAAACCCATTTCCACGTGTGAACACTGCTTGACCTCTCGTGTTTTAAAATAGACGCCATGTTTCCACACCATTTTAGGAAAAAGTGAGTTCACAGCTTATCAGCAAAAATATTACGACACAATAAAGATTAGTCTGCAAATTAGCCTCATTATTTGAGAAGGCTACAGTCCAAGGGCGTAGATTTGCTCTTAACATTGGTGGGGACGTACAAACCCCACCCCCCCACCCATTGGCTGTTTTCATTTTTGTCGTTTTCTCTTTGCTCTGTAATAAACTGATATAGTCCCATGACATGCCCAACACAGTGGAGGGAACATTGGAAGGAACAGGGGAGTGAACAGTGGAGCGTACAGTAGAGGGAATGGTCGAGGCAATGGTGGCCGGAACGGTGGAGGGAATGGTACAAGGAACAGTGGAGGGTACACTGGAGGGAATGGTGGAAAGAACAGTCAAAGGAATGGTGGAGGGAACAGTGGAAAGAACAGTGGAGGGTACAGTAGAGGGAATAGTGGAGGGTACAGTGGAGGGTAC
Organism: Megaleporinus macrocephalus; assembly: GCA_021613375.1. NCBI lineage: Eukaryota > Metazoa > Chordata > Actinopteri > Characiformes > Anostomidae > Megaleporinus > Megaleporinus macrocephalus. Next base: position 24,945,509 of record CM038714.1, read on the forward strand.
AGTGGAGGGTACAGTAGAGGGAATAGTGGAGGGTACAGTAGAGGGAACAGTGGAGGGAACAGTGGAGGGTACAGTGGAGGGTACAGTAGAGGGAATAGTGGAGGGTACAGTAGAGGGAACAGTGGAGGGTACAGTGGAGGGTACAGTGGAGGGTACAGTAGAGGGAATAGTGGAGGGTACAGTAGAGGGAACAGTGGAGGGTACAGTGGAGGGTACAGTGGAGGGTACAGTAGAGGGAATAGTGGAGGGTACAGTGGAGGGTACAGTAGAGGGAATAGTGGAGGGTATAGTAGAGGGAACAGTAGAGGGAATAGTGGAGGGTATAGTAGAGGGAATAGTGGAGGGTATAGTAGAGGGAATAGTGGAGGGTACAGTGGAGGGTACAGTGGAGGGTACAGTAGAGGGAATAATGGAGGGTACAGTAGAGGGAACAGTGGAGGGTACAGTGGAGCGTACAGTAGAGGGAATAGTGGAGGGTATAGTAGAGGGAACAGTGGAGGGTACAGTAGAGGGAATAGTGGAGGGTACAGTAGAAGGAACAGTGGAGGGTACAGTGGAGGGTACAGTAGAGGGAATAGTGGAGGGTACAGTGGAGGGTATAGTAGAGGGAACAGTAGAGGGAATAGTGGAGGGTATAGTAGAGGGAATAGTGGAGGGTACAGTGGAGGGTACAGTAGAGGGAATAGTGGAGGGTATAGTAGAGGGAATAGTGGAGGGTACAGTAGAGGGAACAGTGGAGGGTACAGTGGAGAGTACAGTAGAAGGAATATTTACAACGATGTTGTCTCAAAGCAGCTTTACAGAGTTTTGAAAACAGACAGTTATAACATATATCCCCCAGTGAGCAAGACAGAGGCAACAGTGGCAAGAACACCTCCCTCAGACTGGAGGAAGAAACCTTGGGAGGAACCAAGACTCACTAGGGAGACCCGTCCTCCTCTGATCAAACAGTATTTACAGGTTAAACTAAATACCAAAGAAAAGAGTCTCTGTTTGAAATCTGGATAGCAAAGCTTTAGAAACTGCACAGGTAGAGGCAGTCTCTGACTGAGGCAGTCTCTGACTGAGGCAGTCTCTGACTGAGGCAGGCTCTGACTGAGTCTTTATGTAAAGTAGGCGTGAGCTGAAACAGTCCCATCCTATCTCAATGCAGGTGCATCTGGATGGCACAGTGATGTTGGCTGGTGAGGAGGAGGCCCTGATGGTCAGTCCTCCAACAGCGTTCAACAGATGGTAGGACCTCAGGAAGAGTAAAGAGAGAGAGTTAGTTGGGCTCGGGAGTATGACTGTAGAGAATATGAATATTCAGAATTTTAGAGTGTGGCTGGCGACTCCGGCAGATCTAACTATAACAGCCTGAACTAAAAGAAGAGAACCAGAAGGTAACATAGACATGAGACCACCCTGAGACACTGGTATCCCCCCACTCTATCGTCAACAAACCTGTGTGATCACATGAAGTGGTGGAACAACAGCACCAACATCTCAGTTTACCATAAACCTCTGTGTCCATGAAACCCCAGATCTTCTCCCTTTATCTAAAGAGGAAGATTAATCACCAGAAGCTAAACTAAACAATTATGTTTTCAGTCTAGACTTAAAAGTTGAGTCAGAGTCCCGAACATTAACTGGGAGATTATTCCACAGTTTGGGAGCTTTGTAGGAAAAATCTCTTCCCCCCCATTGAAGTCTTCTGAATTTTTGGAACTAATAGAAGACCAGCATCCTGTGATCTGAGTATAAGCAGTAAGTACACATCTAAAGACTTATTAACTGTGCTTCAGCCCTAGTGCAAATGAAACAGGTCTCATACATCAGGGTTAAGACACAGAGGACGGCATAACCTGGTGCTGTTGTCCACAAAACCAAAGTAATAATCCCAGAAAACAATTCAATCTTTCTTAATGTTTCAATTAAACTACAAGACATAGACTCATTTACCAGTTTCAAACCAGTAAACAGTGAGTTTACATCTAAACACTGATCAACATTACTTCAGCCATAGTGCAGCTGACTTCTCTAATACATTAACATTAATAAAAGTAGAACCACTGCTTCTTATTCATAGCTACATATGATGTAAGCCTGCTGTATGCTGTGCACCAAAGCAGAGCATTGCCATTAACATTACTATGATAGACTCCTTTCACTAGTGAACTAGACTTCAAGTGACTTACATGTTTCTTTAAAAAATAGCTCCTTATGTCCAATCTTTTTCACACCCATGTTGCACCTGAGTCTTGCACAGTGAGTCTCATATGACTGGAAAGCTTTTCTTCCAGTTTTGGCGCTGCTAACAACCAAGCGTAGCTACAGAGCCTCACGTGACAGCAGGGAAAGACTGAGAATGTGTTACAGGGAGGTAGGACTCAAGTAGAGAACGTGATTTAACCCTTATCACGTAAAGACATTGACAGATGTTTTTTGTTTTTTTGGAGGGGATCAAATTATTGATTTGATGTCCATGTTAATTCTATGTCCTTAGGTTCAGCTAAGCTCTGGGCTTAACTACAGCCTACAAGTCCACACTTGAAACAGTGAATGTGTTTCTTCATCACTAATCCACGAACAATAATGCAGACATGCAGGTGGTGAACCCTGCCCAATCCTTCATCTGTAATAACCCCATGACATGCCCAAACCAGTGGAGGGAACAGTGAAAAGAAGGGGTGGAAGGAATGGTGGAGGGAACATTGGAAGGAACAGTGGAAGGAACATTGGAAGGAACAGTGGAAGGAACAGTGGAAGGAACAGAGGAGGGTACAGTGAAGTGAATAGTGGAGGGAATGGTGGAAGGAACAGTAGAGGGAATAGTGAAGGGTACAGTGGTGGGTACAGTGAAGGGAACAGTGGAGGGAATGGTGGAAGGAACAGTGGAGGGTACAGTGAAGGGAACAGTGAAGGGTACAGTGGTGGGTACAGTGAAGGGAACAGTGGAGGGTACAGTGAAGGGAATAGAGGAGGGAATTGTGGAAGGAACAGTGGAAGGAACAGTGGAAGGAACAGTGGAGGGTACAGTGAAGGGAATAGTAGAGGGAACAGTAGAGGGTACAGTGAAGGGAACAGTAGAGGGTACAGTGAAGGGAATAATGGAGGGAACAGTGGAGGGTACAGTGAAGGGAATAGTGGAGGGAATTGTGGAAGGAACAGTGGAAGGAATAGCGGAGGGTACAGTGAAGGGAATAGTGAAGGGAACAGTGGAAGGAACAGTGGAGGGTACAGTGAAGGGAATAGTGGAGAGAACAGTGGAAGGAACAGTGGAGGGTACGGTGGAGGGTACAGTGAAGGGAATAGTGGAGAGAACAGTGGAAGGAACAGTGGAGGGTACAGTGGAGGGTACAGTGAAGGGAATAGTGAAGGGAACAGTGGAAGGAACAGTGGAGGGTACAGTGAAGGGAATAGTGGAGAGAACAGTGGAAGGAACAGTGGAGGGTACGGTGGAGGGTACAGTGAAGGGAATAGTGGAGGGAATGGTGGAAGGAACTGTGGAGGGTACAGTAGAGGGAACGGTGGAGGTAACAGTGGAAGGAACAGTGGAGGGTACAGTGAAGGGAATAGTGGAGAGAACAGTGGAAGGAACAGTGGAGGGTACAGTGGAGGGAATAGTGGAGGGAATGGTGGAAAGAACAGTCAAAGAACCGGTGGAGGGAATGGTGAAAGTAACAGTGAAGGGAACAGTGGAATGCATTTGCCAATAGAACTGCTTCAAAATAGCTTGGATGTAATGGTGAGGGAGGTGGGAGAGGTGGGTTTATTTTAGTCCATAGTACCAAACAGGAACAAAGAAACAAAACAACATCAATGAAGAGAGCACAACAACAGGAACAAGCACAACGCCATGATGTCACATATGAACAGTGCTAGACAACAAAGGGAGTAAATACAGAGGTATATAAGCACAAAGCGGACTCAGAACACCTGGGACAGGGGGGAGACACAAACTGGGGGCAGGTGATGGGCTTGAGGGCGGATACAAGGAGGGGCAAAGAAACCAAACCAAACACAAGCACATGGAATCTGACAGGACGGTAAACAGGGAAGGTCTGACATTGCAAAAAACTGATATTGAACGTAAATATAAAAATATATATAAAAATATAAAAATATAAATACTTTTGTCCTACATTTTAATCAATCCTCTCTTGGTGTTCAAAAGGAAACGTACTGGAGGTACCAGCCTTCAGCAGCCACACCTCCAGTCCAGTGCAGCAGAGCATTCCAAGGATATCTGGAGATTATTTATGGAGCTAAAAGAGGGCGGTCGCTCCCGGCCTCTCCGTGTTGAGCTCAGGGAGACGGGAAACGGTTCCTCCTGCCAACTGCGACTCTGCAGCTGGCTTCCTGCACAGCCTGCTGAGACCAAACGCTTTGAAAGAGCCACAGAGGTCAGTGTCAAGGTCAAGGCCTCAGCCTTTAAAACTCTGCACAGCTTGTAAACAAAATCTGCATAAAATCAAGATACTGCCAGCAACAGCAATGAAGACTGCACTGGCAGTTATGAAGACCCAGCAGCGATTTTTATCTCACAGACAGCAAATCACGGCTGATATTAAAGTTTCTGTGTTCACGGGTTTAACCCTTGAGTTGTTAATGTCTGTTTGATACACATTCTATTCACAGTTATGTTACATAATTGTTTATATGTAAATATGTAGCTGTTTAAATATCTCTGTCTGTATGAGAAGCTTTTCAGATGCTTACCTTTATACATCACGGCCTACGATCTGAAGTCTCTGGTCATGTTTTGGTCCCATATACTTTTTCAACACTACATCAGGTTCTTTTGTTTCTAACTGGTGGATTGCGGAGCACCAGTGGGCCGTGAATCACCCTCTAATGGTCCGCAGGCCTGTATTCAGGGGGAGGTGGTAAATGTACTGGGCTGGTAAGTCATAAAAACATACAGAAGATCAACTTAATAATTTAAAGTCGAACGTTTTTACATTATGATCGATATAAATCTAAACTGAGACCTACAAATAAAAACGTCTCAGTAGTGAAATAAATAAACATCTTCAGTCTGAGACGAACAGAGCTGCAGATACTCAGCTGGTCAGAGATCTGGACCCACTTTCAGTCCAGCTCTGGTTCAGTTCAGTTCACTGTTGGTGGAACACATTCTACCGTACTAACCACTACACCACCGTACTAACCACTACACTACCATACTAACCACTACACTACCATACTAACTAATACACCACCGTACTAACCACTACACCACCATACTAACCACTACACTACCATACTAACCACTACACCACCATACTAACCACTACACTACCATACTAACCACTACACTACCATACTAACCACTACACCACCGTACTAACCACTACACTACCATACTAACCACTACACTACCATACTAACCACTACACTACCGTACTTACCACTACACCAGCGTACTAACCACTACACTACCGTACTAACCACTACACTACCATACTAACCACTACACTACCGTACTAACCACTACACCACCGTACTAACCACTACACCACCGTACTAACCACTACACCACCTTACTAACTACTACACCACCATACTGACCACTACACCACCGTACTAACCACTACACCACCGTACTAACCACAACACCACCGTACTAACCACTACACCACCGTACTAACCACTACACCACCGTACTAACCACTACACCACCTTACTAACTACTACACCACCATACTGACCACTACACCACCGTACTAACCACTACACCACCTTACTAACTACTACACCACCATACTGACCACTACACCACCGTACTGACCACTACACCACCGTACTGACCACAACACCACCGTACTAACCACTACACCACCGTACTAACCACTACACCACCGTACTAACCACTACACCACCTTACTAACTACTACACCACCATACTGACCACTACACCACCGTACTGACCACTACACCACCTTACTAACCACTACACCACCATACTAACCACTACACCACCATACTAACCACTACACCACCGTACTAACTACTACACCACCATACTGACCACTACACCACCGTACTGACCACTACACCACCGTACTGACCACTACACCACCATACTGACCACTACACTACCATACTGACCACTACACCACCATACTAACCACTACACCACCATGCTAACCACTACACCACCTTACTAACCACTACACCACCATACTAACCACTACACCACCATACTAACCACTACACCACCGTACTAACTACTACACCACCATACTGACCACTACACCACCGTACTAACCACTACACCACCATACTGACCACTACACCACCATACTGACCACTACACCACCGTACTAACCACTACACCACCGTACTAACCACTACACCACCGTACTAACCACTACACCACCATACTAACCACTACACCACCATACTAACCACTACACTACCATACTAACCACTACACCACCATACTAACCACTACACTACCATACTAACCACTACACTACCATACTAACCACTACACCACCGTACTAACCACTACACTACCATACTAACCACTACACTACCATACTAACCACTACACTACCGTACTTACCACTACACCACCGTACTAACCACTACACTACCATACTAACCACTACACTACCATACTAACCACTACACTACCGTACTAACCACTACACCACCGTACTAACCACTACACCACAGTACTAACCACTACACCACCTTACTAACTACTACACCACCATACTGACCACTACACCACCGTACTAACCACTACACCACCGTACTAACCACAACACCACCATACTAACCACTACACCACCGTACTAACCACTACACCACCGTACTAACCACTACACCACCTTACTAACTACTACACCACCATACTGACCACTACACCACCGTACTGACCACTACACCACCTTACTAACTACTACACCACCATACTGACAACTACACCACCGTACTAACCACTACACCACCGTACTAACCACTACACCACCGTACTAACCACTACACCACCGTACTAACCACTACACCACCGTACTAACTACTACACCACCATACTGACCACTACACCACCGTACTAACCACTACACCACCTTACTAACCACTACACCACCATACTAACCACTACACCACCGTACTAACCACTACACCACCATACTAACCACTACACCACCTTACTAACTACTACACCACCATACTGACCACTACACCACCGTACTAACCACTACACCACCATACTAACCACTACACCACCATACTAACCACTACACCACCTTACTAACCACTACACCACCGTACTAACCACTACACCACCGTACTAACCACTACACCACCATACTAACCACTGCACCACCGTACTAACCACTACACCACCATACTAACCACTACACCACCTTACTAATCACTACACCACCATACTAACCACTACACCAGCGTTAAAAAGACAGTAAAGAGGGTTTTTGTTCTCTGCTGTTCTGTTTTTTTTTCACAGTGCTGGTGTAGTGCAGATGCCTTCAAGAAACATTAGAAATCAAACTGAATGAAGTGACGTTCTATGAGCAGAAACCCTTTAAAAGAATTAAGAAAGCCTGAAGTTCCAAAAGGACGGAAGGAAGGACGTAGGCTGATGTGCCAGGATGCTCAGATGGAATCCACATCAAATCCACACAAACACTCCAGGCCAGATCCCTAAAGCTGGAAAGACAACAAAGAGAGCGAGTGAGGCTGGGGAAGAGTGGAGGCTGGGTGTACCAGAAGCATAGGGCAAGAATTACCCATAAAGGAGTCAAAGACTGTGGGAAAAAAGAGAGAGGCCAACGGGCACGCAGGCCTAGAACAAACGGCTAACTGGGAGAGCCTCATTAGAACCGGTGCTGGGGACGAACAGCTTACAGCTTTGATACAAATTAAGCAGCAGCGTTTGGGAACACAATGGAAAGAGTGACCGAGAGCCGCTGTTGAATGTCCACGTCCATCTCTGTGAAGTGGCCATTACAGCAGACACTGTAAACAAGGCTGAGGTTGATTTGAAGGACTTGTTTTGATGAAGAGCGCTGCTTTTGTTCGTGTGAGCTGTTGTTTTGCTTTGCTTTGTTTGAATTAAAGCAGTTCACTCTCTCACTGCAAGCATATACGTTAGTTTGAAGTGTGGGCCTGAACAATGGAGCCCGAGACGCAGCCGCACACCCACCTCTTCTGACTTTTACTGTCTCGAACGTGGGTTCAACAGACTTTCCTTTCTGTTTAAGCTTTGATGACCACTCCTGAAACAATACTGACACTGACGGAAAGGCTGAAGGCCAGACGTATGTGCAAGCACAGTGCAACTTGGTGTGCAAAAGCCCGAGGCACCTAAGCTGATTGTTTAAAAGTCTTTATCTGATCAATAAGTGTATCTTCACCACCAGATCTTCTTATTGTGAGAGAAGTAGATCATATCTTGAGCTCCAGTTTGAAGAAGTGTAGTTCCAGATTTCTCCTGGACGCCCCAGACATTGTATGAATGTGTTCAGTTCCTTCAGCAGCAAATCTTGATTTAGCTTAATGAAGTACTGAGCAGTCAAAGCAGGTATTAGATGAGAACTGATAATAATACTGGGTTGTTTAGGAGAAGCTTGGAAAGAGTTAAATAAACACACTGATGTATGTAAAAGCACTATTTACTCTATTAATACTGTTTAATATTTAAATATTATTAAATATCTGGAAAAAAACAGCTTTTTAAATATAATAAAGTCCCCGAATGCCTCAACCTTTTGCAGACCCTTACAAAAAAGAAGTTTATTCAGGTGTACAATTAGTCTACTTCTTTTAAACTAAAAGGAAGTGAGTATACTTTCAGTTTACTTTTTAGGTACTTCTCAGTGATATACTAAACACAGCTATACTTAAGTATGCTTGGGTTATACTGATAAGTATAGAACAGTCTAAGTATATTTGGTCTTTACTAGTACTTCATCTTTTGATTGAGATAGAGATAGTACAAACACATCCAGTACAATATTTATTTAAAATTTGATTTATAAAGATTTATAAAGATACAAATATGTTTCTTAATCTGAGTGTGTCTTGTTTATTTTACGTGTGTCCACTGGTGAGTAAGTAAACGTTGTTAAGTTTTATTTTAAGTAGAAAAAAACCTTAAACCTAGTCATATACTTTAAAGTACAACAATAATATAAGCAGTAAATTATAAGTATTAAGTTCACTTAAAGAAAACTTACAAGCTAGTAAACTAACAGTAAAGTTTACTTTTAGTGCCGTTGCAGTACAAAAGCTGTAAACTAGTTGTATACTTGGTTTACTACTCTTACACTTAAAGTGTACTTAAAAGTATACTTTTAAAAACTAGAAAGTGGGCCAATTTAGTCCCAAGAAGTATTAAAATAGTACATATACGAGTGTACTACTAGTACAATGACATTAGTATAGTAACTACATAAAGTATACTTAATAAAATTAAGTGTCCAGAATAAGACTAAACATACAAAGAAAGTCAAGTCAAGTCAAGTCAAGTGGGTTTTTATTGTCATTTCAACTACATACAGAGTACACAGTGAAACGAAACAACGTTCCTCCAGGACCATGGTGCAACATAGACAGTGCATACAGACACAAGTGCAACACAACAAACAAGTACGGACAGACAACACAACACAGTACAGACAGAGAATAATAAATAATTGCTGGTTGTGTGCAAATTGTGCAATGTGTAATAAATAGAGTCCAGTGAGGTAGTAAAGTTGTTAGTGCAATGCTTTGTGCAAAAAATGCTTCCCTTTTTTTATCTGGGGTAAATGGTTGGAGAAAGATATCAGTTCAGACGTTGAGTTGTGTTGAGAAGTCTGATGGCTTGGGGGAAGAAGCTGTTGCAGAGTCTGGTCGTGTTGGACCGGACGCTGCGGTACCTTCTTCCTGATGGCAGGAGGGAGAACAGTCTGTGTGAAGGGTGGGTGGGGTCATCCACAATGCTGGTTGCTTTGCGGATGCAGCGGGTGGTGTAAATGTCCAAGACGGAGGGGAGAGAGACTCCGATGATCCTCTCAGCTGTCCTCACAATGCGTTGGAGGGACTTGCGGTCAGAGGCTGTGCAGGTCCCAAACCAAGCAGTGATGCAGCTGCTTAGGATGCTCTCTATGGTTCCCCTATAGAAGAGGGTGAGGATGGGTGGAGGGAGACGGGCCTTTCTCAGCTTCCGGAGGAAGTAGAGACGCTGCTGGGCTTTCTTGGTTGTAGAGCTGGTGTTCAGGGACCAGGTGAGGTTCTCCGCTAGGTGGACACCAAGGAACTTGGTGCTCTTAACGATCTCCACAGAGGAGCCGTTGATGTTAAGCGGAGAGTGGTCCGGTCTTGATTTCCTGAAGTCAACAACCATTTCCTTGGTCTTCTCTACATTCCAGTGAAGGTTGTTGACTGTACACCAGTCTGTCAGCTGCTGTACCTCCTCCCTGTATGCTGACTCGTCGCCTTTGCTGATGAGACCCAGCACAGTTGTATCATCGGCGAACTTTATGATGCTGTTAGAACTGTGTTTCGCAACACAGTCATGAGTCAGCAGGGTGAACAACAGAGGACTCAGTACACTGCCCTGGGGTGCCCCAGTGTTCATGGTGATGGTGCTGGAGCTGCTGTTCCCGAACCGGACTAACTGGGGCCTCCCTGTCAGGAAGTCCAGGATCCAGTTGCACAGGGGGGTGTTGAGGCCCAGCAGGCTTAACTTCCTGGTGAGATTCTGCGGGATGATGGTGTTGAATGCTGAACTGAAGTCTATGAACAGCATTCTGACACCATTCTGAAAGAAGGTGAATGCAAACTGATCTAGCAGATAAACACAGTCTTACATAGCATATCCAATATCTACCTATCTTGAAGGTCTTATGTTCTCTTTCTGCCCTTCCTATCTCCTTCCTAGCGGACCTGCACACGGCCAGAACCAGGAAGTGGGCAGAGAACATCGTCCATGATCCGTCACACCCTGGACATCACCTGTTCCAGTATCTTCCCTCAGGTCAGTGTTTCAGCCAGTTGAGGATCAAGATCTCCAAACTACAGAGAAGCTTCTTCCCACACGGCACCACACTCATGAACATCTGAACATTGAATACAGTCTGAATCTGAATACAGTTCACTACATACATACATCCATATCCAGATGTTCTCTCACTCTTCTTTCTCTGTACAGTCTACTACATACATACATCCATATCCAGATGTTCTCTCACTCTTCTTTCTCTGTACAGTCTACTACATACATACATCCATATCCAGATGTTCTCCCACTCTTCTTTCTCTGTACAGTCTACTACATACATACATCCATATCCAGATGTTCTCTCACTCTTCTTTCTCTGTACAGTCTACTACATACATACATCCATATCCAGATGTTCTCTCACTCTTCTTTCTCTGTACAGTCTACTACATACATACATCCATATCCAGATGTTCTCTCACTCTTCTTTCTCTGTACAGTCTACTACATACATACATCCATATCCAGATGTTCTATCACTCTTCTTTCTCTGTACATTCTACTACATACATACATCCATATCCAGATGTTCTCTCACTCTTCTTTCTCTGTACAGTCTACTACATACATACATCCATATACAGATGTTCTCTCACTCTTCTTTCTCTGTACAGTCTACTACATACATACATCCATATCCAGATGTTCTCTCACTTTCCTTTCTCTGTACAGTCCACTACATACATACATCCACATCCAGATGTTCTCTCACTCTTCTTTCTCTGTACAGTCCACTACATACATACATCCATATCCAGATGTTCTCTCACTCTTCTTTCTCTGTACAGTCTACTACATACATACATCCATATCCAGATGTTCTCTCACTCTTCTTTCTCTGTACAGTCTACTACATACATACATCCATATACAGATGTTCTCTCACTCTTCTTTCTCTGTACAGTCTACTAGATACATACATCCATATCCAGATGTTCTCTCACTCTTCTTTCTCTGTACAGTCTACTACATACATACATCCATATCCAGATGTTCTCTCACTCTTCTTTCTCTGTATAGTCCACTACATACAGAGATCCATATCCAGATGTTCTCTCACTCTTCTTTCTCTGTACAGTCTACTACATACATACATCCATATCCAGATGTTCCCTCACTCTTCTTTCTCTGTACTGCACTTGTATTTATCTGATAGAGTCTCAGAACACTCTGTACCACCGTCTCCACCAGTGACTCTTCTGTTCTTCATATTTATATCTATTTAATTCAGTCTGCACTGTCCTTCACTGCTGCACTCAGTACTTTACTTTAAATATACAACTCTGCACAGGTTAAGTTTACAGGTGTGTCTGTGCGTGTATGTCACTGTGTGTGTGTGTGTGTGTAGGAGGATGACTAGGTTGGGTGTGTTTGTTACTTCTGTAATGTCAGTTATTGCACTGTGAGCTACAGTAACCAAAAACAAATGTGTGAACAAATGTGTGAGCATACTTGGCCAATAAAGTCCGATTCTGTTTCTGATTCTGATTCTGATACTAATGTGTCCAAGTGTCTAAAACTTTTGCACAGCACTGTACTTCACACAAGACATCTCAAGCTACAGGATCAGGATAAGTTCTGTATGTGATCTATAGGGCAACATGAGCGACAGCTTCATTCTGAGCAATCCAGGAAGGGATGCTACAGAGGCAGCCAAGCCTGGCCGAGCTGTCCTCTACCATCAGCGCGCTGTCTCCCGGTCAGCTGTCTTAGCAGACAAGCTGCAGGACAGAATGCTTTGCTTGTATAAACATATGCATGATACATCATCACTCCTGACAGAACAAGTAAAGCAGCTCACAGTCCTCTTCAGTCCACATGTCTAGTTGTTCTTGAGTACTTTGAGTGTTTATGTTGTACTGAAGGATCATGTGTTTGCAATGCTTTGGCTCTGATTTGCAGACTTAAGTATGTTTTTGGCTTGCAGTTTTTTTTCCAATTGCTTAAACACAATTTTGTAAACTAGGCTGGTCTTATCAAAATACTTAACATAGTTCACAAAACCACACACCCAAATTGCAAAATACCTCATATATCCTGCAAAATGAAGCACTGCAACCAAAACTACATAAAGCATTATCAAAAAAATCTAAGTTTTGCACCAACTGGCACACACTTAATTCTTACTACCATATTTTTATCTAACCAACTACATACTGTTGGGCGTAATTAATACTGAAATAGTCCAGATTGATCACATTCACAGAAATATTTGCAGATACACACACACACATGCTGCTGTTATTTTTTTTATTTTTCACCAAACAAGTCAGTGCAACATATGCACAGCATATATTTACATTGGAGTAAACAAAAATATACTCTCAAAAAAGTGAAAAAGAAAATTACAGATAGATAGATAGATAGATAGATAGATAGATAGATAGATAGATAGATAGATAGATAGATAGATAGATAGATAGATAGATAGATAGATACTTTATTGATCCCGAAGGAAATTTAGCAGCCAGTAGCAGTTACAAACACAGTACAAAAAAACAATAAGGTATATAAAGAATAAGGAAATTCATATAAAGAATTCAATATAAACAATACAGAATTCATATAAAGAATAAAGAATTCATATAAAGAATAAAGAATTCAATATAAAGAATTCAATATAAACAATACAGAATTCATATAAAGAATAAAGAATTCAATGTGCAGAAAAAAATATATTAGTTTACAACGGCAGCTTCCTGTATCCTGGTGAACATTTGGCCCCTTCTGCCACCATGGTTGCATCTCTCAGTAAACAGAAAAAAAATAAAATAAAAAATATAGGGCTTGGACCGCCTAAAGATATTTCCCCCACAGTAGAGTATATTATACAGTACAGTCAGTGTCTGACATCAGCCATTCATGAAGTAAACAGGGGTCACCTAACTGATACACTATGACATGGGATGTACTCCAGTCTAAAGGTCCGGATGACAGAGGCGACTCTCCGTCCAGCCTCTCACATTGTCAGTGCATGGTTGATGAAATGATCAACTAAGGTTACTCAGATTTCAATTGAAAGTTGTTGTCTTCTTTGGCCATGCACTCCTCTACCAGCTCTACCCCTACCTCTCACTCCTCCCACCCCTCTCATTGTCACCCTCCCTCTTCATCTCTCTGCAACATCTTCCATTGTTGTTGTATAAAAGGTGCTCACCTGTGGAATGAACAGCTTACTTTCTGATTGAAGTAACAATTAACCGTTCAGGTGTTTGGGGCCTGGTGGCACATATATTTGCCAATCAGCTGTAGTGTCATTTAGAATGGCGGTGTTTTGATATATAAACATGTGACTTTATGTCAGATTGGTGTGTGTTATGAAGGGAACCGTGTTCAGTGTGTTTAAAAAGAGCCATTTTAAATTGCGAAATGTGTGTAAACGAGTTTAGAGTTTTGGAGACTTGAGAAGAGGTTTTGCTCTCTGTGTGTCAGTTTAAATAATTGTGCTATGCATGTCATTTTAGTGGGTTAGCAACTGGAAAAAACTGTAATATGCAAACTGCTTGTAGCCCCGCCCACTAGCTGATCACTGGTGATGCGCAAAGACAGTGGAGGAGTTGACGAATGTACATTAAAATACAGCATCCCTGCAAAGTTATGGAATATTATGGGCATTTCAGTTCTTTTCACTGAGTCATATCAGTTGGCTCGGTTCACAATGAAGAGCCTATTCTTTCAAAGCTTCAATGGCTCTTTGTTCAGAAGCTTTAGAAGTTTCCTTGAAACTTAGCCAACGTAGCAATTTTTTCATATCATTTACTTTCAATGAACCAAACCCCTATTTATCATGAAAAACAACCTTGGAGCAATGGATCAAGGCCCTCTGGTCAGAAGAGTAAAGCTCAAATCCTGTTTCCTCTTTCGGCTGAACCATGTACCCTGCATGTGGCATTGCTCAGGTGTGGTTTGAGGAATGTGACAGAGAGTCTAAGACGGCCTCAACATTCAATCAGTCAGTATTTGATCAGTCTGTAAACTCTGTTTGCTGCTCTCACAGCTCTACTTGCTAGTATCTAATGTGGACACAGTACAGCTGAAGGTGCACCATAGGCACACAGTGGAGAGCCACCACAACGTTTACTCCAAAATCTGGAAATGTCAAATGTCTGATTAGTCAAGATCATCACGACCAGGATGCATGTTAACACTGTGGCCTTTTTTATTTTTATTTTTTTTGGGGGGGATAAAATGAATTCCTGGCTGTGTTTATTTTGAAAGCACTGATGAAAAGCACTTATGGATGCATTAGTAGTCAATTTGGCAGAAGTAGTCTTCTAAGTGTCTGCAGCAACAAGCATCTCAAAGGCAGGCAGGGTTATGAGAATGTGACTTTTTAGAGCGACCTTAAGACAGTGTTTTGATCTGAGACTGAAACTGTGACAAGGTTTAAGCAGTGAGACCATCTAGACATCTAGCATTTTGCATGTACAGGACTTTGGGCGCTGACCTCACTCCTTGGTGTCTGCAGCCGGGAGGCTCAGCCAGCTGGAGGTAAGCGTGGAGGTTGGAGCAGGGGTCTGTTGGTTCTCTCGGGTTTCAGGGAGGTTCCCTTACAGAAAATAAGTATACTTAAAGTTAATTTTATTAAGTATACTTTACGTAGTTACTATACTAATATCATTGTACTAGTAGTACACTTGTGTATGTACTGTTTTAATACTTCTTGGGACTAAATTGGCCCACTTTCTAGTTTTTAAAAGTATACTTTTAAGTACACTTAAAGTGTAAGAGTAGTAAACCAAGTATACAACTAGTTTACAGCTTTTGTACTGCAACTACACTAAAAGTAAACTTAAGGGTTTACTGTTAGTTTACTAGCTTGTAAGTTTTCTGTAAGTGAACATAATACTTATAATTTTCTGCTCATATTATTGTTGTACTTTAAAGTATATGACTAGGTTTAAGTTTTTTTTCTACTTAAAATAGAACTTAACAAGGTTTACTTACTCACCAGTGGACACACGTAAAATAAACAAGACACATTCAGATTAAGAAACATATTTGTATCTTTATAAATCTTTATAAATCAAATTTTAAATTAATATTGTACTGGATGTGTTTGTACTATCTCTATCTCAATCAAAAGATGAAGTACTAGTAAAGACCAAATATACTTAGACTGTTCTATACTTATCAGTATAACCCAAGCATACTTAAGTATAGCTGTGTTTAGTATATCACTGAGAAGTACATAAAAAGTAAACTGAAAGTATACTCACTTCATTTAGTTTAAAAGAAGTAAACTAATGCTATACCTGAATAAACTTCTTTTTTTGTAAGGGTTGGTAGGACCCCGCTGTAGGAAGGCCAAGCGTGGTGAACCTGGGAATAGACCTTGGGAAAACACACCGACCCAGGGACCACGGACAGGTAAGATCTGACCCTCACAGTTTTCAGGATACTGAAAGTAACGCCACACGCCGAGGTGGCTGGCTTAAATGCGGTGTGCTAATGAGTTACTGCCGATAGGTCTAATGAGGTGCAAGTGTACATGATGGGTAGCCATGGTGATGTGCCTGGGTGCAGCGCGCGTGTGTGTGTTACCATGGTGATGAAGATGTGTGTAGGAAGTGCGTGTGGGTGTCCTAGGCTACCTTAGTAAACAGGTGACTGCGACCACGCGATTTTATTCTTTAAAAATCATCTGATACACTTAAATTAATTGTTAATTGGACAGTATTGTTTGTGAATTGCATGAAAATTGCATGAAATGAAATACTAAAGTGATCCTAAACTTTTGAGCGATAGTTTTGAGCGATAGTATATATATATATATATATATATATATATAACAGAAATATAGAAATGAATGATCCAAAATCACTTGAAAAAAAAATCTGTTTCCATTGACTTACATTGAAAGTAAAGTTTTTGGTCTCTTCAGTAAAGTTGCCTTTTTGGAGATACTTATTTTCTATAGGACATTGACGACATTGTGTTCCTGTAAGTACACATGTGGAACCTATCATGCTCATTTTCAAAGTTCATAATTTGGTGTTTGGGTTCTACAATAGATTTACATGCTATAATTTCCCCAAAATACGGTAATTTTCTTATTCCTTATATCTCATATAATACTCACTCTCCATCTGAAACACTCTGTTAGAGCTCCTGTGTCTTTAAGCTCCACCTCCTGATGAGCCCAGTGTGCTCTGATTGGTCAGCTTGCCCTCTCTGTTCTGCTCAACCGTCATAGAAGCATCCTGCTACATCCTGCCCATCCCCACACCGCCGTGGCTACTCTTACAATGGGGTCAGTTCTTCTGTATTAGTTTGAGCCAGAGTCCGAAACCTGAGAGTCCGGTAGAACGAGTTGGTAGGTCCACCTTCGGCTAGACTGGAGCAGAGAGTATTATTTCAACAATAGGTTCTCTCTAATCAGAGAATTATCTGAAACCCTAAAACACTGATCTTCAAACAGACAGTCGTCTGATTATATCGTCCCTGTCCAAAGAAAAACAAAATTAGTTACGGGCCATCTCCAGGAGACCAGCCGCTTAACTTTCATTCTGTAGGCAGACTCATCAGCACTGGCCATCATCATCACCATCTTCACAGCTGGTTCCACGAGACACAGTCACTGCTATAGAGACTGAACAGAAGAGGTAAGAGCACACAACCTTGTAGCACTCTAGTCTTAAGGGTCCTATGTTTTCCTAGCTGCACCTGCTGCCTCCATACAAATCCATAAACCCAAAGCTGTGACAGGTTGACCTGCGGCAGGTGTTAAAGGCCGAGGTGAACTCAATAAAGAGAACTCTAGTGCCGGTTCCAGGAATATTGAGATGCTGTGGCTTGACGTGCAGGACCAGGTAGACCAGTTTGACTGCATCATCAACAGACCTGTTTGTTCTGTATGCAGGGAATGCAGTAGGGGGGGTTGTAATGGCCTTCAGGTGGTCAGGGCTACTGGTTTGTAGTCAAGTTCAGTAATGCTAATTTGTTGGGGGTCAGGAATGATGCTCATGGCAGTGTATCTTAACCGTGGATGGCTATGTTCTAGTTTCTTGAGGTGTTTATCTTCTTGTTTCCACATCTCACCAGTTTATATCATCTGAAGTGAGCAGAAATTGGAGCTCTGGTGAGCAGACACGTGGCTTATAGTGATGGGTGCTGTTGGTTAGTGCGCTGTTGTCTGTTGTGTTTATGTGAATCCTGTACACTGTGGTACAGTAGCGAACCGTGACCCTTAAGCCTCGTCCCTCTTCCCCAACAAGCCCACCGTCTGAAAATAAAATACTGTTTCCTCTCCTAATAAACTGCAAGTCAAGAAACAAAAAATGAGAGGACAGAAACGCAACAAACAATAACATCTGTACAACATAGACCACTTCTTAATCTAAATAAGGTTCCTCCTTATAAGTAACCCAACATCACCCAGCTCCGTCTGCGCTTCAGAGGAATACGTAGACGACACGCCCGAGGAGCATCACATTAGTGTCAAAACGAGTGTGCAAAAACACGAGGTGAAGATATAAAGCTGCACCTTTTAACATTTCGTGCACGTAATTTTTTTTCTCGTGATTTGATATTTTTCCTCCACCCTGCAGTGCACTGCAGTGGTAGCCTAGCGCTATATATATATACATACATATATATATATATATATATATATATATATATATATATATATATATATATATATATATATATGTGTGTGTGTGTGTGTGTGTGTGTGTGTGTGTGTGTGTGTGTGTTAAGAATATTTTAAGCCCTCTGAGAGGGCATAGAGGGCCATGACAGTTCCCCACTGCTGTGGTATCACTATAGACTATGAGATTGGTAGGGTGGTTGACAGCAGTGTGATGCTATGACATAGAGGGATGTAGAGCAGTATGGTATTTACTGTATTTACTGTATATATTGTATTTACCAAGCCGGTCTAGCCAAATAGACAAGCCACTTTGTGCATGACTGGAAACCTCACACTGAATTTTCATATTGAATGCCTAAAAAACGTGATTGTTCTTCAACTTTCTGCTGTTCAAACACTACAAAATGGTTCGTTTTGATGTTCTTCCTGCACCACATTGCTGGACAGCCACAGTAAAACTCTGGACTGTTCTCAGTTTTCGTGCGGTCATTGAAAGAACACTGATAGTGACTGGATCAGAGAGGCATAGTGTGATCTGATCGGAGGGACGTGCCATCTTGCCATAAGCCTGAAGGATTCTGGGCGCTGGGCCTGTGAAGGGTTCTGGGAGCAGCGGCACATCAACAATGTCACTGGCTCAGACACTTTGACGGGGTCGTACTTTCAAAGTGCTGACACAAAGACCCAGTCAGTTTGGTACAATTCCATTGTTTCTAGAGTCTTCTGTTGGGTTTGAGCCTCAGATATCACAGTGACAGTGATGTAAACCAACTTGTGGTTCAATTTTAGATTCATTATTTATTGGACATTGAAAGAAAGGGAGAATTTCTGGGTTCTTAATTTTCAGTTGGTCATATTTGTATTTGTAGTCTTGGTTTCTGGAACATAAAACATAAAATACAATTGTAACTTGTTTGACATTACAACAAATTGAAGTGCCGGCTTGAGCTAGCAGTTAATACAGTAAATAAAATAATTAATAATGTAATAAAAGCAATAGAACACGAGAGGGAGTGTGTTATCACAAATAACATCACAGCTGTGATTTGCCATGATGGTAACACATGATCTTAAGTATTCTGTTGATTTTATACAACAGTTACAAAGAAAGAAAGAAGATAAATCAAAGAAATCCTGAATTTCATATTGACTATAAATATGAAATATGGTTTAATATTATATATTGACAATAGGGCTGGGCGATATGGGAAAAAATCTTATCACAATCAGACAATATCGATATATAACACGATATAAATCAAAGTACTTTTCATTTTTACTTTAAGTGAGAAGTGAAGATATCAAAATATAAAAATTTTGTTAAATTGTTTTTATTTTGTGATTTACTCAGAAGATAGACAAATGTACTATACAACATTACAGAACTGAATTTCAAATAAATTACACACACACACACACCTATATATATATATATATATATATATATATATATATATATATATATATATATATATATATATATACAGACACAGATATTAGTATGAACAAAATTTAATATTCACACACAGACACTGTGTTAAGCAGGCTGTTGCTGGCCCTTTAAGTTCGGGCTGTTCACTCATAGCGGTGTGTCGACTCTCTGTCGGCTCTAATGGGGAGCTGGTTTAGCGATTCTGTTTTCGGTAAAAAAAAAATTCCTACTCGGGATTTTTGGTTATAAAGTCAACTTTGCCTCAGCGTTCTGACTCAAACTCCTACAATATATATATTTATCTTTATCGATGGCCGCGTCTACTGAAAGCATGGATTTATCCGGAGCGCGAGCTGCAGCTACAAACAATCACTCACTACATCTAAAGTTGTGAAAGTCGAGTCAGAACGTAGACTTTTAGATTAAGGTACCGTTTAATACATCAAGTCTAGGATGGCCATGCGTTTTCCTCGTGCTTCTGGACCCCCAGAGCTTTGGACTGTGTCCGTTGAGGGGTGTTCTTCGGGAATTATGTCGCTGTGTGAATGCCTGCAATAACCAGATTACTAGCACGCGGGTTAAGCTGCCGCTACGCCTACAGTCTGCGCTTCAACCAAACATAAAGTGGCTGGAACTCTAGTTCAGCCACCTGATTGGTTGGGGGCGGCGCTATTCTCGTTGTCATTGGCTGTTCATGTTGTCTCTCAAAACATGGACGGAACTTAATTCTATCGACTTTCTATCGACTACATCTTATAGTTCTTTCAAGGAAACGTTATTTTGTGATCATTATCGTTATCGTTTTATCACCCAGCCCTAATTGACAACACCTTCCACCAAAAAGTAGTTCCGCAAAGAATGAATTGTCGCCAAATGAACCTGAATGTCATTCTGTAGCAGCCAGTCTGTAAAGCACTTCGTAGCGTATCTTGTTAGCTGAATTGTATTGTACCTCCGTCACTGCAGTCGACCTTACAGTGTTGACAGAATCAGAATTTGATGTGCGTTTGCAGCCACACTCTTCTTCAGAGTCGGGCCAAACGGGCTGCAGGTAAAATGTTACCTGAAGGTCATCCATTTGACTCATTTCTCGTTTTGTATAAGAACAAATACAAAACCACTAAATGCCTAATTTCATTAAATTATATGTTGTATTTGCTACAATAGAAACATTAGAAGGTGATTTGGTTTCTGTTGACAAAGTTTATTTTGTAGAACAAATCAAAACAGACTTCTGTTGGTTCAGCAAGCACGTCCGCCTAAACTAACTACACCTTCGCCGCCTCATCCTCTTCATTTGCATTAACGCTCCTGGTTCGCCGTTACTACTGGGCCACATGTAGCCGGCAAAGCAGCCAGAACGACTTTATCATCTGCCCTGAAGGAATGTGTGCTGTCAAACAGAACTAAATTCACGATCCATTTCCAATGTTCTTCCCACAGAGACGGAACCCCTATTATGTCTGGGCTCTTTCCTTTTACACATGACTCTGGAGTTCCTCCTAACGCGGTCCCAGGAGTTGATGGAAACTCATAAACAGAAATGTATGATGTCTGTGGTGAGATGTTGTTAGACGCTAATTACCAGCATGAAAAATGACCAGATGTTGTTGGAGTTCCAGCAGGAGCTCTGGAACATGTGACCTTACATTTACACTAGTGTGGCTGAAAGTCTCTTTAAAGGGGCTAAAGATAAAACAGGGTCTCAAACTACACTCAGCTTCTGGCCTGACACATATGTACAATCTATCCTTACGTTTCTGCCCACAAGTCATTAAAATAGAAACAAATATTTATCTAATGTTAGATTTGTGTCACTCTCCAGACCGTGTGGCTGGTTGCCCAACTTTAGTTATAGAAAATCACTTAAGGCTGAATATTATGGTAAGAAACAAAACCAGAAAAGTGCATTTGCTGAAGGAAAAGTAGGATGATGGCGCATAAACGACAAATAGAGGAGTGCAGGTCAGTTCATCTGTGGATGAGAGTTTGGGAATCTGTCCTGAGTGAGTATAGCCTGTTTGGTGGCAGTAAGTTGAATGAAACTGTTATCTCCGTCTAAATTGAGTCTGTCGAGACACGGATGGTTGTTGCAAACGCTCAGTTTTATGCAACAAATTGCTGGTTGCAATCAGACCTTTCTCACAACATGCCTTCCCGCGGAATCTTCAAGAATAAAGCATATACCTGGATCTGGTCCTCCTCTTCATTTAACAGCGAGAAAAGAAGCCACAGCAGTAGTAATACAGCCCCGAACAGTTGATACAGTGTATGAAACGTAAATAAAAACAAAAAGGATCAGTTGGTGAATTTGGCCCACATCACATTTCAAACATTGTTGGTGAACAAGTCCACTGAGACAGTAATAAGTTCTAATGGGACAACACTGTCTCCTCCGAGGTTAATAACACAGTGGGTGGGTGATATGAGAAGGTGGTCTGAGGTTAATAACACAGTGGGTGGGTGATATGAGAAAGTGGTCTGAGGTTAATAACACAGTGGGTGGGTGATATGAGAAGGTGGTCTGAGGTTAATAACACAGTGGGTGGGTGATATGAGAAGGTGGTCTGACGTTAATAACTCAGTGGGTAGGTGATATGAGAAGGTGGTCTGAGGTTGTTTATGGAGACATGTTTAATTACTCTGTACTCTCGGAAGGTGTAGACGGTTCAGTAATGAAAAACTATAAAAGTACTGAAGCGTATCAGTACCTGCACAGTGGGAAGGTGGGCGTGTACTCCTTAACACAGAGGGTGAGTTTATATTTCTGAAAGCCAGTTAAACCCAAGTCCAGCCAGCTGCCCGAGCCACTCTGCGTGGGTGTTAGTTACAGTCCAGATAGCCTAGCGCGGTGGACACTGATCAGAGAACAGTTACTGAACTGATAGACTCACCAGCACCGACACGTCTTGCTTCCTCTGAGCTTCATAAGTGAGACATTTCTCTGGATAAGGAAGCTCTGGTGCTGGTTCTCCTCCACAGAATGGTAAGAGCAGACATACAGAGGTTTGGGTGGAGATTTTAAATTTAGAGCTTCAGTCATAGACGCAGGTGGTCTTCTTTGGAAGGCGGCCCCCCAACACTCTGATCTTTATGTGCTGTGTTCATAACTCTGTAGTTCAAGCCAAGTTCTGCTCTTCTTCCAATTACTGACTCCCTCTAACTGAACATGTTATTCTAGTCATTTTATATGTTTGTTGTTGTTTTGCTTGTAATCAGTATTAACGTATCAGCGCTCGCACCAGAAGTTCTAACACAAAGTAAACAAAGATGGCCGCCCCAGTGTTGTCATAGAAAATAGCGTGCATAGCCTCTCCACACACTGCAGTCAGTGCGTGGCATTGTTTGTGACAACATGTATCATCCTACCTCTCTCCCTTGGTAGCCAGTGTCTAGTGGGCTGCCCTGTTGTCCAGTAACGCCATCTCTCCACACCGGGGCTCCCTGGTGTCCCCAAGGCCGCTGGACTCACCGATCAGCCTGAACCCCAGCCTTCCGTCCTGTGGACCCACCCCCCGGTGTCTGTTGATATGTGACTTCCACTGTGTATATTATTGCCAGGACTTTTTTAGACAGTGCTTACTGACAATGTTTTGCCGAGCTCATGCAATGATATCCAGTTAGTGGGGTCAAAGGTCACAGGCTTTTATTTGTGGTGGTCAACCTTTCGATTCTTTTGATGATATCCCTTACAGAAAATAAGTAGCCTCAAAGTTAATTTTATTAAGTATACTTTATGTAGTTACTATACTAATGTCATTATACTAGTAGTACACTCGTATATGTACTATTTTAATACTTCTTGGGACTAAATTGGCCCACTTTCTAGTTTTTAAAAGTATACTTTTAAGTACACTTTAAGTGTAAGAGTAGTAAACCAAGTATACAACTAGTTTACAGCTTTTGTACTGCAACTACACTAAAAGTAAACTTTACTGTTAGTTTACTAGCTTGTAAGTTTTCTGTAAGTGAACATAATACTTATAATTTACTGCTTATATTATTGTTGTACTTTAAAGTATATGACTAGGTTTAAGCTTTTTTTTCTACTTAAAATAGAACTTAACAATGTTTACTTACTCACCAGTGGACACACGTAAAATAAACAAGACACACTCAGATTAAGAAACATATTTGTATCTTTATAAATCTTTATAAATTTTAAATGAATATTGTACTGGATGTGTTTGTACTATTGAAGTACTAGTAAAGGCCAAATATACTTAGACTGTTCTATACTTGTCAGTATAACCCAAACATACTTAAGTATAGCTGTGTTTAGTATATCACTGAGAAGTACCTAACAAGTAAACTGAAAGTATACTCACTTCATTTAGTTTAAAAGAAGTAAACTAATGGTACACTTGAATAAACTTCTTTTTTGTAAGGGATTGTGCACAGGTGATGGGGAAATACTTAAAATCGTGCTAAAATACTTTTTTGGCAAGGTGGGAAGCCCCTCCAAAAAGACTAGGGTTCTCCTGAGTGCCCAGTGTTTATATCTGAGCATAATTGCATCACCTGTTATACATACATATATATATATATATATATATATATATATATATATATATATATATATATATATATATATATATATATATATATATATTAGTTTCTTATCTGTCTATTACATAAATAACCAATAAAATATATTAATTTATAATTAAATATATTTTAGCTTACAACACTAGGGTGAGAATTAGATGGGGCTTCATGTACCTAAAATTTAATATTGGACATCCCCCCACATATTTCAACCCACCCCCCTGACCACCTGGCTACCTGGTGACAAGGTACTTTGAGACCCCTACCCAGAAAAATGCATGCTGTGGTAGAAGCAGCCATTTCAGCGATGACCTTGAGCAGGCAGACAGTTGGCTGCTGCGTTCCAGAGCCGTGCGCTGCCTGATGAGTCACCAGCTGAGAGCTATTGAATAATCAGCCTGATGATATACATCTCAGCCACAATGGTGTCGAAGGTGTTGATCAAACAATTAGAACTACAGGTTTAGTCTGGTTTGGTCTTGTACATGTGTTTTGTTCACCATATTATATAGACAACGTATATTATAACTTTACTGGACTTAATGGTGATGTTTTGATTGATCTCCAGACAAGTCACAGAGTTTGTGTGTTCAAGGCTGAATAGCACTTCTGTATTTGTGAATCTGTGAACATTTATGGACCAACATACTTCACATAATGTGAATATGTGCACATAATATCTGAATGACATGGATTTATGCAGCAGGGGGTATTGTTTGGGTCTTGCCCCGCCCCCAGGGAGAGCCAATCAGTGCTGACTTGACATGACAACATTAAAACCACCTCCCTGTGTCTCTTCATCAGCTCCACTTACCATGTAGAAGCACTTTGTAGATCCAACACTTACAGACTGTAGTTCATCTGTTTCTCTGTATACTTTATTACTCTGTTATTTAATGATCAGGACCTCCACAGGACCACCACAGAGCAGCTACTATTAGGAACGTGGATCATTCTCAGCACTGTGGTGACACTGATGTGGTGCTGGTGTGTTAGTGTGTGTTGCGCTGATAGTGTGTGTTTGATATATGATATAGTCCAACAACCAGCTTCATCCAGCCAACAGTGTCCTGTGGGCGGCGTCCTGTGTCCACTGATGATGAAGAACTAGAGGAACACAAACTGTGCAGCAGCAGATGAGCTACTGTCTCTGACTTTACATCTACAAGGTGGACCAGCAAGTAGTAGGAGTGTCTAATAGAGTGGACAGTGAGTGGACACAGTGTTTAAACACTCCAGCAGCAGCACCGCTGTGTCTGATCCACTCACACCAGCACAACACACACTAACACACCCCCACCACGTCAGTGTCACTGCAGTGCTGAGAATGATCCACCTCCCTAATAGTAGCTGCTCTGTGGTGGTCCTGTGGGGGTCCTGATCATTAAAGAACAGAGTAATAAAATATACAGAGAATCAGATGAACTACAGTCTGTAAGTGGAGCTCCTGTATGGTCAGTGGAGCTGATACAGTGGACAGTGAGTGTAGATAGAAGGAGGTGGTTTTACTGTTATGGCTGATTGGTGTATAACTCCTTGCTTCCTGCCTCCTGCTTATCTAGTAGTTATCAGGGGTGTAAGAAAATATGGAAATATTGAATATCGGGATATTATGTTAAGTGATACTGTATCAATTCTCAAAAACACAGTATCGATACACAGATTCCTGGCAAACAGTGAATCATTGTGTGTTGTGTTTGAACCTCTGACCACTAGATTTTCAGCTCCACTCCAACATTAACAAGCAGCACAAGGACGCAGTGCTATTGTAAGCATTGATAAATATGTTCATATAGTGGAGTGTTTTAATAGTAGGTTTTGAAAAATCTTAGTATATAAGTTTGCTTGCAGTATTGCAGTATATCGTGATATATTCAATCATGACTGCTGTATCATGATAGCGCCAGGTTCTTGCTCTCCTCAATACACAGCCCTAGTAGTTGTGCTGCTGTTACGTATAATTATCGATCCTGGTTTAAATAGATATCTGTTTTGATTAGAATTTGATTAGATTCTTTGGGAAAACTGCTAAAAGGAAGAAAAAAACAATGAAAATTCACTTATTTTATATCCCTCACATCAGAACTTGAGGCTTTTAGGTGTTCAAACCATTGACAATTAATTAGTTGATCATCTTAACTGTCTATCCTTCTTGGTTGCAAGGGGCGCTGGAGTTTAATGGAAAAGTAACCAATACCAAAGAAAGTCAGTTGTCCCCAAACTTTTGACAGCCCATGTAAATGTTAAGTAGTTACATAAATGTAACATGAGAACACTGTGTATAATCTCTTGAAGGACTTCATAGGACTAAAAACTTTACAGTGCTGAAGTTCTATGTGGTGTCACGATAGCCCTGTTATCCCCCCTGGCGCGTCCCTCTGGGGGGAAGAATCTACAGGAAATTCTCACAGCTGCTGTATCATTCTGTGGAACACTGCTGTGAAGTAATGCCAGGATCTGTAGGGAGCTTCTCCTTCTCTCCCGAGCCCACAGTGTACGTCCATTGATACGAGCTGTGTCTGAGGTTCATATCACATAGTTATATACAGTACTTATGTTCGTTTGCAGTGATTATATCTGTGATTTGAACTCATATGAACTTTGTGAAAGAAAATTGTGGTATATCAAATCAAAGTAGCTAATACACTTTAAACAAAAATGTAAAAATAACAGTGAATATAAAAGTCAAAATAATAATAATAATACTAAAAATAGGTAAAAGTTAAGATAATTAGTATTAGTACTAATTTAAATAGTAAGAAATTCAGATAAGAGAGGATAAGAGATTACAAATAATAATAAAAAACTAAAATAGTTCAAAAGAAATTTTAAGAGAAAAAAAAACAAGATATAATAATAATAAAATAAAAAAATAAACAATAAAAATTAAATTACATAATATTAAAATTAAATAAAATAAGATAAAATAATAATACAGAACTAATTAAATCAAATAAAATAATAAAATAAATAAATGTATAGTATAGTAATAAAATATAAGTAATATATTTACAATTTAAAAAAAATATCTAAACAGTACATTGTAAATACATTCGTACATTTATACATATATTTTAGTTGAAACAAAGAATATTTTAAAAAATGGTGTTAAAAAACATTTTTAATATCACTATGATATTTATTTAGCATACTAGGTATATAGTTACTACACAAATATAGCACACTTTCATTACATTAAATATAAGTGTGTAAAAAGTATAGATTAAGTATACTTCCACAACCCTTGTGGAAAAAAGGATACTTAAAAACACCAAAAGTATATTTACATTATTAAATTGAATTAAGTTATTATTTTGGATATACTTTTAGTACTCTAAGTATACTTCTTTTTTACTACTGTTAATACTGTTAGTGATAAAATGACACTACATTGTAAATCCAACAGCAGAAACTAGAATTATCACGAGTGTCAACCCATACGGTTGTATAATATAATTCATTTTCAGAGCTTTGGACACACAAAGCTGTCTGGGACACGAAAAATCAATAGTCTAATACAGTTTTAGTCTAATCAACATCAATAATTCTGCTCCCTGTTTGTTTCATTGCAGTCAATCAAAGAGTTCTACGCCACACAAGGCTATTTACCACAAGAGGGTGTGTTTAGGCCTGAGTGACAGGCTGAGATAGTGTGTGGGGGTGTATGTGTACTGACTTCTGTGGAATTTCGTCATTAAAACAGAGACTACTAAATGTAAGAGAGGGGAACTTCTCAGTTCTGGAAAAGTGGTGGAGTAAGCAGAGCATCAACCACGACCTATGTTTAGTTGGGTTCCTTTCAAGCACTACAGAGGAAGCACATTTTTTAAATACTGCCCATCAGTACCCTCAATCTCACTTTTCAGATGAATCAAATGTTCTGTCAGTTGTTAAACCACTAAGTACAAATGAAGTTACTGATTCTGCATGAAGAAGCTTGTTAGTGTGATTTCCCAATACATCAGAGCAAAACTCTCCAACAATAAACAAATAAACAAATAAATAAATACATAGTTAAACACATACATATATACACTATATTGCCAAAAGTGTTCACTCGTCTGTCTTTACATGCATATGAATTTGAGTGACGGCTCATTCTTAATCCATAGGGTTTAATATGATGTCGGCCCAACCTTTGCAGCTATAACAGCTTCAACTCTTCTGGGAAGGCTCTCCACACGGTTTATGGTTAACCAGCTAACCAGACCAAAAGGGTTTGAGGCATGAACAGATGATTTATTAGACCTCTGAATTTGAAAAATGTAAAAAGAAACAATAATAAAATAAATAATAATAATCTAGTAATTATGGTATTAATAAAAGTAGTAGTTATTTTGTGAAATGATTTACATGTTGCATGTTAAGTTTATGTGCAGGAGCAGCAGTGGCCAGTACTGCCGGCTTTTTTGAAGATGAGCCTGAGGTTAGAGATGAGCAAAGACAAGGTGAGATTGTTGTTCAAGTATTCACGGGCGAGCTCCCCCCTCTGACCCCCCTCTTATGTTGGTATGTTGGTTTGCGAGGGAGAGCGAGAGAAAGAGAGAGCTGCTGACTGGTAGAATTACTGCCTAAGTGTGAGTTGTTTATCTTAAGTTTAAAGTAAGTTAGCCTTTAGGTTCAGTGTGTGTGCTATAGCATACTGTCTACTAATACAGAAGAGCTGAAGGTAAAACTTAATAAAAGATCCACCTATCAATATTTCTGCTGAATATATCAACATATAAATAGCCTATCAATATTAGGCTCAAGTGCACACTAGTAATATATTAAGAAATAAAGCAATTTATTACTTTTGTCTGGTAAAAAGCCTTAGCATTGCAGTGTCATGGATCAAAACATTAGTACACAAACCAGATGTAGCCTAATGTTTTAGGTATTTGAGCACAAGTAGGCCAAATGCATCAATACAGGTGGTGAATGAAAGAACCACTCATCAATATAATCTGATCTGATTGTAGCTTAAAACCTTATTTATGCTTTTTATTTTAAATAAATACCCCTTTTTTTGCTCATGATCCTCATGTACTGGCATGAATAGAGGCCCACTGACATTAAGAGTGTACAGGGCCTAGAATTTGCTGCTACGCCCCTGCCTCCGGGTACTCCGGTTTCCTCCCACAGTCCAAACACATGCATGTTAGGTTGATCCTCACTCTAAACTGCCCGTAGGTGTGAGTGTGTGTGTGTGTGTGTGTGTGTGTGTGTGTGTGTGTTGGCCATGTGACGGACTGGTGGCCTGTCCATGGTGTACCCCGCCTTCGCCAGATGATGGTGGAATTGGCTCCAGCCCTCCATGACCCCGACTAATGCCGGGATAAAGCGGAAGATGATGGATGGATTTATCGATTGACAAGACAAACACAGAAAGGGCTACGATTGCTCTTTTGCGTTCCTAAGCTTGACTCCTATCTTGTCTATGGAGATGAATTATCTTCCCTTACAAAAAAGAAGTTTATTCAGGTGTACCATTAGTTTACTTCTTTTATATTAAATGAAGTGAGTATACTTTCAGTTTACTTTTTATGTACTTCTCAGTGATATACTAAACACAGCTATACTTAAGTATGCTTGGGTTATACTGACAAGTATAGAACAGTCTAAGTATATTCGGCCTTTACTAGTACTTCATCTTTTGATTGAGATAGAGATAGTACAAACACATCCAGTACAATATTTATTTAAAATTTGATTTATAAAGATTTATAAAGATACAAATATGTTTCTTAATCTGAGTGTGTCTTGTTTATTTTACGTGTGTCCACTGGTGAGTAAGTAAACATTGTTTAGTTCTATTTTAAGTAGAAAAAAACCTTAAACCTAGTCATATACTTTAAAGTACAACAATAATATAAGCAGTAAATTATTATGTTAAGTTCACTTAAAGAAAACTTACAAGCTAGTAAACTAAAGTAAACCCTTAAGTTTACTTTTAGTGTAGTTTCAGTACAAAAGATGTAAACTAGTTTTATACTTGGTTTACTACTCTTACACTTAAAGTGTACTTAAAAGTATACTTTTAAAAACTAGAAAGTGGGCCAATTTAGTCCCAAGAAGTATTAAAATAGTATATACACAAGTGTACTACTAGTACAATGACATTAGTATAGTAACTGCATAAAGTATACTTAATAAAATTAACTTTAGGTATACTTATTTTCTGAGTATAAATTTAGTGAAGGAGTGGCTATCGCTATCATAAGGTTAAATAATGTGCAGCATGATAGCAGCTCACTGGCCAAATTAACGTGATTGGCAGACGATGTTAGTTATAAAGTTAGAGTTGAGAAGATATGGCATGCAGGTTGCTAAAGTAGAGGAGGACCAGCCAGCTTTCTAACAAACCCAACCATGCTTCACTCTTTCCCAGATGCAAGTGGGTTTAAGTGACCCAGCGACTGACTACCCTTACAGAAAATAAGTATACTTAAAGTTAATTTTATTAAGTATACTTTATGTAGTTACTATACTAATGTCATTGTACTAGTAGTACACTCGTATATGTACTATTTTAATACTAAATTGGCCCACTTTCTAGTTTTTAAAAGTATACTTTTAAGTACACTTTAAGTGTAAGAGTAGTAAACCAAGTATACACTATTTTACAGCTTTTGTACTGCAACTACACTAAAAGTAAACTTAAGGATTTACTGTTAGTTTACTAGCTTGTAAGTTTTCTTTAAGTGAACATAATACTTATAATTTACTGCTTATATTATTGTTGTACTTTAAAGTATATGACTAGGTTTAAGGTTTTTTCTACATAAAATAGAACTTAACAACGTTTACTTACTCACCAGTGGACACACGTAAAATAAACAAGACACACTCAGATTAAGAAACATATTTGTATCTTTATAAATCTTTATAAATCAAATTTTAAATTAATATTGTACTGGATGTGTTTGTACTATCTCTATCTCAATCAAAAGATGAAGTACTAGTAAAGGCCAAATATACTTAGACTGTTCTATACTTATCAGTACAACCCAAGCATACTTAAGTATAGCTGTGTTTAGTATATCACTGAGAAGTACATAAAAAGTAAACTGAAAGTATACTCACTTCCTTTTAGTTTAAAAGAAGTAAACTAATGGTACACCTGAATAAACTTCTTTTTTGTAAGGGTATCTACACCGGGCAGTACTGGAATGGTTCTTGCCCATTTTTGGTATAACTGAGACTGAGCCAGTGATTAACCCAGCACTAGAACTAGATAAACCAATACATCAACCCAACATTGGGTAGTAAGGAGAACCATTATCCCGTAACTAGGTTCTGCAGCACTTTGGGGCAGTGAGTCTAATCTCACAGCAAGCAATTAACGCAGGGGTGGAAATCGGTTTGTGCGTGGCATTGTTGTGCAGGTAACACAGTAATCTCTCTGCGGGAGTCGGACTTGCCTCCGCCGTCTCCTCACATTAAGCTCACATCAATGGCGTGGCTTGCGTGCTTGCTAATCTTTGCGCTCTGCTGTTGCTTCAGAAAGACTCTGTGGGGTTCTCAGATGAAGTGGAACAGGCTCATCGTCTGATGTAACATTGCTCTGACTAATCAAGAACCCTACGCTAGCTGCTAGCATTGATCCGGACGTGCTTTCCCCCAAAGTCCTGTAACACTGTTATCATTGTGAGATAGCAGGCTTCACTTCAAGCCTCTCCAGGTGCTGCTTTGATCTTCACACCATGACACTGTTGTAGTGATTCTGTTTTTAATTCTGGTAGTGTTACAGTTGACCTGTACACAGGTAGGTGAAGGTAGTGTTACAGTTTACCTGTACACAGGTAGGTGAAGGTAGTGTTACAGTTTACCTGTACACAGGTAGGTGAAAGTAGTGTTATAGTTTACCTGTACACAGGTAGGTGAAGGTAGTGTTACAGTTTATCTGTACACAGGTAGGTGAAGGTAGTGTTACAGTTTACCTGTACACAGGTAGGTGAAGGTAGTGTTACAGTTTACCTGTACACAGGTAGGTGAAGGTAGTGTTACAGTTGACCTGTACACAGGTAGGTGAAGGTAGTGTTACAGTTTACCTGTACACAGGTAGGTGAAGGTAGTGTTACAGTTTACCTGTACACAGGTAGGTGAAAGTAGTGTTACAGTTTACCTGTACACAGGTAGGTGAAGGTAGTGTTACAGTTGACCTGTACACAGGTAGGTGAAGGTAGTGTTACAGTTTACCTGTACACAGGTAGGTGAAGGTAGTGTTACAGTTTACCTGTACATAGGTAGGTGAAGGTAGTGTTACAGTTTACCTGTACACAGGTGTGTGAAGGTAGTGTTATAGTTTACCTGTACACAGGTAGGTGAAGGTATTGTTACAGTATTTCAGTACACAGGTAGGTGAAGGTAGTGTTACAGTTTACCTTTACACAGGTAGGTGAAGGTAGCGTTACAAGTTACCTGTACACAGGTAGGTGAAGGTACTGTTACAAGTTACCTGTACACAGGTAGGTGAAGGTAGTGTTACAGTTTACCTGTACACAGGTAGGTGAAGGTACTGTTACAAGTTACCTGTACACAGGTAGGTGAAGGTAGTGTTACAGTTTACCTGTACACAGGTAGGTGAAGGTAGTGTTACAGTTTACCTGTACACAGGTAGGTGAAGGTAGTGATGTGTTAGTGTGTGTTGTGCTTGTGTGAGTGGATCAGACACAGCAGTGCTGCTGGAGTGTTTAAACACTGTGTCCACTCACTGTCCACTCTATTAGACACTCCTACTACTTGCGTGTCCAGAGACAGTAGCTCATCTGCTGCTGCACAGTTTGTTTCTCCAGTAGGGGTGGGCGATATGGCCCTACGATAATATCACCATATTTTTATGGTATTTTTTGTGATAGCGATATTCTTGACGATATGACAAAAATTAAATTAAAAAAATATTTCAAGAATACACTACTGCAACTAAATGAAAATTAAATTTTATTATTGCATACGATATGATATGGCACACCCCTAACTGAGATATTAAAAAATACAAGATTTTTTATCAGATTGTAACAGAAGTCAATGATCCAGAATGTCACGATACTAAATAATGCACTCCAAATATCTCCATATATCCAGGACTGAAGTAAAATGAATGATACTGGAGATAAAAATCTGTCTCTAGTAGATATATAATGGAAAATGAGAAAAGTTTGAATTTTTCTTTTACTAAAAACAGTAAAAGTAGTACCTGATGTGATAATTAGTGATGGGTGATACGGCACCATATTTCAGGGTATAATATCGTTCACCATATTCAAAAACGTTGGAGATATTATTGTGTACGATACGATATGGCACACTCCTAGTCTCCAGTCCTTCATTAGTGGACACAGAACGCTGCCCAGAGGACACTGTTGCTGGTTGGTGGGCGATACTCAGTCCAGCAGTGAACACACACTAACACACCACCACCATGTCAGTGTCACTGCAGGGCTGAGAATGACCCACCTCCCTAATAGTATCTGCTCTGTGGTGGTCCTGTGGGTGGCAGGTATAAACAATGTATACAGAGAATCAGATGAACTACAGTCTGTAAGTGTAGCTCCTATATGGTCAGTGGAGCTGATACAGTGGACAGTGTGTAAGTAGCTGGTTTTAATGTAGTTTTCTCTTTTACTTCAACTTTTTTTTAAAACACTAAAGCTCAGATAATTGAAAAAGTGAGCTGCTCTAATGAACCAGAAGTTTCCACCGAAGTTAATTCAGTGATTTACTAATGCGCATACTCAAAAGACTCACGGCCCCAATTTTACACTTTGGAGAACCGGACTCATTTCCTTATTACACACACGTTCCATGTGACTGCAAATGAAAAGGAAAAAGAGAAATAAACAGTTGCTCAAATCTGATTCGCAGTTAAATGGCCACATTATATCCTAATGGGCTTAAATTCGACCTTCGGGGAACGCGCAAGCTCGGGCTGATTAAATGAATAAACAAACGTCTGGTAAATAGGACTGTTAAAATTAGTGTTGCATGAATTTGACACGTTCCCGCAGCCTCGCTCATTTCAGGCTGCCTGGGCGTTCGTCTCTGAGGGGAGGCCACATAAACCAGTGAAGCACAAGTTCCTCCTCCTGCCTGGCCCCGGGCTAACCTGACAGGAATAACAATGAACACATACAGAGAGCGGCGCTTCCCCTGTCACATTCGCTGAATTATGCAGCGCGGATGAGACGGTTCAGACAGTCGGGCGCTTGTTTTACCGAAGCGGCCTTGTCCGTTTGCTGGGTGGAAATCAGCTGAAAGTCATTGTGCGGCTCTGATTGTTTGGGAAAGAGAAAAAAACAAAACAATGGCTGAATCTCAAATGGACTCCTATTTGCTGTATAATGAATTGCCTGGACTGGATAGAGCCGTCGTGCTCCATATACACTGCAGGTGTCAAAAACGTTCTTTGGAGAAACGCCATAAAGCAACCATTTTTCTAAGAACTGCTCTCTAGAGTAACATCCCAGACAGCAAGCACATATCGGTCCACTGCCTCGATAAGGTCGGCAGCCTGCTGACTGTTGAGACCACTGCTGGTCCGCTCTCTGACCACCTAGTCATTTTTATTTTCCTTACATAAATATATATATATATATATATATATATATATATATATATATATATATATATATATATATATATATATATATATATATACATATATATTATTTTTATATTTTTTCCTTTAAGGGACTTTTATTTTGAAAAAATCATCTCAATTATAAGCAACTGTATATGTATATATAGTTTTTTTAAGGGACTTTTATTCTGAAAAAACTATCTCAATTATAAGCAACTAAGAAAAAAAGGAAGTGAAGGTAGTGTTACAGTTTACCTGTACACAGGTAGGTGAAGGTAGTGTTACAGTTTACCTGTACACAGGTAGGTGAAGGTAGTGTTATAGTTTATCTGTACACAGGTAGGTGAAGGTAGTGTTACAGTTTACATGTACACAGGTAGGTGAAGGTAGTGTTATAGTTTACCTGTACACAGGTAGGTGAAGGTAGTGTTACAGTTTACCTGTACACAGGTAGGTGAAGGTAGTGTTATAGTTTACCTGTACACAGGTAGGTGAAGGTAGTGTTACAGTTTACCTGTACACAGGTAGGTGAAGGTAGTGTTACGGTTGACCTGTAAACAGGTAGGTGAAGGTAGTGTTACAGTTTACCTGTACACAGGTAGGTGAAGGTAGTGTTACAGTTTACCTGTACACCGGTAGGTGAAGGTAGTGTTATAGTTTATCTGTACACAGGTAGGTGAAGGTAGTGTTCCAGTTTACCTGTACACAGGTAGGTGAAGGTAGTGTTATAGTTTATCTGTACACAGGTAGGTGAAGGTAGTGTTATAGTTTACCTGTACACAGGTAGGTGAAGGTAGTGTTATAGTTTATCTGTACACAGGTAGGTGAAGGTAGTGATACAGTTTATCTGTACACAGGTAGGTGAAGGTAGTGTTACAGTTTACCTGTACACAGGTAGGTGAAGGTAGTGTTATAGTTTATCTGTACACAGGTAGGTGAAGGTAGTGTTATAGTTTACCTGTACACAGGTAGGTGAAGGTAGTGTTATAGTTTACCTGTACACAGGTAGGTGAAGGTAGTGTTATAGTTTATCTGTACACAGGTAGGTGAAGGTAGTGTTACAGTTTACCTGTACACAGGTAGGTGAAGGTATTAGTAGTCTTATCCAAGGGCTCTTATTGATACAGTGTGAGGTTGTTATGCAGGTGGGGAATCGAAGCCTAGTTTACACCATGTAGGTCAGCAGTGTAACCCACTACACTAAACCAAATCTCTAATCACCAGCTGACCATGTTGGAGAGGTCAAACAAAACTTGGCTTAAGGGACTTCTATTATGTGGATGCTTCTTATACTCTTCACTCACATCTAAAACAATGGTTCTCTGAAGAACTGTCAGTTGAAAGGCTAACGTACACAGTCTGTATTCACTTTTTTGACTTTCTTCTGATATGACAGTCTGTCTCAGTCATCCTGTAACATTTCAGTCGTGCCCGTTGGGCGAGCACCAGATGGTGTGGCATTAGACTCTTCATTAATGAAATGATAAATCAGTCAGTGGTTCTCCTTTCTCCATTCCTCTCTATTCCTCTCTGCCCGAAACAGCACAGTCCTCCAAATGGATGCGTCATTCTTAATTGTCCCGGTTCGCAGACGCACTCCAGTGCTTTATGATGATGCATGGCACTTCGGCGATTGGCTGAGAGCAGCCGTGTTTCACAGACAGGGGCAGATGATCCGCTCACAAAGAAGAAGCCCTGTAATATATTTGCATGGCATTAACATGGAAGAGCGTTCCCAACACACTATGGGAAGCGTTAGCCACTGCGTCTCCATAGAACAGAACCGCAGTCATGTTGAATCACTAGAAATGATCAGCAGTGTGCACACGTCTACAGTGCTGTGAAAAAGTATTTCAATTAACTGTGATTACCCATGCTTTTTGGTAAGCGCAGTTCATTTTCACTAGCCACACCCAGGCCTGATTACCTGTAGAATCAAGAAATCACTGAAATAGAACCTGTCTGACAGCATGAAGTAGACCAAAAGAAACACATTATGCTCTGATCTGAAGAAATCCAAGAACGGATGAGAAACATAGTCATTGACATCAATCAGGTCTATCAAAATTACTCAAAGAGCACCCCCACAATCGATTATTGAAAAATATGATGATAGAGGACCACTTAAGGACGGGTATCATTTCAGAATTTTATCTTATTTTACTTTTTAGTTCGACAGAGAGTTCACTGAATAAGCAGTTGCTGATGGTATAAGAGATACACCACTGAATCATAACACACGTTAAAAATTATGATGGTCCGGACCTCGGCCTAAGGAAATTTCCTCTAACTGGACCTTACTGACTCTAATTAAATACCACTGTTATAGGGTTACAAAAGGTGGATGATGGACAGTGCCAATGAAACCAAATTACAGTACACTACACCACCGTACTGACCACTACACCACCGTACTGACCACTACACCACCTTACTAACCACTACACCACCGTACTAACCACTACACCACCTTACTAACCACTACACCACCATACTAACCACTACACCACCATACTGACCACTACACCACCGTACTAACCACTACACCACCATACTAACCACTACACCACCGTACTAACCACTACACCACCATACTAACCACTACACCACCATCCTAACCACTACACCACCATACTAACCACTACACCACCATACTAACCACTACACCACCGTACTAACCACTACACCACCGTACTAACCACTACACCACCGTACTGACCACTACACCACTATACTGACCACTACACCACCATACTAACCACTACACCACCATACTAACCACTACACCACCGTACTAACCACTACACCACCATACTAACCACTACACCACCATACTAACCACAACACCACCATACTAACCACAACACCACCATACTAACCACTACACCACCCTACTAACCACTACACCACTGTACAAACCACTACACCACCATACTAACCACTACACCACCGTGAAAAAACCCAAACACATACATTTGCCTCTGGAATGTAACACAGACAGTCAACAACCAGTTATTAGGTTTAGGGTTCGATAACTTTTTCCACATAGGGCCGGCGGGTTTGATAATCTGAAACATTTAAGTGTGACAAATGTGCAAAAACAAAAGAAATCTGTAAGGGGGCCAATACTTTTTCACAGCTCTGCATGTGAAGGACTGGCACTCACACAGCCGAGGTGAAGGTTTTCACTCAGCTCGGCTAATGTGGGCAGTTGTTTAGCCTGGCTCGTCAGCGAACGCTGAAAACGATGTGCTGAGCGAGGAAGATGGCACCGACGCGCAGCCGCCCTAAACGGTGTTATTGAGAGTTTAATGAAGCCGGTCCGTAATTGCCACCATTCCTACCAATCAGAGAACGGCTGCTCGGCTTCGGAGCTAATCACCAGCCGCATAGCTCAGTGGAAGCGGGCTGAGGACGGCGCCATATGCTGTGCATTCGTTCCAGAGATTTCATCTCAAGCTGTCATCCTCTGTCTTTGGGGAGGAGTTCATACCTCGCATATCAACCACTCCCAACAGCCGTCCTCCATCACTCTGCAGATAGCTCTATTATTTAACACCCCGGGGAAAGAAGACGGCGTCGCCGTGGTCACAAAACCAGTTCTACGCATCCATTCGTCAGGAAAGCTTCATACCATGTCAAGATAAGATCGTTGGGCAGCCTTCAAAATGTGTTCTACTCAAAGTCAACCACTCTTAGTGCTTTACTAACCTAGAACAGTAGCAATGAACGTTGAGCTCCGTTTGCCTTGATTATGATAAAATATGTCACAGGAGAACTAAATGGGCCACTATTGTAGTAATAATAATGGCTTCGGACATGTTTGCTTTGTAAATGTTAATCAAAGCACACACGACCAGTGATAGGCAGAGATCACAGGACTTCAGCTTGATTGAACAGGGCTTTGATTTGATGCTTTGCTTTCTTTTCTTTTTTTTTGGATCCTCTGAACAAACAGCAGCCGTGCCAGCCCAATCGGCCACATTGATAAAACCTCCACTGTGTGCGGAGATCAAGGTAACGGAGCACTCTACGCCAAATTGAATAGCAAAAAGACAAGAGTGGACCAATATTTGCGAACCACAAATGGAGCACTTGTAACAAAACAGCTAATGCAGCTCAAAAAAA
Organism: Megaleporinus macrocephalus; assembly: GCA_021613375.1. Lineage (NCBI taxonomy): Eukaryota > Metazoa > Chordata > Actinopteri > Characiformes > Anostomidae > Megaleporinus > Megaleporinus macrocephalus. The sequence goes on from CM038714.1 coordinate 24,984,774, forward strand.
GTCACACGTTGCATAAATGCTTTAAATTCACAGAATTTAGTACCATATTTAATAGAAATTCAGACTCCGCCTACAATGACGTCCCAGCCAATGTGTCCACTTGGGCCCCATATGGGTTTTATCTGAGCTGTATGGGTTTTTTTGTGGGCTTGTAGTGGGATTTTAGATTGGTGATACAGTTGGGTTATGACTTCTTAGGCCCCAGTTGGGCTACAGTGGTGAGTCCTGGTTGGGTCAGTTTGTAGGCCCTAGCTAGGTTAGCCCCCCAGGTGGCTTACCATGGTGAGATCCAGACAGGCTGCCATTGTGGGCCCCAGTTGAGCTTCAGTTGTGGGCACCATTCGGGTTGCTGTCCTGGGGCCCAGTTTAGGCTATATTTGTGATCCCAGCAAAGTTACAGTTATTTCTGTTTTGACGGTGGGTCCAGTGGTTGATTGCTCACATTGGCGCAATTGCAACTCAAATTGGCCCCATTTTTTGGCCCACATGGACAAAAACACGTAGCCAATGGACAAATCTTTTTGTGCCCCAACCGGGTTACCTAAAGGGGTCCCAATTGGCAGCCATGTAGGGCCCACATGGACATGGTGGCTGGGGTTCTTGGCAAACTAGGACAAACTTTGGATTTAGAATGGGACGTCATAAGATGTAATGTGTAGGTGTCCCAATACTTTTGTCCATTTAAATCAACTAGATATAAGATTATGATTCTTGCCAGGATAAATATATTTGCAATGCAAGAATTAAACTTCTGCTACTCAGTCTAGTACTCTGGTATGTAAGTGATTGCCAATGCACATCCTCTTATTAATCATGTGATCATGTGACCAGGTGTTCAGACAGCAGAATCGTTTTTGTGTGAGCTGTAAAATAGTTCAAACGTTAGGCTGCCTAGCAACAGTTGCTGCAAAAAGGCATTCATGCGCAGAGCACAGACAGGTCGGTGGAGTTGAGGTGATAAAAAGATGATATTTTTCTGCACCTGACTGTATTTATGTGGTGGGTTATATCAGTAACATCAGAGAGACGGCTTCATTAGTGTGTTCTGAATGGCCGTTAGACTTGAATGTGGCCTCTTGGGTAATAGGTTTGGGTACAAGCCCAGCGTCTGTCTTTATTCCCCTGCGGCAGGGCGTGTAATGCATTTTCAGATTAGAGGTGCATGACAAATGCAATTATACAAACAAGTGTCCAGTCACTGGACATTACTGCTGGACCTCAGTTTCCAGGTCAGGGGAGAAAAGCAATGCTGAAAGAATTCGCAGTGTGCAGAAGCACTGAAGTAACTTCTGGTCTCCCCCAGAGAGAGAGAGAGAGAAAGAGACAGAGAGAGAGAGTAAAAGAGTGAGAGAGAGAGAGTAAAAGAGTGAGAGAGAGCGAGTAAAAGAGTGTGAGAGAGAGAGAGTAAAAGAGTGAAAGAGAGTAAAAGACAGAGAGAGACAGAGAGAGAGTAAAAGAGTGAAAGAGAGTAAAAGACAGAGAGAGAGAGAGTAAAGGAGTGAAAGAGAGTAAAAGACAGAGAGAGAGAGAGAGTAAAAGAGTGTGTGTGAGAGAGAGTAAAAGAGTGAAAGAGAGTAAAAGAGAAAGAGACAGAAAGAGAGAGTAAAAGAGTGTGGGAGAGAGAGAGAGAGTAAAAGGGTGTGTGTGAGAGAGTGAGTAAAAGAGTGTGTGAGAGAGATAGAGTAAAAGAGTGAAAGAGAGTAAAAGAGAGAGAGAGACAGAGAGAGAGAGAGTAAAAGAGTGAGAGTAAAAGAGTGAGAGAGAGAGAGTAAAAGAGTGAGAGAGAGAGTAAAAGAGTGAAAGAGACTAAAAGAGAGAGAGAGACAGAGAGAGAGAGTAAAAGAGTGTGTGTGAGAGAGAGTAAAAGAGTGAAAGAGAATAAAAGAGAAAGACAGAGAGAGAGTAAAAGAGTGAGAGAGAGAGAGTAAAAGAATGAAAGAGTAAAAGAGAGAGAGAGAGACAGAGAGAGAGAGTAAAAGGGTATGTGTGAGAGAGAGTAAAAGAGTGAAAGAGAGTAAAAGAGAAGAGAGACAGAGAGAGAGAGTAAAAGAGTGAGAGAGAGAGAGAGAGTAAAAGGCTGTGTGTGAGAGAATGAGTAAAAGAGTGAAACAGTGAAAGAGAGATAAAAAGAGAGTGTAACAGAGTGAAAGAGAGAGAGTAAAAGAGTAAAGGAGTGAAAGAGAGAGAGAGAGTAAATGAGTGTGAGAGAAAGAGTAAAAGAGTGAGGCTGAGAGTAAGCAGAGTGAAATAGAGAGTAATAGAAAGTATAGGAGTGAGAGAGTGAGGTAGAGAGAGTAAAAGAGTGAAACAGAGCAAAAGAGTAAAAGAGGGACAAGAGAAAAAGTAAAAGAGGCAGAGAGACAGAGCTAAAGAAAATGAGGGTGAGAGTAAAGTGAGTGAAACAGGGTAAAAGAGAGTGAGAGAGTAAAAGAGAGAGAGAGAGAAGGATTTATATAATTTGCTTGACAGAACTGGAATTATTCACGTGTGTCGTGGGTGCTGTTATATATAACGTGCACTGTTCGGGGGGATACAGACCCCCCAGGCTTTAATCTGGTTTTCACCAGTTTTTCAAAACCCAGCTAGTAGACTGCACAGCGTCTCCTGAACCTGCTGAGAGAAACACACACTCTCTCTCTCACACACACACACACACACACACACACACACACACACACACACACACACACACACACACACACACACACACACACACACACACAGAAAATCAATCTAAACCTCTGAGTCATCGAGTCTCTGCTCACCACATACATCGTCTGGACGTGTTTAGCACCGGTAGCAGAGTCGAGCACACACATCCATATTGTTAGTGTAAACCTGAGGACGAGAGAAACGGGTCAAGCCTGAAGTCTGAAGTTTTTTACTGATAGTTTTGGCCCGGTCAGAAAATGGGCTTGGCTGGGAGTCTGTGTGGACCACCGCTAGTGCGGAATAAAGGCTGGGTCGGTATGCGGAGGCCCCCTCACTGTTTGATAAAAGAGTTTATTCCGGCCGGGCCGGGTCGGTGATGAAGTAGCACCATTTATAAGACTGATCACACTTTTAATACTGACTTTCTCAGCACCACTGATTTTGTGCCATCACTGCAGCTCAAAACTGACTGGCTGTTGGACTTTATGGAGTTTTGTTGGTGAACCTGCAGAGAGGTGAAGCAGTGAGAGCTCAAACCAGCTGAAACACATTGTCAAGTTAGTTTGTGTTTAACCCTTTGATGCACAAGCTAAGCAAACCCCTTCTACTGCACGACATGGGTTAAACTCTCGCTGTGTTCATTTCCTATGTTATTTCCTATGTACTGCTGAGTATCTCTTTTGTAAATCTACTGAAATTAGTTTATTTCATAATTTAATGTTCCAAGCATTAAAAATCTTGTTTTTTATCTTTATTATTATTATTATTATTATCTTTAAATCCTTATTTTAACCCATATTTATTTACTTAATGAACAAAAACACTGTTTGTAAATATGTTCCTGTCTGCAAATGTCTACAAAAGTCAATAGTTCCTATTAAATTTCACAGTGAACACATAAGGGTTAATACTGAGCTATGGTGTGTGTTAGAAGTATTAATAATTTAATAATTTATTAATAAAGTGAATAATAGAACTGAATTGTGATGATCAAAAACAAGTACACTGAGGAATTCATGGAAGCTTAAATGGTGAAATTAATTTACTAGAAATATATATAAGCAGAGGTCACTAATGGGTGGACCGTGGTCGGGGTCCAGACCCAGATGTTGTCCAATGTGGACCCAAACTGATAACAACTATTAAAAGTGATTTAATTAATGATTTTTTTAAGAGTTAAAATTATTTTAAGAGGTGGAGCTTTTCTTGTCTCTATGGTATACAGACTTTGTGGTGCAGTGCATTGTAAGATCACCAAAGGCTCCTCAGCCAATCAGATCTGTGCATATTCGGGACGAGGTATGAAGCGAGAAGCAGCAGTCAGAGAGTAAAGCGAGTTGGAAAAAGAATAACGAGCTCTAAAAAAAGACAGTTGACGATGAAACCTGACTGTTTAAACCAGAAATGGAGAGACGTATATGTTTATTCTTCCCACAGGCGGCTAAAATCCAACAGGTCGAGCTGTGAAACTGAGTTAACGAGAAGACGCTACTTTACTTACTGTTTCTATAAATAAACATTTAAGATGCTCTTTTTTCAAAATCATTCTGTTTTTTTAATGAAGCTCTTGTTTTTACTTTAAGTGAGTAAAAACATTTATTAGAAGTTTATAAATTCAGCATTTAAACAGTAAATATACTGAAATATACTGAACAGTATGTGTGGTGTGTTGGTGTTTCAGTAGCTGATGGTATGAGATGGTGATACTAGACTACTTCAGTAAACAGGATACACCACTGAATCAGAACACACGTTAGAGATGATGATGGTCCAGACCTCAGTCTGAAGAGATCTCCTCTAACTGGACCGTACTGAACTCCTGATATAGAGAATAAAATCGGGCCACTTGTGACCATGTTGTGGATCAAAGGTTTAAGTTTAAGTAAAGGTTTAACAAACTATACTCTAAACATTGTATTCTGGCCCCGTTCTTGGTGTATATACATGAACTCTGCTTGCACGACCCATGTGTGGTGTTATTAACATTCGGTGAAACAGCAGCCGGCGTGTTCGCTCGTACTCGTGTAAACATTTTGCTCTGGATTTGCAGGGATTACAGGACGTGTCATGATGACAACTGTACTGCTGTTAACACGGCTTTATCACAATGTAAACAGCTACATGAAAGGCAGAGAGGTCAGGCGGGGATTTAGTGCAGGCCCACAGGCCCAAAGCTCGAGCTGTCCAAGAAAAAACCATGGCAACTTTACAGGAGAAGCAAAAAACGTTCTTAATGTTCAATGTAGGTCAATGGAACCAGAATATTCTCTAATTTAATTCTGAATTATTATTTTTTCTATTGGTCCATTCAGCATGAAATCTTCACACAGTGTAAACAGCAGCTGCTGCGTTCAAATAATGCAAAACAAACCAAACAAAGTTTTTCATTGGACAGCGACTATATACGTGTCACGCCCTGTCTGGTCCCATTTGTCTATGTTCATGTTTACGTTCCCTTGTCCTTCCCATGTGCGTTTGTTTACATTCTCAGCCATGTGCTAATGTTTTTTATCACGTGATCCGTGTCTCCGCCCTCCACCTGGTTCCCATCGGTGTCTCCTCCCATTGTTCTCAGGTGTTTCTTGTTCCCACCTGTTATCCTGTATATATATTGCCTCTGTTTTGCTCCCTGTCTTGGCTTCCTCCCTGTTTCCGGTTTGTTTATTTTGTTATATGCTTTGTGTTTTGTTTTCTTTGTGTTTCATTGTTTATTAAATCAATCTAAACTCCGCCCGTCCCTCCTGCCTTTGCCTCCGTCTCCTCACGTGCCCAGCGTGACATAACGAACCATGAGACAGCGAGCAAAACAGAGGCAATAGGCTTGTTCAAGATACAGCTGTGCCTGGCCTTGGTGGTCAGCGAGAGCAGCCGGACGAAGTTGGGGCGGAGGTGGTTAGAAAAGAGCCTCAACTCGGACAGTCGCCACCTACAGTCTACGTGAACAACGGCGGGTCTGGCGGTGTTAGCTCTCTTTACAGATGATGAAGTAGACGCAATAGAAAAATAGGAGAAAGAAAGAAAAAATTTTTAAAAAGTAGAAAGAAAAGTAGATCTAAACGCAATAGTGATGTAGAGCTTTTAGAGACACTCGCAAATCATAAGAGTATAAATCTACAGCACTGGAGTCTCTTCATGATCTAAAATATTAATTATGAAATATAAATATGTTGAATACTGTATGAAAATGAACTGTCATGCTGCTATATATGATAGTATTAGTGTAAATATGAGGTCTTTAAAGAGTTTTAGAGGATATATATATATATATATATATATATATATATATATATATATATATATATTACAGTAAAAAGAGTTAAACATCAGAGCTACTGAGCCCAACTATTATTAAACTAGCAATGTATTATGTAGTATCATGTTGGACAGCCAATCAACTAATATAGTCTTGAGAAAATAAAGTATTTACACACATTAATTTGTTGTTATTATTGATGTTTTGTGTTGTTAAAGTTGTTGTTGTTCAACTTGCTGAGGGCTATTCAGTGTTCTACTTTTGTTGATGGTGATGATGATGAGAACTGTAAATAACACTGGGTTGTTTCCAGAAGGAGAAGCTTGGAAATGGTTAAATCATGTCTGAACCCGCAGTACTATGTTTCAAGGACAGTTGTGGACACACACACACACACACATATATATATATATATATATATATATATATATATATATATACACACATACACATGGATGGATGGATGAATGGATGGATGTTTCACTGCACGAATGGGTAAAATAAGGAGGTCAAATCCCAAACATACATTTTATTGTTCAAGACCATGTTAGGAACCTCTGTGCTGGACTTTATAAAACTAGGGGTCTTGCAGAACAACCCAAGTTTCACAGGACAGTTCACTGATAGGAAATGTGTTCTACTTTTGTTGATGGTGGGAAAGTTTTTCTTTCTGTTTGGGGTACATAACTGGATCGAGGCGTCGGGTCATTTGTGCTGCGTTCATTGTACTACTGCGCGCTGAGTGTTTATACTTGAACTGCATCATAAGCACTTGAAAGCTGAGATACAGTCTCTGTGATGTATCTCTCTGTGCTTGAACCAAATACAGGTCATAAATCAGCAGCAGGTCTAAAGGACATTAAAGATGTTTTGAAAGGAAATGCATTTCATTTCCAATAGAAAAGAAGTGGACATCTGAAAGAAGGAAGTCCAGCTGTTCAGATTAACCCTTTAGTGACCCTGATCACATAGAAACACATAGAAAGAGTATTTTAATCATTTTCATATTACTTGTCATCACCTTAACTTTTCAGATGGAGTATCTCCACTACTTCCCAACTGCACCACAGAGATATGTAGATGACAACACAACCACAACTATATTGGGCACTTGGCCATTTTCAGGCCTCCAGCCTTCAGTTAATAATCTAGTTAGAGCTGTATTAGTAAAAACCTGGCAATATATGACATATACATTCATCGTCCATAACATTAAGCTCCCACTGTATCAGCTCCTCTGACCATACAGGAACTACACTTACAGACTGTAGTTCATCTGATTCTCTATATACATTGTTATGCTGTTCTTCAATGGTAATGACCACTACAGGACCACCACAGAGGAGATATTATTCGGGTGGTGGGTCATTCTCAGCACTCTAGCACTAACCCTAACCCTAAACCTAACCCAGCCTCCAGTTAATAATCTAGTTAGAGCTGTATTAATAAAAACCATGATACATATCGCAATACGATATGTATCATGATACAGAGGTCTCGATTTGATACATTGCCATATACACCAATCAGCCATAACATTAAATCCACCACCTTCTATCTACAAACACTGTCCACTGTATCAGCTCCATTTACAGACTGTAGTTCATCTGATTCTCTGTATACTTTATTACTCTGTTCTTTAATGATCAGGACCCCCACAGGACCACCACAGAGCAGGTGTTCTAGTTAGAGCTGTATTTATAAAAACCGGGCCATACGATGTGTATCATGACACAGGGGTCTCGATTTGATATGTTATTATATATTGCAATACTGTAAGCAAGGAAACTATCATAGTACAATAAAAAAATACATACCACGATATGCACAGGTTTGTTACTGTTAATGCTAGCAGTGCGTCCTTGTCCTACTTGTTTATATTGGAGTGGAAGAGTTTAATGCTGTCTAGCAGTCTGGAGTTCAAACACAGCCATAAATGAATTAGTATTATTATTGTTATGTCTCCTTAACAAGGTTGTAATTTGGAGGATCCATAAATATTTTGGGGGAAAATCTTTACAGAACAAAAAGAGTTTTGAACATTTTTATTCACCACAGGGGGCGACAAAGGTGATTTTTTATTATTTTTTTTTTACATTTTTTTTCCTTTATTGATCATTTTCAATCATTTTCCTATATCCTTCCCTTCCCAAGCCATCTAACCCCCCTCCCTAAGCCACCACCTCCCTTCTATACATCTACAAGTGGACATATAGACAGTTTAATCAGTAGTAAATTAGTAAAAACAAGCATTAATAATAATACTGACAGTACTGCTGACTAACAAAAGGATAAAATACAGTGTCAAAAAAGTAAATAAAATTAAATAAATAAATAAATAAATATGAAACAAGCAGTTCAAATCTATTTACCATTCTGCTCCTATTCACTTAAATTGGACAACTGGTTAAAGTATGTGATAAAGGACCCCAGTCCAAATCAAACATATGGGCCGATAGAGGTGATTTTTTAGTAAACCCTGTTCATTGTTTCTCCACAGAGAAACCAAGCTTAGATCTGGAGTTCAATATAAGGACACAGCCACCACAATGACACACAACTCCGGTGTCTATTGTTTGGGTAACTGTTCCCAAATGATGTATTTTGAATGATATGACACAATAAAATAATAATAATAATAATAATAATAATAATAATAATAATATGACCAAGAACATGAACTAACAAGGTAAAAACTAACAGGGATGATTTTGTGAAGTTGTGCAGACTTGTTGATGTAGTTTAGGACACAGTTTGATGTCACGCCCTGCTCGTCCTCCCCAGTCTGAGTCTTTGTTTACGTCCTGTTATGTCCGCATGGTGTTTATTTTGGTCACGTGCTCCATGTCTCCGCCCTAGCCCCGCCTTTCACACCTGTTTTTCATTCGTCCTGAGTCCTGACACCTGCTCCCTCTCGTTACCTTGTGTTATATATATACCCCGTGTTTGCCCTCCGTCTTGGTCCAACGTTGTCGTGCTGTCGGTGTTTTCGTGTTTTCTATGACCTTGATTACATTTCGTGCGTACCGTTAGTTTCCTTGTGTTTGTTTTGTTTTCGTTATGGACTTTATTAAAACTTCTAATCCTCATCTGCGTGTGTATCCGCCTCCTCCGTCTCCCATACCATTACATTTGACTATAAACGTCTCTCGACTTACATGCACATCATTAAGATATATGGATGCAACAGTAATAAAAATGAATAATAATAATAAAAATTAATTCCTGTTAATATACTGTTTTTGAACAGGAGGTGTATTCTCATAACTGAAGCTAAAAGGGGACGTAATGTATATGATGCACAATGATGTGACCATCATTCAGTTTTACAGTACACAGTAAGTCATACTGTGTCCTGCACCTCCTAGACACGTCTGCCGGTATATAAGGTCATATTGTTACTAGAGGAGCAGTTTACGAGCGACAACACTGCAGAGCAGTACATTTATTTAGCCCTGATCTGAGAAAGCACCGTGGGTGGACATAGTTTTTCCTGGAACTGGCCCGTGGGTTTAAAAGGATGTGGTATACGGGCTGAACGGTTACAGGGAAGTAATTGAGGTGTTTTTCTTTATACAGAAGACTGAAATTGTACACATGGCATCACCTTTCCATAATGACGGACCCTTTATAGCATTGTTTTCACACTGATTGGGCATTATTACTGATAAACAGCGAGACTGGGATTTGCATTTAAAAGCTAAATATGATAATAATAGGTTACATTTATATATACCCAAGGGTGTAGAATAATAATAATAATAATAATAATAATAATAATAATAATAATAATAATAATAATAATAAATATAAGAAAATGAAAGTATTTAGAGGAATGATAAGGATAAGGTAAGCGAGGGAGAGGAGCAACACTAAAAGACCTGCCGCCCACAGAGAAAAGCCTAAACCTGTGCCTGATGACCAGAATCAGAAGACCTTAGCTTGCATGATTGGAACTCAAGAATGAAGAAGAGCAGACAGGTTGGTGCATGAAGGCCATGCAAAGCTTTAAAGGTCAACAGCAGGACTTTATAGTGGATGCATTCTGTAACCAGTAGCCAGTGAAGCTGATGAAGGTCGGGGTGATGTGGGCAGACCTCTAACTGGAGACTAGAACTCTGGCAGCTGAGTTTTGAACGTACTGAAGAGGGCGAAGAGGTTTAGATGGCGAATCACAGAACAGAGAATAGCAATACTCTAGTCTAGATATAATGAAAGCAGGGTCAGGATCAGGTAAGCAATGGGCGGAGCCTAGCGATACTATGAACGCTGAATAGGTGTCAGAACTAAATAGCTTCCTGCTATTTGAAAATAAGGTTAAATCTATATATTGGATCTATTACTTTTTATTCTGGCATGTTTTCCATGGTACTGTCTCAGGACAGGAACGCATTGGGTTACACTTTACTGTAGGGTTCTGTTCATAAGGCTACATGACACTTGCATACACTTGTCATAACAGCTAATATAACCCTAAATATACATAAATGTAGAGATGGACTGATCAGCGCTTTTGAGGGCGATTCTGATCGCCGATCACCTTTCAGCGCGATCGGCCGATAGCCGATACCGATCGAGGGCGGGGCTATATGCAACGGCAGTGCTACATGTAGTTATTAGCGCAGGAAAGTCATGAAACATGGTTGAAACTTGGTTATTTAGCGCTATAAACTCAATCACTCTGGCTGTGGTTCTTTAGCTCTCTGGCTGTTTCTGCTGCTGTTCTGTTTGTACCGGTCAGATCTGGTCTGTAGGTGTTCTGGGTTATTAGTTTTGTGCTAGCTGTGCGTGCTAGCTCTGCTGTTTGCTGATACTCACTGTATTCAGCTGTGTGGTGTCTCTGAAGTGTGTATCAGATTAGTGTGTTAAATGTCTTTGTCTTGGTTCTCCGCAAGAGACGCTGATGTTACTAATTTTACAGATGTTATAAACTGTCCTGGATGAGTCTGAGTCACATACGCTAACTGACCATATAGGAGCTACACTTACAGACTGTAGTTCATCTGATTCTCTGTATACTTTATTACTCTGTTCTTTAATAATCAGGACCCCCACAGGACCACCACAGAGCAGATACTATTAGGAAGGTGGTTCATTCACAGCACTGCAGTGACACTAACATGGTGGGGGTGTGTTAGTAGTGTGTGTTCTGCTGGTGTGAGTGGATCAGACACAGCAGTGCTGCTGCTGGAGTGTTTAAACACCTCAGTGTCACTGCTGGACTGAGAATTGTCCTCCAACCAAAACTATCCAGACAGCAGTGTCCTGTGGGCGGCGTCCTGTGTCCACTGATGAAGAACTAGAGGAACACAAACTGTGCAGCAGCAGATGAGCTACTGTCTCTGACTTTACATCTACAAGGTGGACCAGCAAGTAGTAGGAGTGTCTAATAGAGTGGACAGTGAGTGGACACAGTGTTTAAACACTCCAGCAGCACTGCTGTGCCTAATCCACTCACACCAGCACAACACACACTAACACACCACCACCACGTGAGTGTCACTGCAGTGCTGAGAATGACCCACCTCACTAATAGTATCTGCTCTGTGGTGGTCCTATGAGGGTCCTGATCATTAAAGAACAGAGTAATAAAGCATACAGAGAATCAGATGAACTACAGTCTGTAAGTGTAGTTCCTGTATGGTCAGAGGAGCTGATACAGTGGGAGCTTAATGTTATGGACGATGAATGTATATGTCATATATTGCCAGGTTTTTACTAATACAGCTCTAACTAGATTATTAACTGAAGGCTGGAGGCCTGAAAATGGCCAAGTGCCCAATTTAGTTGTGGTTGTGTTGTCATCTACATATCTGTGTGGCGCAGTTGGGAAGTAGTGGAGATACTCCATCAGAAAAGTTAAGGTGATGACAATACGTATTATGAAAATGATTAAAATACACTTTCTATGTGTTTCTATGTGATCAGGGTCACTAAAGGGTTAATCTGAACAGCTGGGCTTCCTTCTTTCAGATGTCCACTTTTTTTCTATTATAAATTAAATGTGTTTCCTTTCAAAACATCTTTAATGTCCTTTAGACCTGCTGCTGATTTATGACCTGTATTTGGTTCAAGCACAGAGAGATACATCACAGAGACTGTATCTCAGCTTTCAAGTGCTTATGATGCAGTTCAAGTATAAACACTCAGCGCGCAGTAGTACAATGAACGCAGCACAAATGACCCGACGCCTCGATCCAGTTATAAACCCCAAACAGAAAGAAAAACTTTCCCACCATCAACAAAAGTAGAACACATTTACTATCAGTGAACTGTCCTGTGAAACTTGGGTTGTTCTGCAAGACCACTAGTTTTATAAAGTCCAGCACAGAGGTTCCTAACATGGTCTTGAACCATAAAATGTATGTTTGGGATTTGACCTCCTTATTTAACCCATAACTGCAGTGAAACATCCATTCATCCATCCATCCATGTGTATGTGTATATATATATATATATATATATATATATATATATATATATATATGTCCACAACTGTCCTTGTAACTTAGTTTTGCTGGTTCAGACATGATTTAACCCTTTCCAAGCTTCTCCTTGTGAAAACAATCAGTACTATTTACAGTTCTCATCTAATACCTGCTTTGACTGCTCAGTACTTCATTAAGCTAAATCAAGATTTGCTGCTGAAGGAACTGAACACATTCATACAATGTCTGGGGCGTCCAGGAGAAATCTGGAACTACACTTCTTCAAACTGGAGCTCAAGATCTGATCTACTTCTCTCACAATAACATATTCATGTTACTTTGTATTGTATGTATGATTATTTACATCTGTTCTAATCAGATCTGGTGGTGAAAATACACGTATTGATCAGATAAAGGTTTTTGAACTATCAGCTCAGGTGATTTAAGTTAACTGTGTATTGATTTTGTGAAGGTGAAGTTAGGAAACCTGTTTAAGTTGAGCTGGGAACCAATGGCCTAGAGTAGGGGTCACTAATAGGCGGACCGCAGTCCGGCTCCAGACCCAGACGTTGTCCAATGCGGACTCAAACCGATACATTATTGAGAATGATTTTGTTTTGAATGTGTTTTTTTTAAGCGGCTGAGCTTTTCTTGTCTTTAAGGTATACTGGCTTTATGGCGCAGTGAACTCAGAGACCAATCACGTGCGCTGTAACATCATCAAAGGCTCCTCAGCCAATCAGATAAGTGCAGATTGGGGCGTGAGGGGCGCGCACAGACAAGGTAGGAAGCGAGGTGCGTCGGAAATCTCCTACTAGTCAGTAGGTACTGGATTAGAGTCAGTACGTACTGCTCGAGCGGTAGACTAGTAGGTAATTTCAGTAGGAGAGTTTTAGTAGCTACACAATCTCAGACGTACTACGTCCACCATATTACCAGCGTCCTGTTAGCAAGACGTCAGACCACCACCGTAAAAGTCCTGCTGTTCATTTAAAAGCTCGTTTACTGACAGATTTAGATCTTTTAGTGACTCTGATCTGTGTTTTTATCTGATTATGTATCAGACGGTGTGGAGCTGTAGATCAGAGAAGATGAAACGGGAGGAATGTAATCAATGTTTATCTCAGCAATAACGCTAACTTCTGTAGCGGCAGTTCACTAGCAGTAGCTACGTACACACAGCCGACGTTCAGCTTTACACCGTTTATTTACTCCACTCTGAATTCATCCACGACTCCAGGTGAATCATGGGATACACAGTGTGCTGTGTTCACCTACATACAAATGGCTGCTGAGGTCATCCGGGTACCGTTCACCTACTACTCAATACTAGCCGCGCTCGCCTACTGATTTCACTACTGAGTATTCAGACATACTAGCCACGCTCGCCTACTGATTTCAATACTGAGTATTCAGACATACTAGCCACACTCTAGTATGCCACACACCCCTCATCAGACGCTCCAGACCAGTTCAGAAGCAGGTGAAAACCTGGCCGGCAGGAGCCATCTCTGCCCTTCAGGTCTGTTTTGAGTGCACTGCATGGGACATGTTCAGGGAGGCTGCGACTGAAGGCGACTCTGTTAACTTGGAGGAGTACACAGCATCAGTCACTGGCTACATCAGCAAGTGTATTGATGATGTCACTGTCTCCAAGACCATCACCATATGCCCAAACCAGAAGCCGTGGATGACTCCTGAGGTGCGTGCGCTACTGAGGACCCGCGACTCGGCCTTCAGAGTGGGTGACAAGGCGGCCCTAAGGAGAGCAAGAGCCAAATTGTCACGAGCCATCCGAGAGGCAAAGCGCGCTCACGCCCAGAGGATCCACAACCACTTCCAGGACACGGGTGACACGCGGCGCATGTGGCAGGGCATCCAGGAAATCACACACTACAGGACAATGCCACCGTCCTGTGACAGTGATGCCTTCCTCCCCGATGCCCTAAACGACTTTTATGTACGGTTTGAGGCACAGAACAACACGTTGGTGAGCAGGATCACACCCAAGCCAGACGAGCAGGCGCTGTGCCTGACTGCAGTGGACGTGAGGAAAACTCTGCGCAGAGTCAACCCACGGAAAGCTGCAGGACCAGACAACATCCCTGGCAGAGTGCTCAGAGAGTGTGCAGACCAGTTGACATATGTTCTCACGGACATCTTCAACGTCTCCCTGCGCAGCTCCACTGTCCCAACGTGCCTCAAGACCACCACCATCATCCCCGTGCCGAAGAAGTCCACGGTGTCCTGCCTCAATGACTACCGTCCCGTAGCTCTCACGCCCATCATCATGAAGTGCTTCGAGAGGCTAGTCATGAGGAACATCAAAACCCAACTGCCCTCTTCATTGGACCCCTTGCAATTTGCATATCGTCCCAACCGCTCCACGGACGATGCCATCACCACCACCCTTCATCTCTTCCTTACCCACCTGGAGAAGAAGGACACCTACGTCAGAATGCTGTTCATAGACTTCAGTTCAGCATTCAACACCATCATCCCACAGAATCTCACCAGGAAGTTAAGCCTGCTGGGCCTCAACACCCCCCTGTGCAACTGGATCCTGGACTTCCTGACAGGGAGGCCCCAGTTAGTCCGGTTCGGGAACAGCAGCTCCAGCACCATCACCATGAACACTGGGGCACCCCAGGGCAGTGTACTGAGTCCTCTGTTGTTCACCCTGCTGACTCATGACTGTGTTGCGAAACACAGTTCTAACAGCATCATAAAGTTCGCCGATGATACAACTGTGCTGGGTCTCATCAGCAAAGGCGACGAGTCAGCATACAGGGAGGAGGTACAGCAGCTGTCAGACTGGTGTACAGTCAACAACCTTCACTGGAATGTAGAGAAGACCAAGGAAATGGTTGTTGACTTCAGGAAATCAAGACCGGACCACTCTCCGCTTAACATCAACGGCTCCTCTGTGGAGATTGTTAAGAGCACCAAGTTCCTTGGTGTCCACCTAGCGGAGAACCTCACCTGGTCCCTGAACACCAGCTCTACAGCCAAGAAAGCCCAGCAGCGTCTCTACTTCCTCCGGAAGCTGAGAAAGGCCCGTCTCCCTCCACCCATCCTCACCCTCTTCTATAGGGGAACCATAGAGAGCATCCTAAGCAGCTGCATCACTGCTTGGTTTGGGACCTGCACAGCCTCTGACCGCAAGTCCCTCCAACGCATTGTGAGGACAGCTGAGAGAATCATCGGAGTCTCTCTCCCCTCCGTCTTGGACATTTACACCACCTGCTGCATCCGCAAAGCAACCAGCATTGTGGATGCCCCCACCCACCCTTCACACAGACTGTTCTCCCTCCTGCCATCAGGAAGAAGGTACCGCAGCGTCCGGTCCAACACGACCAGACTCTGCAACAGCTTCTTCCCCCAAGACTTCAGACTTCTCAACACAACTCAACGTCTGAACTGATATCTTTCTCCAACCATTTACCCCAGATAAAAAAAAGGGAAGCATTTTTGCACAAAGCATTGCACTAATAACTTTACTACCTCACTGGACTCTATTTATTACACATTGCACAATTTGCACACAACCAGCAATTATTTATTATTCTCTGTCTGTACTGTGTTGTGTTGTCTGTCCGTACTTGTTTGTTTGTGTTGCACTTGTGTCTGTATGCACTGTCTATGTTGCACCATGGTCCTGGAGGAACGTTGTTTCGTTTCACTGTGTACTCTGTATGTAGTTGAAATGACAATAAAAACCCACTTGACTTGACTTGACTTGACTCGCCTACTGATTTACTACCGAGTATTCAGACATACTAGCCACGCTCGCCTACTGATTTCAATACTGAGTATTCAGACATACTAGCCACGCTCGCCTACTGATTTACTACTGAGTATTCAGACATACTAGCCACGCTCGCCTACTGATTTACCTACTGAGTATTCAGACATACTAGCCACGCTCGCCTACTGATTTACCTACTGAGTATTCAGACATACTAGCCACGCTCGCCTACTGATTTCAATACTGAGTATTCAGACGTACTAGCCACGCTCGCCTACTGATTTCACTACTGACTATTCAGACATACTAGCCGCGCTCGCCTACTGATTTACTACTGAGTATTCAGACATACTAGCCACGCTCGCCTACTGATTTACTACTGAGTATTCAGACATACTAGCCACACTCGCCTACTGATTTACTACTGAGTATTCAGACATACTAGCCGCGCTCGCCTACTGATTTACTACTGAGTATTCAGACATACTAGCCGCGCTCGCCTACTGATTTCAATACTGAGTATTCAGACATACTAGCCACGCTCGCCTACTGATTTACCTACTGACTATTCAGACATACTAGCCACGCTCGCCTACTGATTTACCTACTGAGTATTCAGACATACTAGCCACGCTCGCCTACTGATTTACCTACTGAGTATTCAGACATACTAGCCACGCTCGCCTACTGATTTCAATACTGAGTATTCAGACATACTAGCCACGCTCACCTACTGATTTCAATACTGAGTATTCAGACATACTAGCCACGCTCGCCTACTAATTTACTACCGAGTATTCAGACATACTAGCCACGCTCGCCTACTGATTTCAATACTGAGTATTCAGACATACTAGCCACGCTCGCCTACTGATTTACCTACTGAGTATTCAGACATACTAGCCACGCTCGCCTACTGATTTACCTACTGAGTATTCAGACATACTAGCCACGCTCGCCTACTGATTTCACTACTGACTATTCAGACATACTAGCCGCGCTCGCCTACTGATTTCAATACTGAGTATTCAGATATACTAGCCACGCTCGCCTACTGATTTCAATACTGAATATTCAGACATACTAGCCACGCTCGCCTACTGATTTACCTACTGAGTATTCAGACATACTAGCCACGCTCGCCTACTGATTTACCTACTGAGTATTCAGACATACTAGCCACGCTCGCCTACTGATTTACCTACTGAGTATTCAGACATACTAGCCACGCTCGCCTACTGATTTCAATACTGAGTATTCAGACATACTAGCCACGCTCGCCTACTGATTTAACTACTGAGTATTCAGACATACTAGCCACGCTCGCCTACTGATTTACCTACTGAGTATTCAGACATACTAGCCACGCTCGCCTACTGATTTACCTACTGAGTATTCAGACATACTAGCCACGCTCGCCTACTGATTTACCTACTGAGTATTCAGACATACTAGCCACGCTCGCCTACTGATTTCACTACTGAGAATTCAGACATACTAGCCACGCTCGCCTACTGATTTACTACTGAGTATTCAGACATACTAGCCACGCTCGCTTACTGATTTACTACTGAGTATTCAGACATACTAGCCGCGCTCACCTACTGATTTCACTACTGAGTATTCAGACATACTAGCCGCGCTCACCTACTGATTTCAATACTGAGTATTCAGACATACTAGCCACGCTCGCCTACTGATTTCAATACTGAGTATTCAGACATACTAGCCACTCTCACCTACTGATTTACCTACTGAGTATTCAGACATACTAGCCACGCTCGCCTACTGATTTACTACTGAGTATTCAGACATACTAGCCACGCTCGCCTACTGATTTACTACTGAGTATTCAGACATACTAGCCGCGCTCGCCTACTGATTTACCTACTGAGTATTCAGACATACTAGCCGCGCTCGCCTACTGATTTCAATACTGAGTATTCAGACATACTAGCCACGCTCGCCTACTGATTTACCTACTGAGTATTCAGACATACTAGCCACGCTCACCTACTGATTTACCTACTGAGTATTCAGACATACTAGCCACGCTCGCCTACTGATTTACCTACTGAGTATTCAGACATACTAGCCACGCTCGCCTACTGATTTCACTACTGAGAATTCAGACATACTAGCCACGCTCGCCTACTGATTTACTACTGAGTATTCAGACATACTAGCCACGCTCGCTTACTGATTTACTACTGAGTATTCAGACATACTAGCCGCGCTCACCTACTGATTTCACTACTGAGTATTCAGACATACTAGCCGCGCTCACCTACTGATTTACTACTGAGAATTCCGACATACTAGCCACGCTCACCTACTGATTTACTACTGAGTATTCAGACATACTAGCCACGCTCGCCTACTGATTTACTACTGAGTATTCAGACATACTAGCCGCGCTCACCAACTGATTTCACTACTGAGTATTCAGACATACTAGCCGCGCTCACCTACTGATTTACTCCTGAGTATTCAGACATACTAGCCGCGCTCACCTACTGATTTCACTACTGAGTGTTCAGACATACTAGCCGCGCTCGCCTACTGATTTACTACTGAGTATTCAGACATACTAGCCGCGCTCACCTACTGATTTCACTACTGAGTATTCAGACATACTAGCCACGCTCGCCTACTGATTTACTACTGAGTATTCAGACATACTAGCCACGCTCGCCTACTGATTTACTACTGAGTATTCAGACATACTAGCCGCGCTCGCCTACTGATTTACCTACTGAGTATTCAGACATACTAGCCGCGCTCGCCTACTGATTTCAATACTGAGTATTCAGACATACTAGCCACGCTCGCCTACTGATTTACCTACTGAGTATTCAGACATACTAGCCACGCTCGCCTACTGATTTACCTACTGAGTATTCAGACATACTAGCCACGCTCGCCTACTGATTTCACTACTGAGAATTCAGACATACTAGCCACGCTCGCCTACTGATTTACTACTGAGTATTCAGACATACTAGCCACGCTCGCTTACTGATTTACTACTGAGTATTCAGACATACTAGCCGCGCTCACCTACTGATTTCACTACTGAGTATTCAGACATACTAGCCGCGCTCACCTACTGATTTACTACTGAGAATTCCGACATACTAGCCACGCTCACCTACTGATTTACTACTGAGTATTCAGACATACTAGCCGCGCTCGCCTACTGATTCGCTACTGAGTATTCAGACATACTAGCTGCGCTTACCTACTGATTTCACTACTGAGTATTCAGACATACTAGCCGCGCTCGTCTACTGATTTACTACTGAGTATTCAGACATACTAGCTGCGCTTACCTACTGATTTCACTACTGAGTGTTCAGACATACTAGCCGCGCTCACCTACTGATTTCACTACTACTGAGTATTCAGACATACTAGCCGCACTCGCCTGCTTATTTTACTACTGAGTATTCAGACGTACTAGCCACGCTCGCCTACTGATTTCACTACTGAGTATTCAGACATACTAGCCACACTCGCCTACTGATTTACCTACTGAGTATTCAGACATACTAGCCACGCTCGCCTACTGATTTACTACTGAGTGTTCAGATATACTAGCCACGCTCGCTTACTGATTTACTACTAAGTATTCAGACATACTAGCCGCACTCGCCTACTGATTTCACTACTGAGTATTCAGACATACTAGCCACACTCATCTACTGATTTCACTACTGAGTATTCAGACATACTAGCCACACTCATCTACTGATTTCACTACTGAGTATTCAGACATACTAGCCACACTCATCTACTGATTTCACTACTACTGATTTCAGTAGTAGACAAGTAGGAGAATTCGGACGCACCTAAAGAGAATAACAAGCTCTAAAAACAGAAAAGTGAACAGAGAAAACTGAGTGTTTAACAGGAACGGTTCTGGAATGGACCTGCTCGTCTAGTTTTGGAGAATACCGCTCTGTACAACCAACATGTTAATCTGTGAAGCTGAGTTAACAAGAAGACACATGTTTTATTAACTTTCTCTATAAATAAACACTTTAAGATGCACTTTTGTTCAAAAGAATTCTGTTTTTTTTGTAATGTAGCTCTTGTTTTTACTTGAAGTGAGAAAAAACATTTATTTTGAGTTTTATAAATAATTAATTCAGTTCAGCATTTAAACAGTAAATATACTGAAATATACTAAACGGTATGTGTGATGTGTTGGTGTTTCAGTAGCTGATGGTATAAGATGTTGATACTAGACTACTTCAGTCAACAGGATACACCACTGAGTCAGAACACACGTTAGAGATGATGACGGTCCGGATCTTGGCTTGAGGAGATCTCCTCTATCTGGACCTTACTGAACTCTAATTAAATACCCCTGCTCTAGAGTTTCCTCTACTCTAGCATACCTGACTACCAAGTCTTTGACTTGGAACAAACATGCTGGAGAGGAATTTTAAAGCAAGTGAAACTGCTTTTCAGCAACCTCGATTGGAATGACTGTGTAAACAAAGACGCTGTCTGAGAAATGTTGTATTTGAACTCCAGATATAACCGATAAGGTGTCTAGAGCTTCAGCGGCTTTATTATCGGAAGCACAGGCCATTATTTTAGCTCCCAGCAAATGTGACCAGCATACCCAAGAGCTTATTTCCACTCGGCCTAGCTCTCCGGAGGGGTTAAAGCTAAGTAAATGTCTTGCCTCTGGCCTCTGGCCTGACAGTATTGTGTTTGTGAATGAGGCCAAAAGAAAAAAGCTCTTGTATCTCGCCAGCAGAGGTAAAGCACTGAAGCTACAGAGCACTTCAAAATCAAACGCTAATCCCCTGCTGTGGTTCAGTGGCAATCAGCGGCAATCTTGTAGCCAACTCTCAGTTTATTTACCCTTAAGTTGCCCTCCATGCTGCAGTGTATTTTCACTGGCTTGTGAGGTTGAGCACCTGTCACGTCTTGCTGTGCACGTTTCACAGCCGTATGACTCCTCGGTGTAATTCTGCTCCTGTGATGGACTGCTACTTACGTTCAATATGAAAATACTTACTTCACGCACGTCTTCTGGCCCTGGATTGCATACTATTTCAAAAAACTCTGCTTGCAGACTCTCTTCTGAGAGAAATAATTATCATCACATGTACCTTATTTCTGGAGACATACCAAATGGACTCTCATACCACCCCGTCTCTCTGCAGAGAGTTGAACAAACCCCTCCATTGTTTATCGAGAGGTGTCAAGTAATGAAGTATTTATACTTTACTGGAGTAATTATATATACTATTTACATTTACACTCCATTATCAGTACTTTCTACTCCTCACATTTACACTCCATTATCTGTACTTTCTACTCCTCACATTTACACTCCATTATCAGTACTTTCTACTCCTTACATTTACACTCCATTATCTGTACTTTCTACTCCTTACATTTACACTCCATTATCAGTACTTTCTACTCCTTACATTTACACTCCATTATCTGTACTTTCTACTCCTTACATTTACACTCCATTATCAGTACTTTCTACTCCTTACATTTACACCCCCATTATCTGTACTTTCTACTCCTTACATTTACACTCCATTATCAGTACTTTCTACTCCTTACATTTACACTCCATTATCAGTACTTTCTACTCCTTACATTTACACTCCATTATCTGTACTTTCTACTCCTTACATTTACACTCCATTATCAGTACTTTCTACTCCTTACATTTACACTCCATTATCAGTACTTTCTACTCCTTACATTTACACCCCATTATCTGTACTTTCTACTCCTTACATTTACACTCCATTATCAGTACTTTCTACTCCTTACATTTACACCCCATTATCTGTACTTTCTACTCCTTACATTTACACTCCATTATCAGTACTTTCTACTCCTTACATTTACACTCCATTATCAGTACTTTCTACTCCTTACATTTACACTCCATTATCAGTACTTTCTACTCCTTACATTTACACTCCATTATCAGTACTTTCTACTCCTTACATTTACACCCCATTATCTGTACTTTCTACTCCTTACATTTACACTCCATTATCAGTACTTTCTACTCCTTACATTTACACTCCATTATCTGTACTTTCTACTCCTTACATTTACACTCCATTATCTGTACTTTCTACTCCTTACATTTACACTCCATTATCTCTTCTTTCTACTCCTTACATTTACACTCCATTGTCAGTACTTTTTTCTCCTTACATTTACACTCCATTATCTGTACTTTCTACTCCTTACATTTACACTCCATTATCAGTACTTCCTACTACTTACATTTACACTCCATTATCTGTACTTTCCACTCCTTACATTTACACTCCATTATCAGTACTTTCTACTCCTTACATTTACACTCCATTATCTGTACTTTCCACTCCTTACATTTACACTCCATTATCTGTACTTTCCACTCCTTACATTTACACTCCATTATCTGTACTTTCTACTCCTTACATTTACACTCCATTATCTGTACTTTCCACTCCTTACATTTACACTCCATTATCAGTACTTTCTACTCCTTACATTTACACTCCATTATCAGTACTTTCTACTCCTTACATTTACACTGCATTATCTGTACTCTCTACTCCTTACATTTACTCTCCATTATCAGTACTTTCCACTCCTTACATTTACACTCCATTATCTGTACTTTCCACTCCTTACATTTACACTCCATTATCTGTACTCTCCACTCCTTACATTTCCACTCCATTATCAGTACTTTCCACTCCTTACATTTCCACTCCATTATCAGTACTTTCCACTCCTTACATTTACACTTCATTATCAGTACTTTCCACTCCTTACATTTACACTCCATTATCAGTACTTTCTACTCCTTACATTTACACTTCATTATCAGTACTTTCTACTCTTTACATTTACACTCCATTATCAGTACTTTCTACTCTTTACATTTACACTCCATTATCTGTACTTTCCACTCCTTACATTTACACTCCATTATCTGTACTTTCCACTCCTTACATTTACACTCCATTATCTGTACTTTCTACTCCTTACATTTACACTCCATTATCAGTACTTTCTACTCCTTACATTTACACTCCATTATCAGTACTTTCTACTCCTTACATTTACACTCCATTATCAGTACTTTCTACTCCTTACATTTACACTCCATTATCAGTACTTTCTACTCCTTACATTTACACTCCATTATCTGTACTTTCCACTCCTTACATTTACACTCCATTATCTGTACTTTCCACTCCTTACATTTACACTCCATTATCTGTACTTTCTACTCCTTACATTTACACTCCATTATCTGTACTTTCCACTCCTTACATTTACACTCCATTATCAGTACTTTCTACTCCTTACATTTACACTCCATTATCAGTACTTTCTACTCCTTACATTTACACTCCATTATCTGTACTTTCCACTCCTTACATTTACACTCCATTATCTGTACTTTATACTCCTTACATTTACACTCCATTATCAGTACTTTCTACTCCTTACATTTACACTCCATTATCAGTACTTTTTACTCCTTACATTTACACTCCATTATCTGTACTTTCTACTCCTTACATTTACACTCCATTATCAGTACTTTCTACTCCTTACATTTACACTGCATTATCTGTACTCTCTACTCCTTACATTTACTCTCCATTATCAGTACTTTCCACTCCTTACATTTACACTCCATTATCTGTACTTTCCACTCCTTACATTTACACTCCATTATCTGTACTCTCCACTCCTTACATTTCCACTCCATTATCAGTACTTTCCACTCCTTACATTTACACTCCATTATCAGTACTTTCCACTCCTTACATTTACACTTCATTATCAGTACTTTCCACTCCTTACATTTACACTCCATTATCAGTACTTTCTACTCCTTACATTTACACTTCATTATCAGTACTTTCTACTCTTTACATTTACACTCCATTATCAGTACTTTCTACTCTTTACATTTACACTCCATTATCTGTACTTTCCACTCCTTACATTTACACTCCATTATCTGTACTTTCCACTCCTTACATTTACACTCCATTATCTGTACTTTCTACTCCTTACATTTACTCTCCATTATCTGTACTTTCTACTCCTTACATTTACACTCCATTATCAGTACTTTCTACTCCTTACATTTACACTCCATTATCAGTACTTTCTACTCCTTACATTTACACTCCATTATAGGATCCACCCTCAGGAAGTGAGAGGGGCCTCAGCGTCCTAAAGGGGGTAAAACCTGCAAAGGAGGAAATTAGTAAATAAATGAATACTTACGGGTAATATCTGCGTATCAATCATGACTAGTCAACAGCTGTGTAGATGTGTGTGTGTGTGTGTGTGTGTATTTATATGCATGTGTGTATATGTAAGTAAACACTCAACCTCAGGTGAGTTATTAGTTTAGTCGGGGCGGGGCTTTGATGATAAGAGCTCTCTGTGTTCTTTCACCTGAGGTCTTCTCAGTTACCTGTAGGAGGAGTGGTGTGTAAGCCCTGTGACGATATTCTGTTAGCTGCTTGTAACAGCTGGAGATGAACTAGTGTGATGAGGGTAAGCCTTGCGGCGAAGCCTCATGGAACCATTCTGTTCACCTTTTGTTTTCTTTCTGTTTGATTCAGTTTTTCTTTTGTTTCTGTGTGAAGTAAAATAAATCATGTGTGCACTTGAACTTGGAAGCTCGCCTCCTCGTGTCCACACCCACCCCCATAGTGCCAACTCTGCCGTACGCAAATCCCTGTGGCTCTTCTTTTGGAGGGATACACCGTTACACAGAGTGTATTACAATTTCTGAAATAAGGTTTTGGCCTAAATGTTATTATGTATTGTAGTATGTAGGTTCATGTACTTGCATGCAAGGTGGTTTAAGGCAAAGTAGCTTCTGATCAACACTTATAATTAGATATGGAAGGATCGATGGGCTATGTATTGGTATCGGCCAATTTTTAATCGAAATATGTGATCAGTGATCGGCCGATAATTCTCTAATTTAGCCGATCTCGAGAGCTGATTGATGGCGTTAAACAAATGAGCCTAATTTCTGTATTTACAGCTAGCGTTTCATCCAGGAAGAGGAGAACCCCCTTCCTGCAATTCCTATCTGAACCACTAGGTGGAAATACATACCCTTTCATTTTCCACAAACTGACTAAAGCAACCCCGTTGTGAGAAGCATGCGCTGATAAAAAACACGTCGTCCGTCTGTCAGTGTTTACCATACGTGACGCAGACTCATCCAGGATGTTTTTAAAATTAGTAAAATCAGCGTCTCTCGTGGGAACCAAGACAAGGATATTTAACTACTAATCTGATACAGCACTGTACACAGCTGAATACAGTGAGTATCAGCAAACAGCAGAGCTAGAACACACAGCTAACACAACACAAACAACCCAGAACACCATACAGACCAGATCTGACCGGTACGAACAGAACAGCAGCAGTAATTCAATATTCTACATTTAATGATTACAGTTTTAGTTTAAAATAACAGTGTCTGTGTTTAATGGCTGCAGTTTTTACTGCATTTATTTAATTAGCTTTTTTAGTTTTAAATTAAGTGTCTAAATACAATGATTGCAGTATTTGGGGATATTTGTTTGATTTACTTTGTTTATTTACTGTTAATTTAGTTTAAAATATTATACTGTTTCATATGAGCTCGTTAAAAATGGTTATTAACCAGTTATAGATCATGTTTCATGACTTGCTTGTGCTAATAACTACATGTAGCCTGCCGTGGCATATACCCCGCCCTCGATCAGTATCGGCTATCGGCCAGTCACACTAAAAAGGTGATGGGCGATCTTAATCAGCCTCAAAAATGCTGATCAAGTCAAGTCAAGTGGGTTTTATTGTCATTCCAACTACATTCAGAGTACACAGTGAAACGAAACAACGTTCCTCCAGGACCATGGTGCAACATAGACAGTGCATACAGACACAAGTGCAACACAAACAAACAAGTGCGGACAGACAACACAACACAACACAGTACAGACAGAGAATAATAAATAATTGCTGGTAGTGTGCAAATTGTGCAATGTGTAATAAATAGAGTCCAGTGAGGTAGTAAAGTTATTAGTGCAATGCTTTGTGCGAAAATGCTTCCCTTTTTTTTATCTGGGATAAATGGTTGGAGAGAGAGAGAGAGAGAGAGAGAGAGAGAGAGAGAGAGAGAGAGAGAGAGAGAGAGAGAGAGAGAGTACATGTACCAGAAAGATATCAGTTCAGACGTTGAGTTGTGTTGAGAAGTCTTGGGGGAAGAAGCTGTTGCAGAGTCTGGTCGTGTTGGACCGGACGCTGCGGTACCTTCTTCCTGATGGCAGGAGGGAGAACAGTCTGTGTGAAGGGTGGGTGGGGTCATCCACAATGCTGGTTGCTTTGCGGATGCAGCGGGTGGTGTAAATGTCCAAGACGGAGGGGAGAGAGACTCCGATGATTCTCTCAGCTGTCCTCACAATGCGTTGGAGGGACTTGCGGTCAGAGGCTGTGCAGGTCCCAAACCAGGCAGTGATGCAGCTGCTTAGGATGCTCTCTATGGTTCCCCTATAGAAGAGGGTGAGGATGGGTGGAGGGAGACGGGCCTTTCTCAGCTTCCGGAGGAAGTAGAGACGCTGCTGGGCTTTCTTGGCTGTAGAGCTGGTGATCAGTCCATCTCTACTAGCAGTCTGGGTTGGTCAGTTTTTCTACAGTGCGACATGTAACCTCTCTAAATGACTCAGTTTACAGCTCATCAATAAAATTGTGTAGGTTGCCTATGACAACCCACATTACTGTGCAAAAGTTTTTTTCCAGTGTAATTTTTCCAGACAGGAAGCTTTTATTTACTCAGTAAACACTTTATTATTAAATATTAAACATTATTAATAGAGTAAGTAGTGCTTTTCCATACGTCAGTGTGTTTATTTAACCCTTTCCAAGCTTCTCCTAAACAACCCAGTATTATTTACAGTTCTCATCTAATACCTGCTTTAACTGCTCAGTACTTCATTAAGCTAAATCAAGATTTGCTGCTGAAGGAACTGAACACATTCATACAATGTCTGGGGCGTCCAGGAGAAATCTGGAACTACACTTCTTCAAACTGGAGCTCAAGATCTGATCTACTTCTCTCACAATAACATATTCATGTTACTTTGTATTGTATGTATGATTATTTATATGTTAGGCTTTTAAACTATCAGCTTGGGCGTCTCCGACTTGCACAGTAGTGGAAATATGTAGAAATTAATATTTCTATGTGAATATGTCTTCACATAGATGTACTCTCTAAGGCTCCTTGGATATTACATACCCTGATATGAACTCTGAGGACCACTTTGTAAGTAATATATATATTAAGGGGACGCAAGCTGTTTTTAACTGTTCCTCCATAATTATGTGCCATTGTTTAAGTTTCAGCACCTCTGTATATTGCAGTAGCAGAAGAGCGACCTCAGTATGTATTCCCAAAGTGGGAGAAGACATCATGTGAAGACGCCGAGGAGGTCTACGCCGGCCTTTTTTTCAAAGCCATTAATCTCATACGCCTCCTTACAGACTGCCCACAGTCTCAATAACCCAAAGATGTTCTCCATTAGTGAGATAAACCCTCCATTAATGCACTGCCCATTATGAGAACATTGACAGCATGCATGTGTTGGCTCTCTTATCTCCCTGCCGGCCATTAGGCAGCACCACGCGAGCACAAGACAAACACAACGTGTAAATCAAGACGTCCGCACATCACCACTTAACGGGTCTCACCGCTGACACATCGGCTCCACCGGTTAATAATTAAGACCATCAGTGCTTTCAGAGTTAGTTGGTACCGCCACAAAATAGAGATGCTATTTGGAATCATGGGCAGGATACAGATTTAAGATTCAAAAGTTTCATTGTTATATGCACAGCAGAACAGACAGTTACACTGTACAATGAGATTCTTACTTTGCTGTTCCTTCATTCACCAATAAATAAGATAACAACAAAAAAAAGAAATAATAAAAATATATACAAAATATATAAAGTATAATAATATATGTTGAAGTAAATAAAAGTAACGTATTTTTATAGTTACAAAATACAAAATAAAAGTTATGTGTGCTTTTATGTGTAGGTATAAAGAGCAGCAGCCATCAAGTGCAAGTTGCAAGTAACAAATGTAAACAATAATGTTTTTGTGCGAGTAGTGAGTGTAAACAGTATTGTATGTAAACAGCAGTGCAGTGAATGTAAACAGTATTGTATGTAAACAGCAGTACAGTAAATGTAAACAGTATTGTATGTAAACAGCAGTACAGTGAGTGTAAACAGTATTGTATGTAAACAGCAGTACGGTGAATGTAAACAGTATTGTATGTAAACAGCAGTACAGTGAATGTAAACAGTATTGTATGTAAACAGCAGTACAGTAAATGTAAACAGTATTGTATGTAAACAGCAGTACAGTGAATGTAAACAGTATTGTATGTAAACAGCAGTACAGTGAGTGTAAACAGTATTGTATGTAAACAGCAGTACAGTGAATGTAAACAGTATTGTATGTAAACAGCAGTACAGTGAATGTAAACAGTATTGAATGTAAACAGCAGTACAGTGAGTGTAAGCAGTATTGTATGTAAACAGCAGTACAGTGAGTGTAAACAGTATTGTATGTAAACAGCAGTACAGTAAATGTAAACAGTATTGTTTGTAAACAGCAGTACAGTGAGTGTAAACAGTATTGTATGTAGCAGCAGTACAGTGAGTGTAAACAGTATTGTATGTAAACAGCAGTACAGTAAATGTAAACAGTATTGTATGTAAACAGCAGTACAGTGAGTGTAAACAGTATTGTATATAAACAGCAGTACAGTGAGTGTAAACAGTATTGTATGTAAACAGCAGTGCAGTGAATGTAAACAGTATTGTATGTAAACAGCAGTACAGTGAGTGTAAACAGTATTGTATTTAAACAGCAGTACAGTAAATGTAAACAGTATTGTATGTAAACAGCAGTACAGTGAATGTAAACAGTATTGTATGTAAACAGCAGTGCAGTGAATGTAAACAGTATTGTATGTAAACAGCAGTGCAGTGAATGTAAACAGTATTGTATGTAAACAGCAGTACAGTGAGTGTAAACAGTATTGTATTTAAACAGCAGTACAGTAAATGTAAACAGTATTGTATGTAAACAGCAGTACAGTGAATGTAAACAGTATTGTATGTAAACAGCAGTACAGTGAGTGTAAACAGTATTGTATGTAAACAGCAGTACAGTGAGTGTAAACAGTATTGTATGTAAACAGCAGTACAGTGAGTGTAAACAGTATTGTATGTAAACAGCAGTGCAGTGAATGTAAACAGTATTATGTGTAAACAGCAGTACAGTGAGTGTAAACAGTATTGTATGTAAACAGCAGTACAGTGAGTGTAAACAGTATTGTATGTAAACATCAGTACAGTGAGTGTAAACAGTATTGTATGTAAACATCAGTACAGTGAATGTAAGCAGTATTGTATGTAAACATCAGTACAGTGAGTGTAAACAGTATTGTATGTAAACAGCAGTACAGTGAGTGTAAACAGTATTGTATGTAATCGGCAGTACAGTGAATGTAAACAGTATTGTATGTAAACAGCAGTACAGTGAGTGTAAACAGTATTGTATGTTATCAGCAGTACAGTGAGTGTAAACAGTATTGTATGTAAACAGCAGTACAGTGAATGTAAACAGTATTGTATGTAAACAGCAGTACAGTGAATGTAAACAGTATTGTATGTAAACAGCAGTACAGTGAGTGTAAACAGTATTGTATGTAAACAGCAGTACAGTGAATGTAAACAGTATTGTATGTAAACAGCAGTACAGTGAATGTAAACAGTATTATATGTAAACAGCAGTACAGTGAATGTAAACAGTATTGTATGTAAACAGCAGTACAGTGAATGCAAACAGTATTGTATGTAAACAGCAGTACAGTGAGTGTAAACAGTATTGTATGTAAACAGCAGTACAGTGAATGTAAACAGTATTGTATGTAAACAGCAGTACAGTGAATGTAAACAGTATTATATGTAAACAGCAGTACAGTGAATGTAAACAGTATTGTATGTAAACAGCAGTACAGTGAGTGTAAACAGTATTGTATGTAAACAGCAGTACAGTGAATGTAAACAGTATTATATGTAAACAGCAGTACAGTGAATGTAAACAGTATTGTATGTAAACAGCAGTACAGTGAGTGTAAACAGTATTGTATGTAAACAGCAGTACAGTGAATGTAAACAGTATTGTATGTAAACAGCAGTACAGTGAATGTAAACAGTATTATATGTAAACAGCAGTACAGTGAATGTAAACAGTATTGTATGTAAACAGCAGTACAGTGAATGCAAACAGTATTGTATGTAAACAGCAGTACAGTGAGTGTAAACAGTATTGTATGTAAACAGCAGTACAAGTGAATGTAAACAGTATTATATGTAAACAGCAGTACAGTGAATGTGAACAGTATTGTATGTAAACAGCAGTACAGTGAGTGTAATCAGTATTGTATGTAAACAGCAGTACAGTGAATGTAAACAGTATTATATGTAAACAGCAGTACAGTGAATGTAAACAGTATTGTATGTAAACAGCAGTACAGTGAATGTAAACAGTATTGTATGTAAACAGCAGTACAGTGAGTGTAAACAGTATTGTATGTAAACAGCAGTACAGCGAATGTAAACAGTATTGTATGTAAACAGCAGTACAGTGAATGTAAACAGTATTGTATGTAAACAGCAGTACAGTGAATGTAAACAGTATTATATGTAAACAGCAGTACAGTGAATGTAAACAGTATTGTATGTAAACAGCAGTACAGTGAATGTAAACAGTATTGTATGTAAACAGCAGTACAGTGAATGTAAGGTGCAGTTTAAATCAGACCAGTTAAAACCAGTTCAGGTAGGAGAGGTCAGAGAGGTAGTGTGTGAGGTGTTCACTAGCCTGATGGCCTGTGAGTAGAAACTGTTTGTCAGTCTTGTGGTCCTGGACTTTACACTCCTGTAACATCTGCCTGAAGGTAAAAGTGTGAAGAGTGTGTGCTGGGGGTGTGTACTGTCCTTGATTATGTTGTGGGCCCTCCTGGTGACCCTGGTGTTGTAGATGTTTTGCAGTGAGGGGGAGATGGACTGTGCAGTTTTGATCACACGCTGGGGGGCAGAGTTTTAATTTAGACTTGAAAACAGGGGTACTTAGGGTTCAGTCTTTATCCGAAGCTGGTAACTGTATAAAGTGGAGTGCTGTATTTGTCATCCCTGTGTTGTTATTGGTTTTTTTTTTAGCCATTCGCTTAAGATCAGCTACTTTTGTATTGTGTGAACGTTTTATGAGAATTGTTTACAGAAAGTGGTATTAAAGAGGAATTCTTAGTTTACAGCTTTGAAATATGTTTTTAGGATAAATGTGTGTTACATGTATCTCAATTTGAGTTGATTTTCAGTTATCTGTATCATTTGTACACAAAACACAATATCCTGTGAAAGTTTTGTGCTTAATGGACCAATAGAAATGTTCCAAATTAGCTTGGATGACCCGCCATCACTCAAGATCCATGGAAGACACGCAACAAAACACTTCTCTGTCCTGGAGCCCAGATGGTGAAACGAACTTCCACTGGCTGTCCGAACAGCGAACTCTCTCGCGGTCTTCAAACGCAGACTGAAGACCCATCTCTTTGTAAAGCACTTATAATCACTAATCTACTAAAGTACTGGTATAAACTGTAATTACACTTTATCTTCTAGGAGCACTGGCTAAGTACTGCACTTGTACTGTATGTAGTCTTGTATTTGTTCTCTTCTCTGTAGGTGTTCCAGTCTTGCTAGGTATTGCGTTGACTTTTTTCTAGGTATCAGCACTGGCCCTGTATTTATGGCAGTGTTTGAGTATAGAGTGGTTTGGACTTAATCCTGTTGTACTAGATAGAGTTTCATACTCTGACCGAACACTAAGCACTTTTGTAAGTCGCTCTGGATAAGAGCGTCTGCTAAATGCCGTAAATGTAAATATATACATAGACAGACAGACATGTACATATGTATGTATGTATATGTCTGTGTGGAGTGTGTATGTTTTCCCTGTGCTTGAGTGGGTTTCCTCAGGGTACTCCAACAGTCCAAACACATGCTAGGTGTTAGGTTGATCCTCACTCTAAACTGCCTGTAGGTGTGAGTGTGATAGACTGTGATAGACTGGCGACCGCTATATATACATTACTGCTCAAAAGTTTGGGATCACAGTGAAATGTTCTTGTTTTAATGGAGTATCTTCTTCCTTAACACAACAATGGACTGACGGGTCTCTAAAGAAAGTTGTTTCTTTCTAGACATTTTGAGTCGGTCAGCAAGCCATCAACTGCTGATCTTCAGATACTAAACTAACCTAGAATGTTGTTCTCCCTTTTATACTCACTTATTAGTAGAATGTTTTTCAGCTGTGCATCACAATTGAGCAAGAGTGTACTAACAACCAGTTAGTCCAATAACATCCTTAACTTGGACTGGTGGTCGTACCAGGAGATTTAGACAGAGGACTGAGAATTACTGATAATAGGACTATATGCAAAATAAGCCTCTATACAAAAATAGACTTTAATACAAACATTTTTATTCTTTAAAAATCATCTGATACACTTACAGTAATTCTGAAATGGACAATATTGTTTGTGAATTGCATGAAAATTGCATGAAATGAAATTCTAAAGTGATCCTAAACTTTTGAGCAGTACTGTATATATATATATATATATATATATATATATATATATATATATATATATATATATATATATATATATATATATATAATGTGTGCCAATCCCAGCATCACCGGGCGAAGGCTCTGAAATAGCTTAGAAAAATTTCTGGTTCCATTGACTTACATTGAAAATGAAGAAAAGTTTTTGTTCTCTCCTTTAAAGTTGGGACTTGTTTTTCATTGGATAGTGACATTTTATATATAAATATATATATATATATATATATATATATATATATATTATATATATATATATATATATATATATATATACTGCTGAGATAAATTTTTAGTTTAAACATGTAACTCAGAACTGAATATTGAAAGAAATATAAAGCAATGGCAGCACCTTATATAACCCCCCAGATTGAAGAACCAAAAGCAAACACAAATATTATTAAATACATTTCACACATTTAGTATATTAATCAATCAATAAATCAAAATGTATTTTTATAGCACTTTTTACATTCAGCATATGGCTTTCGCTCTTTGCAGTGGATGCCTGCCTGATGTCTGTGACCCATTTTCATTTCCTGAGTTCTGAGGTCTTGTGGTCTGAATAACCATGAGCTTAACCAAGCTACCAGATTTATCTGATCATGTGGTATGTTTATAAGCAGCTCCTGTTATTTGGTCAGTGCTTCCTCTTTCCATTGCTCTGCTACAGATGAATCTTCATCAAATCATTTTTTATAAGACCCTGCCTGCTTCTTTTTTTCAGCTGTTGATAGCGTCTATTTTTACAGTGCATCAACCTGCAAGATGTGGCTCCCTCCAAAAATATCCTGCTTAGGGCCCAAAAAGGCTTTAATAGGCCCTGATGATGGGCCATCTCTCCAGAGAGAGCAGTTCCACAGCTCCCCAGCCCAGTGTTGGAGGATTTGTAGCCCTCCAGCTGACTCCTGGCATTGGGCACGTGTTTAAGCTCATATATGTCTGGATCTCTTTTGGGAACAGTTCCATATCACTGAATTAAAACTGATTATCTGTCCTTCAACATCTTAGTCACTGTTTAATTTCAAACGGTCACAATACTGAGTGTGTTTGATCTGTTTAATCGGAGCCCATCATAATGAAACTGCTATAAATAAATAATTTATTAGGTCTGGTTAATGGTATCCCACTAAAATACTCCCTCTATTACATTCCTGAGTATGAGCTGTACAAATAAGGCCATACAGGCTTCAGCAGCTACTGGCTGAAGTTTCACTGAAACCATAACAGAAACCTTCTAGCAATGACCAGAAGATACCCTCACACAGGAGTCATGCTTGAGATGATACGCTGAACGTTAGCATTTATTCCGCCCCGTCTGCTGTTGATTCTGAGCATTTTGGGTGACGCAAGCTGTTTGGAGGACTGGACTGTGTCCACCATGAGGGCGAAGGCTTAGCTGTGCACAGTCTGTTTGAATGTTCTATCATATTATGTACACAGCAGAAGACAAATCGTTCATTCTTTATGTTGCTCAGATGAAAAAGTCAAGCTTAGTCCTGACGAGCAAGTGCTTTAATATGCTGTGATCCAGAATCAGAGTAATGACTTGCAGAAACATTCTGCTTATTTATTAAAAATATCAAATTAATGTCACAGTTTGTGGATTGCTCGTACGCTGGATCTGTTCTGATTAGCAGCTCACATTAAGTCAATGGAGTTCTACAAAGGCCCAAACTCTATAACCTTTAGATCAATATCTTTTCATGCCAGGCAGCTTCATAATTAAAGCTGCCCAGTGATTGATGGGAATCATTTAAGCTGGCTGAATCGCACAGTGAATGAAACGCCTTGTTTCAGACAGGACACTGGCCCAGTTGCAGAGCAAACAGGAACGTTATGGAGATGCTTTGTGCTAACTTCATTATGACAAGTGTGGTTAACATATTGGGGATTTTTATATATATATATATATATATATATACTGTTTGTGGACAAATCTAGACCTTATTCAACATACACCTAGGCTAATATAGATATCCTCCAACATACACCTGGACTAATCTAGAACCTCTCCAACAAACACCTGGACTAATATAGACTTTCCTCAACATACACCTGGACTAATCTAGAACCTCTCCAACATCCACCTGGACTAATCTAGAACCTCTCCAACATACACCTGGACTAATCTAGAACCTCTTCAACAAACACCTGGACTAATATAGACTTCCTTCAACATACACCTGGACTATCCTAGAACCTCTTCAACAAACACCTGGACTAATATAGACTTTCTTCAACATACACCTGGACTAACCCCAACAGACCCTCCCCAACATACACCTGAACTAATCTGGACCCTCCCCAACATACACCTGTCCTAATCTAGACCCTCCCCAACATACACCTGATCTAATCTATACCCCCCGCCCCCCCCAACATACACCTGGACTAATCTAGACCCTCCCCAACATACACCTGGCCTAATCTAGACCTTCCCCAGCATACACCTGATATAATCTAGACCCTCCCCCACACACACCTGGACTAATCTAGACCCTCCCCAACATACACTTGGACTAATCTAGACCCTCCCCAACATACACCTGGCCTAATCTAGACCCTCCCCAACATACACCTGAACTAATCTAGACCCTCTCCAACATATGCCTGGACTAATCTAGACCCTGTCCAACATACACCTGATCTAATCTAGAATCTCCCCAACATTTAATCAACGTCTTCCCAACATCTAATCTAGACCCTAGATCTAATCTAGACCCTCTGTATGTCAACCACAAATGACCAAATGCCAAATCGATATATAATACAATTTGAAGGTCGGGGGCGTCTTATGCATTCACCTGGCATAGAAGCTCACAGGATAATACATTCAACGGGAACACTGACCTTGCCCAGTGCTCGCCAAACTCTGCAAAGTAGCCTGAGATAGAACGAAACTGCCACGAGTCTTAATGTCACAGCTGTTCATAGACTGATCCCCAGATGATCGGTGAGCATGACGGGAAGCGGTGAGGTAACTGTCTGCAGAGTGAGCGAGGCCGGCTGGTGGGCGCTGCTTTCGACAGCGAGGCGGGCTGCTTCCTGCTCCGGTGGATTTAGTCTTAGGGCCATTCGAGGAAGACCTTAAGAAAGGTCTAAAACACA
Organism: Megaleporinus macrocephalus; assembly: GCA_021613375.1. Classification (NCBI taxonomy): domain Eukaryota; kingdom Metazoa; phylum Chordata; class Actinopteri; order Characiformes; family Anostomidae; genus Megaleporinus; species Megaleporinus macrocephalus. The sequence continues at coordinate 25,020,758 of CM038714.1, forward strand.
AACCACTCAAGAACTGCAGGAGCAGAACACAGACTGAGAGTGCAAGAGCGAAGAAATGTCTGCAATATGGTGTTTTATATATAAGAGGTAGGTTTTCATTCCTTCCCTGAGGACCAGTTATGGAATGTGTGTGGTATTTATTGTTACATGAACATTTTCTAATCTTTTGAAACACCCCTTATAACTTCAACATGAACTGGTGCAACTAAGCTGCTTATATCATTTAGAACAGATACATAATCATACATACAATACAAAGTATCATGAATATGTTATTGTGAGAGAAGTAGATCAGATCTTGAGCTCCAGTTTGAAGAAGTGTAGTTCCAGATTTCTCCTGGACGCCCCAGACATTGTATGAATGTGTTCAGTTCCTTCAGCAGCAAATCTTGATTTAGCTTAATGAAGTACTGAGCAGTCAAAGCAGGCATTAGATGAGAACTGTAAATAATACTGGGTTGTTTAGGAGAAGCTTGGAAAGGGTTAAATAAACACACTGACGTATGGAAAAGCACTACTTACTCTATTAATATTAAAAATAAAGTCTAAAACAAGAGTTTTTTTTAATATAATAATATCCCCCAAGTTTCTGAAAGTGTAGCTTCTATGAAAGCCCATTTCATGAAGATCCTGAAACACAATAGTTTTGCTGATGTTGCTTTCAGAGGTTGTTTTAAACTCAGAACTAATAGTCCTAGTCCTTCATTAGTGGTTACAGTACGTTGCCCACAGGACACTATTAGACACTCCTACTACTTGCTGGTCCACCTTGTAGATGTAAAGTCAGAGACAGTAGCTCATCTGCTGCTGCACAGTTTGTGTTCCTCTAGTCCTTCATCATCAGTGGACACAGGACGCTGCCCACAGGACACTGCTGTCTGGATAGTTTTGGTTGGTGGACGATTCTCAGTCCAGCAGTGACACTGAGGTGTTTAAACACTCCAGCAACACCGTAGTCCATCTGTTTCTCTGTATACTGTGTTACTCTTTTTCTATAATGGTCAGGAACCTCATAGGACCACCAGTTAAAAGAGCTGGTATTATTTAGCTGAGGATCATTTCCGCACTACTGTGTCTGATCCACTTCTATCGGCACAACATACATTAACATAACGCTGCCACAGTCACTGCAGTCAAGTGAGTTTTATTTGTGTAGGGATTTTTAACAATGTTTTCACAAAGCAGCTTAGCAGAAGATTGAAAACATGAAGTCACAGCATGTACCCCCTGTGCGCGAGCCAGAGGCAACAGTGGCAAGAAAACCTCCCTCAAGACTCGAGGAAGAAACACTGGGAGGAACCAAGACTCATGAGGGGAGACCTGTCCTCCTCTGGTCAAACAGTGTTTACAGTTTATTAAGATAAATTCAGAATAGAACTGAGAGAGTCTCTGTTTGAGGTCTGGAGAGTAAAAGTTTTAGAAACTACACAGGTAGAGGCAGCCTCTGAGTGAGGCAGTCTCTGACTCTGTCTTCATAGAAAGTAGGAGTGAGCTGAAACAGTTGTGATACATCTGGATGACAGGGTGATGCAGCCGATGGAGTAGGAGCACTCACTTTCTCTCTTTACTCTTCCTGAGGTAATGACTGTCCTCCCGTCTGTTGAACACTGTTGGAGGACTGACCATCAGGGCCTCCTCCTCACCATCACCAGCCAGCTTTCCTGTCCATCTGTGTCTACTGCTACACCCTCAGTTACATCACTGTACACCATCCAGATGCACCAGCATTGAGATAGGATGGGACTGTTTCAGCTCACGCCTACTTTACATAAAGACTCAGTCAGAGACTGCCTCAGTCAGAGACTGCCTCGGTCAGAGACTGCCTCAGTCAGAGACTGCCTCAGTCAGAGACTGCCTCTACCTGTGCAGCTTCTAAAGCTTTGCTATCCAGATTTCAAACAGAGACTCTTTTCTTTGGTGTTTAGTTTTTAAACTGTAAATACTGTTTGATCAGAGGAGGACGGGTCTCCCCTTGTGAGTCTTGGTTCCTCCCAAGGTTTCTTCCTCCAGTCTGAGGGAGGTGTTCTTGCCTCTGTTGCCTCTGGTTTGCTCACTGGGGGATATATGTTGTAACTGTCTGTTTTCAAAACTCTGTAAAGCTGCTTTGAGACAACATCGCTGTAAAAAGTGCTACACAAATAAACTTGACTTGACTTGACTTGACTAGGAGATGGTTGGTGTCAGGTGAGGAGGAGGCCCTGATGAACAGGTCTTGCAATACTGAGAAAGATCCACCAGGCAAATAACATCTTCTCTTTGGTGGTCTTGTGGGGGTCCTAACCACTGAAAAACAGTGTGGGGGGGACAAAATATACAGAGAAACAGATGGGCTACAGTAATTGTAGAGCTGTAAGTATATATGGTACCACTTTAGAATTAGACTGCCTTCATAAAGCCTTTATGAATAGTTTATTAATGGTTATTTGTTGAGTTATAAACACTTTACAAAATGTTAATTAACAGTTATAATAAATTAATTCCACAGGCAAAAGGGAGCTGCTCTATGTGATGAATGTAAATATGTATTGAAGCTGACAATTTGTGAAAAAAGACCAAATAAGATCCTTAAATGTCCAAATCTGAGCTTTAACAGTGTAAATGAAGGTGGGCTCGCTGTTATTCTAACACCAGTTGTGTTATAACAGCTTATTAATGATTTTAGGTGTTTATGGCCTCATTAATAACCATTAGTAAACAAGCAACATTTTAAACCATACATAAACAGTTTATTAAGCTAGTGTTAGAAATTCGGCCTTCAGGAATCAGAAGTCAGGAGATCTTCAGTGTTGATTTTGAGTTTATTGACACACACAGGAAATGTATGGGTACAGCTCAGCCGACCACAGCCACCCTGTTAGCGGTCAGGAAGCAGTCTTAATCATGTGCATCCAGAAGCATTACACGGCCACAGCTTAGGTCATTGGCCTGTTGCCGGTTCAGTCCAGTATAGTCCATCTCTGACTCAGTCTAACTTTAACTCAGTGGTTTAAGGGGTGTCAACATCAAGGGGAGTTGATGGGTCTGTCTCAAATCCTAGTGAGTGTCTAAGTAGACTGTCTAGGTAGGTAGTTGTGTAAGTAGTAGTGTTCTCTCCTCATCTCTCCTCATAAAACAGATTACTGAGACGCTCTAGTTAGAGAGAGACTGCGTCACGGCTTGTTTCCGCCCACTGCAGCACACCACCAGTGGTTTAGCTGGTTGCTAAGTTACCAGCCGGCATCCAAAACAATAGGCCAAGGCTTAAAAATCCGCTAGCATAAATGCTAATGGCTCGAGTATAAAACTGCTAAATGGTGAACAACTCGTTACAAAGTTGATAATAAAATAATGTTTTATGTGATTATGGGTGTGTCTCAAATCCTCAAATATCCTACATAGGCAGCATTTTACGTCATAGTATGCGCTCCAGACATGTAGACTGTCCCAATTCTTACATACCTTAAACATACTGTCTACTGAGGAACCTTATTTACACCTGATTTTAAAGAAGCACTGAACGCTTCCTCAGCCGCTAAGACAATCCCATGATGCACCGCAGGCTAATCTAGGAGCAGTGAAGTGGTTTTAAAATGTGAGTTATTTTGATTCTCTCTGGAGTTTTAATGTGTTTCTGGTCATATAATCACACAAAACAGTATTTTATTATCAACTCTGTAACAAGTCCTTCACCATTTACACTTTTATACTCCAGACATTAGCATTTATGCTAGCGCACTTTTAAGCCTCAGGCTATTGTTTTGGATGCCGGCCGGTAGCTTAGCAACCAGCTAAACCACCGGTGGCGTGCTGCAGTGGGGGGAACAAGCCGTGACGCTGTCTCTCTCTAACTAGAGCGTCTCAGTAATCTGTTTTATGAGGAGAGATGAGGAGAGAACACTGATACTTACACAGCTGCTACCTAGACAGCCTACTTAGACACTCACTAGGATTTGAGACAGACCCAATATGACAAGAAACACATTAAAACACCAGAGAGAATCAGAATAGCTTGCATTTGAAGATGACTTCTCTACTAGTAGCTTCGCTTTTGTCCGCCATGTTGAGAAAAAGTTCTGCTAGTGTTGCATCATGGGATTGCCTTAGCAGCTGAGGAAGCGTTCAATGCTTCCTTAAAATCAGGTCTAAATAAGGTTTCTCAGTAGACAGTATTTTAGACAGTTTAAGGTATCTAAGAATTGGGACAGTCTACATGTTGGGAGCGCATACTATGCCTAGGTTTTATGACAAACACAATATGTTGCCACCTTGGGAGGGTCATTGGGATCACCTTAAAGTCAGGAGACAAAGGGTAATTTAAATACAAACCAAGGATGGGGGGTGATCAACTCTCTGCAGAGATAGAGGGTAGTATGAGATGGTAATAACAAAAATTTGAATTATTTCTCTCAGTAGTCTTATTCTGAAGTGGTACAGTGTATATAATTGTAGGTTCTGTATGTCTATCTGTGGTTGAGTCTGCTGGATTACATGCTATTTGACATGCCAAGTGCTGTTTACATTGAGTGAACATGAAGTCACAATGAATGGACCAATAGAAATGGTCTGCATCGTTACTCTTACTACACTAACATTAAACTTTCTTCCAAATTAGAGACTTCTGTTATAAACCAACCACAGATAACACTGTCTGTACCCTTACAGAAATTTAGTATACTTAAAGTTAATTTTATGAAGTACACTTTATGCAGTTACTATACTAATGTCATTGTACTAGTAGTACACTTGTATATGTACTATTTTAATACTTCTTGGGACTAAATTGGCCCACTTTCTAGTTTTTAAAAGTATACTTTTAAGTACACTTTAAGTATAAGAGTAGTAAACCAAGTATACAACTAGTTTACAGCTTTTGTACTGCAACTACTTAAGTAAACTTAAGGGTTTACTGTTAATTTACTAGCTTGTAAGTTTTCTTTAAGTGAACATAATACTTATAATTTACTGCTTATATTATTGTTGTACTTTAAAGTATATTACTAGATTTAAGGGTTTTTTCTACTTAAAATAGAACTTAACAATGTTTACTTACTCACCAGTGGACACACGTAAAATAAACAAGACACACTCAGATTAAGAAACATATTTGTATCTTTATAAATCTTAATAAATCAAATTTTAAATAAATATTGTACTGGATGTGTTTTTGTACTATCTCTATCTCAATCAAAAGATGAAGTACTAGTAAAGGTCAAATATACTGAGACTGTTCTATACTTATCAGTATAAACCAAGCATACTTAAGTATAACTGTAATTAGTATATCACTGAGAAGTACATGAAAAGTAAACTGAAAGCATACTCACTTCATTTAGTTTAAAAGAAGTAAACTAATGGTACACCTGAATAAACTTCTTTTTTGTAAGGGTAGTTTGTGTGAGACACAAGCATCATTCTGTCTGGCTAATTTAAAATGTTTCACTCTTCACTATCCAAATGTCCCATCACTGAGAGGCTGACTCATATGATAATATGATAACGCTAATTGCCAGCTTGTATACTTCTCCATCAGGGCAGGAAATAGAAGCTATTGTCAAAGCCTGGGGAGTCTGAGATTCAGCACCATCGGGTACTTCATGTTCCAGTACATACAGGGGGCACAATCCCAGAATGGGGTCACCTTCTTTAAATCTGCCCTGATTGGCGAATTTGTGCCAACACAGTGAAGGATCAGAGACTGTGGAGGACATCAGGCCTTGGAATTCAATTTCATATAAAGCACCACTTGAGCTGAAGAAGGGATTCCACTGGTAGGATTGGAAGGAAGGTTAAGGTCTTTTTTTAGAAATGAGCCATAATTTTCTTTAATAAGTCATTTAAATATTTTGAATAAGTAACAAGGACACACATACGATGGTGTGTAATTATCATCAGTGACACTATTAAAAAGCTAACTTCTCCGGTGTCTTCAACCTGCTAAATGTGAGTAAGTGAGTGAGTCAGATGGTTAAATGCAAGTCAGACTCTTAAATGAGTATATTAACTAAAGGTTTAGGATACTTGCATGGTCAAATAAAGGTAAAGTTGTGGCTGTAAACTGCCCCAGATTATACTTCCAAGGATTAATGAGGATTATTGAGATTAAGATTAAGATTTTATATCATCCCTGAGTTTCAATTGGGTCAATTTGTGGTAGAGTTGGGATATCTGGATCTGACTGAAGTCATCGCTGTCATTACTTGATGATGTGGGCTGGATGAAAGTAATAAGCGTGTGAGAGGACATGACCTAATGATGTCTGAGTTGTGGCTGTGATCTAGCTGAATTCTGGCCCATTATGGACTAATCTAGACTGTCTCCAACATACACCTGTACCAATCTAGAACCTCTCCAACATACACCAGGACTAATCTAGACCCTCCCCAACCCCCAACTGAACTAATCTAGACCCACTCCACCATACATACACCTGTAGTAATCTAGACCCTCTCCAACATACACCAGGACTAATCTAGACCCTCCCCAACCCACAACTGGACTAATCTAGACCCACTCCACCATACATACACCTGTAGTAATCTAGACCCTCTCCAACATACAACAGGACTAATCTAGACCCTCTCCAACATACACCAGGACTAATCTAGACCCTCCCCAACACACAACTGGACTAATCTAGACCCTCTCCAACATACACCTGGACTAATCTAGACCCTTTTCAACATAAACCTGTACTAATCTAGACCCTTTCCAACACACACCTGGACCAGTCTAGACGCTGTCCAACATACACCTGGACTAGACAAATCTAGACCCTGTCCAACATACATGCACCTGGACTAATTTAGACCCTGTCCAACATACACCTGGACTAATCTAGATATTAAATTTAGGTTAAGTTGTTTAGGCTAGGTTGTGGCAAAGTTCCGGTACCAGGATCCAGATGAAGTCATCGGCATCATTCCATTGTGGTGTGTGTGGGCCTGAACTGGGCTGTGACTCATAATAACATGGTTTAATGAAGACTGAGTTATGGCTGTAATCTGGCTGAATTCTGGCTCAGTTCATTAAGTTATGGTTTAATTTGGGTTAGTTTGTATCAGAGTTAGGGTACACAGATCGAGATGAAGTCAACCATCAAAACAAGGTTGAGTTGTGGATGTAATCTACCAAATTATACTCACAACAAGGATCAATAAAGGTGGAGTTCCTGTACCTGGAATGAATCTGGATCTGAATGAAGCCATTACTATAATTCCATGGCGATGTGTGGGCCAGAACTGGGCCATGACTCGGAGTGGCAGCAGAGTTGTGATTTCGGTGAGAACTTGAAACAGCTTGGTGTAAAGGCTCCAGTATTGGTCCATCGCTCAAGCCAGACATTCCTTTTTCCACACTGACTACCTCTGTGTGATGAGAGTGAAGAGCAACTGGAAATTCTCACAGATCACAGCAAACTTCTAGTTAGTCTTGAATGAAAAAAAGAAAGATGGTGTTAAAAGGGTGTACGTTTGCCATCTCCAGCTTTTCTATCCTATGATTGGGCCGTTTCTTTGTACCTTCTGAAAAAAAGCCAGTGTAGCTCTGGATGGTGAGTTAGCTTTTTGTTTATATAACGCTCATAACATGCGCAATTAGGAACGACATGGAGTGGAGCGGGCAACAGAAATAGAAATCTCAGAGCACAGTTGGACCCCATTGTGTTTCCCCCTAATGGTGGAAATGCCTGTCTCCCCATTCCACTCTGATAGGGATGTACACGCAGATGTGATCTCTAGGAATGCAGTGTTGCAGCAGATGTCTAAGTGTTTGGTGTTAAACAGCCATCCATTGCCCAAGAACAAAACAGAATAATTGGCCTCTCTCTCTTTAAGAATGTTGGATGCTAGCCAACATTTCCAAAATTGGCATGCTCCAGAATTGCTTGGAATTAAATGTCATTACAGGAATTCACACTAAAAAAAACTCACTAGAAATGTTTACATTGCCATTTTAGAGATAGTTTGCCTTCATACAGTGATGATAATTTATTGGTGTCTGAATTTACCATATTGTACTAGAGTTATCACAAAAGATTTCCTCTTTTTTGACATTTAAATACATCCGTCCATCCATTATTGTCCTCTTTATCTGGAGTCAATCCCAGCGTCGTTGGGCGAAGGCAGGGTACACCATGGACAGTTCATTTAAATACACTCCTTGACAATTACAATACAACTATAATTACAATATTAGAGCAATATGAGAGCAAAACTAGAAGTTCATTTGGGAAAACTGGATACAAGATGATGGTTGGAGACCTACATGTTCCGTACAGCATCCCACGTTTACCCACAGATGTTGCACCTGGATCTGTAGATCCTGCACACCTATGGGTTACTGAAGCTGGCGTCACATTTGCACCCACAAATGCTGGATTGGTGATAAATCTGGCGAGCGGGCACGACAAGAAAGTGTTGGAACCTGGTGGAAACCCTCACTGTATGTGGAACATTATCCTGCTGAACAACACCAGTTGGAAATCTCTTCATGAGAGGAAACACTTGTGGACGTCCTGCACATGTCGCTGAGCTGTTAGTCTTATGCGACGCTCCCTAGATCATCACTTAAGCAGGTTGGTCAGTCAGTCAGGCTTGAAGCTCTCACCATGAGGTGTCCATACCTGAAACTCACTGTTGTCAAACAAAACCTGGATTTATCACTAAAGATGATACGATTACAGTCCCTAACAGTCCAGGAAACAGTGGGAGCTGCTTGTACTTGTTGATGAATCAAACGATCCTCTCTAGTGGTTGAATGTCTGGGAGGTCCAGAGCCTGTTCACTGTGTGTTCAGGTCCTCATGTAACCACTGACCCCAACAGCTCCTAGCAGCTTGGTCAGAACGGACTATATGTTGGGCAGTTTGTGAAAACGGCTATGCTGCTTCTCTCAGTCTGATGATGCTCCTCTTGAAGTCTGTCAACTGGACAATATGTCTTCAAGTGTGTCATAAAGGCAGCATGTCCAGCAGTTCCCTCACTGAGAGGTACACAACCCAAAATCAGCCTCTGAGAGCCTCTTCATAGGGCAGTGGAGGAACCAGCCCCACATAGTTTGTCAATGAGTGTACATTACTCAGCCATAACAATAAACCATCTCCTTGTATCTACACACATGAACTGTAGTCCATCTGTTTCTCTGCATACTTAGCAGCCCCCGTTTCCCACAGAGCAGGTTCTATAAAGGAGGATCATCTCAGCACTACAGTGACACTGTCCAATCTATTAGACACTCCTACTACTTGCTGGTCCACCTTGTAGATGTAAAGTCAGAGACAGTGGCTCATCTGCTGCTGCACAGCTTGTGTTCCTCTAGTCCTTCATCATCAGTGGACACAGGACACCGCCCACAGGACACTGCTGTCTGGATAGTTTTGGTTGGTGGACTATTCTCAGTCCAGCAGTGACACTGAGGTGTTTAAACACTCCAGCAGCAGCACTGCTGTGTCTGATCCACTCACACCAGCACAACACACACTTACGCACCATTACCACCGAGTCAGTGTCACTGCAGTGCTGAGAATGATCCACCTTCCTAAAAGTATCTGCTCTGTGGTGGTCCTGTGGGGGTCCTGATCATTAATGAACAGAGTAATAAAGTATACAGAGAATCAGATGAACTACAGTCTGTAAGTGTAGCTCCTGTATGGTCAGTGGAGCTGATACAGTGGACAGTGTGTGAAGATAGAAGGAGGTGGTTTTAAGGCGATTAGTATTAGTGTCATGTCTATTCCCAAATTTGGTTATTACATTATGCCCTATGTATACAGGATCTCCCACAATTCCCTTTGAAATGACTTGGCTAGTACTATTGATATTACAGACTGATCATTTGTATTACACTCACGGATCTCGTTGGAAGTCAACTTCAATTACTATCTGACAGAGATCCAGCTTCAACAAGGCTTAAGACTGACACAAAGTACTCCTACCAAACTCATCGAACCCCCATTCCGACATGTCTTGATGGATATCTGCTGACAGAGTCTTGCATTTCTAAGCAGAGGTGTCCTGGTTGCGTGTGCCGGCCTAATAAATAAACATAAACGCCTGTCTCTACTTTAGGATAAGTCCCATATGCCCAAACACGCACCATTGCTTCTTTGGAGAGGCTTCAGGAACAGATAATGCTACAGGCGCTAACAACACCAGGCTCTAAGCTCCATATCTCAGTTACATTAATGCACACTTGGGCTTCTGCTGTGTCTGATTGCATCAGCTTTCACCCCAACACGCTTATTTCCCATCGCCTTATCAAAATCACTAGTAATCTCCTATAATCCCACTCTGCAAATAGGTGTGGGGGTGCTTGCCAGAGAGCTCTATTTCAGTTTACACTGCACGCACCCAAGAAATATCCTAACACTAGCAGGGTTACAAACAAGCAACTGTGAGCAAATACAATTAATAAATACGTGATAATCATAACAATCATACAAAGTGGAGTCACATTATTATGACCAGCAGTTAATATCCAGAGTAACCGCCTTGTGCAGCACGGAGAGCAGATAGACAGGACTCAATAATAGGTTCTGTTAGGTGGTCACAGGTATCTAGAGTCATGCTGCCTGCAGTGCATCCCACAGCTGCTGAAGGGAGCATGAGGAAGGATCCATAGAGCCAACACAACCATACAGGTGGTCCCAAAGATTCTCAATTGGGTTCAAGTCTTGGGAATCCAGGGTAGTACTTGGAAGTCTTGGTCAGCTCTTCCAACCAATGTGGGACATTTCTAGTCGTGTGACGTGTCACATTTTCTTGCTGGAGCAAACAGAAGTATAGATACACAGAGCAAACACAGATGTCTAAATACACAGGGGTATAAATACACAGAGCAAACACAGGGGTATAGATACACAGAGCAAACACAGATGTCTAAATACACAGGGGTATAAATACACAGAGCAAACACAGGGGTATAAATACTCATGGGTATAGATACACAGAGAAAACACAGGGGTATAGATGCACAGAGCAAACACAGAGGTATAGATACACAGAGCAAATACAGAGGTCTAAATACACATGAGTACAGATACACAGAGCAAACACAGGGGTATAGATGCACAGAGCAAACACCAAGGTATAGATACACAGAGCAAACACAGGGGTATAGATACATAGAGCAAACACAGGGGTATAGATACATAGAGCAAACACAGGGGTATAGATGCACAGAGCAAACACCAAGGTATAGATACACAGAGCAAACACAGGGGTATAGATACATAGAGCAAACACAGGGGTATAGATACATAGAGCAAACACAGGGGTATAGATGCACAGAGCAAACACCAAGGTATAGATACACAGAGCAAACACAGGGGTATAGATACACAGAGCAAACACAGGGGTATAGATGCACAGAGCAAACACCAAGGTATAAATACACAGGGGTATGAATACACAGAGCAAACACAGGGGTGTAGATACACAGAGCAAACACAGGGGTCAAAACACACAGGGGTACAAATACACAGAGAAAACACAGGGGTATAAATGCACATAGAAAACACAGGGGTATAAATACACAGAACAAACGCAGTTGATTAAATACACAGGGGTATAAATACACAGAGCAAACACAGGGGTATAAATACACATATAAAACACAGGGGTATAGATACACAGAGCTAACACAGGGGTCTAAATACACAGGGGTACAAATACACAGAGAAAACACAGGGGTATAGATACACAGAGCAAACACAGGGGTATAGATGCACAGAGCAAACACAGAGGTATAAATACTCATGGGTATAGATACACAGAGCAAACACAGGGGTATAGATGCACAGAGCAAACATAGAGGTATAGATACACAGAGCAAATACAGAGGTCTAAATACACAGGAGTATAGATACACAGAGCAAACACAGGGGTATAGATGCACAGAGCAAACACCAAGGTATAGATACACAGAGCAAACACAGGGGTATAGATACATAGAGCAAACACAGGGGTATAGATGCACATAGAAAACACAGGGGTATAAATACACAGAACAAACACAGTTGATTAAATACACAGGGGTATAAATACACAGAACAAACGAAGTTGATTAAATACACAGGGGTATAAATACACAGAGCAAACACAGGGGTATAAATGCACATAGAAAACACAGGGGTATAAATACACAGAACAAACGCAGTTGATTAAATACACAGGGGTATAAATACACAGAGCAAACACAGGGGTATAAATACACATATAAAACACAGGGGTATAGATACACAGAGCAAACACAGGGGTCTAAATACACAGGGGTACAAATACACAGAGAAAACACAGGGGTATAGATACACAGAGCAAACACAGGGGTATAAATACACAGGGGTATAAATACACAGAGCAAACACAGATGATTAAATACACAGGGGTATAAATACACAGAGCAAACACAGGGGTATATATACACACAGAGCAAACACAGAGGAAACATATGGGATACAAATACAGAGTTGACACAGTTTCAGGAAGATATAGGCATGTTTTTTTTCACAGAAATCATTTTGGTCTTCTCAGACGGCCTAAAAGAATCTCCTCTGATTAAAACATAGCCTAATAAACCCAGTTCTGTGGGTGATTTTCACTATTTACACTATCAGCTGCACCATCTCTGTGAAATGCGATGATTTAGGAGAGGGTCTGGCTAGATCTCACATACCTT
>CM038714.1:25035907-25115907 GCA_021613375.1 Megaleporinus macrocephalus
TACTAGTGTGACATTTTAACAGCAAATAAAGCAGAAAACTCCTAGATATCGGCTCTAAAAATCGGCCAAAAAAATCGGCAGCCCATATCGGCCATCAGTTGACCATGACCTATAAACATCGGTATCGGCATCGGCTATAGAAAACCCCGTATCAGTCGATCTCTAATCCCCACATTGATTTTTATTTTTCGACATCATTTAAACACAACAACTGCTCTTTATATCCTCTGACAATTCCATAATGACTGGACCAATAAAAATGCTTTAAAATAGCTTTTGAAAAATTCTGGTTCCATAGACTTACATTGAAAGTACAGACAGTTTTTGGGCTCTCTTGTAAAGTTACTGTTTTGGAGACACTTGTTTTTCATGGGATAATCAACGTCATAGCAGTGATGTAGCCCATCTCTTAAAGCTGTTGTAACTTTGATTGGTAATATATGAAGATATTATTATGGTAATATAATTAAACACTGCTGTTGTCGCTTTGTTTTTGATGTGTGAGGATCTAATTAAGCATGAAAGTAGCAGGTGGTCTCAAAAGCTTCCAACAATAAAGGCAGCATCTGACCCATTTTATTATGGTCAGTGTGGAACTACTCTTATAGCAGATTTGAATGCACATTCTCACACTACATTACCCAGCATGCATTAGGCAAATATAGCCATTGGCGATAAATGCATAAATGCTAATGGCTCGAGTATAAAACTGCTAAATGGTGAAGGACTCGTTACAGAGTTGATAATAAAATACTGTTTTGTGTGATTATATGACCAGAAACACATTAAAACTCCAGAGAAAATCAAAATAACACACATTTTAAAACCACTTCACTGCTCGTAGATTAGCCTGTGTTGCATCATGGGATTGTCTTAGCGGCTGAGGAAGCGTTCAATGCTTTCTTAAAATCAGGTCTAAATAAGGTTCCTCAGTAGACAGCATGTTTAAGGTATGTAAGAATTGGGACAGTCTACATGTCAGGACCGCATACTATGATGTAAAATGCTGCCTATGTAGGAGCTCACTAGGTTTTGAGACAGACACTTGTTTTTCTTGGGATATCCAGCTTCATAGCAGTAATATGGAAGATTTTGGTCAGTCTGGAAATGCACAAAAACCAACTACACTTATAGCAGATTTGAATACACGTTCTCACACTACATTACCCAGCATGCATTATGCAAATACAGCCACTGGCGATTCCTCCCACTCTAATAAAAAGCCCCCAGCTTCTAGCATAGCCACTGATGCTCATGCAAACATGAAATTCAGCCTTTTAGCAGTAATGCTAGCTTTCTGGGTGCCTTCTGCATTGGCCAGTCAGCAGAAACTCAGCCCACACGATTATGCGTCTACTCAAAAACAATGGTTTTTCCAAATAGCTCCTTACAGCTTCCATCATACACCTCTCCTAGTCTTTAAACCAGACAGTATTGCGGTTGAGACTACTGCCGCATCACTGTAAGACATGAATAGTCCAAGGTGTTAAATACAGGGTGTCCAGGGCGATAGGACCACCCACTACACCACTGGCGTATATGTAAATCTGTAAACTTGCCCAATGTTCAATCAATCAATCAATGCACCACTGGCATATATGTAAATCTGTAAACTTGCCCAATGTTCAATCAATCAATCAATCACTGCAGCACTGGCATATATGTAAATCTGTAAACTTGCCCAATGTTAAATCAATTATTCAATCAATGCACCACTGGCGTATATGTAAATCTGAAAACTTGCCCAATGTTAAATCAATCAATCAATCAATGCACCACTGGCGTATATGTAAATCTGAAAACTTACCCAATGTTCAATCAATCAATCAATGCACCACTGGCGTATATGTAAATCAGAAAACTTGCCCAATGTTCAATCAATCAATCAATGCACCACTGGCGTATATGTAAATCAGAAAACTTGCCCAATGTTCAATCAATCAATTAATGCACCACTGGCGTATATGTAAATCTGTACACTTGCCCAATGTTCAATCAATCAATCAATCAATCACTGCATCACTGGCGTATATGTAAATCTGTAAACTTGCCCAATGTTCAATCAATCAATCCACGTACCATGGCGTATATGTAAATCTGTAAACTTGCCCAATGTTCAATCAATCAATCAATCACTGCACCACTGGCGTATATGTAAATCTGTAAACTTGCCCAATGTTCAATCAATCAATCCACGTACCATGGCGTATATGTAAATCTGTAAACTTGCCCAATGTTCAATCAATCAATCAATCACTGCACCACTGGCGTATATGTAAATCTGTAAACTTGCCCAATGTTCAATCAATCAATCAATCAATCACTGCATCACTGGTGTATATGTAAATCTGTAAACTTGCCCAATGTTCAATCAATCAATCCACATACCATGGCGTATATGTAAATCTGTAAACTTGCCCAATGTTCAATCAATCAATCAGTGCACCACTGGCGTATATGTAAATCTGTAAACTTGCCCAATGTTCAATCAATCAATCCATGTACCATGGCGCATATGTAAATCTGTAAACTTGCCCAATGTTCAATCAATCAATCACTGCACCACTGGCGTATATGTAAATCTGTAAACTTGCCCAATGTTCAATCAATCAATCCACGTACCATGGCGTATATGTAAATCTGTAAACTTGCCCAATGTTCAATCAATCAATCAGTGCACCGCTGGCGTATATGTAAATCTGTAAACTTGCCCAATGTTCAATCAATCAATCAATCACTGCATCACTGGCGTTTATGTAAATCTGAAAACTTGCCCAATGTTCAGAAGACTTTGGTGGAAAATCCCGTTTTTTAAACCAGAGATGAAATAAAAGATGAGTACTGAATCACTGAGTACTGAAGTTAGCAGTGAGATAGCTATAGTGAGCGAACGCTGGGACCCTCTGAACAACAGGGGGCATTATGCACGCTGTCTTTGACCCCCAGCTAGGCTGAAATAACCTCTATAATTAGTTTTTTTGTGTAACAGAGCTCCAGCCTGAGAGAAACCATTAAGCTCTGCCTCTTCTCTCTGTGTGGAAAGACATTCAGCATCGCTTTTTTAATTCCGTGGCTTCTTTTTGGACTTTGCTTTGAACCGAGTGAACTCCGAAACGACCGTGTTTTCTGTCTGCTCGCTAAGACAATCCTCTCTATTCATCTGCACTGAACAGAAAGAGAGGCCTCAAACCATTCTCTCAGTAGAGTTACGCTTCATCAGCACAGAAGCAATCTGCTAAGCGTCACATAATAGCCACCCTAAAACCCTTAAACAAGTCTAACTGAGCCTCAGCTGACCTGCGGCCTGAGGTACAGCAGTGTCTAGTACACGCCTATAAGGTTCTAAAAGTGGTGTAGCATGTTATTCTAATAATATTTTATTATTTAATAATATAAAATACTAAGCAGAAGATTCTGCACAATAGATAACGTTAAAGGAAATGCTTTTGTCAGTGGCGGCTCATTGGCTTGCAAGGTGGCCTCGGGCGCCAGCATCTATTATGCATGCATTATAAGAGTTTATGCCCTTTTTGTGTAATATTTATGTACATAAGGATGAATATGATCAAGACGGCGGCTCTTTTTCTTCTAAGCCAGAGTTATACAACAGATACCGGAGCGGTTCTGCACACAGAGAACGTTAAAACATTCCATCTGGCAGCCATGACATTGTACAACTCCATCAACCCAAGAACACATGACTGGATGTATTTATTTAGCCCTCATACATATAGTTATGTCTAATAAAAAACATGTATTTTCATTTTTCTACATCATTTGAATGCGACAGCTACTGTTTACATAATGTGAAAACTGAACGGACCAATAGAAATGCTCCAAAATAGCTTGGAAATTCTTCTGGTTCCATTGACTTGCATTAAAAGTAAAGATGTTTTTTGTCCTCTCCTGTAAAGTTGCCGTTTTGGAGATGCAGCGATGATATTTAAAGGTGGTACAGTGTCTCCTCACAGCAAGACAGGCCTGGCTTCAAATTAGGGGTGTGTATCTGCAAGAACCTGGCGATACAATACGTATCGTGATACAGCGGTGATGATTCAATATTTCGTGATATATTGCGATACTACAAGTAAAGTGATATACTGTGATTTTTCAAAACCTACTATTAAAACACACCACTGTATGAACAGGTTTATCAATGCTTACAATAGCACTGCGTCCTTGTGCTGCTTGTTAATGTTGGAGTGGAGCTGAAAATGGGTTACAACACTGCCATCTAGTGGTCAGAGGTTTAAACACAACACAACTCACAATGAGTCACTGTCTGCCAGGAATCTGTGTATCAATATTGTGTTTTTGAGAATCGATACAGTATCACTAAACATAATATCCTGATATTCCATATTTCAATATTTTCTTACATCCCTGCTTCAAATCTGTATGAAGTCTGCATGTTCTGCCTGTGTCTGGGTGGGTTTCCTCCCGGGTGTGAATGTATATAAGTCTGTGTGTCTGTCCTGTGATAAACTGGTGGCCTGTCCAGGGTGTTTAGTGCCTTCCGCCCAATAAGCGCTGGCATAGACTCCTGTGACCAAATAGGATAAGCGGCTTAGAAACTCGCCCAGTCATTAAAAGGACTCCCAGCTACCATATACTGTAGACACAGGGGAAGTTCTAGGCCTTCATATCGAACCATAAATGTCAAAATTAAGAAAAACCCACCTCTAATGTGATAATGATAGCATCTACTAAGCATTCAGGGATGCAGCGTGCTGAGAATTCTGCAACACCACTTAATTTAAGGTCTGCAACTAAAGAGAATAACAATAATGATAATAATGATAAAAATAATAATGTGTAGTAAAGTGTAGTAAAGGTAGTAAAGTGTAGTAAAGGTAGTAAAGTGCTGGTTTAAGAGTGGAGATTGTATTTTTATATTTCTTTTAATATAGAAGCAAATTTTTGAATGCTCTATTTTCATAACAATGAGCTGGACGCGGCACTCAGACACACAGTAATTGAGGTTTAAAGGGAAAATGTCTTTGCAGAGTTATAGACCACCTCAGAGTTTCAAAGTAGCCTCATATTGTTTTTTAATTTACTAATAAACAAAGAAATTCGGTTACCATGCCCTATCTGATTGGTTGCTACTCAGTTCATTTGCATTAAGTTCATCTAGAAGGATAGAGCAGAGAGATGATGTATATAATTAGTGACTATATCTGTTTGATATACACTATCAAAGTCTGGACACACCTACCCAGGTTATTCTTATTTGTACTATATTAATAGTAATAATATTAGTGAATAAGTGTGAAGAGATCAGAACTATAGAATTAGAGGTATGGAATTATTCCTGGAGCAGAATTAAACATCTGGTTGTGTTTAAAGAATGTTTCGAGGGTCTTTTAGAAATGAGCTCATTTGCTCTGATGCAGGTTTACATACTTTGAACATTCTGACCAGCAGCTTCATGAGGAGCCACATGAGCTGCTTCTCTAACAGGACTGAAGAAGATAGTGTAGATGCTGAGATCTTGTTCTGATAAACAGGTTTGGGGGTTTTATAACTCTTAGAAAAATATACATTCTCACTTTTACATTTAAATACAGTCCAATGTTTGTTTTAGTAATATTTGTGTACATGGGCTCCAACTTCACTGTTTACACTCGTCTCTCTACACATTCAGATCTAAACGTCTTTATAACTATACACACACATATATATATACTACCAGTCAAAAGTGCCCAAACTTTTGACTGGTAGTGTATTCATTGACAAATGACCAGAAAACAGATTGTATCTGTATTTGATTCTTGTTCTCTGTTTATTTATTTTTGTTTTTATAGAGTGTATTCATCTGGTTGGAGTGTTTTAGCAGCAGCTGATCGCTACAAATCCTGCTGAGCCACCTAGAAGTCGTACACCCCGAACAATAAGCCAGTAAATCACGTTTTTATGACCGGCCCCTGCAGACCATGATTTCAGAGACGGAGAAAGGAGGAGAGGATATCTCGCCCACGCTGCAGGTTCTGACTTTAAATTTTCCCCCTTCTCTGTTGGGATCGACCCAGAAGGCCTTTGACATTTATGTGATGAAATATAGGGGGGATAATTGTGAGCCCCCCACCCCAACCTCCTCCTCTCTGCTCGGACTGCGATATGAGTCACAACGTTTTGTCTGATGTCAGAACCGGATGTGCGCTGTGAGACTCATCAGAATTAGTCTCTCTTCTTCGCTCTCCTCCTCTCCACGCCTGAAGGGTCATTTCCCCAGACAGACCAGCCCTCAGGCTGAACTCCACTGACACTGCGGGGATTCTGTACATTCAGTTCAGGATAATCCGTTCCTGGAAAGTAGGCCTGTGAGGCGGAAGATCACATGACATAACGCTCACGACGTACACGTTTAGATCTGAATGTGTAGAGAGACGAGTGTAAACAGTGAAGTTGGAGCCCATGTACACAAATATTACTAAAACAAACATTGGACTGTATTTAAATGTAAAAGTGAGAATGTATATTTTTATAAGAGCTATAAAACCACCAAACCTGTTTATCAGAACAAGATCTCAGCATCTACACTATCTTCTTCAGTCCTGTTAGAGAAGCAGCTCATGTGGCTCCTCATGAAGCTGCTGGTCAGAATGTTCAAAGTATGTAAACCTGCATCAGAGCAAATGAGCTCATTTCTAAAAGACCCTCTAAACATTCTTTAAACACAACCAGATGTTTTATTCTGCTCCAGGAATAATTCCATACCGACTATTCTATAGTTCTGATCTCTTCATAGTTATTCACTAATATTATTACTATTAATTTAGTACACATAAGAAGAACCTGTTTACATTGTGTGAAAGTTTCATGATGAATGGACCAATAGCAATGCTCCAAAATAATTCAGAAAATATTCTGATTCCATTGACTTACATTGAAAGTAAAGACTGTTTTTGTTCTCTTTTTAAAATAATGCATTTTATATGTATTAAAGCATAAATATATATTTATATTCTGAGGGTGAATAAGACCTCTACACGCACTTACATATGGCTATATTGGGGGGAAAATAAAACATAAATATACAATGTGCCAAAATTTCAGCACAGACAACATTTAATTATTTATTTATTTATTTATTTATTTATTTATTTACATTCAGCAAACACACAGTGCTTGTGCATTAAAGGAGTGTTCTCTGCAGAGATAAAGTTATTTTCACCTAAAAAATATAACCAAACATGCAATTTCAAATTTAAAAAAAGTGTCTCGGGAGAACAGATGAAGAAGAGCCTGTAGTGTGATTCCAGTACGGGTTATAGATGATCTGTCATCCAGCTGTAGATAAGATCCTGCTATGCATAATCATCCTATCTGCTATGCTGGACCCTCAACAAGCAAAATAAAGAGGAAAGAAATAATGACATATTCTGTTTTTTTCAATCAAGTACTGAACCCCAACCATATAAAATCTACATAGAATTTAATGAAATATATCATATAATATATCATCACTGTCCAAAATAAACCTTAATATATCAACATTCTTGTTGATTTTTATTTTTCAACATCATTTGAACTCGACAGCTGCCGTTTACACTGTGTGAGAAATTCATGATAAATGGACCAATAGAAATGCTTCAAAATAGCTTGGAAATAATTATGGTTCCATTGACTTACATTGAAAGTGTAGACAGTTGTTGGCCTGTCCTGTAAAGTTGTCAATTTTGGGATGCATGTTTTTTATTGGACATATATTGGATATAGTTTGTAAGCAGTAAGCCCGCTAAGCCATTTCAATGCCTTTTGCACTGCACCTAATAGATGTGACTCAAAATTGTTTATATATAATAAATTAAATGATAATAAATATTTATAATACATTATTTTCAAAAACATTGTAATGGTCCATGTAAATAAATCTGAAATGTAATTATTTACAATAAATTAAATAATAAAAAAAATATAATCAATTATTAAAAACATCTGAACGGTTCTGTAAGGATTCAGACTCAGGAGGTGATATGCGATCCATTTGCAAGGTTTATGTACTCAGAGCAGTCAATAATAAACAATGAAAATAGTCCAAAGGCTCCAGTGGGCCTGCAGCAGGCTGAGTGGCGGTCCTTGGAGCAGGCTGGATGGCGTATAGGACCGTAGATGTAGACTCATTGCTTGGCTGGGTCAATACTGAGTCTCCGCGCTGTGCAGGGGCCAGAGCAGTACCTCGCGTCCTGTGGAGAAGGGAGAGAGGAACCAGCCCTGTGTGGACAGGATATTCCAGTGCTAACGCTAACTAAAAACAGTGGCTAGTGGACCGGGGCGGGGCGGAGTCCAGTGGTTCACCAACCTCGCTTAACGGGGAAACCTATGGGAAGGCTCAGCCGGGTGGAGGTGAGTGCCAGGCAGGTCAGAGGGACTGTAGATCCTCTTGGGCTCCAGGGAGTGTGACGGGACCCCGCTGTGAAGAAGCCAAGGCTGGTTGGACCTGTGGAGAGACCCTTTAAGCGATGGCCCAGAGACCACGGACAGGTAAGTGCTGAACCACACAGTATCTCAGATAGAGAAACAAAGCCACGGACTGGGTTGAGTGTGGGGCTAGGCTATATAGGAAGTGCTAACGAGCTGCCACCGCTAGCACTGATGACTGTCAGCTGTTGGAGATGTGTTGCCATGGTGATGTGCGTGTGAGAGAGGGTTGTATGTGTGTGTGTTCGGAGCTACCTAAAATTCCAAGGACTGCGATCTCCCGCAGAGTGGGCTGGAGGGCTTACAGGTTCATTTAGATAGATCTGAAATTTGGCAGAAGGTGACACTGTGTTTAGGTTCAGAGACTAATTCAATTATGTTTTCAAATTATTTATTATAATTAAATTATTAGGATGTAAACAAAGTCATTCAGTGTTGTTTGATGTGAAACGCTTTTTTCTAGAGAAGCTCTATAACGTGACATATATAACTAGACACTATGAAAAATCCAGATTCCATGTGTTTCTTTGGAGCACTTCACTTCACATCAAACCACTATAACAGTTGAATTATGCAGAAATTTTGAAGATTTGGTGGAGTTCCCCTGTATGCCAGGCTATCTCTCATTAACACCTGCGTAGCTGAAACTGCTGGAGTCATTAAGTATCTATTAATAAGCAGGTAAACGCAATAAGCATTAAGTAAAAGCTGGACCAAAGCAAGAGCCACGAAATCAGCGCACTGAGTTACAGGAAACATAATTCCATGAATGTGTTTCGAGGAATGCTGTGCTGACGTTCACCAGGCCGACCACCAGAGCTGAGAGGGAAAGGTATCATGAATCAGATGCTGACGGATGCAGACAGGCAATCGCTCATCCAAGACCTCCTTCCAATATCAAGCCTCTGAACTGGGTCTAGAGATAAGCCAGAACCAGTAAGAGCTCTGAGACCTTTGGAGGAGAGGATGACGAAGATTGAATCAGGGAAGGAATTTTATCAGTGTTGCTCAATCTCAGTCCCCGGGACCACCTCTGAACATTTTAATACTTTCCTCTCACAACCATATTCTTCACCCATCTGCTTTAGGACAGGAAATAAACAATCACTCTCCACATTTACAGTATATTTCATGTGTTATAACAGTCATGTCTACATATCACATACTCAAAACTTTCAAAATCACAGCTCAATGCATTTCCCATTCTTAATCCATAGGGTTAATACGATGCTGGCCCAACCTTTGCAGCTACAACAGCTTCAGCTCTTCTGGGAAGTCTCTCCACACGGTTTAGAAGAGTGTTTATAGGAATGTTTGATTGTTCTTCCAGAAGTTCTTTGGTGAGGTCAGACACTGATGTTGGACGAGAAGGTCTGGCTCACAGTCTCCGCTCTAATTCATCCCAAAGGTGTTCTATCAGGTTGAGGTCAGGACTCTGTGCAGGCCAGTCAAGTTCTTCCACACCAAACTCGCTCCTCCATGTCTTTATGGAGCTGCTTTGTGCACTGGTGGGCAGTCATGTTGGAACAGGAAGGGGTCGTCCCCCAAACTGTCCCCACAAAGTTGGGAGCATGAAATTGTCCAAAGCCTCTTGGTTCCTTTCACTGGAATTAAGGGGTCCGAGCCCAACTCCTGAAAAACAACCCCACACCATAATCCCCCCTCCACCAAACTTTACACTTGCTGTCAGACAACTACCGTTCTCCTTGCAACCGCCAAACCCAGACTCGTCCATCAGATTGCTAGATGGAGAAGCATGATTCAACACTCAACATGTCTCCGCTGCTCTAGAGTACAAAACATTAGGAGCATTTTTGAGGTTGGCTGAAATCTGAACTAAAATTGTCTCCACCAAAACATTTGGTAATGTTCTATATGATTGCTTTTCCCAGAAAACCAAGTCTTCACTTTCAATGTAAGTCAATGGAACCAGAATATTTGCAAGCTATTTTGGAGCATTTCTATTGGTCAAATTGTCATAAAGTTTTTACAGGATATAAAAGACAGCGGCAGCACGTGGTGTAGTGTTTAGTACGGTGGTGTAGTGGTTAGTATGGTGGTGTAGTGGTTAGTACGGTGGTGTAGTGGTCCGTATGGTGGTGTAGTGGTCAGTACGGTGGTGTAGTGGTTAGTACGGTGGTGTAGTGGTTAGTACGGTGGTGTAGTGGTTAGTATGGTGGTGTAGAGGTCAGTACGGTGGTGTAGTGGTTAGTATGATGGTGTAGTGGTTAGTACGGTGGTGTAGTGATTAGTATGGTGGTGTAGTGGTTAGTATGGTGGTGTAGTGGTCAGTACGGTGGTGTAGTGGTTAGTATGATGGTGTAGTGGTTAGTATGGTGGTTAGTACAGTGGTGTAGTGGTCAGTACGGTGGTGTAGTGGTTAGTATGGTGGTGTAGTGGTTAGTACGGTGGTGTAGTGGTTAGTATGGTGGTGTAGTGGTTAGGTGGTGTAGTGGTTAGTACAGTGGTGTAGTGGTTAGTACGGTGGTGTAGTGGTTAGTATGGTGGTGTAGTGGTCAGTACGGTGGTGTAGTGGTTAGTACGGTGGTGTAGTGGTTAGTATGGTGGTGTAGTGGTTAGTATGGTGGTGTAGTGTTTAGTACAGTGGTGTAGTGGTTAGTACGGTGGTGTAGTGGTCAGTATGGTGGTGTAGTGGTTAGTACGGTGGTGTAGTGGTTAGTATGGTGGTGTAGTGGTTAGTATGGTGGTGTAGTGGTTAGTACGGCGGTGTAGTGGTTAGTATGGTGGTGTAGTGGTTAGTACGGTGGTGTAGTGGTCAGTATGGTGGTGTAGTGGTTAGTTTGGTGGTGTAGTGGTTAGTTTGGTGGTGTAGTAGGTAGTACGGTGGTGTAGTGGTCAGTATGGTGGTGTAGTGGTTAGTATGGTGGTGTAGTGGTTAGTATGGTGGTGTAGTGGTTAGTATGGTGGTGTAGTGGTCAGTATGGTGGTGTAGTGGTCAGTATGGTGGTGTAGTGGTTAGTATGGTGGTGTAGTGGTTAGCACTGTCTCCTCACAGTAAGATGATCTGGGTTGGATTCCCAGTCCGGGTGGTTCTGTGTGGAGTGTGTATGGTCTCTCTGTGTTTGAGTGGGTTCCTCCCACAATCCAAACACATGCATGTTAGGATCCTCACTGTAAACTGCCCGTAGGTGTGAGTGTGTGTGTGAGTGTGTGTTGGCCATGCAATGGACTGGGGACCTGTCCATGGTGTACCCTGCCTTCACCAAATGAGATAATGGATGGATGAATAAAACATAGCAGTCATGTTTGACTGATACTGAAAAATTAAAATGGGAAATACAGATGCATGTTTTTCTTTTTTGGACACGGACGATATATTAAACACATTTTGATGCTGACTGCATTTTGTCAGATTCTGCTGGACTAAATAAAATTCTGAACCTGTCTGTGCACCTAAGCAGGATTTTCAGTTGGCAGCCTCGACAGGAGAACAACTAAGCAAACAGGGAACATCCAGAAATGAACAGAATACAAATCAGAAAACAAGATGTTCCCTGAAATCTTTAAAGACCAGCTGGAACAAAACCGCATTCGGGTTGTCTGGCAAATATTTAAGGTTGGTTTTATCGTGTTACACACGCCTATTCTAGCACTTAACTCGAACTACTGACGCTGTAATGTGTTTGTAAGGAGGTTTTAGGATGTCCTAATAAACAGATAAGCCATTATTACAACCACCTCCTGATATCTACACTCACTGTCCACTGTATCAGCTCCACTGACCATACAGGAGCTCCACTTACAGACTGTAGTTCATCTGATTCTCTGTATACTTTATTACTCTGTTCTTTAATGATCAGGACCCCCACAGGACCACCACAGAGCAGATACTATTAGGGAGGTAGATCATTCTCAGCACTGCAGTGATGGTGGTGTGTTAGTGAATGTGTTGTGCTGGTGTGATGGAGTGGATCAGACACAGCAGTGCTGCTGCTGGAGTGTTTAAACACTGTGTCCACTGTGTCTGATCCACTCACACCAGCACAACACACACTACTAACACACCATCACCGAGTCAGTGTCATTGCAGTGCTGAGAATGATGAACCAGCAAAATAATACCTGCTCTGTGGTGGTCCTGTGGGGGTCCTGATCATTAAAGAACAGAGTAATAAAGTATACAGAGAATCAGATGAACTACAGTCTGTTAGTGTAGCTCCTATGTGGTCAGTGGAGCTGATACAGTAGACATAGACAGAAGGAGCTGTACCTAATAAAGTGACCGGTGGGTGTACATACTTTAAAAAATTGTAGAATTAATATATATACAGCAGCCGGTGCACTTTGTAGGTCTACACTTACAGACTGTAGTTCATCTGATTCTCTGTATACTTCATTACTCTGTTCTTTGATGATCAGGACACCCACAGGACCACCACAGAGCAGGTACTATTAGGGTGGTGCTGGTGTGAGTGGATCAGACACTGCTGTTGGAGTGTTTAAACACTCTATTACTCTATTAGACCCCCTCCTTCGCTGGTCCATCGTGTAGATGTAAAGTCTGAGAAGATAGCTCATCTGCTGCTGCACAGTTTGTGTTATCTCTCCTGCTTAGGTGTCTGGCGTCTCTCTGTGCGAGGCTGGTGAGAGAAGTCGTGATGCTCTCCAGCTGTGTCTGTGTAATGATCATCGTCTCGAGGACGTCTCAGGCTTCACGCTGACGTCTCCTCTCGGCAGCTCATCTCAACTTATCAGCGGGAGCACTGGCTCCAAGCGCCGCCATTCGTACTCACCCACAATGCTAGATGTGACACGCACCTGGTCGCCCGTCTATGATCGAGAGAGGCTGAGTGGTGGAGAACAGGCATGATTGGGCCTAAAAACTCACCAGGGGGACAAATAACAGAGGTGTTTCCTTCTGACAATGGATTCATCTCAGTTCTTCAGTCTTGAGCACCAGCATTGGAGAGCAACAATCGCTTACTTGGCAGGTTCTTGATGTTTTTCTTCTCCACGTCTGAAAGGAAGGGAGAGAGGTGTCGGCGGGAGAAATGACTGGCATTTGTGTGGCCTTTTCCCCGGAGCACATTTACACAGGCCAGAATTCACAGGCAGGGGATCAGCTCAATGGCTTCCCACCATTATCTCCCCTCGCACAGCTTATCGGCTCTGTGTTTTCCCTCCATATGGAGAATAGGACTGCTTCCTTCCTAAATGAGCTTGGACACATGTCTGATCGCATTTCAGCTCTTTCAGTCACCAAAGCACCTCCTCTCTCTGGAGTGCAGACTCTGTTTCAGAGCTAATCTGCCCATCGAGACTTCCAGAATGTTCTAGTTTGCGAAGAAGCAAAGGTTTTATCAAAAGTTTGGGCACACCTACCTGAGTATATGTGTGTATAACTATAAAGACGAGAGTAAATAGTGAAGTTGGAGCCCATGTACACAAATATTACAAAAACTAACATTTTACTGTATTTAATAATAATAATAATAATAATAATACTTGTATAATCATTTGTAGAAAGAAAATAGAAACATTGTGTAAGGATTTAGACTTGAGAAGTGTTATACGATCCATTTGCAAGGTTTATTTTACAGAGCAGTCAATAAGCAACAGAACATCAGTCCAGAGGTTCGCTACCGCAAGGAGTCCTGGAGTGAGAGAGCAGTGCCCTTACAGAAAATAAGTATACTTAAAGTTAATTTTATTAAGTATACTTTATGCAGTTACTATACGAATATCATTGTACTAGTAGTACACTTGTGTATATTTTTTTTAATAATTCTTGGGACTAAGTTGGCCCACTTTCTAGTTTTTAAAAGTATACTTTTAAGTACACTTGTGTAAGAGTAGTAAACCAAGTATACAACTAGTTTACATCTTTTGTACTGCAACTACACTAAAAGTAAACTTAAGGGTTTACTGTTAATACTTAATACTTATAATTTACTGCTTATATTATTGTTGTACTTTAAAGTATATGACTAGGTTTAAGAGTTTTTTTCTACTTAAAATAGAACTTAACAACGTTTACTTACTCACCAGTGGACACACGTAAAATAAACAAGACACACTAAGATTAAGAAACATATTTGTATCTTTATAAATCTTTATAAATCAAATTTTAAATTAATATTGTACTGGATGTGTTTGTACTATCTCTATCTCAACCAAAATATGAAGTACTAGTAAAGGCCTAATATACTTAGACTGTTCTATACTTGTCAGTATAACCCAAGCATACTTAAGTATAGCTGTGTTTAGTATATCAGTACATAAAAAGTAAACTGAAAGTATACTCACTTCCTTTAGTTTAAAAGAAGTAAACTAATGGTACACCTGAATAAACTTCTTTTTTGTAAGGGTGGGCCTGAGGCAGGCTGAGATGTGGTCCACAGAGCAGGCTGGATGGTGAGATGGACCGTAGGTGTAGACTCACTGCCTCACTGAGTCACCACTGGGTCTCCAGGCTGTGCACGGGGAACCAGAGCAGTACCTCGCATCCTGTGGACACAGCAGTGCTGCTGCTGGAGTGTTTAAACACTGTGTCCACTCACCGTCCACTCTATTAGACACTCCTACTACTTGCTGGTCCACCTTGTAGATGTAAAGTCAGAGACAGTAGCTCATCTGCTGCTGCACAGTTTGTGTTCCTTTAGTTTAGTTGTTTAAACACTCCAGCAGCACTGCTGTGTTTGATCCACTCACACCAGCACAACACACACTGACACACCACCACCACGTCAGTGTCGCTACAGTTCTGAGAATGATCCACCTCCCTAATAATACCTGCTCTGTGGTGGTCCTGACCATTAAAGAACGCTCCTCACAGGATACTGCTCACAGGACACTGTTGTCTGGATAGTTTTGGTTGGTGGACTATTCTCAGTCCAGGAGTGACACTGAGGTGTTTAACAGCTCCCTTGGAACTGCACATAAAAACCAAGCACCAAGGTTCTAAGATACCTGAACGAAACCAGTTTAAGAACCAGACTTGAAAAGGTCTACAGAAGAACCCAAATCAGTGAATGGCTCTAGAAGGAACCATACTTGTAAATAAGATGTGAAGAACCTTTCTGAAGTTTAAGGAACCTCCACACTATCTTATGGTTCTGTACTAATTACAGGTTATCCCTGCCCTCTTTAGAAAGGGTCCAAAAACTTTGGGTTCCCTAAAGAACTTCTCAGTGGAACGAGAACCATTTTTGTTTCCCAGACCTCCACTTACTTTAAAGGTTCTATACCAATGAACATTGTTTTCTTGGAACCATTCGTCCAAGCCAGGAACCAATGAGGAGCTTTTATGTTGACGAGCCGCTTCAAAATATATAATACAAATCTATAGCATAACAATGTCTAGAACATCTCACTTATGTGCTGCGCCTGGAGGTCATGAGGTTGTTGGGATGAGCAACCACCCCCCCACACAGCAGAAGCTCCTACAATACAAACATCATGTGAGCTCATGCGAGGGTCTTAGCAAAGAGGCGGGGGTTCTGCAGAGCAGTCAGCAGTGAGTAAGTAAGGTGGGTCTCTAAACAACAATATGTGCTTGTAAACCTATCACCTTAGTGTGGCTCTCTCTGGGGGCTCCATCTGCTCAAGCACTCTATAGCTCTCCTGGGTCTCTCACCATTTTCCAGTCTTACCGCTTTCCCTCAAACCTCTCTGGCCAGCGGTGTTTCACTGAGTCATGCTGGCTGTATTTAGCCCTCTCACTGACCACCAGCTCATTCTCAGACAAGCATTACTAGCCTTGTTTCACTGATTCATGCTGATGCTACACCAATAAACTAGTAACATCCTGCGTGTGACGCAAGGTTTTCACAAAGCCTTTGGGACAAAGGAACATCCTGTGTACGAGATGAGGCTTAGAGGAAGCTTTATATTTCTTTAGTAGAAGAAAGTTGATTTCTCCTGCTGGTGGACCAAACTTCTCAGCTGACCTCACACTATTAATAGAATAAGTAGTGTTAATTAAACCATTTCCAAGCTTCTCCTTGTGGAAACAACCCAGTATTATGTACGGTTCCCATCTAATACCTGCTTTGACTGCTCAGTACTTCATTAAGCCAAATCAAGATTGCTGCTGAAGGAACTGAACACATTCATACAATGTCTGGGGCGTCCAGGAGAAATCTGGAACTACACTTCTTCAAACTGGAGCTCAAGATATGATCTACTTCTCTCACAATAAGATATTCATGTTACTTTGTATTGTATGTATGATTATTTATCTGTTCTAATCAGATCTGGTGTTCTTAGTAGATACAATATAAAATGTATAAGTTAAAGGGTTTTGGACAATCAGCTTAGAGACTTTTGCACAGTAGTAAATATCAAGATACATATCCTCGCTGTCCAATAAAAATAAGTATATTGATTTTTGTTGATTTTTACTTTTCTATGTTACTTGAACACGATTGCTGCTATTTACATTGTGTAAAATATCTTGATCATTGGACCAATAGAAGTGCTCCAAAATAGTTTAGAAACAATTCTGGTTCCATTAACTTACATTGAAAGTCAAGACAATTTTAGAGATGCTAGCTTTTCAAAGGACAGTGACGATATATAATTTTATATAATACCAAAAGGGTTGTGATATATGCTACTAGATACAGAACCATCTTTTAATACTAACCTTCTAAAGATACCAGCACTACCAAAACCAGCTTATGCCATTGTTTTCTGATCCTGGTGTGCTGTTGTGACCAGTTACACCAGACCAGTGTAAACCAGCATAGACCAGCTATGCAGTGTAGACAACCTTTTTTGGACCAGGGAAGGATTACTGACCAGGCCACTGAAGTCGCTGATAATTTGTCCTGCAGTTTAGGGTGAAACCTTGGAGTAACTCTGCCTGATCAGTTATTGTTCTCAGCCCATAATACGAACCTGACTCGGTCATGCAGATACATTCTCTACAATATCACACGCATCCAACTTTTCCTCTCTCAGGAGGCCTCCCAGGTGCTCGTCCAGTCTCTTGACTGGACTTCAAGGCTTGAATTCTGCAACTCGCTCCTGGCTGGTCTTCCTCTACAGGCCGTCAGGCCCTTACAACTGATCCAGAATGCAGCAGCACGGCTCGTCTTCAATCTTCCCAAGTTCACTCATGTCACTCCACTGCTGCGCTCCCTTCACTGGCTTCCTGTAGCTGCTCGCAATCAGTTTAAAGTTCTGATGCCTACAAAGCCAAGGATGGACCAGCTCCTCCTGACCTTATGGCAATGGTCAAAAGTCAATCCGCACCTCGAGCCCTTCATGCTTCAAGTACGGCTCGGCTTGACCCGCCATCTCTCAAATTTCATGGAAGACACGCGACAAGACGCTTGTCTGTCCTGGAGCCCAGATGGTGGAACGAACTTCCACTGGCTGTCCAAACAGCGAACTCTCTCACGGTCTTCAAACGTTGACTAAAGACCACCGTCTCTTTGTGAAGCACTTATAAGCACTGATCTACTGAAGCATTGGTAGAAACCGTAACTACACTTGATCTTCTAGGAGCACTGGCTGAGTACTGCACTGATACTGTATGTAGTCTTGTATTTATTCTCTTCTCTGTAGGTGTTCCAGTCTTTCTAGGTGTTGCTCTGTGTCTAATCTTATATTTCATTGTCTTCTTTCTAGGTATCAGCACTGGCACTTGTTTATAGCAGTGTTTGAGCTCAAGAGTAGTTTGGACTTAAACCTGTTTTAAACTAGATAGAGATACTTTGACCGAACACTAAGCACTTATGGAAGTGGCTCTGGATAAGAGTGTCTGCTAAATGCCGTAAACGTAAATGTAAGTCATTCTGCAAGCATCATGAACCCAAAGCCTGAGCCTATGAAGCTCCTCAAACCAGATCATAAAGTGTAGGTCAGTTCTCCCTGTAGTTCTGCTTCCCCAAATAACCTGCCCTAACCATCATATCAGCAGCTGGTTATCACTATTATTGGACATTTTATTAGCATTATATTCCCCCTTATTCCAACTGGAACCTACCAGCTGTGCAACGTTTGGTGTCTACAGTCTGCTTCTTTAGTTTGCACTGGAGCTTTAAAGCTAATTTAGGTCATTTAACCAACAAGCAGTGCTTAATTTCGTGCTGGTTCTTGCTGGAACAAGATCCGGCACCTTTCATATTTCAGGTACCTGTATTCCAGAACTTATTTATGTGGATCCACCACCTCTTTGAGGTCTTTTTTTTGTAGGACACCAAAAACTATTTGTCCAGTGGCATCTCTGAGATTTTATGGTAGCAGCTCCTTACTGCGTTCATTAAAGTTAGAATTATTTTATTGTATAGATTGCTACTATGTTAGATGGACACTTGAAGCACTGTTGTGTCTATGTGTTCCAGGACCTTTTCCCTCACTGCCACTTGCTGGATCACCCCACCTTTAGTGTTCCATCACCTGAACTTTTACAAATTAAACACTGCCAACAAGTGATCAAAGCTTACACCAAACTCTGTATCTACATCATCACACCGTGGCCAAAACCAATGATGAGTTGTGTCTGATTTAAAAAAAATCAGAAAAATGGAGACCAGTACAGGCAAAATCCACTATTTGTTGTGTTTGCTACCAACGTTTATAGCTACACAACATACTTTTGTCTGTGTTTGTAGACAGTTGTGTATCAGACTGTGTTAGAAACCACATGCACAAGTCTATTGTGATAAATTAGGTGTATGTGGGTCTAGACATGCGGTTTGCACATGGCTAATTGGTAAAGTAAATTAAAGTTGTTACTCACTGTGAAACTTTAAGGACCAGCATAAGGACAGAAGTGCAATAGAAGAAGAAAACAACAACAATAACAACAGGGCTCTTTAAATAAGTGATGGGCAACCTCACCGTTGTAGTATCTGTAAATGATTGCTGTTGACACTGCACTGACAATAGAGCATCGTTTTCCTGGCTATTTATCTTGTATTGTTGTGATGTGTTAAGATAAGGAAACTGTGAGAAGCTTAGAATCAATGGCCCATAATATCCCACCATTACAGAGATCTATAGTCTGTAATTGGCTTTATTCATTGATATGAGTGAAATAAAGTACAAGCGCCTGTTCAGGCCAGGTATAATGCAAAACAGCAATAAACACAAGTGGCATGTGTGTACAAATGCAAAGCCTTAATTACATATAATGAATAGTTCATGCAGGTTAAACGTTATGGCCATATAGAGATAAGTGAAGAAGTTGAGGATGTTAATGTGTTACCCTACTGTTTTATGCTCTAATCATAACTTAGAAATGATGTTCCTTATAGTATGTTTTGTAGGCATCACACACATTTGTATATCATTTGAGAATGCTAGTTATGCCATCATAATAGGATTATCTTCTGTGTATTGTTTAGTTGTATATATATATATATATATATATATATATATATATATATATATATATATATATATATATATATATATATATATATATATTGTATACACACACTGATCATATATACTCAATGATTTTAACAGCACAACTTATATAGTAGCAATTTGTAGTTCTACACTTACAGACTGTAGTTCATCTGATTCTCTGTTTACTTTGTTAACTTGTTTTTTAATGGTCAGGACACTGCAGTGACACTAATGTGGTGTGTGTTGTGCTGGTGTGAGTGGAACAGACACAGCAGTGCTGCTGCTGGAGTGTTTAAACACTGTGTCCACTCATTGTCCACTCTATTAGACACTCCTACTACTTGCTGGTCCACCTTGTAGATGTAAAGTCAGAGACAGTAGCTCATCTGCTGCTGCACAGTTTGTGTTCCTCTAGTTCTTCATCATAAGTGGACACAGGACGCCGCCCACAGGACACTGCTGTCTGGATAGTTTTGGTTGGTGGACGATTCTCAGTCCAGCAGTGACACTGAGGAGGTGTTTAAACACTCCAGCAGCAGCAGCACTGCTGGGTCTGATCCACTCACACCAGCACAACACACACTAATTAACACCCCACCACCACATCAGTGTCACTGCAGTGCTGACAATGAATCATCATCCATATTATACCTGCTCTGTGGTGGTCCTGTGGGGGTCCTGATCATTAAAGAACAGAGTAATAAAGTATACAGAGAATCAGATGAACTACAGTCTGTAAGTGGAGCTCCTGTATGGTCAGTGGAGCTGATACAGTGGACAGTGAGTGTAG
This sequence comes from Megaleporinus macrocephalus, assembly GCA_021613375.1. Lineage (NCBI taxonomy): Eukaryota > Metazoa > Chordata > Actinopteri > Characiformes > Anostomidae > Megaleporinus > Megaleporinus macrocephalus. The sequence goes on from CM038714.1 coordinate 25,056,446, forward strand.
ATACAAGGAGGTCAAGGAGGACTACTTTACCTTACAACACCCTCTATGTATCCCTCCACCATAAATAGCTTAAAATAAATATAACTTTAAAGCCTAAACAGTATCACTTCATCACAAAACTACAATGAAACAGTGTGTCAGCAATGAGGCAGCATGTCTTTAACCTTTTCAACCTCCACAGTGGAGAATTCTGACTCACTAGTTTTCTCCAGAACCAACTTTTAGGCCTAAACTTGATCCCAAAACTACCCTACAACCATATGGTGGACGTTAGTCAGCACATATTTAACCTTTTCAGGGGGGCGTTCACACATCTGGTTCCTAAAACCTCCAAAGTGGACAGTTCTAACTCTCTAGAAGTAACCACTCAACCATTCTGAATATTTTGTTGCTGTGTTTGTTGACATGGTAACCCTTTAATTATGAAGGATTTTTGAAAAACAACATGTAAAATTACTTAAACTACAACCAACTGCTCCTAATTAGTTTATTTCAATATATAAATACATAAAACAAGTTTTCTTTGGGGACTACTTTACCTTACAACACCCAATGTGTATCCTCCACTGTACATACCAACCACTAAATAATTTTGTTGCCATGTTGGTTGCCATGTTAACCCCTACAAATGATTTTTAGTTTTTTTTTAATGTTTTTTAATATAAAAAAAGTTTACTTTTTAGGAATACGTTACCTTTAAACAGCTTAAAAGGCCCAAACTCTCAGGCCTAGACTTTATTACTTCATCACAATACTAACTTGAAATGATATGTCAGAAATTTGGTAGGATAAATGTAACCATTTCAAATAATAACTGTGAAGGAGTGTTTGAAATATATTTATATAAGTAATATATAAACATTTTCTTTGGGGACATAAATATAAACAGCTTGAACTAAATTTTTAGGCCTAAACTTGATCAGAAAACCACTATATATATGATGTGTCAGAAATCAGGCAGCACATATTATCCATTTCATACATTAACTGTGAAGCGTCTGGTTTCTAAAACCTCCACAGTGGACAATTCTGACTCCCCAGAACTGATCACTTCACTCTCAACCACTCTGAATACAAGCAACTACTCTTAATTTAATTTTTCCTTTTTATTTATATAAAAAAATAAGTTTTCTTTGGGGACTATGATACCTCACAACACATTCTATTTATCCATCCACCATAAACAGCCTAATATAAACCTAACTTTAAGGCCTAAACTTGATTACAAAACTACCATGGAATCATATGTCAGAAATCAGGCGGCACATATTAAACCATTTCCTGTAATAACTGTGAGGCAGTGTTTACACTCTAGTTTCTAAAACCTGACTCAAAGTTTTGTTAGGGGACTACTTTACAGTACAACACCCTCTATGTATCCCTCCACCATCAACAGCTTAAAATAAACGTTTAGGCCTAAACTTGATCACAAAACTACCACAAAACTATATATGAGAAATCAGGCAGCACATATTAAACCACTTCATGTAGTAACTGTGAGACGTCTAGTTCCTAAAACCTCTAGTTCCTAAAACCTAGATTTCCCTAGAACTAATATTTTTGACATGTTAACTCTTTAATTATAAAGAATGTTTGGAAAACAAAATGTGAAGTTACCAACGACTTTTAATTCAATTGTTTCATGTTTCTTTAATTTTGTGTATTAAATAAGTTTTCTTTAGGGACTACTTTACATTACAAGACCCTCTATGTATCCCTCCATCATAAACAGCTTAAAATAAACTTTTAGGCCTAAACTTGATCACAAACTTACCACAAAACCATAAGTGAGAAATCAGGCAGAACATATTAAACCACTTCATGTAGTAACTGTGAGGCATCTAGTTCCTAAAACCTCTAGTTCTTAAAAACTAGATTTCCTAAAAACTAGATTTCTCTAGAACTAATATTGTTGACATGTTAACTCTTTAATTATGAAGAATGTTTGGAAAACAAAATGTGAACCTACAAGCAACTACTCTTAATTTCATTTTTTAATGATTCTTTGGGGGGGGCTACTTTACCTTACAACATCCTCTATGTATCCCTCCACCATGAACAGCATAAAATAAAATTTTAGGCCTTAACTTGATCACAAACCTACCATAAAACTATAAAATCCGGCAGCACATATTTAACCATTTCCTGTAATAACTTCGAGGAGACTTCTAGTTTCTAAAAACCTGCACAGTGGAGAATTCAGACTCTCCAGAACTTCTCCAGAGCTAATCACTTCACACCCAACCACTCTGGATAATTTTGTTGACATGCTAACGCTTTAATTATAAAGAATGTTTGGAAAACAAAATGTGAAGTTACCAACAACTTTTAATTCAATTGTTTCATGTTTCTTTAATATGTATATTAAATAAGTTTTCTTTGGGGACTACTTTACCTTACAACAACATCTATGTATCCCTCCACCATGAACAGCTTAAAATAAACTTTTAGGCCTAAACTTGATCACAAAACTACCATAAAACCATATGTGAGAAATCAGGCAGCCCATATTAAACCACTTCTTGTAGTAACTGTGAGGGGTCTAGTTCCTAAAACCTCTAGTTCCTAAAAACTAGATTTCCTAAAAACTAGATTTCTCTAGAACTAATATTGTTGACATGTTAACTCTTTAATTATGAAGAATTATGAAGAATTAATTATGAAGAATTATGAAGTCACTTAACCTACAACTAACTACTTAATTTAACATTTTAATGATTTTTTTGGGAGGGGACTATTTTACCTTACAACATCCTCTATGTATCCCTCCACCATGAGTAGCGTAAAATAACATTTTGGGCCCAAACGTGATCACAAAACTACCATAAAACCATAAAATCAGGCAGCACATATTTAACCACTTAATGTAGGAACTGTGAGGCGTCTAGTTCCTAAAACCTCAAGTTCCTAAAAACTAGATTTCTCTAGAACTAATATTATAGACATGTTAACTCTTTAATTATAAAGAATGTTTGGAAAACAAAATGTAAAGTCACTTAACCTACAAGCAACTATTTTTAATTTAATTTTTTAATTCTTTTTTGGGAGGGAGACTACTTTACCTTACATCACCCTCTATGTATCCCTCCACCATAAAAAGCTTTAAATCAACTTTTAGGCCTAAACTTGATCACAAAACTACCATAAAACCATAAAATCAGGCAGCACATACTTAACCACTTCATGTAGTAACTGTGAGACGTCTAATTCCTAAAAACAAGATTTCCTTAAAACTAGATTTTTCTAGAACTAATATTATAGACATGTTAACTCTTTTATTATGAAGAATTAATTATGAAGAATTATGAAGTCACTTAACCTACAACTAACTACTCTTAATTTAACTTTTTAATGATTTTTTTTTTTGGGGGGGGGACTACTTTACATCACCCTCTATGTATCCCTCCACCATAAGTAGCATAAAATACATTTTTCAGCCCTAAACTTGATCACAAAACTACCATAAAACCATAAAAGGCAGCACATGTTTATTTCCTGTAATAACTTTGAGGAGACTTCTAGTTCCTAAAAACCTCCACAGTGGAGAATTCTCCAGAATTTCTTCAGAGCTAATCACTTCACACCCAACCACTCTGGATATTTTTTTTATTATTATTTCTATGTTTTTTTCCCCCGATTGGCCAGTAGAGGCTCGCCTCCTGCGCTGTGATTGGGTAATAGTTTGCTCAGCGCAGGCAGCCTTCTGATTGGCGACCTGCTTGTGAGGGGGAGGAAGATCTAGCCAATCGTGGCGCAGGGGGGCGGGGCTTGTTGGAATACGAGTGGGAAAACCAAACGCGGCGGATCTCCAGCTTTGAAACGAGGCACGGTTTGGTTTGTGGTTGTTAGCAGATCGTGGCGAGTTGGTGCTGAAGATCAGCGCCCAGTAAGTGGATGTAAAGCTCGTGGTCAGCCTGAAATGAGTCACCCAGAGCGATGGGACTGGACTGAACACGACTAGACAGAGAAAGCATGTTTCCCCCCAAATCTCCAGACAGAGAGAGAGAGAGAGAGAGAGAGAGAGAAAGGGTTCGCCTGGGTTTTGCTGAGTGAAGCTCAGCCCGTGCTCTCGCCATGAAGGACCACGTCGACCTCCTCGTTACCGGAGCTCCACGCACACGCTCCAAAGTGAAGGAAGTTTGAGGAGGCGCGTCCATCCATCAGCGAGCGGCGGGCTTGACCTGACCTTCGTCGCCGATCTTCGCGCCAGGATGCCCGATGACCTGCCGCCTGCCCTGTACGTGGTTATGGAGGTGGCCATCGCCATCTCTTCTGTCATCGGCAACGTGATGGTGGTCTGGGCGGTGAGAATGAACCGCTCGCTGCGGGACACGACCTTCTACTTCATCGTCAGCCTGGCCCTGGCTGACATCGCGGTGGGCGCGCTCGTCATCCCGCTGGCCATCACCATCAGCGTCGGACTCAAGACGCACTTCTACAGCTGCCTGCTGGTGGCCTGCACGGTGCTCGTGCTGACGCAGAGCTCCATCCTGGCTCTGCTCGCCATCGCCATTGACCGCTACCTGAGGGTCAAGATACCTATGAGGTAATGTCGAGCACGAGCCAACCTGGTCCAAGGTGTGCAGCAGAGTGCAGAGTCTGTGTCTGTTATTATTAGTATTAGTATTAGTATTTTATTGACTGACTGCTTCCCACGTGGTGCATACTGCAGTGTCCTCTAAGTGTCCAGGGACTTTATTTGGAGCTCACATGCAGCCGGCAGCCTGCTTGGAGGGTTTAGACAGAAAAGCTGCCTTGCAAGTTTGGCCACTGGCCACTCTGGGGGTCTTTTTTTTACCCTAAAAGGGGTTCACGTTGGCAGGAAGAGTAAGGCTTCATATTTGGCTTCTCAAAGGTTAACTGTCTAGTAGTGGACATGTCTCCACCATAGTAGTCTGACCATATAGATAGGAGACATGACTGTTGTCTGGAATAGACTCCCATTACTGACTATTCAGTTTGGTGGACCCATCACTCAAGGTCACAGGGGCGTCCAGCTTTAACTGTTTACTGGCTTTACCATCTGATGCTTTACTATCTGTGTCTAAATCTCATAAGCATTCAAAGGAGGATGGATGTAGGTTATGTAAAATTGATTCTAGTGGTCATCCAAACATCAGGGGGCCGACCCGGCTCGTACTGCGTTCTGGGAAAGGTCCTATAGAGTCCAGAAGGATTTTAAGCTTCAGGCTTTCTTCCCTGGCGAGGAGAGTGAGACACGGCACCTCCGCAAACAGTGATCACTCACGCAGGCTGAACAGGAGGGTGAGTTTGCTGTGGGATGTTAGCTGTACAGTAGTTTTCCAGCCCTCAGTCATTCCTGATACCCAGTCCCAGTGGTCTAAAACTAGCGATGGCCAGATACCAGTTTTCCCTAGCGCAGCGTTAAGCATTGGCCGTCATAAAACGACTACGATTTAAAATAAGCTGTTTTTTTGATGAAGCACTTCAGTTAAAGGGCCCATATCACAGAAAACCAAACCAAACTTATAAAAAAATAAAAATAAAAATAGAAGTTGAAGTTTCAGCATTTACCCTTTACTCTCCAGTTCATGCAGTCCATATATGGAAACTAAGCTGCCTTTTTTGAATTCATTGTTTTTGTGATGTCACAGGAACGAACTCATTTACATATGTCCACCGTTTAGCCCTTCCTGTTCTTTAGGGCTGCACCTAACAATTCATTTCTTAATCGATTTCTCGATTAGTTGATTAATCTAAGAACTAATTTTTAGATTACTCTAATGTGAGTGTGTTAGGAATTTAAATTATTACCAATGAATATATATATATATATATATATATATATATATATATATATATATATATATATATATATATATATATAATCGTCTCTGTCCAATGAAAAATAAGTATTGCAACTATACAGGAGAGGCCAAAAACATACTTTACATTCAATGCAAGTCAATGGAACCAGAATTTCACCAGGTCCATTCATCATGAAATTTTCACACAATGTACACAACCATTGATGTTTTCGAATGATGTAGAAAACTCAAAATCAACAGCGACAATATATATATTAGAAGCACAAATGACACGTAGCCTACACGCCTCTCGGACAGTTTGTGGACTGGCCATTCTAGACACACGTGATCTATAAATGGTTAAAGACTAAGAGTCTACGCTCTGACTCGACTTTTAGAGGCACAAATGACACGTAGCCTACACGCCTCACGCACAAGAAACAGTTTGTGGATTACATATTTTGGTAGAGAGTGGTTTGAGAAGCAGCTATGTGTGTTTAAAGCTCCCATGGTATCTAGAACAGTCTTAGGTTCTACACTGGACGAATAAGAAACGGCTAACAATGAGACTTTTCAAGAGACTCTACTGAAAGAAACATGATACACGTGTTAATAATCTATAAATAATCTATAAGATAAGATAAACAGGTAAACAGGTGCTGTCCTGCTGCTGTGTTGATGAAGCTCTACAGGATGTTTGATCTTCAAGGTCTCGTGTATAGCAGTTGTACTGTTGTGATCATCTCCACTGTGCAGAGCTGACAGAGCACCACACTGTTGTGTTTCTGTGTGAAACACTCCCACAACTTTAGATACACGTGAGTGATTGTTTGTAGCTGCAGCTCGCGCTCCGGATAAATCCATGCTTTCAGTAGGCGCAGCCATCCTTGCGACGCATCGACGCGCATGTTTCAGCTCTTCAAGGCTTTTCTGAATGGGCCGCGATGCTGGCCAGCCAATCAGAGCAGAGCTCATTAAAGGCGCAGTAAGGAAACAGCCTACTTCTTTAGAAGAAAATTAATTGTGGTGATGTTTGTTACATAAAACCATGTACATGTTAATAGGCCCTTTAATGTTAGCATTATAAAAGTTGGGCAAAGTGCTCAAATGCTGTAGAACCTCTCAGAGATGCATGACGTCCAGACGTTAGGTCAGATTTCTTATGATTCATCTGATTCAGTCTCCAATAGATCCAGCAGTTTCAAGTTTGTTTGTCATTTGCACATCATGTCAGGACATACATGCATTGTGGTGAGGCTTAGATAATCACTTTACAGCAGGGGCGTTTAATTAGAGTCAGTAAGGTCCAGTTAGAGAAGATCTCCTCAGGCCAAGGTCTGGACCGTCATCACTTCTAACTTGTGTTATGATTCAGTGCCAGATTCTGTAAAATGCAGTAGCCTAGTATCAGCATCTTATACCATCAGCTACTGAAACACCAACACACCACACATACCGTTCAGTATATTTCAGTATATTTACTGTTTAAATGCTGAACTGAATAAATTATTTATTAAACTACAAATAAAATGTTTGTCCTTACTTTAATAAAAACAAGAACTAATTAAAAAAAACAACAGAATGCTTTTGAAAAAAAGTGGATCTTAAAGTGTTTATTTATAGAGAAAGTAAATAAACGTGGTTCTTCTTGTTAACTCAGCTTTACAGATTGACATGTTGGTTGTACAGAGCGGTGTTCTCCAAAACTAGACAAGCAGGTCCATTCCAGAAACGTGTGTGCGCCGCATGCCCCAATGTACACAGATCTGATTGGCTGAGGAGCCATCGGTGCTCTCTGAGTTCACTGTGCCACAAAGCCTGTATACCGTAAAGACTAGAAAAGCTCCACCGCTTAAAATAAACACAGTCTAAATGAAATCATTCTCAATATTAGTTTGGGTCCGCATTGGACAACGTCTGGGTCCAGATCTGGACCGCGGTCCGCCTATTAGTGACCCCTGTTCTACAGCATAGCATATATATATATATATAAAATGTGTGTATATACGGGGGTTGGACAATGAAACTAAAACACCTGGTTTTAGACCACAATAATTTATTAGTATGGTGTAGGGCCTCCTTTTGCGGCCAATACAGCGTCAGTTGGTCTTGGGAATGACATATACAAGTCCTGCACAGTGGTCAGAGGGATTTTAAGCTATTCTTCTTGCAGGACAGTGTTCAGGTCACTACGTGATGCTGGTAGAGGAAAACGTTTCTTGACAGTGTCCTTGGCAGTGACGCGCCCATCTAGCACAAGTATTGGGCCAAGGAAATGCCATGATATGGTAGCCCAAACCCTCACTGATCCACCCCCATGCTTCACTCTGGGCATGCAACAGTCTGGGTGGTACGCCTCTTTGGGGCTTCTCCACACTGTAACTCTCCCGGATGTGGGGAAAACAGTAAAGGTGGACTCATCAGAGAACAATCCATGGTTCACATTGTCCACAGCCCAAGATTTACACTCCTTGCACCATTGAAACTAAACTGTCTCTTACCTGCTAACTGAACTTCACACTCTGCTCTTACCGGTGCAATTAATGAAGATTGACCACCAGACAGGTCCAATTTAGCCATGAACCCTCCCACACTTAAATGACAGGTGTTTCAGTTTCATTGTCCAACCCCTGTATATATTTCTATCTATTTCAATGGTGTAGAATTAGCATGGACTGAAGCATCCCCACCAATATCCAGCGATTACTAAATTGTCCCCACCAAAAATTTGATCCCTCAAGAAAAGACCCCGATCTGTCAACATCTGATTAACCTAGAGGTGCAGAAAGGGTTAAATCACGTTCTCCACTGGAGTCATATGGACCTGTGTGATTGGCTGTGCCGTTCTCTGCTGTCACGTGAGACGCTGTAGCTGGTTGTTAGCAGCGCCAAAACTAGAATTAAAGCTTTCCAGTCATATGAGACTCACTGTGTAAGACTCGGGAGACACATGGGTGTGAAAAGCGAGTGAGGATGGCAGCAAAAAAAGTTTAGTTTTTGCATATATATATATATATATATATATATATATATATATATATATATATATATATATATATATATATATATATATATATATATATATATGCATTTTAGTTTTTGAACAGAAATCATTTGAACACAACAGCCGCCGTTTACATCGTGAGAAAATGCTCCATAACAGTGTGGAACAAACTTCTGGTTCCATTGACTTACATTCAAAGTAAAGACAGGTTTTGGCCTGTATTGTATATTAGCTTGATACCCACCAATACTGCCTCAAAACATGACCGTGTTGTGGAAGCCAGTAATGGAAGATCAGAGGAGCTGGTTATGAATTAAGCCCTACAGCTAGTAAGCAAATCATGGTGACATTTAATTCTTTATAAGGGCTTGGGTGAACCAGAGCAGTGACATCACTTAATGACAGGACTGGCACTGGCACGTAGAGCTGGCGTGGTTAAAACCACATGTTTATATCTCTGTTGTCAAAAAAAATAAAATATATATATATATATATAATTTTTTTTCTGTACGTTATCCGAACACAACAGCTGCCGTTTACATTGTTTGAAAAGGTCTCGATGAACGAACTAATAGAAATGCTTCCAATAACTTGGAAAAACATCTGGTTCCATTGACTCAAATTGAAAGTAAACACAGTTTGTGGCCTCTTCAGTAAGGATTAACTCCTGTGTTCCAGTTTGTGTGTCTATTGTTACTATCAAAGCAGTCAGTCCTAAACTCTAAGAACAGCTCAAACCCCACCCTATAAACTACACCTACAGGTATGATCACACCTTGACCGTAAATACTCAGCACAGGAAAAGCTGTCGGGAAGTGAAAACGACGTCAGACTCTATATATAGTAGGTAATGATGAGCCTGATGCAAAATAGCAAAGTCTTTGTGGTCGGATGAGTAGCATCAACATTAATGTTCACAGTGACGGAGTAGTGTACATAGGTGAGTTCATAGATCATCAAAGAGGATGGTCAAAAAAATAGTCAGTCGTAGCTCCAGCAGCACTGTGTGTGATGCCTGTCCTTCAAAGAGAACGTGAGGTAAAGCGGTTCAGGAGTGATGAGTGAACTGTGGCTCATTGGTCCACCTGAGAGTTGCAACAGCAGCATCACCTCCTTTTCTTTGCCATGTTTACATACGCCATCAGTTAAAAGTTTGGTCACACATACCCAGGTTCTTCTTATTGGTACTATATTAATAGTAATAATATTAGTGAATAAGTGTGAAGAGATCAGAACTATATAATAAGAGGTATGGAATTATTCATGGAGCAGAATAAAACATCTGGTTGTGTTTAAAGAATGTTTATAGTGTTTTTAGAAATGAGCTCATTTGCTCTGATGCAGGTTTACATACTTTGAACATTCTGACCAGCAGCTTCATGAGGAGCCACATGAGCTGCTTCTGTAACAGGACGGAAGAAGATAGTGTAGATGCTGAGATCTTGTTCTGATAAACAGGTTTGGGGGTTTTATAGCTCTTATAAAAATATACATTCTCATTTTTACATTTAAATACAGTCAAATGTTTGTTTTAGGAATATTTGTGTACATTGGCTCCAACTTCACTTGTCTTTTAAGACACTCAGATCTAAAGGCCGGATGCTGAAAATGTATTGGCTTAGTCGTGTCAGAATTGTGGGTTTTTTTTGGGTTAGAGTTTAAGTGTGTGTGTTTGTGTGGTCTGCTGGGAACAGTGCTAGTAGAGTCTAACAGCAGCAGCAGGAAGGACCTGTGATACCACTTCTTCACACACTTGCGCAAGCTGCAGATACAAACTATCACTCGCGTACATCTAAAGTTGTGGTAGTGTTTCACACAACAGTGGAGATGATCACAACAGTACAACTGCTATACACCAGACCTTGAAGATCAATCATCCCATAGAGCTTCATCAACACAGCAGCAGAACAGCATCTGTTTACCTGTTTATCTTATCTTAGCAGATTATTTTAAGATTATTAACACGTGTATCATGTTTCTTTCAGTAGTCTCTTGAAAAGTCACATTGCTAACCGTTTCTTAATTTTAACTGTAATCGTCCAGTGTAGAACCTAAGACTGTTCTAGATACCGCGGGAGCTTTAAACACACCTAGCTGCTTCTCAAACCACTCTCTGCCAAAATATACAGTCCACACACGGTTCTTGTGTGTGAGGCGTGTAGGCTACGTGTCATTTGTGGCTCTAAAAGTCGAGTCAGAGCGTAAACTCTTAGTCTTTAACCACTTATAGATCACATGTTTTTAAGGTACCCTTCAATACATTAAGTCTAGGATAGCTGTTCCCATATATATATATATATATATATATATATATATATATATAATCATCACTGTTCAATGGAAAAACATGAAGTATCTCCATTTTTGTCGATTTACATCATTTGAACACGACAATGGTTGTTTACATTGTATAAAAATTGCATGGTGAATAGACCATAGAAGTGCTCCAAAACAGCGTGGAAAAAATTCTGGTTTCATAGACCTACATTGAAAGTAAAGTATGTTTTTTGTATGTGTGTGTGTATATATATATATATATATATATATATATATATATATATATATATATATATATATATACACTACCGCTCAAAAGTTTAGGATCACTTAAGAACTTCAATTCTTGCAATTTTCATGCAATTCACAAACAATATTGTCCATTTCCCAGTTAATTTAAGTAAAGAATAAAAATGTTTGTATTAAAGTCTATTTTTGTATAGAGGTTTATTTTACATATAGTCCTATTATCAGCAATTCTCAGTCCTCTGTCTAAATCTCCTGGTACGGCCGCCAATCCAAGTTAAGGATGTTATTGGACTAATTGGTTGTTAGGACACTCTTGCTCAATTGTGATGCACAGCTGAAAAACATTCTACTAATAAGTGAGTATAAAAGGGAACAACATTCTAGGTTAGTTTAGTATCTGAAGATCAGCAGTTGATGGCTTGCTGACCGACTCAAAATGACCAGAAAGAAACAACTTTCTTTAGAGACCCGTCAGTCCATTGTTGTGTTAGGGAAGGAAGATACTCCATTGAAAACAAGAACATTTCACTGTGTTCCCAAACTTTTGAGCGGTAGTGTATATATATATATATATATATATATATATATATATATATATATATATATATATATATATATATATATATATATATATATATGTATGTATGTGTGTAAATGTCAGTGCACAAAATCATCCATTGGTTGCAAATCAAAAGAATTTTAATTCCTTACACACTCACATTCTAAAAATTTGTTGTTAGATTAATCAACTATTTAAAAAAAAATCGTTAGATTAATAAATTAAGAAATTAATCGTTAGGTGCAGCTTTAATTTTTAATTTTTGGACATACAGTGATATCTGTAATTGGCTGGAATGGCTAGAAACCGTGCCATAAACTGTCTAATAGCATGTGAACATGCCCATACATTCTTGTGCATTCCCGCAAACCAGCTTTATTGGAAAGTTTTCAAGGAAAGCACAGTGATTTCCACGGAAGGTTGTAGTGCTGAGCAGAGCCACACCCTTACATTTCATTTTCTTTTCATTATTCCCGCCATAACTGCCTGCCTGTCTTACTTACAGGCTTCAGCACCTACTAGTTCTGGCAGGATAACATGGTAACATGGCAGGATGAGCCAGACGACCTAAACCCAGACACGTTAAATGATTACGTTTCAGATCAGATGAAGTTTCTTTGGTCTGTAGATTATGTGTGAAATAGTGAATTAGAGAAAATGTGGGCTTGAATGGGCACCCATATCTGGCTGCATTGAAATGAAGGTAGTTAGGTGGGGTTTCTTTTAGACAGGGATAATTTAATGGCTGAGTGAGTAACATGCTCCGGTGCTCTCGTTGGTATTGCCTGAAAGTAACTGCAAAGTCTACAATAGAGAGGAGGTACAATTGAATTAGGCATAAATGCTTTAGAACAGAGGTCATTACAGTGTGTGCAGAATTATTAGGCAAGTTGTATTTGAGAGGATTCTTTTTATTATTGAACAACAACTATGTTCTCAATCAACCCAAAAGACTCAAAGCTAAAAGATACATATCAAAGCTTAATATTTTTGAAAGTTGGAGTGGGTTTTTTTTAGATTTGGCTATCTTAGGAGGATATCTGTTTGTGCAGGGAACTGTTACTGTGAAGAATTATTAGGAAACTTGATAAAAAACAAATATATACTCATCTCAGTAGTTTATTTTCACCAGGTAAACCAATAGAACACCAAATTTAGAAATTTAGAAAAAAACAAATCCAAAAACATTGACCAATATAGCCACCTTTTTTTACGATGACACTCAAAAGCCTTCCATTCACAGATTCGGTCAGTTGCTTGATCTGTTTACAGCCACCACAGCCTCCCAGACACTGTTCAGAGAGGTGTACTGTTTTCCCTCCCTGTACATCTCACATTTTATGAGGGACCACAGGTTCTCTATGGGGTTCAGATCAGGTGAACAAGGGGGCTATGCCATTATTTTTTCTTCTTTTAGACCTTTTCTTGGGTTTTTCTTGAACAATACCGACTTCTTCCTGTACCACTGCTTGAAGGAGGTGTCTTCCAGAAACTGGCAGTAGGTCTGGGAGTTGAGCTTCACTCCATCCTCAACCCGAAAAGGTCCAACAAGTTCATCTTTGATGATACCAGACCAAACCAGTACCCCACCTCCACCTTGCTGGCGTCTGAGTTGGAGTGGAGCTCTCTGCCCTTTACTGATCCAGCCTCGGGCCCATCTATCTGGCCCATCAAGAGTCACTCTCATTTCATCAGTCCATAAAACCTTAGAAAAATCAGTCTTGAGATATTTCTTGGCCCAGTCTTGACGTTTTATCTTAAGTTTCTTGTTCAAAGGTGGTCGTTTTTCAGTCTTCCTTACCTTGGCCATGTCCCTGAGTCTCGCACACCTTGTGCTTTTTGATACTCCAGTAACGTTGCAGCTCTGAAATATGACCCTCTTTGATGCTCTGAAATATGACCCTGTTTGAGAGACCAACTGATTAAACTCATGTGCTCCTGCTTAAACCAGAGGTCACCAACTCTGCTATTGGAGATCTTCCATCCTGTAGAGATTAGTCCCAACAGATGGACTTCTAAAGTTAGCAGATTGTGGTTCAAACTTCAGTCCCCAGGATGGTAGATCTCCAGGTCCAGGGTTGGTGACCACTGCTGCAGACCCTACCTCTGACCCTAATTGACATCCCCTGGAATCCATCTGCCCATAGGAGGCATTGGGTTGGAGGTGGAACGTGCAGGAAAGTAGATCTCCTGGAGCTAGTGACCACTGGTTCAGACCATACTGGTAATTGCCCCCCTCACCCCCACCCCCCGTAACTGTAACACTACCTTCCTGGAGAGTTCATATATAACTTGCAATGTTCAGATATCCCTGAAAGCCTTCATTACCCAGAATCAGGAGGCAAAAAGCAAGGATCCAGGGTGGTCTGAGATCGCCCTAGGTTATGTTTCATAAACCTGAAAAACCTCGGGGTCCTTGAAAATACACATAATAGGCGCTCAAATACAAATTCAGTCAGAATAAAACTAGAATTAGAATTTAGAACTAGAATTAGCCACGTGTGTTTATGCACAGCGGAATTTGACCTCCGCATTTAACCCACCCGTGCAGTGAAACACCCATATATACACAACAGGGGGCAATAAGCCCATGTCCCCCGAGCGGTGGGAAGCCCTATCCACGGCGCTTGGGGAGCAGTTGGGGTTAGGTGCCTTGCTCAGGGGCACGTCAGTCATGGCCTGCCAGTCCCAGGGATTGAACTGGTGACCTTCCGGTCACAAGATCGGATCCCCAACCTTCAGGCCACGACTGCCCCAGTAGCTTCTGTATTCTTAACCAACCAGAGATGCAGCACTGGCATGGCTTAGGGTGGGCCTGTAGCAAATTGGTTTACCTCTGAAAGAGTTAACAATGTGCTGTAGCATATTTGTAAATCTGAAAACCTGCCCACGAGACTGAAAGAGTAGAATAAGCTGTTACTTACTTTTCAAAATGAAGGCAAAAGAGGACAGCTGTAAGATATTCTTTCAAGTGGACCTATTATATATTTCCGTTTCTCTCTTTCCTTTAGTGTGTTATCTGGCTTTTTGTGCATGTAAACTGTCTACGAGGTTATAAAGCCCACAGTACATGCCAGAGGGAGAAACTCTCTCCAAAAGAATCCACTGTTATACAGCAGCCGGGACCTGCTTGTTGGATTTCCAGCCCTTTTATCTGTGGCAAGGTGACATCATCTTGTTACAGTCACACACCTCACACACTGCACACCGATAGCTAAAACACTAAAACTTATCACTCTGAAAAGTCCAGCTATAGTCGTGCTTGTTAAGGTGGACCAGGTCATGCAACTTGTTTTGCCTGACTTACAGGATCGGACTCAGACTCATACTAATACAGCAGAACCAACATAGCTGCATAGGGAGCTTGTAGCAGGATGCCACTCTGGTGGTTGAACGGTGGGTGAGCTGACCAATCAGAGCACACTGGGCTTATCCGGAGGTGGGGCTTAAAGTCACAGGAGACAGAAGGTGAATTCAGATGTAGAGCATAAAAAAACTATTGTGTTTTATACAACTTGAAGCATGTCTTTTTATATAATAGGTTTGCAAAGAGCCAACATTATTTCTGTTAGACTAGGACTGGAGCTAAACTGTGTGTGGGGTGAGGTATATCTCTAGGACCAGGATTGGGGACCCCTGCTTTTTAGAAAAAAGGAAAAATAAAACCAAATGAAGTGTCAGAGCTACCTGTCCTGCATTTCTATATATATATAATTAATTAATTTATATTGAATGAGTGGCACTGCAGTATTAAGAGTCATACCTTTTTGGACTAGTCTGGACTAGATCTTCTCGTGAAAGGAGAACGTGATTGGATGACAGCTTTCCTTAACAAATCCATCTCCTTGGAAGATGAATCACAGTTTATCGCTCTCCATAGTCATAATGCAGTCAGGACGATTGCTTTCTTAGCCTGAAATGGAAGTTTGATCTGCTTAATCCGTTCCAAACTGTGTTTGGGGTGGGGTATATCTCCAGGACCAGGAATAGTCTTTTGGTTTTGCTCCCTGCCTTTTAGAAAAAATGAAACTGGTCAGTTATTATTTAGGAAAAACCTGTTTTGACACCAAGATAGTAGGGGTGTAAGAAAATATCGAAAATATTGAATATCGGGATATTATGTTTCGGGATACTGTATCGATTCTCAAAAACATAATATCCATACACAGATTCTGGCAGACAGTGAATCATTGTGTGTTGTGTTTAAACCTCTGACCACTAGATGGCAGTATTGTAATCCATTTTCAGCTCCACTCCAACATTAACAAGCAGCACAAGGGTGCAGAGCTGTTGTAAACATTGGCAAACCTGGTTATATAGTGGCGTGTTTTAATAGTAGGATTTAAAAAAAAATCACAATAGATCACTTTGCTTGCAGTATCGCAATATATTGTATCGTGACTGCTGTATCACGATACATATTGTATCGCCAGGTTCTTGCCAATACACAGCCCTACAAGATAGGCACTTTCTTATTGAGTAAACAGCAAACTTTCAGGTGATTTGTTACTCTAGTGTGTAAAACCAAGTATTGCTTGGACATTAAACTTTTGACAGAGTACCAATGTCAGTTCTTGAAAGTGTGTCTTAGCTGCTGTTGTTGTTTCCTCTCCATCCCCTGTTCTGCAGCTACAAGCGGGTGGTGACACCGAAGCGAGCCGGGACTGCGGTGGTCGTGTGCTGGACGGTGGCCATCATCGTGGGCCTGACTCCCATGCTGGGCTGGAACAACCTGGCGCGGCTAAAAGAGACCAACGACTCTCTGGATGCCAACCTAATGATTACCTGCCAGTTCGAGACGGTCATCAGCATGCAGTACATGGTCTACTTCAACTTCTTCGGCTGGGTGCTGCCCCCGCTGGTCCTCATGCTCTTCATATACGCGGAGATCTTCTACATAATCCACAAGCAGCTTAATAAGAAAGTGACGGCCAGCCATACTGACCCCAGCCGTTACTACGGCAAAGAGTTAAAACTGGCCAAATCTCTGGCCCTCGTGCTGTTCCTGTTCGCCGTCAGCTGGCTGCCGCTGCACGTCCTCAACTGCATCACTCTCTTCAGCCCGAGCTTCGAGAAGAAGATCCTCATCTACGTCGCCATCCTGCTCAGCCACGGCAACTCGGCCGTCAACCCCGTCGTGTACGCCTTCCGCATCAAGAAGTTCCGCAACGCCTTCCTCAAGATCTGGAAGCAGTACTTCTGCTGCAGGGAGGTGTCCCGGCAGGCCGACCGAGCCAGCCAGCGGAGGGAGAGCCAGGAGAGGAGAGTGAGGCGCAACATTGACATCTGACCCTACTCTGGAGCCTTGGGGCACTCCTCTGTCTGGTAGGAGGTCTGGTTATTTTTGGTGGACCTTTTCATGGGAACCAAGTGCGCGTGAGCTGCTGTCAGTGTATCAGCATCTAGGCCAGTGACCCTATGATGTATTGACCCCACGCTACGAAATTATATTATGACTCCGAGCTGACGTTGAGGCCACGCGCCAGCTGAGGCAACTGCCCAGGAAATGTTCACTGTAGTCACGTTGTCAGTGGTGCAACGAATGTAGCACACCATCTGCGAGGGCCCATCAAATCTATTTGGAAGCACCACACAGTCCAAATGGCACTCCCTTGTGGCAAGCACTGGTTTTAATGAGACTCGCAAGCCTTACTGCAACTACTGTGAAGTGAGTCAAGTGCCACGACCACCATTGACCAAATGAAGTGATGGAGCTGCCTGTCCTGCATTTTAATATATATATATCTATATTTCTGTTGAACGTATGGCACTGCAGTATTAAGAGTCATACCTTTTTATGAGTCTGGACTAGATCTTCTCGTGGAAGGAGACGGAGAACGCGATTGGATGACTTGACAAATCCATCTCCTTGGAAGATGAATCCCAGTTTACTGCTCTCCATAGTCATGATGCAGTCAGGACGATTGCTTCCTTTGCCTTAAACGGAACTTTGATCTGCTCGATCCGTTCCTTTGCTGCTTGAAATGAACTTTTGATCATGTTTTACTGATGTTTTTATTTTGTGTAATGTTTATGACGGTCCGTTGCCGTTGGAAAAAGGTTTACTCATCTCATTTGTATCACAGCTGTGACGACAGTGACCCACTGGAGGATGCATTACGGGTGCGTCCACGCTTCTAATATTTTATTCCGATCTTCTTGTCTGTATGTGTCCAAGTCTTAAGAGCTTAAGACCTTTTACGATGTATTGGAAGCAGCGCCCCACATGATTCCATCTTGCTTGACTATCTCTCTGAGGCACGGTTAAGAATGTAAGGTGCCAAACTGCAGACCAAGCAAATGTGAAACGAGACGGAACAATGAATAAACCTAGTTGGAACGATACTGTCACAAAATACCTGGTATTGTTTTTATGCTCAACATACCATATAGAATATATATGGAGACGCTTGTGTGTGTGTGTGTATGTGTGTATATATATATATATATATATATATATAATTTGTATGTATATATTAGAGATGGACCGATCAGCGTTTTTGAGGCCGATTCCGATCACCTTTCAGCGCAATCTGCCGATAGCCAATACCGATAGAGGGCGGGGCTATATGCCACAGCAGGGCTACATGTAGTTATTAGTGCAAGCAAGTCATGAAACATGGTCTAAACTGATTAATTACCATTTTTAATTGCAGGGAGCTGGCCGGAAGAGGGTTTCACGGACAGCTCCTCTTCCTGGATGAAACGCTAGCTGTAAATACAGAAATTAGGCTCATTTTTTAACAGAATCGATCGGCTCTTGGGATCGGCTAAATTGGAGAAATATCGGCCGATCACCGATCTTATATTTTGAATTAAAATCGGTCGATACCAATACATAGCCGATCCATCCTTCCATCTCTAGTATATATATGTATATATATTAGATATGTATGTGTGTGTGTGTGTGTGTGTGTGTGTGTGTGTATATATATATATATATATATATATATATATATATATATATATATATATATATATATATATATATATATACACACACACACACACTAGGGCTGGGCGATATGGGAAAAAATCGTATCACAATATTTTTTTTCATATCAGATATAAATCAAATCACTAACCTGTGTGATAACGCTAATATCTGCCACACTTTGCAATTTGATTCCTATATCAGCGCTAAGCTAACAGCTTAGGCCTTAGTTTAGCGGGAGATCGGGAGAGCGACTTACAATAGTTCTTTGTGTTCGGTCAGAGCTCTAGCTAGCACAAACAGGTTTAGGTACAAACTACTCTTGCACACAAACAAGGGTCATTTATATATATATATATATATATATATATATATATATATGTGTGTGTATATATATATATATATATATTAAGGACAGATCAGCGTTTTTCAATCGATGTCAATCGAGGGCGGGGCTATATGCCACAGCAGGGCTACATGTAGTTATTAGCACAAGTAATGAAAGTAATGAAACATGAAACATGCTACACTGCTTTATTACCATTTTTAACGAGTTTGTGTCAAACAGCGTAATGTGTTTTAACAAAATTAACAGTAAATAAAATAAATCAAACAAATATTGCCAATACTGCAATCATTACATTTAAATTTAAAACTAAAAAAGCTAATTAAATAAATGTGATTAAAACTGCAGTCATTAAACTCAGACTCTGTTATTTTAAACTAAATCTGTAATCATTAAATGTAGATCTTGAATTGTTGCTGCTGTTCTGTTCGTACCTGGATGAAAGGCTAGCTGGAAATACAGAAATTAGGCTCATTTGTTTAACGCCATCGATCGGTTCTTGGGATCGGCTAAACTGGAGAAATTTTAAAAATCAGTTGATACCGATACATAGCTAAACAATCTCTAATTAACATTATATATATATATATATATATATATATATACATATATATATATATATATATATATATACACGTATGTATGTGTGTGTGTGTATGTATGTGTGAAAGTGACATTGCCATTATGCTTGTTTTTCATTGGACAGCGACGATATATATATTCTATAATTCTTACTACACACACACACAGTGATGCAGGAGTTTTTAAATAATTCAATGCGTCCTGGGACCACAAACTGACCACTGATGATGGACTAGAGGATGACCAACATAAACCTAAACCTTTTCAGCTGTAGATGCCACTGAACTTTGTTCTATATGGCCAAAAGAATGAGGTGGTCTTCACACGTGTCAGCTTGTTGGACCCCATTACAACCTATTAATCACCATTAATATGGAGATGGGACGCTGGTTAAGAAGGCCTGGCTCGCAATTGCCGTTCCTATTCCAGTTCAGTGGTCATACTTTCCACTGCTCCAGAGTCCAGAGGCAATGGCTTCACACCACTCCAGCTGACGCTTGGCAGTACACCTAAGAGATCTTATGCTGTGCATTCCACGCGCTATGGCGTAAGCCGCACCATCACAGCTCTGTAGAAAACGATGGAATGTTCTTGTAAAGGTAGCTGGAATGTAGGTGGAAGCTTATTTTAATGGACGTTCCCACACACTGTGCGCTATGTGAGTTATGTGGTCTACTGGTTCGTGACTGAGCTGTTTTTGCTTCTAGATGCTTCCCTTTCACAATAATTAGTACTTACAGTAGCCCAGGGCAGCTCTAGCAGGACTGAAATTTCACAGAAATGTGGTAAAGCTGACATGACAGTCACTGACCTCACTTACCTGTTCTTGTTTATGG
Source organism: Megaleporinus macrocephalus (assembly GCA_021613375.1). NCBI lineage: Eukaryota > Metazoa > Chordata > Actinopteri > Characiformes > Anostomidae > Megaleporinus > Megaleporinus macrocephalus. The sequence continues at coordinate 25,077,001 of CM038714.1, forward strand.
AGACTACATGACTATGTGCTTGATTTAACACACGCCAAGCCTTAATAATTAACAGGGGGTGTCCACATACTTTTGGCAAGTGAACCTGATGACAGTGTAGAGTGTAGAAACAAGAACAGCACAGTTCACTCACTTTCATTTTGGGCATATTGACTGACGTTTTCCTTCATCGTGTTTATTCACAAGTCTAGTCTCGACACGTACTTCGACTTCCAGCTTCTGAACTTCTTTCTAGCTGTGCGCTCAAGATCTTGTCTGTCAAAACATTTATGTGTTAAACAGTAAAGTTCTATTTAGATGGTTAATCACATAAAGGACCAGCATTACATCCAGAAAATCCTTGCAGTGGCAAAGGTCATCAGTCACTGAGGGTCTCAACTTTGTGTTTGTTGGCATTCAGGTTGGTCAGCTGATCCCAGTTCACATATACCCCTCTGAACTGTGTGCCTGTCATGTTCTTTCACATGACTCAAGGTTATGGCAATTACCTGCAGCCGGGAACTCTCTGGCCTTCCTCCACGTACAAACGAAGCTTTCATTTCATTTTTTAAAGGTATATTCAATATTTCTGCACAATATATTGATATATTAATATATAATATATTTGTATATAAAGATATAGTATATTGGTATATTAATATATATGTTGGTATATAAAGATATAATATATTGGTATATTAATATATAATATGTTGGTATATAAAGATATAATATATTGGTATATAAAGGTATAATATATTGGTATATAAAGATATAATATATTGGTATAATAATATATAATATATTGATATATTAATATATTGGTATATAAAGATATAATATATTGATATATTAATATATAATATATTGGTATATAAAGATATAATATATTAGTATATTAATATATAATATGTTGGTATATAAAGATATAATATATTGGTATATAAAGATATAATGTATTGGTATATTAATATATAATATCTTGGTATATAAAGATATAATATATTGGTATATTAAGATTTAATATACTGGTATATAAAGATATAATATATTGGTATAATAATATATAATATATTGATATATTAATATATAATATCTTGGTATATAAAGATATAATATATTGATATATTAATATATAATATATTGGTATATAAAGATATAATATATTGGTATATTAATATATAATATGTTAGTATATAAAGATAAAATATGTTGGTATATTAATATATAATATGTTAGTATATAAAGATATAATATATTGGTATATAAAGATATAATATATTGGTATATTAATATATAATATATTGGTATATAAAGATATAATATATTGGTATATTAATATATAATATGTTGGTATTTAAAGATATAATATATTGGTATATTAATATATAATATGTTGGTATATAAAGATATAATATATTGGTATATAAAGATATATTGGTATATTAATATATAATATGTTGGTATATAAAGATATAATATATTGATATATTAATATATAATATATTGGTATATTAATATATAATATATTGGTATATAAAGATATAATATATTGGTATATAAAGATATAAACAAAGTCATTCTAAATGGTTTGATGTCACATGCTCCTTTCTAAAGAAACTTGCTGAGTCTAGTGCTGTTGATAGGAACCAAACGTATAGAGATTCTCTGTATACTTTATTACTCTGTTCTTTAATGGCTAGGACCCCCACAGGACCACCACAGAGCAGATACTATTAGGGAGGTGCATCTTTCTCAGCACTGCAGTGACACAGACATGCAGTGTTAATGTGGTGTGAGTGTGTTGCGCTGTTGTGAGTGGATCAGACACAGCTGTGCTGCTGGAGTGTTTAAGCACCTCAGTGTCACTGCTGGACTGAGAATCGTCCACCAACCAAAACTATCCAGACAATCTCCTGTGGGTGGAGTCCTGTGAGCACTGATGTAGCACTAGATAATGACCAACACAAACTGTGCAGCAGCAGATGAGCTACTGTCTCTGACTTTACATCTACAAGGTGGACCAGCAAGTAGTAGGAGTGTCTAATAGAGTGGACAGTGAATGGACACAGTGTTTAAACACTCCTGAAGCACTCCTGTGTCTGTTTAACCTACACCATCACCTCCTGTGTTGGTCCTGTGGGGGTCCTGATAATTAAAAAACAGAGTAATAAAGTATACAGAGAATCAGATGAACTACAGTCTGTAAGTGTAGCTCCTATATGATCAGTGGAGCTGATATAATGAAGTGTACGTAATAGAAATGACCTTGTGGATGTGGATCAGATTGGCTCTGATAATTAGTGCTGGGGAAACAATCATTTCCTCTTAATCAATATTGGATGTGACTATATCTGCTAGAGCTACTGCAGCATAATGATCGTAGCTCATTAACTGTGCCCAACTGTTCCCCACTGAGGAAAGGCATGAGTATGACATACAGGGCATGGCTGTGGTTAGACAGTGCAGTGCTGCCCTCTTCTGGCAGCAGCTATGATGTGGTGGAAGTGTTCACATTATAATCAACTTAACTGTCCAGTGAAAATAGTGATTGTGTTTTATATACACACATACAGGACCCCAATAATAGTTTAGGTATTTATTACAAATTAAACAAAAATCTTTTCTTCACTTCAATTGGAATGCTTCTTCTGGTTCACCAAAAAAGTTGTTCAAATAACATCATTGCAACAGTGACATGAGTAGTACAGCACCATGTGGATCTCAAAGAATGATTTAACTGGAAAATATACAGTGCGTGATTATAAGACACCTATTGTAGTGGTACGTGTAGGAAACCACAAAAAATGATTATACTAAGTACTAAAATAACAATCTACTAAGACCATCAACATCGATTAACTTCAAGTCTTAAGGCTGCGTCACAAAAAGGGGGTGATTTTCCATTGATTCTGAATTCCTGCAGAAATCAGTCACTGATATGTGTAAACATAATCATTCAGAGTGGTTTAATGGTATATGGCATATAGTAGAAAAACTTAACTGACCCAATTCCCTTATACTTATACAGTCGCATGCAAAGGTTTGAACAGCCCCAGTCAAATGAAGCTTGGTTGATCTTCTAAGAGCACCTTTTTTTGTTTAACATAGAAAAAATTTGCAAAGTTAATGTGAAAGCAGTTAAAATTAGTATTTCATCACATTCAGAACATCAACAAGATCAGAGAATTTCTGTTTAACCTAGAGAAACTCGTCTAGGACTGATCACTGTAATGGTCTCCTATGTGGACTCCCAAACTAGACAATCGAACAGCTTCACTTGATTCACAATGCAGCTACTAGCATCACTAGGAGTAGAAGACGGGAACCCAACGTCCCCCTTTTTAAATGCGTACACCAGGTATTAGCTAGAGATGGTAAGATCGATCAGCTATGTATCGGTGATCGGCTGATATTTCTCCAGTTTAGCCGATCCCGAGAGCTGATCGATGGCATTAAACCAATGAGCCTAATTTCTGTATTTCCAGCTAGTGTTTCATCCAGGAAGAGGAGAACCCCTTCCGGTCAGCTCCCTGCAATTCCTATCTGAACCACTAGGTAGAAATACACACCCTTTCTTTTTCCACAGACTGACTAAAGCAGCGGCATCGCGAGAAAAACATACGCTGATAGAAAGCATGTCGTTTGTCAGGCAGTGTTTTACCGTATGTGATCATCCAGGACATTTTTAAAATCTGTAAAATCTGTAAAAAATCTGTGTGTCTCGTTAAGGAAACCAAGACATTTAACTCTACTAATCTGATACAGCACTGCACACAGCTGAATACAGTGAGTATCAGTAAACAGCAGAGCTAGCACACACAGCTAACACAAAACAAACAACCCAGAACACCTACAGACCAGATCTGACCGGTACCAACAGAACAGCAGCAGCAATTCAATATTCTACATTTAATGATTACAGATTTAGTTTAAAATAACAGAGTCTGCGTTTAATGACTGCAGTTTTTACTGTATTTATTTAATTAACTTTTTTTAGTTTTAAATTAAGGGTCTAAATGTAATAATTACAGTATTGGAGATACTAGTTTGATTTACTTTGTTTATTTACTGTTAATTTAGTTAAAAATATTATGCTGTTTCATATGAGCTCGTTAAAAATGGTAATAAACCAGTTTAGACCATGTTTCATGACTTGCTTGCCCTAATAACTACAAGTAGCCCTGCCGTGGCATATAGCCCCGCCCTCGATTGGTATCGGCTATCGGCCGATCGCGCTGAAAGGTGATCGCTGATCGGAATCGGCCTCAAAAACGCTGATCGGTCCATCTCTAGTATTAGCATGTTAAGGAATAGACCATAAGGGGCTATTTACAGGTCTCCAAGTCTCTTAATGGTGTAGGACCAGCATGTTCAGTTGATACGCTGCAGAACTAGTCAGTTAGTGCTACTGAAGATAAAGACTAAACATGGAGAAGCAGCGTTTCGCTCAGTGCTGCTCTTAAATGGAACCAGATGACGGAGAACGTTAGAAGAGCCCCAACACTCTCGAATCCAAGAAATCGTTCTATTTAAGCAGCTTTCAGCTCAGTCTAAAACTATCCGGCAACTGATTAAGTTGTTTGATCTCTCTCTCTTATTAAACGTATTGAATTATTATTATTATTATTATTATTATTATTATTATTATATATATTTTTTTTGTTTGAATTATCTTTATATTTTCTTATTTTTAAAGCACTGTATAAAAATCTTGTGTTACTTTCAACTTAACTAAACATAATGTGTCGCAACTTTAATACTTTAATTCATATTACTATTATCATTTTATCACTTTACCAGCTCAGAACATACGGTACGGCACTGCCTGAATATAAAGTAAATACTCTTTCTTTTCCAGCTACAAATCATTACACGCTACACGTACGTCAACAAGGTTAACAGTGGTTATGTGACAATCTTTGCTGGGCTAATCTATTCAGGCTTAATTGCAGGGGCGGTTAGGAGTCCGTGAGGAGGAAGTGGTTGGGGTTGAGAAATGACGCAGATGTTTAGTCCTACCACAGAACGTAGTTTACTGTACCTGGCACAGCTCCAACTAAATGAACTTGCGTTTTAGTCGCACTTTCAGTTTCATTTCGCAGGAAGCAGATTTGATTTCCCAAACAGTGGCACCTCTTTACCCCTCTGAGGAAAATGAAATGGTGCACTGCAAAGATCTGAATCCACATCATAATCATTTTGAAAACCACAGAGTCTATAGTTATGATGACACCGATCCGCCATGACACTTAAACCACCTCCTTGGTTTCTGCACTCACTGCTGCACTGACCATATAGGAGCACTCAGTAGTTCTACACTTACAGACTGGAGTCTGTATACTGGGTTACTCTGTTTATAGGACCACCAATTGAAAGATCAGGTAGTATTTAGGTGGTGCATCATTCTCAAAGATCTGAATCCACATCATAATCATTTTGAAAACCACAGAGTCTATAGTTATGATGACACCGATCCGCCATGACACTTAAACCACCTCCTTGGTTTCTGCACTAACTGCTGCACTGACCATATAGGAGCACTATGTAGTTCTACACGTACAGACTGGAGTTACTGGGTTACTCTGTTTATAGGACCACCAATTGAAAGATCAGGTAGTATGTAGGTGGTGCATCATTCTCAGCACTGCACACCAGAAGATAATGACCCATCACCCAAATAATACCTGCTCTATGGAGGTCTGTGGAGCTCATACAGAGAAACAGATGGACTACAGTCTTACAAACTAGTCTTAATGGTAGAACTCATATTACTCCTGTGCTGGAAAGACTGCACTGGCAGCGTTCATGCCCGTACTGATTTTAAAACTCTCGTGCTGATGTACAGGGTGGTGCATGGTACAGCTCCAGGATATCTACTTGATTTCTTAAAGTTCTACACTCCCCCTTACTCTTTACACTCTGCTGGTACTATTACTCTACAGCAGCCTATCTGTAAACTCAGCTCAGTGGGGGAGCAAGTATTTTCTTATAGAGCACCTTGGCTGTGGAATGCCTTACCAGACAATGCTCCTAGAGTAGTATTTTTTTAAAAAGAAACTCAAGACTAGGGCTGTTGATTGATTGATCTAACAATTGTTTTTTTAGTCGATTAATCTAACGAGAGTGTGTTGTGAGTGTGTTAGGAATTATGTATTATTTTGTTATGGATTGTAACCATTAAATGATTATATATGTGTGTGTAGTAATTTGTTGTTGAAAGAACACAAGAGGCAGTGGAATTGAGGTACAGTGAGGGACGTTGTGTACTTGATGTTTGGAGTGAGCTGGGGGGTCTGCAGGTGGACTGTAGTTTGGTATATTATCAGATTATTATTACAGCTATGAACAGATGCTGTCTCTGCCGCTGCTCCGTGATACGCTCTACAAGAAATGTGCAGTAGTTTAGAAAACCGGATCTTCTCCCTGTGTTTACTTTCTTGCTCGCACGCCAGATAGCTCTGACCAATCAGAGGAGACAATGTGCTTATGTGGTTTGTTGGGGCGCATTTTGGTGCGTTTAGGTTTTTGCCTGTGAAAACAAACTTAACCGAGGAGGAAACACTCCAAATAAACAAACTCATTAACTGATCCGGACCAGAGAAACAAACTACAGGTGTGAAAACGCTGGTATTTGTGTTTCTATGTAGTGCTTTGGGTTTGAGAAAGGCGCATTATTATTATTTATTATTATTATTATTATTATTATTATTGGAACTGCTCCTATAAGGTCAGTGGAGCTGATAAAATGAAGTTTGTAATGATGGCAGTGTATGAAAGGTGCTATATAAATAAACTTACCTTCTCTATATCTCCCTATCCCCCCCAACATAAGCAGTAATTATGTATTAATATGCTCAACATGCAACTTGACCAGTGGTGCCCAAACTTTTGCATACGACTGTGCCTCCCAGCCATGAACGGATTAAAAACAATATATATATTGTAGGCCAAAGCAATTAAGCAGTGCACTCATAACCACGTCTATGCAATAGCTTTCCATAAGGTAGCTGGTCTGGTTCCCATCACCACCTCTGTGAGCAGTTCACTAGAAGTGCCACTCTGAATGCAGCCTTGGTTGAGACCTTCGCCATGTATAACGAGGCTGAGGTTTGAAAAATCGGTGGAGTTCCCCCTTTAAATGATCTTATTTCTTATTAATAGATAAGATCAGTTGTTGTGGCCTTGCAAACATACAGCATGTGCAAAATGAGAAATAATAAATATGATGGGTCTGTCTCAAATCCTAGTGAGCTCCTACATAGGCAGCATTTTACGTCATAGTATGCACTCCCAACATGTAGACTGTCCCAATTATTACACACCTTAAACATGCTGTCTACTGAGGAACCTAATTTAGACCTGATTTTAAGGAAGCATCGAACGCTTCCTCAGCCGCTAAGACAATCCCAGGATGCAACGCAGGCTAATCTAGGAGCAGTGAAGTGGTTTTAAAATGTGAGTTATTTTGATTCTCTGGAGTTTTAATGTGTTTCTGGTCATATAATCACACAAAACAGTATTTTATTATCAACTCTGTAACGAGTCCTTCACCACTTACACTTTTATACTCCAGACATTAGCATTTATGCTAGCGGATTTTTAAGCCTCAGCCTATTGTTTTAGATGCGGGCCGTTAGCTTAGCAACCAGCTAAACCACAGGTCGCGTGCTGCTGTGGGCGGGAACAAGCCGTGACGCAGTCTCTCTCTAACTAGAGCGTCTCAGTAATCTGTTTTATGAGGAGAGATGAGGAGAGAACACTGCTACTTACACAGCTGCTACCTAGACAGCCTACATAGACACTCACTAGGATTTGAGACACAGCCACAATATTCTTTGGAAACAAATGTATAAATATTCAAATGTTCAATGCTAAACTAGGATCTGCACTTTTTTAAATTTTCCCAATCAGTTGAAATCACAACGAACTGATTTGTAAGCCGCGGCTCGAGGCTGCGTCACAATTCGAATGATGTGCTGGTTGCGTTAAAGGTATCGATTCCAAGGATTTAAAAAAGTACATTATAAAAACACTACACGACACACGTCACCTACTGGATATACACTCACGTGGCTCACTGTTTGTTTGGCGTGCTTAAAGAAAACAGCATTTGGGATATCATAGGTTACAGATTTCATCTTGCATTCCAAGCTGAAATTCCTGAGAAAGGTGCGCCTCTTCCAATCCGACAGTTCAGGCGATCCAAGGGTTTCATGAGTCGCAGGAGCGAGAGGCCATTTCCTAAAAAGGACAGGGGAGAAAAAAAAGAAAAACAGCACAGTTGGTTATTTATAGCTGACCTCTGGTATGAGTACTGAGGACCAATGTAAACATACTCGGAGCGCACAGCAAATCAGCAAACTCTCTTGTTCAGAGCTACACGGTAACTCTGGCTTTAAATAATTTCATAAATATTATTATATTATATTATTTACCATTTGAGAGTCATACAGTATCACAGGGCCCTGTCACAGAACACTTTCTTTGGTAAGATAGAGATCATGTGCCTCTGACAACTAGGTCAACAGTAAGTTCAAGAAAAAGCCAGGCAGGTTTTATTGCAGAGCAGGTTTGGAAGTAGCTCCCGGAGTTGAGGAACGACTACAGTAAAGGCAGATATTACATTAATAGTAGTTAGTGTAGTGTATCACTCTGACTGTACAATCAGTATTAGTTATAGTGTAGTGTATCACTCTGTCTGTACAACCAGTATTAGTTATAGTGTAGTGTATCACTCTGTCTGTACAACCAGTATTAGTTATAGTGTAGTGTATCACTCTGGCTGTACAACCAGTATTAGATATAGTGTAGTCTATCACTCTGGCTGTACAACCAGTATTAGTTATAGTGTAGTGTATCACTCTGGCTGTACAAGCAGTATTAGTTATAGTGTAGTCTATCACTCTGACTGCACAACCAGTATTAGTCTTAGTGTAGTGTATCACTCTGACTGTACAATCAGTATTAGTTATAGTGTAGTCTATCACTCTGACTGCACAACCAGTATTAGTCATAGTGTAGTGTATCGCTCTGACTGTACAACCAGTATTAGTTATAGTGTAGTCTATCACTCTGATTGTACAACCAGTATTAGTTATAGTGTAGTGTATCACTCTGACTGTACAACCAGTATTAGTTGTAGTGTAGTGTATCACTCTGACTGTACAACCAGTATTAGTTGTAGTGTAGTGTATCACTCTGATTGTACAACCAGTATTAGTTATAGTGTAGTCTATCACTCTGGCTGTACAAGCAGTATTAGTTATAGTGTAGTCTATCACTCTGATTGTACAACCAGTATTAGTTATAGTGTAGTGTATCACTCTGACTGTACAACCAGTATTAGTTGTAGTGTAGTGTATCACTCTGATTGTACAACCAGTATTAGTTGTAGTGTAGTGTATCACTCTGATTGTACAACCTGTATTAATTATAGTGTAGTGTATCACTCTGACTGTACAAGCAGTATTAGTTAATCAAACATATCCAGTCGATCAGGCCACTTCTGGCTTGTAATTCAATAATTGCATGCAATGGACAATTACATTGTTACACTCATTTCAGTAACAATGAATTTCTAGTTAAATCAACAGAATCAATTTGTTTAGTCATGTTTGCTGAACATCAACATCCTGCAAGAAGAACCGTTCCAGCTCAAAAACGGACTAACCCAGCCTCCCTGCTGAATGATCCAACTGGCCAGCCGGTTGTTGATGAAACTGGACACAGCACTTTGGACGACTTCAGTCATGTCGGGGCAGTTCTTCTTAATGTAAACAGCCAGCGTCAATGTGGCCTTCAGGAGCTGCTTCTCAGGAACAACCTCTGCTCTCTCTGCCACCCACATCTTGCCCAGACTCTCCACACTGTGACTGAAAGCGGTCGCCACCTGAAACCAAAGTGTTAGTCAGTTCACATCACAACGTTACAGCATGAAATTGTTATCAATATGCTAATACTACTGGCTTTTTAAGCTTTTAGCCTAAACATATGTTTCTCATTCAAGTCCATACCTAGTGGAGAGATATATACAGGATGTTATCAGGCAAAATAGTGCCAAAATAAAACTACTTTCAGATTTTCCACTATTTACCATCATCAGTTTTACATATAAAAACTCTATAGGTGTGTAGATTCATTTTGGATAGTGAATTAATTGATATAATTGCATTGTAGACATGGCGACCCCTGGTTCCTACCACCAGGAAAAGAGTCAGTAAGTTTCTCAACAATGTACCATTTCACACCAACACATACTGAAGGACAAAATCACAAGTTTGTATTAATTATTTAGTAAATAAAAAAACAGCATAAGTATAGTTATTTTTGCCCCAATATAGTAATAAATAGCATCAGTATAATAATTTGTGGCCCAAATATAGTAATAAATAGCATAAGTACAGTAATTTGTGGTGCCAATATAGTAATAAATAGCATCAGTATAGTAATTTATGGTGCCAATATAGTAATAATTAGCATCAGTATAGTAATTTGTGCCCCAATATAGTAATAAATAGCATAAGTACAGTAATTTGTGGTGCCAATATAGTAATAAATAGCATCAGTATAGTAATTTATGGTGCCAATATAGTAATAATTAGCATCAGTATAGTAATTTGTGCCCCAATATAGTAATAATTAGCACCAGTATAGTAATTTGTGCCCCAATATAGTAATAAATAGCATAAGTATAGTAATTTGTGCCCCAATATAGTAATAATTAGCATCAGTATAGTAATTTGTGCCCCAATATAGTAATAATTAGCATCAGTACAGTAATTTGTGCTGCAATATAGTAATTAATAGCATAAGTATAGTAATTTGTGCCCCAATATAGTAATAATTAGCATCAGTATAGTAATTTGTGGCCCAAATATAGTAATAAATAGCATAAGTATAGTAATTTGTGGTGCCAATATAGTAATAAATAGCATCAGTATAGTAATTTGTGGCCCCAATATAGTAATAAATAGCATCAGTATAGTAATTTGTGGCCCAAATATAGTAATAAATAGCATCAGTATAGTAATTTGTGGCCCCAATATAGTAATAAATAGCATCAGTATAGTAATTTGTGGCCCCAATATAATAATGTGTAACATCAATATAGTAAATCATGGCCCTAATATATCAATGTGTGTCTTTAATATAGTAATTAATAGAAACAGTATAGTAATTTTTGGCCCCAAAATAGAAATAAATAGCACCAGTATAGCAATTTGTGACCTCAACATAGCAATTATTAGAAACAGTATAGTAATTTGTGGCCCCAAGATATAAATAAATAGCATCAGTATAGTAATGTGTAGCCCCAATATAGTAATAAATAGCATCAGTATAGTAATTTGTGGCCCCAATATAATAATGTGTAACATCAATATAGTAATTCATGGCCCTAATATATCAATGTGTGTCTTTAATATAGTAATTAATAGAAACAGTATAGTAATTTTTGGCCCCAAAATAGAAATAAATAGCATCAGTAAAGCAATTTGTGACCTCAACATAGCAATTATTAGAAACAGTATAGTAATTTGTGGCCCCAAGATATAAATAAATAGCATCAGTATAGTAATGTGTAGCTTCAATATATTAATTTGTGAACTCAATATAATAATTTGTAGCATCAGTATATTAATTATTGGCCTCAACATAGAAATTAATAACATCATCATAGTCATTTGTGGCCCCAATATAGCAATAAATAGCGTCAGTATAGTCATTTGTAGCTTCAATAGAGTCATTTGTTCCCCAAACAATCCAATGAAAAAGAAGTATCTCCAAAATGACAACTTTTAATGTAAGTCAATGTAAGCTGATTTTGTAACCTGAGCGTTTCTATTGGTCCATTCATCATGAAGCTTTCAAACAATGTAAACGGCAGCTGTCGTGTTCAAATGATGTAGAAAATAGAGATGCATGTTTTTCTTTAGACAGCGACCATATACAAACTCGTATATGATTGGGGGGCTAGGTTGGGTTCGTCCAGCATAGAGCTCTGTATATCATCGCTGTCCAAAGAAAAACACGCGTGAACACGACAGCTGTGAAAGTCTGGAGCAATGGACCAATAGAAAAGCTCCAAAATCATCTACAGTAAAACCTCTTCACATTAACCTGCGTTGAAAGTAAAGAAGGTGTTTGGCCTCTCCTGTGAAGCTACTATGTTGGAGACACTTCTCTGTCTGTGGACAGTGATGGTGTGATGTTCTAGGCCCAGGTCAGCCTTGCTGTGTGGTACTGGAAATGCTCACGTCATACAAGAACATACTCAAGAACTCAGCAGTGAACACTGGTACCTGGAAGTAAACTAATCGCAGGCCGGGGGTGTTGGGTGACGTGTGGGTGGGAAGAAGTAGACAAGCAAATCAGTCATCACTTCCCAGCCCAGGTGCTGCTGAGCAACTGAGGACCCACCTGCTCCCTCGAGGCCGCCTGGACATCTTTAATCAGCGGCTGGATCACAGTCTCGTCGTAGTGGTCGCCCAGTTCTCTGAGCTTGGCAGCTATTCTCATCGGGTCGAAGTCATCGGCTGAGTCTAGCGAGGAAAACCACAACGGAAATACAGCACAGCAGCTCAAAACAGAGAGAGCTGAGATCTACACCTCTCTCCTTCATTCACACATAAACGTATGCAGAACATTTAGCATATGTAGCTAACGCTCTGCCCCGGAGCGACGTCTGTCAACAGACCTGCCTACTAGAGCCAGGGAACGCATTAAGGACTAAACCTTTATTGACATTTATTGACTGGACACCAACTCTAGACGGATAGGAGTGAATTTGTTTGAAATTTAAGGCTATAAAGTGCGTAGTTTGTGTACTACTTTCTCAATAAAACACTGTAAGACTGCTGCTCGAGGAGCTGCCCGTTTGAATTCTCCGGTCCGCCTTAAATAGGCGCCGGTGTTGTGCCGAATTTTGCACCCCCGCCAGTAAAAGCACCCTTTCTTGGACTTTAACTTTACTTAGAAAATAGAAATACCCAAGGTAATGTTCTAAGCTACGCTGACGCGTAAGAAATAATGAAAAATTATGTAAAAAAATTATGTAAGAAATTATGTCACCGGCACCCCCTCTCGAGAGAGGGTGCTTATTCTGGCGGGGGGGCAGAATTCGGCACCATAGTTGTGCCGAATTTAGCACCCCCGCCAGAAAAAGCACCCCTTGCGGGAGCGCGTACGCATATTGATTAGTGAAGTTAGACTTAATTAAGTTTATTTGATCAAAACAAACAAACTAATGTCAGCGGATTATCCCGAGAGGGGTGCTTTTTCTGGCGGGGGTGCTATATTCGGCACAACAGCCCGGCGCGTATATGTCGCTACACTATTAAGGTGGAACGGCGAGTTCGAATAAAAAGGTGGCGAACAGCTAGAACATTTGTTGTGGAGAGAAATACAATATGCTTACCATGTTCAAGGCTAGCAGGACCGGCGCTGTCAGGCTCATACATACCGCGCTCAGGAAATAAAAGACAGTTTATGATCGCCTCTGTTTGGCATTGAAATTCTGGCGGGGCCATGACTGAAAGTCCCCTCGCCCTGTCAGAGAGAGACGCCTGAGTTTTCTAAAAGAAAGCGAGAAAGCCGGAGTGCGTGTACCTTTCTCAAGAAATACAAATTTCTCTGGTTCTCTGTGTAATTTCCGCCTGTTTGTATATCCGCGCAGCTATTCGTCCGTTTCTGACTCTGGGTTCCCGCCCCAAGCTGTTGTCAGGCACGGTTAGACGCGTTGTGGCCAGCCGGCCAGCAGAGGGCACTGTTGGAGCAGAAACGAAGCGATGACAGGGCGCCACACCCTTATGGTCGAGCCGTCAAAGATTTTTATGGCCTGTTAGAAAAGTTACAAGTCCAAACAGGTTTTAATCACTGCCCAGCACTGTTTAGTGGGTCTCCTTCTCAAACACACCTCCTTCAACTTCACTTTATTTATATCATTTATTTACAGGTAACAGTAAATCACCAGTAAATCAACATAGTACACTTCGCCTCAATGTAAAAATACTGTAATACTGGGCTCAAAACATTCATTAGGGCCTCAATTTAGTAACTTGTGGCCTCAGTATAGTAACATGTAGTCTCTTTATAGTAAAGTTCACCTCAACGTAATAAAAAATATTAAATTGTGGACTCAAATTTGCCTCAAAGTAATATTAAAGGACTTAAAATATTAATTTGTGGACTCAGTATAGTAATTTGTGGCCTCAATGTAATAGTTTGTGTCGTCAATATAGTAACTTGTGGCCTCAATAGAGTAAAGTTCACCTCAACGTAATAAAAAATATTAAATTGTGGACTCAATTTAGTTACTTGTGGCCTCAGTATAGTAACATGTAGTCTCTTTATAGTAAATTTTCCCTTAAAGTAATAATAAAGGACTTAAAATATTAATTTGTGGACTCAGTATAGTAATTTGTGGCCTCAATGTAATAGTTTGTGTTGTCAATATAGTAACTTGTGGCCTCAATAGAGTAAAGTTCACCTCAACGTAATAAAAATATTCAATTGTGGACTCAATTTAGTAACTTGTGGCCTTAGTACAGTAACATGTCGTCTCTTTATAGTAAAATTTGCCTCAAAATAATATTAGAGGTCTTAAAATATTAATTTGTGGACTCAATATAGGAATTTTTGGCCTCAATGTAATAGTTTGTGTCGTCAATATAGTAACTTTTGGCCTCAATATAGTAAAGTTCACCTCAACGTAATAAAAAATATTAAATTGTGGACTCAATTTAGGAACTTGTGGCCTCAGTATAATAACATGTAGTCTCTTTATAGTTAAATCTGCCTCAAAGTAATATTAGAGGACTTAAAATATTAATTTGTGGCCTCAATAAGGTCATTTGTGACATTAGTACAGCAACATGTGGCCTTATTATATTGATTTATGGACTAAATATAGTAATTCATAATCTCATTATTTCAATAAGCCATAGTCTTAATAATATATTAATTTGTGGTCATACAAATAATAATAATAATAATAATAATAATAATAATAATAATAATAATAATAATAATAATACGTTTATTAAAATTATTAGTGACCTCAATATAGAAATTTTAAACTCAATATAGTAACTTGTGACCTTAATATAGTAAATTGTGGCCTCAATATAGCAATGGCCTTATTATAGTAAAGTTTAACTCATAGCTTTAATAATATATTAATTTGTGGCCACAGTATAATAAAAAAAATGTATGTAATGCAGTAATTCATAAACTCAATATAGTAACTTATGGCCTCAATATATTACCTTGCATGGCCTCAATTAATAAATACTGGGGTCAATATAGTGGCCACAGTATAGTAATTCATAGTCTCATTATCTTAATAACTCATAATCTTAATAATATACTAACTTGTGACCTCAATATAGTATCTTTATTGAATAGTAACTTGTGGTCTATATATATATATATATATATATATATATATATATATATATATATATATATATATATATATATATATATATATATATATACCTCAATAACACATGGCCTTTAAGTAATTTGTGGTCTCAGTACAGCCATTTGCGACTTAAACATAGAACCTCATAGCTTCAATATGGGATCTTAAGGTCTAATTATAGTAATTTGTGGCCTCAGTGTCCTAAATAGCAAACAGTGGCATCAGTATATAAATATATGGCTTCATTATACACTGAGAGTGATGGACATTTTAACATGAGATCCCAGATAAACACACTGTCCATAGTGTAAAGATGACCATTTAATTTGATACTTGGTGATGACACTCAATCAGATATGTATCAAATTAAATGGTCATCTTTACACTATTTCAATAAGCCATAGTTTTAATAATATATTTATAATAATAATAATAATAATAATAATAATAATAATAATAATAATAATAATAATAATAATAATAATTGTATTAGTTTTATTAAAATTATTAGTGACCTCAATATAGAAATTTATAAACTCAATATAGTAACTTGTGGCCTTAATATAGCAATGGTCTTATTATAATAAAGTTTAACCCATAGCTTTAATAATATATTAATTTGTGGCCACAGTATAATTAAAAAATAAATAATAAATTCACACACAGACCACTCTCCACTCTCTCATGAGACTCACCAGCAGAGCCGGCGCCCACCAGCTGCAAGTTCAAAAATAAGATCAGCTGGACATTTAAAAAGCTGTCCCGAACAGGACATTTCAACTCGTATATTATTTATTACTGCTTAGCAGCCCAGCTCCTCTAGAGAAACAAGGTCACTCCTCGAGAACATTTCTGCATCCAGACAGGCTTTATCCGGAAGAGCCGGCTTCGCTGATGTCAGAGGGATCACACAGGTGAGCCACACTGCATAATTCACCACAGAGAGAGAGTGAGAACTGTTGTATCTGCATATGAATCATTATTTCATTTCTGAGTGCTGAGAAAGTCATGTGTGAGAGCTCCAGCGTGCAGATTTCTTTATAGAAGATTCATAGCGAGCGGCTTGTCGCTGATTGGTTTGACATCTCATACATTATTCTTTATTTAGCTATTGTTGTTAATAGAAATCTGATCCACCATCATCCTGCAGTAGAATTTCTGTCTTCTAACTCTCAGCATGTGGAACTGGATCAGAGCCATAAACAGTGGGTGCTGACAGATTAGGGTTACCACTGTATATTACTTGTATTATTAATTCATTCATTCATTAATTTCTTTTCCCTACAGTGTTGAAGCACCTAAGCTGATAGTTTAAAAGCCTTTATCTGATCAATAAGTGTTTTTTTTTCACCACCAGATCTGATTAGAAAAGAGAAATAATCATACATACAGTACAAAGTAACATGAATATCTTATTGTGAGAGAAGTAGATCAGATCTTGATCCAGTTTGAAGAAGAAAGTGTAGTTCCAGATTTCTCCTGGACGCCCCAGACATTGTATGAATGTATTCAGTTCCTTCAGCAGCAAATCTTGATTTAGCTTAATGAAGTACTGAGCAGTCAAAGCAGGTATTAGATGAGAACTGATAATAATACTGGGTTCCACAAGGAGAATCTTGGAAAGGGTTCAATAAACACACTGACGTATGGAAAATCACTACTTACTAGGGGCGTAAGAAACTATCAAAATGTGGAATATGGGGATATTATGTTTGGTGATACTGTATTGATTCTCAAAAACACAGTATTGATACACAGATTCCTGGCAGACAGTCAATCATTATATGTTGTGTTTAAACCTCTGACCACTAGATGGCAATGTTGTAATCCATTTTCAGCTCCACTCCAACATTAACAAGCAGCACAAGGGTGCAATGCTACTGTAAGCATTAACAAACCTGTTCATACAGTGGTGTGTTTTAATAGTAGGATTTTAAAAAAATCATAATGTATCACTTTGCTTGCAATTTATTAACTTGTGGCCCAAATAAAGTAAATTGTGACATTAGTATAGCAACATGTAGCCATAGTATTTTAAAGTTTGCCTCAATATAATAATAGTGGGCTCAAAAATATGCATTTATGGACTCAATATATTGATTTGTGGACTCAATATAGTGCCTTGTGGCCACCATATAGTAATTTCTGCCAGTAATATAGTAACTTGTGGCCTCAATATAGCGCCTTGTGGCCACCATATAGTAATTTCTGCCAGTAATATAGTAACTTGTGGCCTCAATATAGCGCCTTGTGGCCACCATATAGTAATTTCTGCCAGTAATATAGTAACTTGTGGCCTCAATATAGTCATTTTTGGCCTCAATATAGTAATTCATATTATGTTTCATGATACTTTATTTATTCTCAAAAAACACAGTGTCAATACACAGATTTCTGGCAGACAGTGAATCATTGTGTGTTGTGTTTAAACCTCTGACCACTAGATGGCAGTATTGTAATCCATTTTCAGCTCCACTCCAACATTAACAAGCAGCACAAGGGTGCAGTGCTATTGTAAGTATTGGCAAACCTGTTCATATAGTATGGTGTGTTTTAATAGTAGTATTTGAAAAATCACAGTATATCACAATATATTGAATCGTGAGCGCTGTATCACGATACATATTGTATCACCAGGTTCTTGCCAATACACAGCCCTGCTACTTACTGTATTAATACTGTTTGAATATAAAAAAATAAAGAGTTTTGTCGAAACCTTTTGTGCTGTAGATTATAACTGGATGTTAATCTATAGATAATTGTCCTCTGCCTGCATGATTTGTTAAAAGTTCCAACTGTGCGAACACTGAGTTCTCTTGAAATGGTGCAATGAAACAGCAGAAACAGTTTCCAGCTCTGCTCCTGAAGCGCCACTTGTACTGCACATTTTAGTGCTTTCCCGGCTCTCAACACACCTGATCCAACTAATTATCTCATTAACTAGCTCTCGCTGAGTTTGAAGTGGGTTTGCCAGAGCAGTGAAGAACTCAGAATGGGGGTAGGACTGGGACTCAGCGCTGCAGTGGAGTGTAAATATAATGCATTACAGAGCTCTTTGGGTTTTTGTTTTAAATAAATGGCAATCATTTCATAATTTTGACAACAACATCAGTTTGGACACACCTAACTGAATATATATATATATATATGTGTGTGTGTGTGTGTGTGTGTGTGTGTGTGTGTATGTGTGTCTGTATATAACTGTGGGTGTGTCTCAAATCGTGGTGTGTCTAAGTAGGCTGTTTAGGTAGGCAGCTGTTTAGTAGCGTTATGTTATGTTGTGTTGTGTTGTGTTGTGTTGTGTTATGCTATGCTATGCTATGGTATGCTATGTTTTGTTATGTTATGCTATGTTTTGTTATGTTATGTTGTTATGTTTTGTTATGTTACGTTGTTGTCATGTCATGTTATGTTATGTTATGTTTTGTTATGTTATGTTTTGTTGTTATGTTGTTATGTTTTGTTATGTTATGTTGTTGTCATGTCATGTTATGTTATGTTATGTTATGTTATGTTATGTTATGTTGTTATGTTGTTGTTATGTTATGTTGTTATGTTATGTTGTTGTTGTGTCATGTCATGTCATGTCATGTCAAGTTATGTTATGTTTTATACTGTTCTGTTATGTTGTTATGTTTTGTTATGTTATGTTATGTTATTTTGTTATGTTATGTTATGTTATTTTGTTATGTTATGTTATGTTATGTTATTTTGTTATGTTATGTTATGTTATGTTAAGTTATGTTATGTTATGTTATTTTGTTGTTATGTTATGTTATGTTATTTTGTCATGTTATGTTATGTTGTTATGTTATGTTATGTTATGTTATTTTGTTATGTTATGTTATGTTATGTTATGTTATGTTATGTTATGTTATGTTGTTATGTTATGTTATGTTATGTTGTTATGTTATGTTATGTTATTTTGTTATGTTATGTTATGTTATGCTGTTATGTTATGTTATTATGTTATGTTATGTTATGTTATGTTATGTTATGTTGTTATGTTATGTTATGTTATGTTATGTTATGTTATGTTATGTTATGTTGTTATGTTATGTTATGTTATTTTGTTATGTTATGTTATGTTATGCTGTTATGTTGTTATGTTATGTTATGTTATTTTGTTATGTTATGTTATGCTGTTATGTTATGCTATGTTATGTTGTTATGTTATGTTATGTTATGTTATGTTATGTTGTTATGTTGTTGTTATGTTATGTTGTTATGTTATGTTGTTGTTGTGTCATGTCATGTCATGTCAAGTTATGTTATGTTTTATACTGTTCTGTTATGTTGTTATGTTTTGTTATGTTATGTTATGCTATGTTATTTTGTTATGTTATGTTATGTTATGTTATGTTATGTTATTTTGTTATGTTATGTTATGTTATGTTATGTTATGTTATGTTATGTTATGTTATGTTATGTTGTTATGTTATGTTATTTTGTTATGTTATGTTATGTTATGCTGTTATGTTATGTTATGTTATGTTGTTATGTTATGTTATGTTGTTATGTTATGTTATGTTATGTTATGTTATGTTATGTTATGTTGTTATGTTATGTTATGTTATGTTATTTTGTTATGTTATGTTATGTTATGCTGTTATGTTATGTTATGTTATGTTATGTTGTTATGTTATGTTATGTTATGCTGTTATGTTATGTTGTTATGTTGTTATGCTATGTTATTATGTTATGTTATGTTTTGTTATGTTGTGTTATGTTGTTATGTTATGTTGTTATGTTATGTTGTTGTGATGTCATGTCGTGTTATGTTATGTTATGTTTTAAACTGTTATGTTATGTTGTTATGTTATGTTGTTATGTTATGTTATGTTTTAAACTGTTATGTTATGTTGTTATGTTATGTTGTTATGTTATTATGTTATGTTATTATGTTATGTTATGTTATGCTATGTTTTGTTGTTATTATGTCATGTTATGTTATGTTATTATGTTATGCTATGTTTTGTTGCTATGTTATGTTTTGTTATGTTGTTATGTTATGTTATGTTATGTTATGTTATGTTATGTTATGTTATGTTGTTATGCTATGTTGTTATGTTATGTTATGTTTTGTTATGTTACTATGTTATTATGTTATGCTATGTTTTGTTGTTATGTTATGTTATGTTATTATGTTATGTTATGCTATGTTTTGTTATGTTATGTTATGTTATGTTATGTTGTTATGCTATGTTGTTATGTTATGTTATGTTTTGTTATGTTACTATGTTATTATGTTATGCTATGTTTTGTTGTTATGTTATGTTATGTTATTATGTTATGTTATGCTATGTTTTGTTATGTTATGTTATTATGTTATTATGTTATGCTATGTTTTGTTGTTATGTTTTGTTGTTATGTTATGTTATTATGTTATTATGTTATTATGTTATGCTATGTTTTGTTGTTATGCTATGTTGTTATGTTATGTTATGTTATGTTTTGTTATGTTATTATGTTATTATGTTATTATGTTTTGTTGTTATGTTATGTTGTTGTTGCTCTTTTTGTTCAAGTGAAAGCCCATCCTTGTAGGACAGTCTGTTGGAAAGCTATAGTCAAATGGGGCTGCGACCCAGGATTAGACTGTAACTAGAGCCTGGACTGACTGTAAGTCAGGCCATTTTATATTAAGTTCCATTTATTTCTTCGTATTCGTCTCCGTATTTTTATACCAACCCACCTTTTTTTCCCATTACACCTTTCACTACACGGTGTCTTCGCGACCCCTTCACGGGAAATCTGTGAAGCATCGTCACAGACAGTATGATGTGAATGTGTTAAAAGACAAGTTTAAACAGTGAAGTTTGAGCCTATGTACAAAAACACATAAAAACAAATATTTGACTGTATTTAAATATAAAAACGAGAACGTATATGTTTATAAGAGCTAGAAAACTATGGATTATATAGAGAGCTGTAGAGATTAGTCTCCAAACACCTGACAAATGTGTAAAAGATAATTCACCAATTGCACACACATCACAAATGAGTTTGCTGTGAAAGGAAAATGAAAGATTGCCCATTATTTATTTATTTATTTATTATTATTTTTTTTTCCCCCACAGAAACAACCGGAATTGCGAATTTAAAATCTGATGAGGAGCCGGATTGATTACCCATCCAACCTGCTGCTTTATTGACATTCAATCCACGTCTGCGCTGCTTCCGTGTAGGTCTTACATATTTCCACCAAAAATAACAGTGCCCCCTCTAGGGGCAGCGTGTTCACTTGGTTGCTATGGATCTGGTTTAGAAATGCTACACGGGGCGTGGGAGGGGGCATGGCGGGGTACATTCATAGGTCCCCATCAATGTCCCCGCCCAAAATCTATGCCCTTGTAAATGAGGATACATGTGTTTTCTCTGGATAGTGACAAAATGCATGGAATGCTAACTCAAGGTTACAGTGCGTGACCGCTTGGGGCTGTCCTTATGATCAGATTACCCAGGATGTAGGTTAATGGGACCTTAAAGTTGTTGGTGCACCCAGCTCTCTGGAGGCTAGCTGTAGAGTACTGACCTCAAGCTGAGGTGGAGCTGCATGTTCACACCTGTACTTGGGGCTGTCCTTTTGATCACCCTTATAGAAAATAAGTATACTTAAAGTTCATTTTATTAAGTATACTTTATGCAGTTACTATACTAATGTCATTGTACTAGTAGTACACTCATATATGTACTATTTTAATACTTCTTGGGACTAAATTGGCCCACTTTCTAGTTTTTAAAAGTATACTTTTAAGTACACTTTAAGTGTAATAGTAGTAAACCAAGTATACAACTAGTTTACAGCTTTTGTACTGCAACTACACTAAAAGTAAACTTAAGTGTTTACTGTTAGTTTACTAGCTTGTAAGTTTTCTTTAAGTGAACATAATACTTATAATTTACTGCTTATATTATTGTTGTACTTTAAGTATATGACTAGGTTTAAGGTTTTTTTCTACTTAAAATAGAACTTAACAACGTTTACTTACTCACCAGTGAACACACGTAAAATAAACAAGACACTCAGATTAAGAAACATATTTGTATCTTTATAAATCTTTATAAATCAAATTTTAAATGAATATTGTACTGGATGTGTTTGTACTATCTCTATCTCAATCAAAAGATGAAGTACTAGTAAAGGCCAAATATACTTAGACTGTTCTATACTTGTCAGTACAACCCAAGCATACTTAAGTATAACTGTGTTTAGTATATCACTGAGAAGTACATAAAAAGTAAACTGAAAGTATACTCACTTCATTTAGTTTAAAAGAAGTATACTAATGGTACACTTGAATAAACTTCTTTTTTGTAAGGGCAGATTA
This sequence comes from Megaleporinus macrocephalus, assembly GCA_021613375.1. NCBI lineage: Eukaryota > Metazoa > Chordata > Actinopteri > Characiformes > Anostomidae > Megaleporinus > Megaleporinus macrocephalus. Next base: position 25,099,735 of record CM038714.1, read on the forward strand.
CCCAGGATGTTAAAGTTGTTGGTCCACCCAGCTAGCTGCATATGTGTCCATTTGCTAATTGTTACCAGAATATTAGTGTCTGCAATACAAGCCATTTCCAGTCCATTACCGTGTGCAGAGCAATCCCGGTTCCACATAATCATTTCTGTGGATGTTCTATTGAATCAACTCATATGATCAATAACATGGTCAGAATGATGCAAGCCCATTGTACTCCACTGACTGACCAATGCATTTGTAATGCATTGCTAGATGTATCACAATCGCAGCACACAGCGATATAACACTAGTGTTTCGTCCATATTATCCAGCCCTGTGACTCAGGAGTTGAGTAAGCCACGAGCCAGCAGCGTCCCTGTCCCTGCTCAGTCTGCCCCGCGTCCTTATGAGAGCAGGTTTCTAATTGCGCCGGAGCTGAGGAGGCCGTCAGGCGGCCCGGCCGATCTCAAAGCAGATTTGAGGCCGTGACAGCTACCCAAGTCCCTCAGGTGGCCCGTTCCATTCACAGCCAAGCCTCTCATTAAAAAGTGTGCGAGAGACAAAGAAAGAAGGGCATCAAAAAAAAAAAGGAAAAAAGAAAAACACAGAGAGGACGGTCCTTTTGTGAACTCACGATTCCCAGGTGCCACTCATAAATAACCCAGGCACAAGTCGAGCCTTGAAAATGATAGTTCAGATATAGCGATAACTAATGATGCATCTGTGACCGGCTGTCCACCGAACATCACCCACAAGAGCATTTCACAGGGTTTTGTCAACCCTGACACACAGGCACAGCTTAATTACTCATCTCCCCCCTCAGTCTTCCCGCTTCCGAATACTTTTGGCATCAATTTCATCGACAGCATCCTTACCTGCATGCAGAAGACGGTGAATCACATAGAGCTGGATACTGGATGTGCCTTGGCTGCTTTGAATTTTATATAAATAAAAGAAGGCCCAGAAGCTCTTGTGAGTTGTGTATACCATGTACGCTATCAGTCAAAAGTTTGGGCACACCCACCTGTATATATATGTATATAATTATAAAGATATTTTTAACTGAATGTTGGAGTTTAAGTTACAAAAAATATTACTAAAACAAACATTTAACTGTATTTAAATGTAAAAATGAGAATGTATATTTTTATAAGAGCTATAAAACCCCCAAACCTGTTTATCAGAACAAGATCTCAGCATCTACACTATCTTCTTCAGTCCTGTTAGAGAAGCAGCTCATGTGGCTCCTCATGAAGCTGCTGGTCAGAATGTTCAAAGTATGTAAACCTGCATCAGAGCAAATAAGCTCATTTCTAAAAACACTATAAACATTTTTTAAACACAACCAGATGTTTAATTCTGCTCCAGGAATAATTCCATACCGACTATTCTATAGTTCTGATCTCTTCACACTTATTCACTAATATTATTACTATTAATATAGCACACATAAACTTTTGACTGATAGTGTACTTTATCAGGGATGGACTAGGATGAGAAATTAGCTTTGGTCTTGACTCCCCTGCATCGTACACTGAATGGTCACTTTATCTACATACTAGATAAGTTAGTGGTGCTTGAACGTTTATTTAAATGTGGCTGTATTACTGGATAAATATGAATACACAATTATAATATAATAGTCCCAAAAAGTTGCCTTGACAACCCAGGCAAGGCAAATCAATCAACATTTATTTGTATTTTGGGTTTTACAAGCAGTGTTGTCTCAAAACAGCTTTACAGGAAAGTGGTTTATGAAAGTGATGTAGAGGTTCTCTGGTTCTCTGTCAGAGAGATGCAGATGCAGGTGCCATATGTCTTTGGTATTTAAAGAACAGGAATCTATCAAAGGCAGATCTTCAAAACACATGTTTGTGGAAGTACATTATGGCACAAATACAGGAGATTTCTAAGAGTTGTTTGAAGCTCCCCTTACAGAAAATAAGTATACTTAAGTTAATTTTATTAAGTATACTTCATGTAGTTACTATACTAATGTCATTGTACTAGTAGTACACTTGTGTATATACTATTTTAATACTTCTTGGGACTTAAAGTGTACTTAAAAGTATACTTTTAAAAACTAGAAAGTGGGCCAATTTAGTCCCAAGAAGTATTAAAATAGTATATACACAAGTGTACTACTAGTACAATGACATAGTATAGTAACTACATAAAATATACTTAATAAAATTAACTTTAAGTATACTTATTTTCTGTAAGGGTAAGCTTGAGCTTGACCTTGAATGTTGTACTATTTTGGGATTGAGACACTTCCAAACAGCTGCTATGGTGATAAAAGTCAGCTACCATGAAACGTAAAGACAACAGTGATATTTTTTAATGACCTGAAAGTGAAAGAGTAACGTCTGAAGACCTCATCTCAGATTAAAATGCCCCCTTTTTTTATTCTCTACTTTCAGCAGACGGCTTAGGCTGCGCAGTTTGACTTTTGATTCTGTGCGCAGGAAACGAGTTCAGTGCTGTTGTATAATGTTCTTATGTAAATTCAATCTAAACTCTGTTATGCGGTTTGTTCTCAGTTTGTTCATTTCAGTGCTCCGACACTTGTGCTTTTGTACATTGGCGAGTTATCTATTTCTAATTAACGAGGCTCGCTAAAAGAGAAAGCTGCGAAAGAAATCCCGTCCGGCGTCGCTCCATAATGGAGGCTGATCATTATCAGGTTCTCCGAACGCTGCCTCTGCTTCCCAAGAAGTGCTGTGCCATTTCGGCCTGTTCATTAGCCGTCAGCAGGTGCCGAGTGTGACACACCGCAGGCTGTTTGTGGTCAGACTGCTCGGAAGTCAGAGGTCGGCTATTAAGCGTGATGGCGGTGCTGAAAGAGCTTTAAAATGCCCTGTTCGCTTTTCAGGGTCACGGCTGTGGTATTGTGAGATTCACTGGAGTAAAATATACGCATTTGTGGTCCGAGTTTAGAAGAACCAAGGAGGTCTGGCAACCTGTTGCACCAGCTGAACGTAAGATTGAATGTGAACCGCCACTTCATTCAAGTTTACAAGCTACTGGGATTGAACCGCGTGAACCCAGTTACACGGTTTCAATGTGCCTCTAAGTTATATCATCGAATGTGCACATACCCTACAGCCAGTTTGAGTTCAGATGTTAACAAATCACTTAAATAGTTGGTAGATTGAATTGATAGGACAAAACATAGGCCTTGGTTTGCTTTGGTAACCGTCCATCCATTATCTTCCACTGTTATGGGAGGACTGGAGCCAAACCCAGCATCATCGGCTGAAGGCAGGGTACAACATGGACAGGTCATCAGTCCATTGCATGGCCAACACACACTTACACCTACGGACCAATCAGCCTAACATGCCTAATATCTTTAGACTGTGGAAGGAAACCGGAATACCCGGTGGAAACCCACTCAACGGTGGTACGGTGGTGTAGTGGTTAGCACGGTCATGTATTGGTTAGCATGGTTGTGTAGTGGTTAGCACGGTGGTGTAGTGGTTAGCATGGTTGTGTAGTGGTTAGCATGGCGGTGTAGTGGTTAGCATGGTCATGTATTGGTTAGCATGGTTGTGTAGTGGTTAGCACGGTGGTGTAGTGGTTAGCATGGTTGTGTAGTGGTTAGCATGGCGGTGTAGTGGTTAGCATGATGGTGTAGTGGTTAGTATGGTGGTGTAGTGGTTAGTATGGTGGTGTAGTGGTTAGTATGGTGGTGTAGTGGTTAGTACGGTGGTGTAGTGGTTAGTATGGTGGTGTAGTGGTTAGTATGGTGGTGTAGTGGTTAGTATGGGGGTGTAGTGTTAGTACAGTGGTGTAGTGGTTAGTATGGTGGTGTAGTGTTAGTATGGGGGTGTAGTGTTAGTATGGTGGTGTAGTGGTTAGTACGGTGGTGTAGTGGTTAGTACGGTGGTGTAATGATTAGTATGGTGGTGTAGTGGTTAGTATGGTGGTGTAGTGGTTAGTATGGTGGTGTAGTGGTCAGTATGGTGATGTAGTGGTTAGTATGGTGGTGTAGTGGTTAGTATGGTGGTGTAGTGGTTAGTATGGTGGTGTAGTGGTTAGTATGGTGGTATAGTGGTTAGTACGGTGGTGTAGTGGTTAGTACGGTGGTGTAGTGGTTAGTATGGTGGTGTAGTGGTCAGTATGGTGATGTAGTGGTTAGTATGGTGGTGTAGTGGTTAGTACGGTGGTGTAGTGGTTAGTACGGTGGTGTAGTGGTTAGTATGGTGGTGTAGTGGTCAGCACTGTCTCCTCACAGTAAGATGATCTGGGATTCCCGGTCCGGGTGGTTCTGTGTGTAGTGTGTATGTTCTCCCCGTGCTTGAGTGGGTTTCCTCCCACAGTCTAAACACATGCATGGTTGTGAGTGTGTGTTTGTGTGTGTGTTGGCCATGCGATGGACTGGTGACCTGTCCGTGGTGTACCCCGCCTTTGACCTAGGATGCTAGGATTGGCTTCAGCCCCACTGTGACCCTGACTAATGGGATAAAGTGGAAGATGATGGATGAATGGTCTCACTCTTCATTTTGACGGCAAGTTAAGAAGTTACAACACAAACAACAGATTTAATGATGAATGTAGATTAGAATGCTTTTACCTTCTTCTGTAATCTTACCGTTTCAGAGATGTGTCTTCTCCTTGGACGTATAGGACGAGGACATAAAGTAATGTGATTCACTGTAGACGCTTGTGCAGTTACATGTAGAGCAAAGCTCAAATACCAGCTACTACAACTGGCCATGCGCCATGTCTATTGAGAGACAGCCACAATATTAACATTTATAAAAGAATTTGTAGTTTTTATTAATCTTCAGTTAAGGCAATCCAATACAAAGCATTTCACAACCCACCGTTTTTGACAACAATCATGTACAATATATTTCATTTGAGGAACAAAAAAAACATGCCAGTGAAAGTCATGATGAAAAAATATGAACCAACAAATGATTCCGGAACAAACGCGTGTAGTTAATATAAGCATCAAAACCAAAACCATAACCGTGACATGCTGTGCGCCGACGCCGGTTCCCGAATTGAAGAAATCACCAAAGATTTGAACGAAACAAAACAAAAACAGAGATCACAGTCGGCTAAACCTGCTGTGACGTTTGGCACTTACATGCACAATGAATCCGCCGAATCTCTACAGTATGTTACACTGAGGCTGCAGTACGGGTCCATACGTCTCCTGTCTGATGAGTGGAAGGAATCGAATGTTGGCGCCACTGGGGCCAAATCAAACACTTTATCTTACATTTCAGGCAAAACTAAAATAATAAAAAAGGAAGTATATCAGAATATAAGCATCATCTCAGTAGGGATCATATACAGATGTACATGTATTAAGGAATGACATCTTTGTAATAAAGTGCTTCCTTAAGAACAATTCTAATTAATAAAAACACACATTTCCAATCAATACAGTGCAGGTCCATGCCACACAGATAGAGAGACAGAGAGTGAAAGAGAGTGAAGACAGACGTTTAGATAGAGAATCATCTCATCCTTAACTCCATTTTTAGCCACGCTGAGTTGCCACTTTATTAGAAATGCCTACCTTGTACCTACACCTTGCTGTGCACACCCTCACTTTGTAGCCCATCCTTATCAGCCCCACCTCTAACCCCATCTATCAGTGAAAAGGATAATCTATTGGCCCAATATTTGGACATTTGGACGGTGGACCTCTGCTCTATGTTGTTGAACTGGTATCACAACAGTTTACCAAAGTTTTAAAGCCCTGCCAACCAAAACATTCAACTATCAGTGGCCATAGAAGCTAGACAGGTCTAATACAGTGGCCAGTAAGTTTAAACTCCAGCAACACCACTGCTTTTTAAAACCACTATTTTAAATTTAAAATTAAATCATTAATTTTTCTATAAATTAAAGCCTGTTTTTTATTTTGCCAAGAATACAGCAGGGATGTACATCATCGCTGTTCAAAGAAAAACGTGTCCACGTTTGTCCATTTTTATTTTTCTAAATCTATCAAATGCAGCAGCTGCCATTTACATTGTGTGAGAATTTCAGTACAAATGGACCAATAGAAATGCTTCAAAATAACTTAGAAAGAATTCTGGTTCCATTGACGTGCATTGAAAGTAAAGACAGCTTTAGTCCTTTCCTGTAAACGTACTATTTTGAAGATGGAGATCGTAGCTTAAATTAAATCCTGATTATTTTCTATAAATTAAGGCTCTGACTGTTTTTTTATTTGCCAAGAAGTCCAGAATATCCACTCTGTCTGGCTTTAAGCTTAACCCCTGAATGTAGTGTGTCAAGACTGCCAGTAAGTTATGGCTGTGTAACAACACATGGAGGTTTGGAGGCTTCCAAAAACATCTAGTCTGATTTTTCTTTCCACTGATGGTCAAAAGGTATCTGTCAGGGTATAGACGCAGGGACTGACATTGCACCTGTAAAGGTATATATACAGTATGTTTAGTTAGGGAATCATCAATATGTCATATTCCACCGCTGGTATACACTATCAGTCAAAAGTTTGGACACACCTACCCAAGTTCTTCTTATGTGTACTATATTAATAGTAATAATATTAGTGAATAAGTGTGAAGAGATCAGAACTATAGAATAGTCGGTATGGAATTATTCCTGGAGCAGAATTAAACATCTGGTTGTGTTTAAAGAATGTTTAGAGGGTCTTTTAGAAATGAGCTCATTTGCTCTGATGCAGGTTTACATACTTTGAACATTCTGACCAGCAGCTTCATGAGGAGCCACATGAGCTGCTTCTCTAACAGGACTGAAGAAGATAGTGTAGATGCTGAGATCTTGTTCTGATAAACAGGTTTGGGGGTTTTATAGCTCTTATAAAAATATACATTCTCAGTTTTAGATTTAAATACACTCAAATGTTTGTTTTAGTAATATTTGTGTACACAGGCTCCAACTTTATTATTAAACTCGTCTTTCAACACATTCAGATAAAAACATCTTTATAATTATATAATATATATTCAGGTAGGTGTGTCCAAACTTTTGACTGGTATTTTGTAGGTTGCATTGACTCCATATACCCATTTTAACTCTTTTATTCTATTTCTCTATTTAAAGGAGCTACAGCTGCAGTATGTAAGATCTGGGAATTTGGAGACTCCTCTGGTTGAAATGTGTAATTGCATTCAAGAACATTTTGCTATGTTGATTAAGCTTGATGCTCTTTTTCCCCAGAGTGGATGGATCTGAAGGTGTATTAAAAGAGAACTTGGCGAAGGGCATTTACATGTTTATAACTGGACTGAACCGTTTTTTATAACTTACATAATGAGTGTTTCTGTGAAAATGGCCAATGAGTGTAGGTGCAAGGTATATCTAATACACTGGATACTCAATGAGAAAATAATAATAAGTGGTAGGCAACCTGGTACATGTTCTTAAAAAACAGTGCTTACCATCACACATCAATGATGGACATATCATGCTGTCCAAAGCAAAATTATTTTTCTACATCAATGATATGCAGCAGCTGCCGTTGATATTGTGTGAAAATTCCATGATGACTGGACCAATAGTAATGCTCCAAAATAGCTTGGAAAAAATTCTGGTTCCATTGACTTGCATTGAAAGGGAAGACAGTTTTCGTCCTCTCCTGTAAAGTTACTACTTAGGTGTGTTCTGCTGTAGAAGAACCTCCCACTGCACCATGTCTGCTCTGTTTAATCCAGCACACGAGATGGCTTCGCTGGAACCATAAAAGCAAGCCATGTCGTGGACTGGGTAAAGTACAATGAGCTGATGGACTGATTAATGGTTTGAATGAGGGCGGTAACTGAATAAATGAGGTCCTTTACAAGGATGTAGAAATTAACCCACATCATCTCCACAGGATGGTGCTCAGGGTGACCTCCAGACCATCTTTGGAGGTGGGGCTTTCACAGTTACTACACGATCAACTGACTGCAATTACTGGAGCTGACAGCAATTATTTTCCAGCCTTTCGCTCTCATAGTAATATAATTACATCAGGAACAGGACGTGGACTGGGTTTGACTGTAGTCCATCTGATTCACTGCATACACTGTTTATCCCACTTATTACTCTGTTCTCTAATGATCAGGACCCCCACAGGACCACCACAGAGCAGCTACCATTAGGGAGGTGGATCATTCTCAGCACTGCAGTGACACTGACATGGTGGTGGTGTGTTAGTAGTGTGTGTTGTGCTGGTGTGAGTGGAACAGACACAGCAGTGCTGCTGCTGGAGTGCTTAAATACCTCAGTGTCACTGCTGGACTGAGAATCGTCCACCAACCAAAACTATCCAGACAGCAGTGTCCTGTGGGCGGCGTCCTGTGTCCACTGATGCACAGATGAGCTAGTGTCTCTGACTTCATGTCTACATGGTGTACCCACAAGGTAGGCATGTTTATTAGAGTGGACAGTGAGTGGACACAGTGTTTAAACACTCCAGCAGAACTGCTGTATCTGATCCACTCCCACCAGCACAACACATACTAATGCATTGTCCTCCCAAATGATACCTGCTCTGTGGTGGTCCTGTGGGGGTCCTGAGCATTAAAGAACAGAGTAATAAAGTATACAGAGAATCAGATGAACTACAGTCTGTAAGTGTAGCTCCTGTATGGTCAGTGGAGCTGATACAGTGGACAGTGTGTGTAGATATAAGGAGATGGTTTTAATGTTCTGGGCTGGAGGTTGGGGAACTAGCCTTGTGGACCAGAGGTGGAGGTCAAGTATACTGTATTAATACAATTTAAATATTTAAATAATAAAGTGTTTTGCTGAGTAAATAAAAAATAGCTTTTATGGACGTTTTCACACCAGCACTAGTTAGTCTGGTTAAAACGGACCAAAACAACCGCACTGAGACCCTCGAGAGGAGGTGGTCTCTGTCTGGTTCCAAATGAACTCCGGAGCGGTTTGTTTGTGGTGAGAACATGATCAGACCTCGATCCGACCTCAGTATTAGGTGTACTCCATAAGTTTGATCTAAACATCTCCTGCACAAGGACGGATTAAGGATAGTCTGGGCCCCCCAACCAGCGCCCCTCATGATCAAGGGCCCTCTAATGGTATGCCCTGCTCTTCTCTAGGGCCCCCTGGTAGGGGCTCTCATAACCAGGGCCCTCTAAAATTATGCCCTGCTCTCCTCTAGGGCCCCTAATAGCCGGAAATCGAAGTCAGAGCAGTGCCACAACGCCTTGTTAATTTTTATAAGGGGCCCAAAAGCATGGCTTGGGCCCCCAAAAGCATGGCTAGGGCCAAAAAGCATAGCTAGGGGCCCCAAAAGCATGGCTAGGGCCGAAAAGCATTGGCTAGGGCCCCCAAAAGCATGGCTAGGGCTGAAAAGCATCAGCTAGGGCCCCCAAAAGCATGGCTAGGGGCCCAAAAGCATGGCAAGGGGCCCCAAAAGGGGTCAAAGTCCCTAAAAGTCAGAGGATCCTTCAAATGGAGGGCCCGCGGAAATAAAAATATATCGTATCATAAATGTTATAAATGTCAAATATATTGCATCACAAAATGTCTTGCGCCACCTGACCTCAAGGGCCCCTGGGTGCTGGCCCCACTGGCCCGGTCAGTAATCTAGCCATGCTCCTGCAGCCAGGTGAGCTTTGCATTATGGGATGCCACAGATGGCGTAACAGAGAACTGGAGAACTGTAGCAGCTAACAGGGCGAGGACAATGAAGCGAGGTCTCTCTAGGACTAGCAGTGAGGGACGTTGTGTACTTGATGTTTGGAGTGAGCTGGGTGGTCTGCAGGTGGACTGTAGTTTGGTATATTATCAGATTATTATTACAGCTATGAACAGATGCTGTCTCTGCCGCTGCTCCATGATACGCTCTACAAGAAATGTGCAGTAGTTTAGGAAAACCGGATCTTCTCCCTGTGTTTACTTTCTTGCTCGCACGCCAGATAGCTCTGACCAATCAGAGGAGACGACGTGCTCACGTGGTTTGTTGGGGCGCGTTTTGGTGCGTTTCTGTTTTTGCCTGTGAAAACAAACTTAACCGAGGAGGAAACGCTCCAATAAACAAACTCATTAACTGATCCAGACCAGAGAAACTAACTACAGGTGTGAAAACACCCTTAGATATAATAATGTCCCCTAGTGCCTCAAACTTCTGCACAGTACTGTATATATATGCATAGCTGGGCTTGGTTGGTATCATTGGTGGCTGCAATAACAGTCTCTACTATTCTGATAACAGTTTACCCTACATCTTGGAACATTTCTGTAAGGATTTGACTGCATTCAGCCACAAGAGCACAAAAGCCACTTCAACTCATCCTAAATATACTGGACGGGGCTCCATCGCTCCATCGTTCTTTTGGAAAAGCCGTGTTTCGGTTGTCTGGCTAGCCAGTAGAACAGAATACTTTTATATGGAAGGTGTTAACAGCCAGCCTGAGGCCGAGTTAGTGTCATTGTATCATAACCTGAACTGCATAATGCGATATCAGGAAAGTAACGCAGGAACATTAATACACAGCAGATAAAACCACATGCAGGTCGGACGGGAGAAAATCGGGAAGCTGGCTGAAGAACAGCAATTAAAAAATTGGCACCGTGCAGGTATGCGGTGGCGCAGACGCGAATGAAGCTCAACATAAAGGTGCTACATGTGCATTCGGCTATACATACTCAGAAGCACCGACTCCAGAAACTGTGTCGCGGCTTGCGGGGACTTAATTGGACGCTCAAACCACAGAGATAACACAATCACGCTCTGCCGAATGTTTCGTGTTTGTGTTTTAATTATCCCACAATTAACCATCTGCTTCATTGTTCCGGTGACTCATCGCCGCAGCGGCAGGAGAGCTCATCCGTACGGGTCACTGGAAATGCCAAGTCGACGTCGGCCATGACTCACCAGAGCTGTCAGGAATGAAACTCTGGCCTAGCAACGTTTACGGAAACGGAGATCAACCTCAGATCAGCCTGAACTTCCATGCAGCAGGACGGTGTGAACACCTGGACGGCACTGACTGATCTGGGTGATCTCGTTTAATTAAGATCACTGATCAAACATAGCTGCAATCTGTCAGTCAGGATGGTCAGGATGGAACTGAGAGAAGAGCTGGTCAGTTGAAAAGCACTGTTGATATGCTGGTGGCACAAGGGAGCTTGTCATGTGTAATATTTTCAGAGATTGTCTCTTTACAGTGGCTACCAGGGTTTTAGGGTTTAGTACACTACTGTGCAAAAGTCTGAGGCCCCTAAGCTGATAGTTTAAAATCCTTTATCGATCCATAAGTGTATTTACACCACCAGATATGATTAGAACAGATAAATAATCCTACATACAATACAAAGTAACATCTAAGTAATATGTTATTGTGAGAGAAGTAGATCAGATCTTGAGCTCCAGTTTGAAGAAGTGTAGTTCCAGATTTCTCCTGGACGCCCCAGACATTCTATGAATGTGTTTAGTTCCTTCAGCAGCAATCTTAATTCTTGAATCTGATTTAGCTTAATGAAGTACTGAGTCAAAGCAGGTATTAGATGAAAACTGTAAATAATACTGGGTTGTTTAGAGAAGGAGAAGCTTGGAAAGGGTTAAATAAACACACTGACGTATGGAAAAGCTCTACTTACTCTATTAATACTGTTTAATATTTAAATAATGTTTTTTGTGTTAATGTACTGAGGAAATGAAAACCTTCTCTTTGAAAACAATAGCTTTTTATATTTAATAATGTTCCCAGCTGCCTCAAAGGTTTGCTCAGTAGTGTATCTGAAGGAACAACACCTTATCAGTTTATTAACTCTTAGAAAACAATTAAAAATAATCTAATAAACAGAGTAATGGTAAATGTGAGTACTCTTAAACACAATCTTTAGTTAATTTACAGTATTTCATTGTATTGTGATGAAACTATCTGGGAGCTAGTGTCGATGTTTAACATTATATAGCCTCAAAATATTAGTTATAAGCGCTTACTAAGAGTCAGACAGTGGCTGTTCATCATGAAGAGATTCTACTTTAGTTATGGTCTCACAAATTCATTAATAAAGAATGAGACAAGGAAAACAAGGAGAAGCTTGGAAAGGGTTAAATAAACACACTGATGTATGGAAAAGCTCTACTTACTCTATTAATATTGTTTAAATATTTAAATAATGAAGTGTTTTGGTGAGTAAATAGAGAAAAATAGCTTTTTAAATATAATAATGTTCTTAAGTGCCTAAAGCTTTTGCACAGCACTGTATATTCCAAATGCCCTTCACTCAGAATAACCAGTCTTTGCATTAGAGGGCCAGACACGTACACTAGCGTTCAAAAAGTTTGGATTCATCTCTCAGATTAATAACTGTATCAGTATTGACTTGTTTTAAAGGAACCCCGGCTGGTAACACTTGTAAGCCTTAATATGTTGTAATGACTCTAAATTATTAAGACACAATGTCACAAAAGTATCAGATTTATTAATAAATTAACACTTTTATTCTAAATATTTAACATTCGGACGCAGCCATTATTTCTGACGCGCAATGCCTGCTGGGTAGATGAGGTCAGATGGTTTCAGTGCTAAACTGGACTGTGGTGTGAAGGAGTGAATGTTAGTTACTAACCTAGCTTAAAGAAAACCATGTACATTGTGTTGTTGATGTTGTTTTAGTGAAAGGCAGTGAAAGACTGATATTAGTCTAAACAGCTTCACAAACATAAACAAGGAGAATAGTTAGTGAAGCAGCGTGTGGACCAACACAGCTACCCAAAGACCCCCGCTCTGCTTTCCTCACTTCAGTCTGGATGAGTTTGAGTGGTTCAGTAGACCACCACTGGTGAGAGACTTGATGGAGGCTGTTGGTTTTAAGCGTAGACTAAAACACAATGCAGTGCCACAGTTTCCCCACACAGGAAGTCCAAAAGCTCCAGATTATGGAGAACCGCGAGAAGAACCGTGGACGTGAACATGTGCTGGATTCTCTCCTAAGAATATTTAGCGTTAGCGTCAGCTGCTTCTCCTCGTTTGTGGATCCTGAAGGTGAAAGTACAGTCTTAGTAGTGAACATACTAGTTCACTAATAAAGGAGTGTGAAGCTCAGAGACACTCCCGTTCAGTGTATCTAGCTGTTTACTGAGCGTGAATGTTTCCTGCTAGAAAGCGGAGCTCCTTTAACAGACACTCTCCTTCTCCGTCAACACCAACACACAGCTTCACAACAACTCCAGCACTGTGTCACTCTCTCCTCCACCCTCTCTGTTCACCATTTACACTAACGTGGTGTGTGATGTCACCGCTGATGTCAGAAATGTTGAGTTCTAGCTCAAACTGTAAAGACTGAACAGTAGCATGTTTAGTAGCTAGCTGTGCTCAAGCGTGACGGCCGGTTACTGCAACCATTTGACGTCACTACCCGCTGATCACGTCAGTAGATACAACAATGGAGACCCACGTGCAGCGGATTTTACACAAAATCTAATAAATCTGATACTTTTAGTGAATTTTTACAACCTGTCTTGATAATTTAGAGTCATTACACCATAGTAAGGCTTACAAGTGTTACCAGCCGGGGTTCATTTAAAGCATGTTAAGAACTGCTGAACAACAGGAACTATGTTGAGCTGTTATTAAATGATAATATAATTATCTATTTACAGTAATCTTTTGATCAGTTATGAGCCTCGAGATGAAGGCAGTTCTGCTTCCTCAGCCATTCATCACTCAGATGCATGTAAAATTTCCCCAATGGTTACAGCTTCCTACTAATTAGCACACCATCCATCAAAAGTTTGGACCCAGCTACCCAGGTTATTCTTATTTGTACTATATTAATAGTAATAATATTAGTGAATAAGTGTGAAGAGATCAGAACTATAGAATAAGAGGTATGGAATTATTCCTGGAGCAGAATAAAACATCTGGTTGTGTTTAAAGAATGTTTAGAGGGTCTTTTAGAAATGAGCTCATTTGCTCTGATGCAGGTTTACATACTTTGAACATTCTGACCAGCAGCTTCATGAGGAGCCACATGAGCTGCTTCTCTAACAGGACTGAAGAAGATGGTGTAGATGCTGAGATCTTGTTCTGATACACAGGTTTGGGGTTTTATAGCTCTTATAAAAACATACATTCTCATTTTTACATTTAAATACAGTCAAATGTTTGTTTTAGTAATATTTTTCTTTAGTATATTTTTTTTTCAGCACTAATCCAAAGAAAAAATCTTGTAGCTCCAAAATAGCAACTTTACAGGAGAGACCAAAAACTGTCTTCACTCTGTCTTCACAAATTTTTCCAAGCTAATTTGGAGCATTTCTATTGGTCCATTCATCACGAAACCTTCACACAGTGTCAACAGCAGCTGCTGTGTTTGAATATTGCAGAGAAGAAAAAAACAATAAAAATTATATATATGTATATATATACGCACTACCGCTCAAAAGTTTGGGATCACAGTGAAATGTTCTTGTTTTAATGGAGTATCTTCTTCCTTAACACAACAATGGACTGACGGGTCTCTAAAGAAAGTTGTTTCTTTCTGGTCATTGTGAGTCGGTCAGAAAGCCATCAACTGCTGATCTTCAGATACTAAACTAACCTAGAATGTTGTTCCCTTTTATACTCACTTATTAGTAGAATGTGTTTCAGCTGTGCATCACAATTGAGCAAGAGTGTCCTAACAACCAATTAGTCCAATAACATCCTTAACTTGGATTGGCGGCCGTACCAGGAGATTTAGACAGAGGACTGAGAATTGCTGATAATAGGACTATATGTAAAATAAGCCTTTATACAAAAATAGGCTTTAATACAAACATTTTTATTCTTTAAAAATCATCTGATACACTTACATTAATTGTGAAATGGACAAAATTGTTTGTGAATTGCATGAAAATTGCATGAAATGAAATTTAAGTGATCCTAAACTTTTAAGCGGTAGTGTATATATATATATATATATATATATATATATATATATATATATATATATATATATATATATATATATATATATATATGTGTGTGTGTAGTTGTGTCCAAACTTTTGACCGGCACGCCATCGTGAACATAAATGGCTTTCAATGGACAAGAATCAAGATCGGATGAACAAAAGGTCTGAAAAAGCAACGCTCAACGCAGAAACCCAGACAGATCAGA
This sequence comes from Megaleporinus macrocephalus, assembly GCA_021613375.1. NCBI lineage: Eukaryota > Metazoa > Chordata > Actinopteri > Characiformes > Anostomidae > Megaleporinus > Megaleporinus macrocephalus. The sequence continues at coordinate 25,114,791 of CM038714.1, forward strand.
CACGCGCAAAGAAAGTCTGGATCGGAAATGAACGCCATTGAGATAGGAATCTAGAAACGTCACCTGAATGTACATACGCGCTAAAACACCAGAGCAAAGTCAACAAGGTCCGAGCATCGTGTCCTGGTACATCGAGACGACCACAGACAGGCACGAGCTGAGACCACCGACACAGTCGTTCTCCTCCTCTTCCGTCCTTCCTCCTCACTTCTCAACTCATCGCCTCCCGAAAAGAACTGAGAACAGTCACAGGCCAAGATTTTATTTTGTTGACTAAAAAACAAAAAACCCAAAAAAACAAACCTGTACTCGAGTCCGAGTCCGTTCCTCGGATGGCGCCACCTTCCGGGCAGGAAAATGTACGAACATACGAAAAAGCACGAACAGAAAAGCCTCGGCACTCGACAGCGTCCCGACGGGTCCGTACACACAGGGAGCCACGGTTCTCACCTGCTCCATCAGGCCTATCCCGCAATTCCAAGGGAGGCTGATGTGGTCTCCAGCGAGCCCCCTAGAGCAAGGTGGCCTCAGATCTGCGTGTGGTGCGTGTGTCCGGGGGGCGTGTAGGGAGGGGGAGCCGGATTGGGTTTAATGCCCCGGCTCTTCATGTAGGAGATGAACTGGTCGGGGATTTCGGCCAGGACGTCTTTGGCCAGTCGCGCCATGCTCAACACGTGGTTCCCCGTCCGATCCATGTAATCCCGGAACGGCACGAACTGCAAAGGCCAAGAGGAGATCGTTTGTTTGGCGGTTCAGTCATCTGCGTTCATGGAACCGAGCGTTCGCCAACGGCAACAACAGTCACAGCAGATTTTGGACGTATATGTAGGAAAACTCGTTTCATCCATAATCTGAAGACATTCCATTCAGTTGAACATGTTTTAACAGGTTTGGACCAAATTAAATACAACGAATTCATTAAAATATGCTGTAAGAATAATATAAGAACTTGTTCTCGTTTATACAGACTGTAATGAAGTTTATGTCTCAGCAGATCCTGTCAATATCGTCAGTCTGCAGCCGGGGGCGTTTCTGTTTCCTCGTTTTCATTGGCTAAAACAAGAACGTCCTCGCCTTTTTATTCGAGTTTAAGGTTAGGTTTGGGATTGGAACCAAG